>OZ059831.1:32097435-32826522 GCA_964057195.1 Orthosia cruda | reverse complement strand
TAAGTCCCCTGGGGCAGATTCGTCTGGACGTGGTACTCCGGTAGCCTAGTAACACGACTACGAACATACGAATTTATGTCTGCTTTGTCATTCAATAAAACTTTTATCATTTTCATTGAGAATAAAAACAGAAATATTGGTAGATTATTTTTGGCAATTCATTCGACTTATTTTGTTTCGCCATTACCGACGTCGGGTGTTGAAACCTCGCCCAATTGAGTTTAATTTGCTAATTAACTCAGAGTCCCATAAAGGGTGTGGACCCAGACAACTGTTTAATGAAGGACCACCTTTTATTACATGTACACACATACAAAAGGCTCTATTTCGTTCTGAGAGCTTGTCATAAAACTTTACCCTAAATAAAAACAAAGTAATACAGGATAACTATGACGTATCCTTCTATCAGGGACATACATGTTCGCAATATTACACAAGGCTTATGTGCGTATATATGTAGATAGTTAAATGTACACAAACATCAAGCACGCGGCTATTTCCAAATCCGGTTCAACTCTACTGCTGTCATGGAATGATTTAGCATCAAAATACACAGACTTAATTCTGAATGCAAACATAAGGTAATCATAAAGGTTGTCTGTAAGAGATTGCCTAGTGCGATAAGACCGCCCATTGTACACTTGTATATTTGAACGTTTGTCCTGTATGTTTTTTTTGTGGTGTACAATAAAGTATATAATAATAATAAGTTACATTGTTCAAATTCTTCTTTATTATGAATTCCATTGACCCAAATGTTGTTGCTTAAACAAAATTACCTCGACCCAGTAATGCAGTGCGGTCTAATTAGCTGATAATTCGGAAACGAACAGCATTGGTTACGAATACGAGTTACGATGTGAACTTAATTAAATATAAAGCAAGGTGTAACGTGACAGCTGAGGCGTGCTTGCGAGGCGCGAGGCGAGGCTTCGAGCGACGTCTACGGCGCGGCGAGTCGTTGCGGCGATAGTTAGTTAGCTAGTAGTGCCATTAGAGGCAAGCCCGCGGAATCCCGCCCCTATCTCGCCGCCTCGTTCTCCATTAATGCTCGTTTGTGTCAAAACGACTTAATATAAAGTAATTAAGTCGTGTTGACACTGTTTCCTTTAATCCTGCCCGAAACCTTCCTCGTAAATACAAGTAAACTGCCTTGCGTATACAAACGTATAAAGGTACGAAAATTCCTTCCATCGAGTCTCGCTTTTAAACTTAGAGACAACGGCGACGGGAAATTGAGTGTGAAAGAAAGATTAGCCGTTTTATTTGTGTCTTTACAACAACCGGAGTATTTCTGCTTTACTAAAATGTTGTTTCAACATTGCTCACTTCTGTCGTGGGCACTTCAGGACAATGTATTTTCTCTAACATTATTTGATAACCCTCACATATGTTCTAGTTTGATTGCTAACGTTCACTTGACCCTCATGTGATGTGTAACGTTTGGCCTCGTTTATTACTCCCGGCTCTCGTAAACTCCGCTTTATAGTGCACAAGAGGGAAAACCGCTTTTTTAATAGAGCGTTAATGGTTACTCTAGTCTAGTGTCAGGGGCCAACACTCAGACAGACCCTTCAACGACTTTCAATGTTACTAGTTTAACTTACATAACTGTCCCTTTAGAATTACGACCGCCTCATTCTCTTTCTTTTTAACCGACATCCCAAAAAGGAGGAGGTTCTATGTTCGACTTCATGTATGTATTTTTTTTTTTTGTGTATATTCACCGATATCTCCGTCAATTGTGGACCGATTTTGAAAATTCTCTTTTTGTTTGAAAATGTATGGTTACGAAATTGGTCCCATTTTTTTTGGTGGAGATCTGATGAAGAGCTTTGGAGATATACAACAGAACTCTTCAATAAACAACGGCAAATCTCTCGGGATTGCTGCAATTGCATATCTGTTTATTGTTTATACCATTTCATAACATAATATCACGCCAGTACGCTCTTAAGGGGTACGCAGATCTCTTATTTCACCGGTTAAGTTCAAGTTTCATGAAATCAATTTTGGCGTTATAGTTACCTTACTAACTTGCCTATTAGGTAGGTACAACTAAAAAATGAAAATAAAAAAAAACATTTTTGCAAAAAAATACTACCGACTTCCAAATACAAAACTACAAAGTGAAAAATAACTTTATTTTTTGAAGGCGGTGTCCATAAAGCAAAATCGGTACCTACGAAAGACACCGACTTCAAAAAATAAAGTTCTTTTTCACTTTGTAGTTTTGTATTTGGAAGTCGGTAGTATTTTTTTGGAAAAATGATTTTTTTTCTACACAGACTTCGAAAAAGAAATTTATTTTTTTCTTTGTAGTTTTTTTGTTCTGGCAGTCGGTTTGATTTTTTGTTAAAAAGTTATTATATCTTCAAATAACATTATCTTTTTTATTAGGAAAAATAAAATTGCTGACAATAAAAATTCGTGGAAGTCAGTGAATTTTATATTGACCAATTTAAAGTCGCGTAACAAAAGTTTCTTCTAACGAGTTTACGTTGCAAGCCCCGGTTGTAGTGTTCTGGCTAGGTAATGTATGCCTTTGAGTTCGTGTCTCACAAGGCTTTTTTCAAGTACCATTGGGCATGAAACGACCAAGCGTTTGTTTAGGAAGTTACCCTAAGTACCGAATGTAAAACAGCGAAGCGATGCCGACTTGCCCTCAATTGAGACGAACTGGGGTGTCTGCTAATTGCTGCAGTATCTTCAGTTATTCACGTTAATAGAACGATGCAACTTACAATTAGATAGAATCGCAGTCACAGCATAGCTCTTTATCATTCAACTGCGCTGAACAAAGACCTACATTATAATTCACACACGTACGCAAACGTAACTCAAATGTAATTAACTATGCCAGGTACTATGGCTGACACACCCCGACACCCTTGTTGAAAGTTTGTAAATACGCAGGGATAATTGCGTGAAGCTAAGCTTTCAGCTTACAATGTAAGTATACGGTTACCGGGCGACGGGCGACGTAATTGAGAATAGTATAAAGATTCGCTTAATTTTTTGCCGTTTTCTGGCTAACCGTAGCGCAGTTATACCGGCCTCTTTACGATAACTGACGTTATCCTAAGGGGCGGCAGGTCACCGAGGTCGCACGCCGTGACATTGCTCCCCTTTATTGAACTCACTCGCGCTCCCTTATCACGAACTAGCCCTCCTCGCATTCGGTTCACGGACAAAGCGGGCCGTTTCGAGCGCTCTAATTTAAACTGAGCGCCCTCTCGTTTTAATGTCAGGACACTAATTAAGGTAATTAGAAACATGTTAGCGCAAGGTAAATAGTGACGCAGTGTTCACGTTTGTCGTTTCCCGCCGACGTAGCTTTATGACCGTCGAACTTTGCATAAGCAACCGCATTTTAAAATGCGCATGAAAATGGCAAACGTTTGTATCGGTCCGTTTGCTCGGCGAATATACGAGTGGCTGCGCAAAGTTACCAACGAATGCACCCACGATTGCACCGTACATTAGTTGTAAAGACGGACCGGCTCGAGTGGGTAAATGCTATTTGCAAGTTTCCATTCGCCCTAGACTCGGTCTGTAGTGCTCTCAACCTGCCAAACTGAAAAGAGTCTTAACTGGAGCAAAATGATCGCCCTGGTCCCGATACCCTTATGTTACTCGCTACTCTTTCCAGCACTCGCTTGGTTACTTTTTTTACGTTTCCTGACCTGTATAGAACTCGAAGACTTGTCAGATTTGCCAATATCGGTAAAATGGGTATTTTTATTGAAAACTAGCTGTCCCACGCGGCTTCGCTCCCGTCAACTGGCTACCTACCTACCCATCAACCCTACCTACTCTACTTACATGATTGTTGTGTAATTAAACCGTTTACGCAGCGCACGCAACGGAAGCTCTCAAAAAGGAATAATTTTGCCCGTTTTTGCAACATTTTTCATTTATGCTCTGCTCCTGTTGGTCGTAGCGTGATGTTATATAGCCTATAACCTTCCTCAATAAATGGACTATCCAACACAAAAATAATTTTTCAATTCCAACCAGTAGTTTCTGAGATTAGCGCGTTCAAACAAACAAACAAACAAACAAACAAACAAACTCTTCAGCTTTATAATATTAGTATAGATTTGAAAGTATTCTAAAAGCGAATGTTTGGACAGTTCAATTTTCAATATTGCCAATCAACTTCGGCGGCTTGTTCACTGTTTGACAAGGGGACGCCATTGCCGTTTGCTATTTAAACTGTACAATTATAACACGGGACGGAAAAGTCGTTGATTTAATTGCTAGATACCACTTTGAAATTATAGCTTTGAATTTCAAATATTTCCGCCTCAGTTTCACCATAATTTTATTTGCTGTAAAGAGATACGAGTATTAAATGGTCGAGTGCTTCATCAAAATACCTTGCTGCCTTAGTAAAATACTTGTCGTGCAAGTCGCTGTTGTTTATAACTAAAACTATAATAACAAGTCTGTAGTAGGAAATGCTGGCTACAGGGATCTATAAAGTTGGCTGCATTACGAGCTAGATCGGCAAGCGGTAGATATACAACTTGTACCTAATTGAACTAAATGAAACCTCAGACTCCGTATCAGATTAATATTATAATAGATTGATCCAGAAGACGAACCGGAAAACGCTGCGTTTGAAGGCCTCCCACCAGGTGGACCGATGACCTGGTGAAGGTTGCGGGGATCAGCTGGATGGTGGTGGTGGAGGTGACGCTTGGGGGGCACGTATGTCCAACAGTGGACGTCTTTCGGCTGATTTGATGATGATGATTGATCCAGCAAAGAAATTATAAATATTCGAAACAGAAACCTTTTCATTTGTGTTGAATTTTACTGTTTTGGAAACTCAATCAGACTCAAACGTTGGTGACCTAATTTGTATAACCCTATTACAAAATACAAGGATTAATTTTTAACAGACTTCAAAAAAACGGAGGTCCTCAGTTTGACCCGTATGTTTGCCCGCGTTTTCTCGCGTTTGGCTGAACCGACTTTGATGCGGTTTTCAAAAAAAAAAATTTTACTTTCTGGAGAAGGTTTAAGTATACAACAAATGGATACCCTGTGATGTCGTCCGCATGGATCCGTTATGTGTATGTATGTATCTTTGTCCACGCATTTCTCCGAAACTAGTAATCATATCATGATCATTCGATCAACTTAGGTCATAGTGCAAGTTTCATCAAAATAGATTAGGCAGTTTTCAAGTTACAGCACGAATGTGTAAATGAGTTATTATGGGTATTTTATCAATCCTTTAGGTACCTTATTATGCAACTTGCTCAATTTTTAGTGATGGTGAACCAAAACTAAAAAGAGAACAATAAAAACATTTTTGCAAAAAATAAACCGACTTCGAAAGACACCGACATTCGATACGAAAGTTATTTTGTTTGTTTTGGTTTTTGAAGTCTGTAAATTTTTTTGCTAAAAAGTTTTCTCTTTTAATTCTTAACAAACTAAATGCAAGTGTTGCATTATTTCAATTAGTAACACTTTATAAGTCTCCAAAGGTAGCGCAGTCACTTCACCTTCACCGTATCGATCTCAACCAACAGATTCTCATCTGCAGCGCTTGCCTGCACTATAATATTTACTCGCTTTTCCCCGCGAATTCTCCCGCGTGAAATGTGTTTTATTATCCCTAAGGCTCTTACTACCGAGGTGAAAAGTATGTTCTAATCCAGTCCATTGTACATCCGTATGCCAAGTTTCAACAAATTAGTTCAGCGGTTTGAAAACAGACAGACAGACACACTATCATATTTATAATATAAAAATATAGGTACTATTCAAGCTTCTTTCGGCCCGCGGCTTCGCCCACGTTGTATGATAAAAGTATCCTTTGTCCTTCTATAGGTTCCAGGCTATATTCAAAATAACATGTTGAATTTTATTAATAACGGCTTAGTCATGAAAATGTAACAAAAAACAATTTTATTCATTAAAACATATTTTTTTAAAACAAGCTGTTTTCGTATGCTTCTCAGCAAACCCTTTAATTTGATACCCATATCATGGCAGTGCACAAAAATAACCGGTCCGCCATAATGGACCGTCCTCCATATTGGATTTAGAATGGCGTCACTTAGCTTACCATGCATGGTCATCCAAACTAAGCGTGTATGCAAAATTTCATCTTAATCGGTGGAGGATAACTGCTTTAAAATTCAGTTGCAAGATTTGACCCAAACACACACACATAAATACATTGCAAGTTAAATAAAACCTTGTAAAAAGCAAACAGAGTTTGCTTTCTTATTATTAGAATGGATTATTTTCCTATTATTCGCTATCATAATAATAACTTTTAATTAAATGCTAGTACGACTCTTATCTCACTGAGGAGCGCCGGTAATTGTATTAAATACTATTTATATAAATTATTCAATGAAAAGAATGTTGATAGCTAAATAATGGCTTAATAATTACAGTGGAGCGCTGGAATATGTTTCGCGTTGAAATAACATTAATGCTGCGTTCTAGGTATAATAAATTCATTTTCTATTTATTCTTACTCGACTACTTAAAGCCATTACAGACATGGCCAGTATGCAACTGCTGGTTGTTTACACATCAAACAAACTAATCACACCAATAATAAAAAGGCGAAAGTTTGTGAGTTTGTATGTTTGTTACTTATTCACGCCAGAACAGCTGAACGGATCTGGATGTAATTTGGCACAGAGATAGATTATAGTCAGGAGTAGCACATAAGATACTTTTTAGCCCGGAAATACATTCCCTCAGGATTATTTTCGACAATCACGCGGGTGAAGCCGTTAGCAGAAGCTAGTATATTAAAAAGCAATCTTTATGGCAATCACTTGATGTTTTAGTAGAAACTTATTTATTTTAAATTAAACCTTTTGAAGTCTATATAATTGATTATTTCATACGAAATTAACAGATTTGACACGTTTCTGATTCTGTTATCAAAAGGCAGTGGCCTGGACCGGCCCAAATTTATTTTGTTACGATAATATTAATTAATAAGTGCACTATATCTACTTTAAATAATTGCCAACCAGTTCACCGCTTTGATATCAGTGTGCTTATTCCTAGTATTTTAACGTACTCGCTCGTGATAACGTAAACGATCTCTTAGGCCTTAGTACGAGTTTTTACTCACGCTCAATCGCGTTAACGTAAACATCAATTTGTATTGAAACTGGATAAGCGCCGTCTGGGGACGGTCAGGAGAAACCTCTTTTTTTTGTATACATTTTGACTTAAAAGATCGTTCACGTTATCACGAGTGAGTACGTTCAAAAACTCGGAATAAGCACACTGTCAAAATGTATACAAAAACAAGAGGTTTCTCCTTACCGTCAACAGATAGCGCTTATCTAGTTTCAATACAAATTGACGTTTACGTTAGTGCGATTGAGCGTGAGTAAAACTCGTGATAACGTAAACGATCTCTTATGTCAAAATGTATACAAAAAAGAGTTTTCTCCTTACTGTAACCAGACGGCGCTTATCCAGTTTCAATAGAAATTGATGTTTACGTTAACGCGATTGAGCGTGACTAAAAACTCGCACTAAGGCCTCTGGAAACCGAAACAAAGTATGTACAGAGAGATGTTATCTCACCCATGTTCCATAAAAGTATGTTGTTGTTCTGCTTGCACACAAATAAACAATATAATTGTATCGCTCATGATTCACACTGACCTGTGATCACTGAAAGGTACAGTCAACATAAAAGGAAACTGATTGATGAACATTTTTTATTTAATCCTTTTCAAATCGACGACGGTTCATTGACATCTGACATTTAATAAAAATTATACCGATTTGAGTCTCTGAATCATCAATCATGATATCATTTGTCTTTTGGTAATGACTGGCTTAGTTATAGTGACTGGAACCCTAAAACTAAAATGTGTAGGTTTGGATGACTTTTCATTTATTATTATTATCTCCTTTATTCAATTTCTTTTCTTATTGTCTACATTTTTAAATATTTTTATAAAACATACAAAGTAAAAAATAAAATAAACATTTAAAAAAAATTAGAAAATAGAGGCCCACCGGTGTCGGGAACAGGGACAGAGCTACCGGCGGTCAGGGCTCCAGAGAGAGGAACCTCCTAACAATGCGAGCCGTGTCCAGCAGTACTGCTTTCTGGATCAGGCTCTTGACCCAACCGCCTAACGATAGCCTCCTAAGGTGTTGGTCGAGGCTCGTGGCTATTAAGCCATGGGCTGACACGACTATCGGTAAAATGATCGCTGTGTCCACATCCCACATGTCGACAACCTCGCGAGCCAAGTCAAGATACTTGATTTGCTTATCTTTCTCGGCTTTCATGAGGTTCCCGTCATGCGGGACGGTAATGTCAACAATCATTGCACGCCTCTCGATTCGGTCCACCACAATATCAGGCTTATTGGCTACAATAGTCCTGTCAGTGATGATGGACCGATCCCAGTATAATGTGATATTGCCATTATCGAGAACAGGGTCGGGCACATACCTGTAGTACGGTACCACCGATGTCATAAGAATGTATTTCAGAGCAAGTTGCTGGTGGATGATCCTGGCTACAAGGTTATGCCTATGCAAGTACTCTTCGTTAAGTAGAGATAATGTGGCGGATCGATTCACCCGGGCGGTGACATGCCCGACAGATGTCAACCGTGCCATCCTTCACAATAAATCTCCGGTAGTTATTCGTCATGATAACTTCGTCCATAATTGCACAGACAAAACCTTCGGTTGCCCCAAAGAGGTCACCGAAACGCAGCCAGGCTACGGACGCTGCTTGGTCTTGCTTATTATTATTATTATGAGCCTGTTATGTCCCACAGCAGGGCAAAGGTCTCCCTTCCGTCTTGCCATTTTATTCTGCCTCTTGCTACGTCTGGACAATCCTTCAGGTAGATGTCTAATTCGTCACACCATCTCTTTCTGGGCCTACCGCGTCGCCGGTTCCTGTTATTCGGAATCCAGTCAGTGGTTACTTTTGCACAATTCTGTTGCGACATGCGGCAGATATGGCCTGCCCACTTTATTTATTGGCAATCTTAAAAATGAATATGAACAACTTTTTACTATGGACACAGATAATATAATACTAGCATACAGATGCCTTATCTCACACAAAGAAACCGTGCCGCGACGTAACTAGCGTTTTTCGTCTGATTGAACTGATATTTTTTCCAAGAACATCGATCGCGTTCGGTTCGGTTCCGAGGATATAGGTAGTGTTAGCAGCGACTGAAAAGTAAAAGGGTTTACTCAGTTAGTGAGTACTTTTTTTTAATACAGCGACGATTTTTTATATAGTATTTTTTCGCACGTTTTTACAGTTTAACTATGCCAAAATGTGTTACAAAACAAATTTAAAAACATCGAGTGGATGCCTCAGAAACAGCGCCATCTATTGAAATCAATTTTAATTGATCCATTTAAATAATCTTTGTAATGTGAATTAGGAGCCCAATATTCTTTAGTGTTGTGTTGTTGAGTTGTGCTTACGATAGTTAATTAAACAATAACATTTTTTTATGGTCGTCTATTGAAAATCTTAATAGTTCACAAAACTCAATAACAAATCGAAGCTTATCACGCCATCTAGTGCAATTTATTTAAACCAATATTTCTTTTTCCCGTGCTATGGGACTAAACCAAAAATCCCGAAGGAAAAATCAGCTCTGTGATACATTTTGTCGAACAATGCGAACATAAATTAAACGTACTTTTTTATTCATATTTCTGAGTTGATCACATAGCAAAAGTTGTTTATATTCATGAGTCTTTATACCCCGTGAAAGATTGCCAATTAATTAAAAATCACTCTGTATAATAAAAGTATGCAACTGTTACATAATAATAGAGTAGTTGAACATCATCATCATTAACAATGTTTTCTTTTTGTTCAGGTACAAGGTGGAAGTCGCGGGCAAGAGTCTGCCCGTACTCACCACTTTGGACAAGGGGCGCTACGGCGTGATTGTGTTCGAATCGCTATCGAAATACGCGAACATGGATAAGTGGAATCGGGAACTCCTCGATAAGTACTGCAGGGAGTATTCGGTGGGTGTTGTTGCGTTCGCTACACCAGGGGAAGAGACTCTTGTGGGCGCGCAGTTGAAAGGATTCCCTTTGTTCATGCATACTAATTTGAGGCTGAAGGTGAGTCCTTTCAGATTATTACATCCTTATTTTGTCGTAGACAGATCATTATTTTACAAAAAAATATTTTTACCCGACTGCCGAAGGAGGGTAATGTGTTTATCATTCTATGTATATATGTATGTTTGTTCCTATGTGGCATTCCAGAGACCAAACGCGTTGGCCTATATTGATGATTCTTACGTCAATCAATTCGACTTAACCTTGCGAGTATCACTGGCTACATTAAAACTGGAAAATAGAAAAATGGTGGATTTTGGGCGCCATATTGTGGGGTCCCAATTATTGTATCAAAATAAGGCAGGTGATTTCGAAAAGATATAACACTATGTTTAAATGTACCTAATTCGAAAAAAAAAATGTAAACTAAAAATTAAAAATAATTCTAAAAATCAAAAGATGTAAACAAGAAGAAAATCATGCCGTGCAGTCGGAGGATTCATCTGGTTTTGGTCAGCCAGCTCGCGAATATATATCTTCTTATTCTTCTTTTTGTACAGTTATTTCATTGAAGAAAATAAACATATCCATAATTCCGTCTAAAAATAGCACCCATAACCCACCCCGCAAGGTAATAGTTTGGTCGTTTTCTTGCGACATAGTTTAGAACTTTACGCAAAAGTTTGTTACTTAATGTAGAAAGAAAATATAACATTGTGATTGTTCAAATATTATGACAGAACAATACATCGTTTGGATATAAATACGCGACCTTTAGTTATGGGGGTTATTTTCCGACGACAATAACATACAAAGGGTAAAAGATTGTATTTTTGTATGGATAGTATTTAAACGAGCGAAAATAAATTCAAATTAAAGATGTAAAAATACTGAATATGGCTTACTGAAATACTAAGTGGGTGACAAACAGTGGGCGAATATCTACAAATGTTGAAAACAGCGACTTGAAAATAAAAGTTTATCAGCGGGGCTCCGTTTTCTGTCTGCAGGCTCTAAAGTGACCTAACATGAAGGATATGACGGGAGCTAAGTTCGCTCACTTTGCTCGCTCACTTCAGCTCCCGTCATTGCTTTCGAACCAACTTATCAGTGTCTGGGTACCCTAAGTTCCCGAGCTCGCTTCGGTCGCTCTTGGACTAATTCGTTAAAAACACGAATACACTCGAACTCCCGCACTGCACGGTTATTCTGCTATTTTCGAAAGAATAATATGCTAAAATAGAAAAATAGAACCCCAAATACAATAAAAGTATGTATCAATATTTCTACCGCAGCTCACAAAAACCTCCTAAAAGATATTACTCAAACCGGATGGATAAATACATAGTTACTTAGTATAATAGTGGCCCATTCAGTATATAACGCTTGGTTAACAAATTTCCTTTTTGTATCATACCAACAATAGTACATTATGGAACAAGTGTGTAACGTTGGTGATTACCGCTGAGGCGCCATTGAGTCCCGAACCGTTAGGTGAGGGTCTTAAGAGAGCCGAGGACGGTAATCATCAATACACACGTCTATCATACGTTGTTTTTCAACACACAAGAGTGTGTTGAAAAACAAGAAAATAATAGAAAAAAAAAAATTCTACAGTGAAAACGAGTTGTGAATTTTTTTTCGCAATGGCCGGCGAAAGTTAATCAGTTTTCATATGCGCGCGCATCTAACAATGGCGGTCGGCAATAGACTAAATAATGAGGTTTCTTTTTTTTGGATTTTCGCGGATAGTGTTTCAGCCACGTACAAAATGGGGAATTTCAAGTTTTCTTTATTACAGAGAAAAACAAAAGTTATATTTGAGTGAATGTTTTATTTATTAAATACGTACAAGTTCGAAATTATCTATTTAAATATGAAGTTGCATGAAATGAGCAAGCAATAGGTAGGTACATAAATTTATTTGTACTATTGAGCATGATCTTTTTGTATCGAATTTTTTTTAAGAACAAAGCAACTCAACCAATAAATTAAAAAAAAAGACTATAACTCACTTGTGAATAATAGTAATGAAAAAGTCACAGTTTGATTATAGGTGTCATTATGTGCCTAATTGTGATGAAATTAGAGCCACTTTATGAGCAAGGGTGTTGAAAATATTTATACCATTTTACCTGAAGGAGTTTAAGGAACATATATCTTACCCAAAAAAGCATTTCACGGCACATTCTACTTCCATGAAAAGCAATTCACAGCACATTCTAATTCCATAAAAACACACTTGTGTTGAAAAACTCACTCATAAAATGACTCTAATTTCACCGCAATTAGGCACATAATGACACTTGTTATCAAACTGTGACTTTTTCATTACTATTATTCACAAGTGAGATAAAGAGTTTTTTTTTAAATTTATTGGTTGAGTTGCTTTGTTCTTAAAAAAGTTTCGATACAAAAAATATCGTACTCAATAGTACAAATGCAACACATTTCATGCAACTTAGTATTTAAATAGATAATTTCAACTTGTACCTGTTTAATAAATAAAGCTTTCACTTAAATATAACTTTTGTTTTTGTCTGTAATAAAGAAAACTTGAAATTCCCCATTTTGTACGTGGCTAAAACGCTATCCGCGAAAAACCAAAAAAAAGATAACTCATTATTTTTAGTCTATGGCCGATCGCCATTTTTAGATGCGCGTGCATAGGAAAACTGATTAATTTTGTCCGCCATTGCGAAAAAAAATTCACAACTCGTTTTCACTGTTGGAAATGATTTTTTAGTATTATATTCTTCACAAGTCTGTTGAAAAACGTCGTATGATACACGTGTGCATTGATGATTATCGTCCTCGGCTCTCTTAAGACCCTCACCTAACGGCTCGGGTCTCAATGGCGCCTCAGCGGTAATCACCAACATTATACACTTGTACCATAATGTACTATTAGCACAAAACCTCCTGTCCAATTATATAAGGTCTATCTACTGTGTCACTGATTAATTAATAGGGCAAAGAATGCATGTTTTAAACATCATTTGGATTGTATTGTGAAAGTTGCTTGCTGTAGAGAACCTTACAGCATGCAGTCTGACAGAAATATAATTCTTTGATAAATCATACGAATTAAGATTCAGAGAGGCAATTCCCATACTTTTGGAACTTTCCCATTGGTGTCTCGGTCGTTACCTGTAAAACACCTCTAATTTTCCTAAATTTTGACAAGTTTTTTGGATTGATTGTCGCTGAGATGATGTTGCAAATTGAATTTGAACGACTTTTAAGTACGAGAGTCGGCCTTGCCTTCATTTAAAAATATTGGACAAACAAAAATCCCTTGGCTAAAAGGCGCCTTTGATGTATAAAAATTTAATAGTGGTTTATCTATACTTAAGAATTATTTTATTACCTAATAATATCAGAGTTTGATTTTCGTAGTAATTAGTGTCCGACGGCAGGCTTATTACGTATCTTTTGCAAGAGCAAAACGATAGCGATTTTTGCGCAATAATTGCTCTTCAATACAATCGTTTTAGAGTTGTTGGCGGTTTCTTTTTATTTTAATAAGTGCATTTGACAAACAGCGAGCGATTTGCAACCTATAGCGTAGGACGTACCATACCTACACTGCAGGTAATTTCGACTTTTATGACATAAAGCGTTTGATCGCTATCGTTTTGCTCTTGCAAAAGATACGTAATAAGCCTGCTGTACCTCTCAGTGTCCACTATTTTTTGCGCAAACACAAAAAAAATAAGATTCAAATTTAGCTTATTTCGGATCAGAGACAAAACTAAAGCATTTAATTTATACAGTCTAGACTTAGCAATAAGGCTTAGAACAGATAGACAATTATTTATTACTTAAAATGTTTTCTTCTCAGCCTAAGCACTCCTAGGTTAATAAATAAGTTTTATTTGTACTCCTAAAAGTTTAATCATACCTACGGTTTCATATTTATGTTCTTTTAAACTAGACGATCGTGTAAAATGTCCATCAATTTAGAAAAGAATATATTTTATTATACACTAAAAACGTTACACATCTCTTTACAAAACTTAATAATATGAGTACAATGGCGGTCATATCGCTGACAGCGATATCTACCAAAGAACCAAGAATTTGGGATCTAAATAGTTACACGAGGGTAATCTTTACTTTAATCACAGCTAGGTTTTTGCCGCGCCTTCGTTTACATGGTCTGCACTCGGGTACCATGTATTTTGCCGGGTTTCTAAGTAATCTATGACACTCAACGAAAGTGTAGCTTTCTATTAGTGAAAGAAATTTTGGAATTCTATGAACAGTTTCGGAGATTATTTCCTACATACAAACTTACTAATTTTGACACTTTATCCATACTAATATTATTAATGTGAAAGCAATTCTGTCTGTGTCTGTTAGCTTTCCACGCATAAACCGCTGAACCTCTTTGGAGAAATTTAGGAGCTAGTAGGAAGCATATTTTTATCCCGGAAATAATCCTTGAGGGGTACACAGGTAAGACCTACAATATAATTACGCGATATTAATATTGTCTATTCGATGAACTAATGCTACGCAGACGATGCTGCGGACATAAGCTAGTAATATTATAAGTGTAGAATTGTAGATATTTGAAATCAAAAGATCTAGTAAATAGAAACACTGCTAGTCATACATTGCATTATTTAATGTTGATTGCTGCATCAATGGATAGGATAGCCAGATAAAATAACTCAGCTGCAAACGAATGCTTGCGGAAAGCTACTACAAAACTGCGGAAGCGTGGTCGGTTAGTAGATAGTACTTCGAACTAGCGTTTGGAGTACCTCACGTTTGAATTGACTTGCCTAGATTCACGGGCCAAGTGAAACGAATACCCGCCGAAGTACCTATTGGGGTGTTACCATAAGAGTCTTACCTTTGATATAGTCGCACCATGATAGTTTTACACATCATGGTAGCCCTCATCCGATTATGAACTGATAACTGCATTACGTTGAGTGAGTCACTTTTTATGCCGGCAAAATGCATGGTATTTACGAGAGCTTAGCTGTGGAAAAATCCTCGCCAATGTTTTTTAATCAGTTTTTTTAATAGTCTTCTAGCTTCTGCCCGCGGCTTCGCCCGCTTAAAAAGTGTTTTGTCATCCCAAGGGAATATAAACTATCCTTTGGCCCTCTTAGGGTCTCAAACTATCTCCATGCCATTTTGATCCAGAGATTACCCCTTACAACGCCACAAACTTACAAACTCATAGAGCTGCTGTCGGGAAACACATATTCCGGCAAGGAATTCCACTCCTTAGCTGTACGCATAATAAAAATGTTCCCAAAGAGATTGGGTCCATATAAGTGCATATATTTAATAAATAAATGTTTTTCTTAGGACGCAACACTAAATCCAGCATCACCGGTCCTCCGACTAGCAAGGGCTGGAGAGACGGCTTGGGGGGCACTTCCAGGAGATCACTGGGCCGTGTTCAGGGCCAACAGTTCGACTTACGAGCCCGTCGCCTGGGCGCTCCGGCAGAACGAGTATGGATCTACTGGTGAGCAAGATTTCCTTATATTTTTCTTCTTGATGATGTCCCGGTTGACCAATTTTGCCCTTATGTCTTCAGTAAGTAAATTAATGTGGTCCAGCAGTAACTTTGGCAGCTTAACCTACCCAACCAAGTGTCGTGCATACAAAAATACATTATTTTTGAGGATGTGGCCAACTCTGGTGTCAGAGTTCATTACGCCGACTCTGGGAACCCCACAGTCCTCTGACTTGGCTATTTCAGACATAAATTAATTATATAAGTCGAGGTATCCTCACGATGTATCCCTTAAACGTTGCCTGTGATGTCCAAGATAAACTTAGAAAGTACATATGAATTTGAAAAAGTCACATTGTTACTTGCCCGGATTTGAACCCGAATTTGATGTGGTATCAAGCACGAGAGGCGTAGTCTTAGCCACTGGGCCATCACAACATTATCATAAAATTACATTACTAAAGACAGATGTTTGGCTGGGAAGTTTTTTGAGCCTAGTTTTGGATAGGAGCCTTTTCGGTCTCGCACGGGGGATTTTATTTTTTATTTTATGCATATTTCTCATGTCTCCTGTGCGGGTCACAAATTTCTTTCTTTGTTGCACCCCTTCTGCCCAACTAAAACCCTACGAAATGATGACGGGTGGGTGTTCTTGGGGGTTTGTCTTTTAAGTTCTAACCTGTCTTTTAAGTGTTGACGTTCTACAAGTGCTGAATCTCAGCCTATACTTCATTTGAAATAACATTAGAAATAAAAAAAAAAAAACTATTTTACAGTTCCACTACCCGATTTTGAGTTCTATTCCGTAAACATAAAGATGACATAAAAAGCATAAACCTGTTACCAAAACCAAATGTTTACTACAGCTGCCATGTCTCATATCACCAACGCAATAGAAGTTAAAATCGGTTGAACGGGCTGTAAAATGGGATTATTTAAATGTCTAATGTTATCTCAAATGGAGTATAGTTTGTATAAATGGCTTTTGATGAAAGTGTGATAATTCTCGATTAGAGAATGTATTGGTTGGTACGGCTAACAAATCAACAGCTCTCTACAGCAACTAACTAATAATGTGACAATAGGTTTACTAATCTGACGCTTGATCAGGCATTTGAATAAGGTTTAATTGTGGAATTTCTTAGCAGTGCTTGTGTACTGACATAAAGTATCGCCACTGACGGAGATGTTATCAGCTTTAGTTGGCAGCAGGATTTAAACTGCCTCTGTTAATATACATATAAATCCTGTGCATAGCTCTCAAAATGATTTCCAACTCTGTAATCGCTTTTATCCACGCCATAATTGATCGACCATAAACAAACAGCTTACGGCAATAAAATTAAGTCAGGCTTATAAATATTTTATTGATATTTACCATACTAATTCCACCACCGCATTTTCCCATTAAATTGAATTCATCAATCAATGAACCCATTCTAGCATGGTCATTCAAGTAAAATATGTAGGCATTGGACACTGAAATTGATACCTTTTTTATTAATAAAACTGTAGGTGTAGTGTAGTGTAGTTGTTGTAGTGTTAGCAACTACAGTGGCAATTGCTTAAGGTTGCACGAAGTCGATCATTCTTCCATACAAAAGTAGTATAAATAAAAATGATAACAATTTGTCTCATCATTATCTAGCCCTGTATGGAATCAAAAAAGTAAAAGAAAAAAAATATTGAAAGTTATGAGCGTTGAAAGTTTCATATTTCAACACTAATTTTAAAGCATCTTTGGGCGGAAATAAATACCATAAGAAGAAAGAAAATTGCAAAACAACCACCATACAGGGATAGATTAGTAGTTCAACAATGCAAATAATTTTATTTTGAAAATATAGATTTAGTCGTTTTTAGGGTTCCGTAACCAAAGGGTAAAAACGGGACCCTATTAATAAGAGTCCGCGGTCTGTATGTCACCAGGCTGTATCTCGTGAACCGTGATAGCTAGACAGTTGAAATTTTCACAGATGATGTATTTTCGTTGCCGCTTTAACAACAAATACTAAAAACAGAATAAAATAAATATTTAAGTGGGGCTCCCATACAATAAACATGATTTATGCCGTTTTTTGCGATAGTGGTACGGAACCCTTCGTGCGCGAGAACGACTCGCACTTGGACGGTTTTTTTTCATGCTATCCATACTCGCAAAGGCCTGTTTATAAAATTTCGCGCGCTCGTTTTCGTCTTTAACCATCATCCATTTCGCCAAAAATGTGCGAGTGCTAATTCGTACGCGAACTAGCTTCTTACTGCTCATCACAGCATCTATCTATTTTACACGTGTTATCGGATGAAATAGCATGCATTTTAACACGCTCACAAAATAGTTCGTGTCGTCGACTAGGGCAACCTTAACGTATCTTTTATTTAAGGTTGCCCTAGTCGACGGCAATATTGTGAATCATGCTTGGTGCATGAGGCTGAGGCTTGTTTAGATTCACAATAGGGTAGTGTAGGTAGGGTGTGTAGGGTTAGGTAGGGTGTGTAGGGTTAGGTAGGGTGTGTAGGGTTAGGTAGGGTGGGTAGGGTAGGTAGGTTAGGTAGGGTAGGGTAGGTAGGGTTGTTTGGTGTTTTTATGGCAAAACAAAGTTTGTCGGGTCAGCTAGTATATATATATATATATACGAGTATCGAGCTCAAATCTATTGGTAGTTTCGAATAAAAATCGAACCAGCATTTTCCTATGTTGGGTGGGCATCCAGTCTAAACAGATCTAGCTCAGTACCAATATTTTACATAGAGCGACTGCCTGTCTGACCTACACAACCGTGCCACTATAGATATCCTAATATGACAAGACGGGTATAAATTTTCTGGATTCAGACTATCCATTCCGACAATCCATACTATATAATAATATATATATATATACATAATATTATAAATTCGAAAGTAACTCTGTCTGTCTATTATCTTTTCACGCCTTAACCGCTGAACCGATTAAGATGAAATTTGGTATAGAGATAGTTTGAGACCCTGGGAAGGCTATACGATAGTTTTTATCCCGGAAATCATCCTTAAGGGGCTAGCAGTTTGTATGGCAAACCTACAATATCGCACATTTAAAAACATAGGCTTTTCGAAGTACAAAGGCTATGCAGACGAAGTCGCGGGCAACAGCTAGCAATCTTTTTTTTTTATTTGAGATGGGTTTGCTCTTGACTCTAGTCTAAGTCATAGGTGACAGAGACAGAGTCGACGATGGAGTGAGCTTACCCAGAAGGAGCCTCTTTACTCTAACTTTGAAGAGATTCGGGTTGAATGCGTTCGGAAACACAGATGCAGGTAGTGAGTTCCATTCATTCGCTGCGCGCATTATGAAGGATGTTTGGAAGCGCTTGGTGCGAATTGGTGGAATGGCAACAAGGTAAGGATGGTAACTTGCAGTGCGTCTAGAAGTCCGATGGTAGAAGGGGGCTGGTGGGATGAGGTCGTGGAGTTCTTGAGCACACTCACCGAAATACAGTCTGTAGAAGACCGACAAGCAGGCAACCTTGCGGCGATGAGCCAAGCTGTGAAGCTTGGTATCCACCAGTTCAATGTCGCCGATGAGCCTCTTAGCTCTGCGTTCCACCGAGTCAAGCGCGGCAAGCTGATACTTTGCTGAGCCATCCCAAAGGTGGCTGCAATACTCCATGCAGGATCGGACTTGCGCTTTGTACAGGGTTAGAAGCTGTCCAGGCGTAAAGTATCGCTTCACCTTATTTAGGATGCCCAGTTTTTTGGCCGCAATTTGGGCTTTGTGCTCAATGGAGGCGCCGAAGTTAAGACTGGATGTCAACTCCATGCCTAGGAGCTCAATCCGATCAGTCACTGGAACAGACGCACCACGAAAAATAGGCGCCCGATCGAAAAGACTCCTTTTAGCGGTAAAAAGACACGCCTGTGTTTTGGTAGCGTTAAAGGAGACCAGATTGTCATCACCCCACTGGGAGACAAGACTTAAGGTCAAATCTGTCCGCTCTACCATAGTCTCTCTACCATAGGCGCCCGAGGCAGGGCCTTCCACACAGAGCGTGAGGAAGAGCGTGGGTGAGTGGGAAGCGGGCAGTAAAACTGTTACAAAGAGGACTCCCCCTAAAAAGCCGGTCTCAACACCACCAGCGTCGGCAAGGGGAGCTATATCCTTTGAGGTTGTGAGCTCGCCCCCGCCAAAAAGTAGAGTTGCCGAGGCCAGAAATTGTTCTAATAAAATAAAAGCGTAAAACTAAAAATGAAATCAAGGCTGAGGTGAAAGCCCAGGCAGACCGTCTGTATCGATTAATTAAAGAGTACGACCAGGATAATGGCAAGGAACCCCCAGCCAAAAATACTGTTAAATCTACAGGCACCACAGCCCAGGAGGAACCAAGGGCCGAGAAAGCCCTCTCTTCATCCTTAGGGGCTAATGCTGAGGCTGAGACGACCTCCTTGAGGAAAGCTCTCGAAGAGCACAGCCGAAGCCTGGCCGAAAACAGTCTACGGATGGACAGGCTGAAAGAGGCGCTACAAGCTAGCCAAGACCAAATGGTTTCTTATGCTAGCGTAGCGGCCAGTCGGCCTTCCATCCGGGCTCAGAACCCAACCACATTGCACTCCATAGTAGTGATGGCCAGGGATGGAAAGGAGACGGGAGACAAAGTCCTGGACCGGCTTAGGAAAGTATTCAACGCCAGGGAAGGGGGGATTGCCGTAGAAAAAGTGAGAAAGGCAAAGGATAGGAAGATTATCCTGGGTTGTCGTACTGAGGAAGACAGGAATAAGCTTAGGGAAAGACTTAGGCAGGCGCCCGAGCTGGAAGCGCAAGACATCAAAAATAAAACCCGCTGATTTTAATACGGGATATAATGCAGTACAACACGAACGAGGAGATTCTAAAATCGCTCCGAAAACAGAATGCCCACATCTACAGAGGTCTGGAAGATGAGCAGGGCAAAACGGAAGCTCTATATCGGAAGCGTGCCAGAAACCCGCACAGGTGCCACCTTGTGATGAGGGTCGCCACCGAGGTCTGGCGGCGCATGATCGATGCAGGGTCGGTGCATGTGGACCTTGAGCGGGTAAGGGTCGAAGACCAGTTCCCGCTCGTCCAGTGCTCGCTCTGCCTCGGTTATGGGCACAGCCGACGACTTTGCACAGACACTGTGCCAAAGTGCGGCCACTGTGGTGGTCCTCACATGAGGACGGAGTGCGCGGACTGGAGCGCTGGCCTACCCCCGACGTGTTGTAACTGCACACGAGCAAACTTTGAGGGAGCAGGTCATCACGCTTTCAGCTCGGAGTGCATGGTTAGGAGGAGTTGGGAAGCAATAGCGCGGTCCATCATAGCATATTGCTAAGGGCGCCCCGGAGACTCCTGTCCAACAAAAAGCAAGAACATACGGAGTGGTCCAAGCGAACCTTCAACGCAAGGAACTGGCAACCACCGAACTCTTTCTAGAGGCCAGTGAAAGAAAGATCTCGTGGGCACTGATTCAGGAGCCGTATGTGGGAGGAGCACGAAGTATGAAGAGCTACCGTGGAGCGAGAATCTACCAGTGCGAGGTCGATGGAAGTGGGAGGGTAAAGGCGGCTATCGCCGTCTTTGATCATGACTTGGATGTCATACCCTACCCGAAACTCACCACAAACAATATCGTTGTAGTGGGGATCCGAACCAAAGCCTGGGAAATCGCAGTAGTCTCCTATTACTTCGAGCCAGACCAACCCATAGGGCCATACTTGGACCAGATGACCCGGGTCAAATCGGAAGTGGCCACCGGTAGATTGTTGATAGGTGGCGACGCGAACGCGAAAAGTGCCTGGTGGGGCAGCATCAAGGAAGACCCCAGGGGAGAGGAAATGTCCGCTACCCTGGAAGAGTTGGAGCTTCAGGTACTAAACACTGGTGACGCTCCCACATTTGATACTGTCAGAGGTGGTCGAGCGTACAAAAGCCATGTGGACGTCACGGCATGCTCGCTCGACCTTTTTGACCTGGTGGACGGCTGGCGGGTAGACACAGGAGCAACGTCTTCAGACCACAACGCGATATTTTTTAACATTAATTTAAAAAAGGAAAAAGGGATACATATCCAAAGAACAACAAGAAGGTATAACACAAGGAAAGCTGACTGGGATAAATTTAAATTTAAATTAGGGGCACTCAAAATTGAGAGAAATATTAATTTGGAAAGAATAAGGGAAACAAACAGTAAACAAGGGTTAGAAGATTTAATAATAGAATATAGTAGAGTGATCTCAGAATCATGTGAAGAAGCTATTCCTAAGGTCAATAATAAAATTAAACTTACCTGTCCCTGGTGGTCCGAGGAGCTCGCTGTAAAGAAGAAGGAGGTTAACAGGAAGAAACACCGTATCCGCAATGCCGCGCCGGTCCGGCGAGCGATGGTCGTCGACGAGTACCTGAAAGCCAAAGAAGAGTATGAGATGCAGGCAAAGAATGCCCAAGTCGCCAGTTGGAAGGAGTTCTGCCGGAAACAGGACCGGGAGGGGGTCTGGGAGGGTATTTACAGGATCATAAGTAGGACCGCCAAAAGGAAGGAGGAACTGACCCTATGCTGCGATGGTGCATTCCTTAATCCGAGTGAATCAGCCGCCCTACTTGCAGATACGTTCTACCCCAAAGACAGAGTAGACCAGGATAACGCTGACCACAGGCGAATTAGAGAAGCGGCCAGCCAAGTAAATGAATGGGTCTATGATGAATATCATGACCCACCATTTACGACGCTGGAGCTGAAGACCGCCGTGGCAGGTTTCAATCCCAAAAAGGCACCAGGAGGGGACGGACTGACGTCTGACATCTGCAGTCAAGCGATCCACCAGGATCCGGAATTGTTCCTTGCCCTTTACAACAAGTGCCTCGGACTGGCACACTTTCCAGAGAACTGGAAAGAGGCTACGGTCGTGGTTCTTAGGAAGCCGGGCAAGGACAACTATCTGACCCCCAAGGCATACCGACCAATCGGTATACTGCCTGTTCTGGGGAAGGTCCTGGAGAGGATGGTGGTAGCACGTCTAAAGTGGCAGCTTGTACCGCGGTTTAATACCCGCCAGTTTGGCTTTATGCCCCAAAGGAGCACCGAGGACGCCCTCTATACGCTAGTGCAGCACGTACAGGACAAGTTGAGGCTGAAGAAGCTAATTGTCTTGGTGTCATTGGATATAGAGGGGGCCTTCGACAGCGCTTGGTGGCCAGCTATAAAAGTCAGGCTGGCTGAGGAAAAGTGCCCGGTCAACATCAGGCGGCTGATAGACAGCTATCTTGACAGTAGGAAGGTTAGGGTTCGTTATGCCGGGGAGGAATGCACGAGAGAGACTGGCAAGGGCTGCGTTCAGGGGTCAATCGGCGGTCCAATCCTGTGGAATCTCCTCCTAGACCCACTACTGCAGGAGTTGGAGCGGCGCCGGATCTTCGTGCAGGCGTTCGCGGATGACATCGTCTTGGTCGTGGATGGGGACACGGCGACTGAAGTCTCTAGAACCGTCAATGCAGCCCTCGCCCATGTTCAGGATTGGGGTGTCCGAAATAAGCTGAGGTTTGCACCGCACAAAACCTGTGCGATGACCATAACCAATAAGCTTAAGTACGACACTCCAATACTGAGCATGGCCGGGGTCGACATCGGTATGGTCAGAAAAATGAAGTTGCTTGGTCTAACCATAGACGATAAGCTCACTTTCAGTGAGCATACCGCGAACGTCTGCAAGAAGGCAGCTAATATTTACAAACAGCTATCCCGCGTTGCTAAAGTTAGTTGGGGATTGAGTGCAGAAATCATACACATCATCTAGACAGCCACAATTGAACCCATAGTTACGTACGCGGCCGCTGCCTGGGCTCCCGCCACGAAAAATGTTGGGATACCGAAGAAGCTAGGCTCTGTCCAACGAGGATTCGCTCAGAAGCTCTGCAAATCGTACCGCACAGTCTCTCTGAACTCGGCACTGGCACTGTCCGGGATTCTACCTCTAGACCTGCGCATACAAGAGGCAGCCGCCCTGTATGAAGCGAGGAGAGGGTCATCCCGGTTTGTGCCAGGAGATAGGGAGATCGAGAGTGCGGTGAGGTTTGCAGAAGCTCCTCATCCAGCTACACAAATGCCCCTGGAGTTCATGTGCCTGGCAGATCAAACGTTACTAGATAGTAACAATGTGCAGACGGTGCGTATCTTCACCGACGGCAGCAAGATTGAGGGGAAGGTCGGAGCCGCATTATCCATTTGGGATAATGATGGCGAAGTCCGGAGCCTCAAGCTCTGCCTTGCCGCGTACTGCACAGTCTACCAGGCGGAACTCCTGGCCATTTTCAAAGCGACCGAAGTGATCCTCGCGCGGCAAGAGGCGAGCTATGGTTTGTATAGCGACTCAATGTCAGCATTGGAGACGCTTGCAAACCATGGCTCTCTCCATCCCCTGGCGGTTCACGCGCGCGCCAATTTGGCTAAAGCCCTGGGCCAGAGCAAAGCTGTGTCTTTGTTCTGGATCAAGGCCCACGCGGGCCTGCCGGGGGATGAGCGAGCGGACGAGTTAGCAAAGGAAGCAGCATTGTCGTTACGGAGGAAGCCGGACTACGACCAATGTCCGATTTCATTTATCAAGCGACAGATCCGTTTGGAATCGCTTGCTGAATGGAATCGGAGATACGTGACGGGCGAGACTGCTTCCGTGACGAAAATGTTTCTTCCGGACGCAATAGTGGCTTTCCGCATTGTGAAACAGGTACGGCCCTCAGGTGTTCTCACGCAGGTTTTGACGGGGCACGGTGGGTTCTCTGAATACTTGAATCGCTTCAAGTGTAAGGAGAGCCCATCATGCGTCTGCGATCCAGGCGTGGCAGAAAGTGTCCAGCACATAATCGTAGAATGCCCGTTATTTACCAGGGATCGCTACCAACTTGAATGTGAGCTGGACATGAAACTGACTAACGAAAGTATCTATGGGTTCATGACAAACCAAAAAAGGGAAAGGTTCCTAGCATACTGCCATAAAGTAGCCACTGTGGTTATACACAGAAATAAAACTGATGCGCACTGCGCTTCGTAAATATGTCACTATATTTAAACGCAAGCGCAGAATGCAGCTCAGAAATGTATAGCCAGTAGTATGTTAAGTTAGTACCTAGTTAGTTGTGTAAGAAAATCTGTGATAAATTATTTTATTGTGATAACTGCACCTTTTTATGTTTTTATTGTCCCTAATGTTTATATTTCACTGCACCTATTTTATGTTGCTATGTTTTTACCCTAATGTAATAAAAATCTGTGATAATTAACACCGACTGTACAAACTCTGTGATAAATAGCACCTGTATATTGTAAGATAATCAGCTTTTTTACCATATTTATTTCGTTAACCTGTGATAAATAAATAAATAATGCCCGTAGACAAGACTAAATAAAGTGGGATTCCCACCCACAGTATGAAAGATGAAGAATGCAAGAAAGATATAGGATGAGGAATGAAAGTACGAGAGGCATAAAAGATTGAACGGAAAGATAGAGGTTGAGCACAGAATAGGCGCCAAACTCTGTGGCGGGGATTAGTGTTAATAAAAAAATAAAAAAACCATAGTCTCTCTCAAGGAACGAACTTCATCCACGCTGGTTCTTGCGCTGGACAGGTATCTCTCTGAAACAGTACTGTCATCTGCGTACCCAACAGTACCAAGCTGAAGAAGGTCATTGATGTGCAGCAGGAAAAGAGTTGCAGAGAGAACAGACCCCTGGGGAACTCCGGAATCAATAGCCATAAGGTCAGAGGAGCAGCCATCTATGACTACTCGGATCGACCGTTCGCAAAGGAAATCTAATATCCAGCTACAAAAACCAGCGGGGAAGCCATACGCAGGAAGCTTACTGAGTAGACTTGCGTGCCAGACCCTGTCAAAGGCCTTCGAGATATCCAGCGAAACAGCAAGTGCTTTGCCGTGTCTCTCGATGGCTTCGCCCCAGCAGTGCGTGACATACACAAGAAGATCACCAGTAGACCGTCCCCGGCGAAAGCCATATTGACGGTAACTGAGGAGATTATTGTCTTCAAGGTAGGTCAGCAACTTACTGTTCAGTACCCTTTCCATAACTTTGCTCAGAATGGAGGTAATGGCGATTGGACGGTAATTGACAGGGTCTGCACGGTTGCCTTTTTTGGGCACTGGTTGCACATTTGCAAGCTTCCAGGACTTTGGTACCGTTCTTTTTACAAGAGAGAGGCGGAACAAGCGTGTCAACACAGGAGAAAGTTCGGGCGCACACAGCCTCAGTACTCTTGCTGGAATGCCGTCAGGCCCGCTGGCCTTGTTCACGTCTAGACTGCACAATACTCTTCGGACCTCTTTGGTGTGCACAGCGATCTCTGGCATCGAAGAGTCACAATGAGGGACAGTAGGTGGTTGCTTGGATCCAGCGTCCAGACGTGAATTGCTAGCAAACAGAGATGCAAATAAATTTGCTTTCTCACTTGCAGAGTGAGCCAGCGACCCATCAGGTTTCAGCATTGGAGGTAAAGTGGGACGACAGAAATTCGATTCAACAGCTTTAGACAGGGACCAAAATTGTTTACTACCCGGAGGGTGTGATGCCAGCTTGGCCCCAATACGTCCAATATGGTCAAAACGTGCCCGACGCAAAACCCGCTTGCAGAACTTGGTGGCAGAATTAAAAGCTCTTTTCCTCGCACGAACCCTACGCGCTCTAACTTTGCGATCTCGGGCCCCGACCCAGGCTTGGTAGGCAGACTCTTTTTGGGCCTCAGCGTGGGCACATTCTGAATTATACCAAGGTCGGGATTTGTGACCGAGCGGAATGTCGGAGAATGGAATGAAATACTCCATTCCCTGCAGAATCACATCCGTAACCGCGTCCGCACAGCTCGAGGGGTCACTCGAGGCGAAGCACACATGCCGCCAAGGATAAGACGCAAAAAAGTGCCGCATCTCGTCCCAGTCTGCTGACTCGTATCGCCATACTCGCCTCGTGCCTCTAGGACTCTCATCTGGAGGAGAGCAAGTCGACACGGATTTCACCAGACAATGGTCAGACGTTCCCAGCGGGGCTGAGACCGAAACCGAATGACTGTCCGGATCAGTTGTCAGCAGTAGGTCTAAGCAATTGGGTGTATGGCCGTCAACATCCGGTACCCGCGTTGCCACATTCACCAGCTGGGTTAGATCTAGCGATAGAGAAAACTTGCGCGCCTCTAACCCGGCATGGTCAGTTTTCCGGTACGGGTACAACCACTCCTTATGATGGGCGTTAAAGTCCCCCAGAAAATTAAGCTTCGCTGTTGGGTACCGTTGCTGGGCCATGTCGGCCGACTCCATAAGGCAGTTAAAGAGCGCTGTCGTCTCCTGGTCACCGGTGTGCGATCGGTAGACGCCGATGTAGAGAGACTTCTCCACGCCAGTGTCCACAAGTAGCCATATGGCAGAAAAACCCGATTTCTCAAAGCAACGGAGACGACGACAACAAATGTCATCGCGGACGTACACACAGACCCCAGCTTGCTTCTTGAACTTGTGTTCAAGAGAGTAACCCGGGTAGTTGAGGTACGCCACGTCCGACGGGGTTGTTATCTTCGTCTCCGTTAGGAAAAACAGGTGCGGCTTCTCGGTCTCAAGGTGGTGGTGGACCGGATCGAGATTAGAGTGCAACCCCCTGATGTTAGTGAAGTGCACTTTTAGTGGGAGGAAGTGCAGCCGTTGTTTCACCATATTCTTCTTCGTTTTGGTCATTTAATTTTTTTTAGAGTTTGCTGGGGAAGAAGTTAAACTGTCGAGGCGCTGCTCAGTGAACCATTTGGAACACTGGAGCTAACCCAACCTGTGGGGAACTCATTTGGAGACTGCGGGGACGCCCGAACCCCCCCGGATATGGCCACCGGGTCCTCCCATCCAGTCGCCAGCTGGCACGGTGGAGCATACCGGGATTTTTCGCGAGTTGGCGGGGCAGCCTTTGGCACGTGGCTGGCGTGCTACTTGGGCCCCCTACTGACTGCGGTCGGCCAACGGCTGGCACCGTGCTTCGGATCCCGCTACCCTCCAAGATGAGTTACCCGGCAAGTTTAGCCCAGAGACCAAGACCGGTTCTGAACAGCGCAACTGACATCCTCCTTCTCCCCCAAAGGCACTGGCAGTCCCACACACCGACGGAACACAGCAAGCTGCTTGGCGCCGGACTCCGGTGGGATGGTGGTCGCGAGCCAGGCGGCCCCTTGCGGAGCCTACCACCGCTTAAGTGGGATCATTCAGCCGTACCACAGGCAAGCCCGTGGTGCCGTTGCCCAGGGATGGACCGCTAGGAGGTAGATCCCATACCCATCCCAAAACCTTAATCTATAAATGACATCCAATCAATTTATTAAGAATGGTCTGTACCCATCTACAGATCGACCTTTGCAAGCCTTACTGAACCTCGAAGGTCCGACCCATGTACCTATTATGTAACCAAGAACATTATAACATAAACTCGATAATGTACAACCCTAGCCTAGGGTTGTACATTACAGAGATTCATAAAGAATGGAACGTATAACGCAACACATTACCCGATATACAAGTATCGTGCTCAAATCTAATTGTAGTTTCGAATAACGTAAATTAATATTAATCACGCTTCGTCATCATGTCCTAATTAATGGAAGGAATGCTATAACACTTACATAGATTCGAGCAATCCATTCTTTATGTTACGGTGGTCTTGTCAAGGTTTTTCTGATTCTGAAAATTGTGTTTGTTATTTTTGTTGAGAAGTCTCCGCCACAGATACAAATCTAACTATACTGTGATTTTTTATTTCGTAGACTAACTGACAGCTGCCAATGCATTACCTGATTTTTTATAAATGTTGCAAGCGTAGAGCATAGTGTTGTAGGTAAGGCTCAATCATAAGTGATTCAACGAATCGATGTGTCATGCATGACTCCTTAATTTAATTTTACTAAATGGTGTAAATAAATGTTTTATGAATATAAACGTAATATATTTTAATATAACAGTATTGATATACATAGAACATACACTTGTATTGTGTTGAATATGAAATCAACAATAAAATAAATGCGATCGTTAAAATTAAGTCTGACATAAATGAGTAGAAACTAAATACGGGCCGCTAGTTTCTTAACAAATGTATTTTTTATTGCCGTGAAATAGTTCAATTTTCGACCAAATTCCGATCACTCAGAGTAGTCAGGATAAGGCACTATACTGATGTACCTAACGATAAAGTGAATACCCCCAAATGTCAGTTTAGTCTACGAAATTAAAAATCAGAGTATAGATGACGCGATTGTATGTACGCGTGTCAAAAAATGGAGTAAAATTACGATCAATGATCGTACTTTGAGCATTCCATTTAGCATTATTGGCACCGGAAATTCACCGATATCTAGCAAAATGCGAAAAAATCAGAGTATAGATGACGCGATTGTATGTACGCGCGTCAAAAATGGAGTAAAATTACGATCAATGATCGTACTTTGAGCATTCCATTTAGCATTATTGGCACCGGAAATTCACCGATATCTAGCAAAATGCGAAATTATGCCACATTGAGCTGTAAAAACTGTATAAAAAAAGGTTGGCCGAAGCATTGAAATGTTTTCTTTCATTGGTAAGGAAATTTGTTTTTAAATTGTGTGTGAAAAAGTGTTACGCTTGGTTTTGATACAAATGGAGGGACTTGCGTTATCTAGTTGGATTTATGTCTGTGGTCACACCGGTCTACAGTTTATTTTCGTTGATTCACGTGTCTATGCAACGTCATGCAAAACGTGTGTGCTCAATATAAACTCCTTTGCAAAAAAACAAATTTTTAATACGTTCATCGATTGTTATTTCTTAATAAAAAATAAATGTTTGTCTAATACGAGTACCTAGGTATTTCGTTTTTTTATTTTCATTTATTTGTCCCGGCTTCCCATCTATACTAATATTATAAGGAGGTAATGTTTGTGAGGTTGTAGGGGGTAATCTTTGGATCTCCTGAACCGATTTAGATGAAATTTGGCATGGAGATAATTTGAGACCCTGGGAAGGACATAGGATAGTTTGTATTCCCTTGGGATGTAACATTGAGCTGGTTTTACAGAAAATACTAATCTCATCGATTTGCTATTCCAATGATCACTTTACGAGACCGATTTTCACTACACATAGCTAAGAACACTCAATAAAGTCACCTTTCAAAAAACAAAATCGGTTCATCCGTTTAGGAGCTATGATGCCACAGACACAAGACACAAGAAATACAGGTACACACGTCCCCAGGTACCCCTCTTTTTCCGACGGGGATTAAAAAGAAACCATGCTACGCAAACCGCTAATAAATTAGGATACGGGAGGATGATGAAAAGTCTTAGAACACGTTTACTCTCAAAACAACGATAATAATTAAATGACTGTTGAGTACCGATTACGAGGCGAATTTTAATTTTATGCTTTAAAGATGGACTCTCAGAAAGTAAAAGGCAACAATGAATTAATTAAATAAAATTTAAATAATCTGTTTAATTTTAACTTAAGCCTAAAAGCTGAACGCAGCTGTTGTAACAGATTTAAAATTAAAGAAGAGGAAAATGATGGCGAGACACCCACTAAGGACTAGAGATATTTACGTTAAGACCGTGAGTCATAATGTCACGCTAGTTGTCATAAGCAGGAATTAAGGTTGCCCTAGTCGACGGCACGAACTATTTTGTGCGCGGGGTTGAAATGCATGCTATCTCATGCGACAACACGTGCGAAAGATGTAGATGCTGTGATGAGCAGTAAGAAGCTAGTTCGCGTACGAATACACACTTTTGCAAATTTGTAGCTAAATTGATGATGATTTAGGACAAAACGTGTGCGCGAAATTTTCTATACAGATCTTTGGGAATATGGATATCATTCTTAATTCTTTATTTTACACCAAACAAACAACATTACGTACATGCGATAATAAAGTGTATGTACAAAGGAGAGCTTAACTCAATGCTGAGTTCTCTAACAGCAAACCCTAGACTGACAAAGAAAGTTGTCAATTTTAGAGGGCAGGCATCCAGTGTACAATATTAAAATAACCTGTAACGAATTAAATTTAAACACAAATATACTTACACTAGCTGACCCTCGGGGCTTCGCTCCCGTCAATTGCCTACCTACCCTGGCTACCCTGCCTACCTTGCCTATCCTGCCTACCATGCCTACCCTGCCTACCATGCCTGCCCTGCCCCTACCCTACCTACCCTGCCTACCCTGCCCCTACCCTGGCTACCCTGCCTACCCTGCCTACCCTGCCTGCTCTGCTTACCATGCCTACCCTGCCTACCCAGCCTACCCTGCCTACCCTACCTATCCTGCCTTTCCTGCCTACCCTGCCTATCCTGCCTACCCTGCCTACCCTGCCTATCTTGCCTACCCTGCCTACCCTGCCTACCCTGCCTTTCCTGCCTACCCTGCCTATCCTGCCTACCCTGCCTATCCTGCCTATCCTGCCTACCCTGCCTACCCTGCCTTCCCTGCCTACCCTGCCTTTCCTGCCTACCCTGCCTACCCTGCCTACTCTGCTTACCATGCCTACCCTGCCTACCCAGCCTACCCTGCCTACCCTACCTATCCTGCCTACCCTGCCTTTCCTGCCTACCCTGCCTACCCTGCCTATCTTGCCTACCCTGCCTACCCTGCCTACCCTGCCTACCCTGCCTACCCTGCCTATCCTGCCTACCCTGCCTATCCTGCCTACCCTGCCTATCCTGCCTACCCTGCCTACCCTGCCTTTCCTGCCTACCCTGCCTTTCCTGCCTACCCTGCCTATCTTGCCTACCCTGCCTACTCTGCTTACCCTGCCTACCCTGCCTACTCTGCTTACCCTGCCTACCCTGCCTACCCTGCCTACCCTGCCTACCCTGCCTACCCTGCCTACCCTGCCTACCCTGCCTACCCTGCCTACCCTGCCTACCCTGCCTACCCTGCCTACCCTGCCTTCCCAGCCTACCCTGCCTACCCAGCCTATCCTGCCTACCCTACCTATCCTGCCTTTCCTGCCTACCCTGCCTATCCTGCCTACACTGCCTATCCTGCCTACCCTGCCTACCCTACCTACCCTGCCTACCCTGCCTACCCTGCCTTTCCTGCCTTTCCTGCCTACCCTGCCTATCTTGCCTACCCTGCCTGCCCTGCCTACTCTGCTTACCCGGCCTACCCTGCCTTTCCTGCCTTTCCTGCCTACCCTGCCTATCCTGCCTGCCCTGCCTATCTTGCCTACCCTGCCTTTCCTGCCTACCCTGCCTATCTTGCCTACCCTGCCTACCCTGCCTACTCTGCTTACCCGGCCTACCCTGCCTTTCCTGCCTACCCTGCCTATCCTGCCTACTCTGCTTACTATCCCTACCCTGCTTACCCTGCCTACCCTGCCTACTCTGCCTACTCTGCCTAACCTGCCTATCCTACCTACCCTACCTACTAATTTGTATCTATCATCAATAGTTTTCTCAGCGCACGCCACATAATGTATTTTACTGACAACATTTTGCTACCTTGGGTTACATTATTGCAATTTTCATAAGGATCTCTATTTTTTTTGAAAATATTTTATAGCCTATGACACTCAGGAATAATGTAGCTTTCTACCGGTGCAAGAATTTTCAAAATCGGTTCAGTAGATCCAGAGATTACCCCTTACAACGTCACAAACTCACAAACTCACAAACTTTACCTCTTTATAATATTAGTATAGATAAATACATATATACTCGTATATATACTAGCTGACCCGGCAAACTTTGTTTTGCCGTAAAAACACCAAACATTCATCTACCCTACCTAACACTATCTACCCAACTCTACCTACCCTACCCTACCTACCCTACCCTACCCTACCTACCCTACCCTACCTACCCTACCCTACCTACCCTACCTACCCTACCTACCCTACCCTACCCTACCTACCCTACCCTACCTACCCTACCCTACCTACCCTACCCTACCTACCCTACCCTACCTTCCCTACCTTCCCTACCCTACCTACCCTACCTACCCTAGGTAGGGTAGGTAGGGTAGGTACCCTACCTACCCTACCTACCCTACCCTACCTACCCTACCCTACCTACCCTACCCTACCTACCCTATCCTACCTACCCTACCCTACCTACCCTACCCTACCCTACCTACCCTACCCTACCTACCCTACCCTACCTACCCTACCCTACCTACCCTACCCTACCTACCCGACCCTACCCGAACCGCTAGCCCGTGCAGACACGTTTTTGCGAGCTCCGCACCTCAAAAATCGCTTCAGAAGTCTATCAATCGGAAAAAACGAAAGAGTTATATCAAACGTTGCGGGCAAGTGAGACCTATCGAATAGTGTATTCAGAAGAAAAATCGGATAATAAACAACCAAATTGTGACGTAAAACGGTTAAATTCTAACCCTTAAAGTGCGGCAAATACACGAAAGTTTGGAAAGTTGCGTGCAGCGTCCGATTAGTCGGCGCGAGCCCTATTTTTTTAATCGATGTAAATAACAGCCACCTCAGTGAGTACACGACCTGGGAGTTCTAGATTTTTGGCCCCCGCTAAGCCTGGTCTACACAGCCTTTTCTAGAGCGCGGCAGTTAAAAGTCATAGAAAAAACAGTGACAAACGGAACCCTGAAGGGAAACGAGTGCAGTGCGTAAACGGTCGCGACGACAATATAGTGTTGTTTTGCTATCTTATAGACAATCTCAGTGGCTACACCCTATTCAAAATTTGGATTTTTTGTATAATTGTTGCCATTTTCGGCCCACTTTTTTCCGAAATCGAAGAGGAAAAAAGGTGAATTTTCTGCGGAAAACCCGCATCCTCCCCGAAATCGAGGAAAATCTGATTATCAAAGAGAGTGATCGTGAGTGACTGAGTGCCCCTGTCGTTCCTGGAACTCCGGAAAATTTCTTCCGTGAGTCCCCAGACCTCAACTTGCGGCTCAAGCCGCCCGGAAAAAAAATTCCGCGAGACCAGAACTCGTGGAAGTCAAACTGGGAGGTGCAATCTGCGAGATTTGAGGACCTGACAGCCTACCAAGAGCAGCTGGCAACCATCCTGAGAATTTTCATAGCGATCATAAGAGCGAAAGTGCAATAACAAGGTATTTGCTGTCCGATTTTTGTTTGTCTCTTTTAAAATAATTAATTTCTCATTCATATTTCCAAATTTCCCCCCTTTTATCTTAGCATCGAATAGTCAAATCAATTATTTATTATTGGGAAAATAACCAAAAAATTAAAATTAATATAACATGTCAAAATCGAAATAGTTAAAAATTTTAAATTGTTCTCACGCTACATTATTAACTTTGTTCATCTTGTTTACTAAATTTAGATTTTAAAAAGCTTAGAACTCGGTCTGGGATTATCCTAGCCGAAAAGTGAGACCGCTATAAAAGTTTTTGATACATAAAGTATCTTCTTGCACTTTTACATTTTGGAAAAGGGACGAAACAAAAAAGTAGTTTTTCAAACATACATCGGAAGTAATATCACGCCATACTCCACGTGTCGGGTGTGAAGATTCTTGTTATTAGGTTAAATGTGTAAATGTGTAAATTATTTTAATTTAGTTTTGGACTAAGTCTTTGGGACAGGGCAATTTACACCCGGAAAACGAGCAAAATTTTAGCTATAATTGCAGTCTTTTTGGACGATTTTAAATTATATTATATTATTGACAATAATTAAAATAATTTAAAAAAATCTAATTATCATTCTTTAAATATTCACTATACTACACTAGTATAGTATTTCAACAACTCGGGGATAACTAAGCTCGACAACCGCCCTTTTTTTTTTTTTTTTTTTTTTTTTTTTTTTTTTTTTTTACACTGAAATAAGCATATTTTTGCTCATATTTATTTTTAAACATTTTTAACTGTTGACATATAGTAGCACTCTTGTGCTACTATATTTTAGTATAAGACAATTGTAGCATTTTATTGCGTACTAAATTTAGACATTTAAACTAGGACATATAGCAGTACTATTGTACGGCTATACTATAGGATAGGACAAAATTATTAAACTGCTGATCAGTACCCTACTTGATACGGAGAACATCAACAGTGACACATAAAGCGGGGTATCCTATACAATACCCCCTTTACAATTTACATATTAAATTGACAGTAAAATCTACTTTTGACACACACTTATAAGGCCTTTTACAACCTTATAAGTGTAATTTTACCAAGCGCTACCAAACCCCTCATAGCCAAGATGATGAGCAGGACACCAGCCCAAAACAAGGACAAAGACGATGCCATCCCCAAAAAAGCGGGCATTAACCCCACTCTGAACTCCACCTTCACCAGGACTACACCGGAGAAGACATCACCGGTGATTAAGTCAATAGTAAGGAAAAGTATCGGAGAGTGGGAAGCAGCAAAAACTAAAACCACAAGGAAGTCTCAAACAAAACCACAAACCCCTCCCGAGAAACCAAAAAGTGCCCTCTCTACCTCCGCCACTACCGCCACGCCACCCACCCTGGTTGAGCAAGCTAAGCCACGAGACAAAGTGACGGAAGCCAGGATCTGCCTAGCTAAAATTAAGACCCAGCTAGGCCTTTCGAGGAACACAAAAACCGAAATAAAGGTTGAAATCACTTTGGCCGCGGAAAAACTATACAATCTAGTAAAGGAGGCAGAGTTTACGACCAAAGGCAAAAAGTTGGAACTGCCTCAGAAATCGCCAAAACACCAAAGGGCGAACCTGGAAGGGATAGCGGAGGTGGAAAAAGAAATGGAGAGGGAGGCTTTCAGAAAAATGCTCGCTAAACTGCAGGATAGCCTGGAACAAGCCGAAAAGCAGACCTACGCGGGCGTAGCGTCTTCCGCTAGGAGATATCCTCCGGAGCGGACTGCGCTGCACTCGCTAGTGGTCACGGCGACAGACGAGCAGGAGACCGGTGAGATGGTATTTAACAGAATAAGAGAAGTGGTAAATCCGAAGGAGGGAGGAGTGGAAGTAGAAAGAATTAGAAAGGCCAAAGATAGGAAGGTAATAATGGGCTTTAGGAATCAGGAGGAAAGGGAGAAAGTAAAGGCCAGGCTGACAAAGTCAGATAACCTGAGAGCCGAAGACTTAACAAATAAAGACCCATTAGTTGTGCTCAAAGACGTGATGCAGTACAACAGCGACGAGGAAATTCTTGGTGCGCTGAAGAAACAAAATAGGGATTTGTTTAAAGGACTCGGCGAAGCCGATAGACTTGAGATCGCCTATAGGAAGCGCACGAGAAATCCGCACCAAAGCCATGTCATAGTGCGGGTGTCCCCCACAATTTGGCGGCGAATGACGGAGGCTGGGTCGGTACACATCGAATTCCAAAGGATTCGAGTGGTCGACCAGTCTCCGTTAGTCCAGTGCTCGCTATGTCTGGGATACGGACACGGCAGACGTTTCTGCCAGGAAAACCAGGCAAGGTGTAGCCATTGTGGGGGCGCCCACATGAAGGCAGACTGCCCAGACTGGCTTGAGGGAGCGGGCCCGTCATGCTGTAACTGCACGCGGGCAAAACTTGATAAAGTGGAGCACAACGCCTTCAGCCAAGAGTGCCCCATAAGAAGGAAATGGGATGCAATGGCCCGAAGCAAGACGGCGTATTGCTAAGGTGGTCACCGGCGGAATATCTGACTCAGTCACTAGGCCATACGTAGTAGCCCAAGCAAACTTGCAAAGAAAGGCACTGGCAACTAACGAATTAATGCTTGAGGCGAACAAAAGGAATATGGCCTTTGCACTGCTCCAGGAGCCGTACATCGGAGGCATAGGTAGAATGAAGGACTACCGAGGCGCTAGAATTTACCAGTGCGATAGAATGGAAGACGGTGCCGTCAAGACAGCAATCGCTGTCTTCGACGGTGACATAGACGTCGTCCAGTGCCCGGACTTCACCACACCTAACATCACGGTGGTGAAGATGAGGACAATTGCCTGGGAGATCGCGGTAGTCTCGTTCTACTTCGAACCAAAGCCAGAACCGATAGGGCCATACTTGGAGCAGCTTAAAAAGATTGAGCGGAACTTCGGCCGGCGGATCATTATGGGAGGCGACGTCAACGCGCAAAACTCTTGGTGGGGAAGCTATAAAGCAAATGAAAGAGGGAGAGAGGCGGCTGGTGCCCTGGACGAGATGGATTTGCAGGTGCTCAACGTCGGCAGCACTCCAACGTTCCACACAGTTCGTGGAACCAGACTCTACACGAGCATAGTCGATATAACGGTATGTACGACGGAGCTGCTCGGCCTGGTGGATGACTGGAAGGTTGTGGAGGGTTTGACGAGCTCAGACCACAATACCATCACCTTTAAGTTGGCCTTGGAGAAGGCAAGGGGTATACAAATAAGTAGAACAACACGCATATTTAATAGCAGAAAAGCAGACTGGGACCAATTTCGTGAGAAATTGGCCCAGTTGCTCACCGAACAAAAAATTAATCCTTCAGACATAGAAAAAATTAAAAACGAAACAGAATTAGAACACAAAATTAAAACATTTCAAAACTCCATAATAGAAGCAGCAAACACAAGTATACCCCTAATAAAGCCAAATAACAGGGTCAACTTACCATGGTGGTCAGAGGAGCTCGCCACGCTGAAGAGGGCAGTCGCCACCAAAAGGCGCAGGATCCGCTGTGCAGCACCTGTCAGGAGAGCGGCTGTCGTCGCTGAGTACCTGCAAATAAAAAACGAATATGAGACCAAAGCCAGAAATGCACAGACAGAAAGCTGGAAAGCATTCTGTGAGAGACAAGATGGGGAAGGGCTATGGGACGGCATATACCGCGTCATAAGCCGAACCAAAAAACGGCACGAGGACTTGCCCCTGACCGTGAACGGAAAGGTACTGGACAATCTCCACTCTGCCGAATTGCTGGCGGAAACATTTTACCCGGGGGACAGAAGGGATGAGGATAGCGAAGAACACAAGCGTGTTAGGATGTTAGCGGAAAAAGTGAACGTCATGGGTCATGGTGAAAAACATGACCCACCGTTCACTATCGAGGAGCTAAACTCCTCCATACGCACCTTCAACCCTAAGAAAGCCCCCGGGGCGGATGGCCTCACGGCCGACATCTGCCAGCGTTCGATTGACCACGATCCGGGAAATTTCCTAGCACTGGCTAACAAGTGCTTGGAGCTGGGCTACTTTCCCGGGACCTGGAAGGAAGCCACAGTTGTGATCCTCAGGAAACCCGGGAAGAAGAGTTATACAGCTCCAAAATCTTACAGACCAATTGGCCTGTTACCGGTACTGGGAAAAGTCTTGGAAAAAATGGTCATAAACAGAGTGAAATGGCACATTATACCGAAACTCAGTACTCGCCAGTACGGGTTCATGCCCCAGAAGAGCACGGAAGACTCCCTCTATGATCTAGTTGGGCACATACGCAGCAAGCTAGCAGAGCGCAAGCTGATAGTAATGGTGTCACTAGACATAGAGGGAGCTTTTGACAGCGCATGGTGGCCAGCTATAAGAACCAGACTGGCTGAGGAAAAATGCCCGGTAAATGTGAGGAGAATCATAGACAGCTACCTCAATAACCGAAGGGTCAGGGTCAGGTACGCAGGTGAAGAGGTAGTACGGGAGACGTCGAAGGGCTGTGTACAGGGATCGATTGGAGGACCGATTCTCTGGAACACCCTCCTGGACCCCCTACTAAAGGGGCTGGAGGAACGGGGAGACTACTGCCAAGCCTTTGCTGACGACGTGGTGCTAGTATTTGATGGCGACTCAGCGATCGAGATCGAGCGAAAGGCGAATGACGCCCTCGCCCATGTTTATCAGTGGGGTGTTAGTAGCAAGTTGAAATTCGCACCGCATAAAACAAATGCGATGGTAATAACGCGGAAACTGAAATACGACACTCCGCGACTAAGCATGGGAGGGGTAGCCATTGGCATGACGCAGGAAATTAAAATCCTGGGGCTAACGATCGACAACAAGCTTACATTCAACAAGCACGTAGTGAATGTGTGCCAAAAGGCGATTGGTTTTTACAAGCAGTTGTCGAGGGCTGCGAAGGTCAGCTGGGGACTCCACCCCGACGTCATCCGCACCATGTACACGGCAGTAGTCGAACCGATCATAATGTACGCAGCAAGTGCATGGGCACCCGCAGTCACCAAGCTGTGCGTAACGAAGAGGTTAAATGCGGTCCAAAGAGGATTTGCACAGAAATCGTGCAAATCCTATCGCACCGTATCCCTGAACTCGGCGCTAGTGCTAGCTGGGATACTTCCTCTTGATCTCCGAATACGAGAGGCAGCTGCCCTGTATGAGGCGAGGAGGGGGTTGCCCCGGTTGGAGCTAGGAGATAGGGACGTTGAGCGACGCACCGCATTTGCCTCGACACCCCACCCGGCGGAACATATGAGTCTGCAGTTCATATGCCTGGCAGACCAAGAACAACTCGCACACCACTGCACACAAGCAGTGCAGATATACACGGACGGCAGCAAAATTGATGGAAAGGTGGGGGCGGCATTGTCTCTCTGGAGCAATGGCGTCGAAACCAAATGCCAGAAGATGAAGCTGTCGTCTCACTGTACGGTCTACCAGGCGGAACTGCTGGCCATATGTAAAGCCACGCGGGAGATACAAAAGCACAATGCAGGGTCTTTTGGCATTTTCAGTGACTCACGATCGTCACTGGAAACGGTCGCAAACCACCGCTCTTCTCATCCCCTCGCAGTCGAAACCAGGGAGAACCTGCGAAAGTGCAGCATCCAAAACAAGCGTGTGTCTTTGTTTTGGATCAAGGCGCACGCGGGACTGGAGGGAAATGAGAGAGCCGACCACTTGGCCAAAGAAGCGGCATTATACCTTAAAAAGAGGCCAGATTACGACCAGTGTCCGGTGTCATTCGTCAAGCGACAAATCCGAAAGGATTCGCTTGTCGAATGGAACTTGAGGTACAGAATGGGTGAAACAGCCGCGACGACGAAACTTTTCTTCCCGGACGCTGTCGATGCTTATAAAATTGTCAGAAAAATTAGACCAACAGGGATAATAACCCAAGTAATGACTGGGCATGGTGGGTTTTCAGAATACCTGAACAGGTTCAAGTGTAAGGAAAGCCCATCATGCGTATGTGACCCTGACAAAGATGAGACAGCGATCCACGTACTGACCGACTGCCCGGTCTATGGCCCCGATAGGTATGAGCTTGAACAGAAAATAGGGACAGACATTACAACTGAGAATTTAAATAAACTTATCGCAGACAAAAAACACAGTACAGCTTTTATCGAATTCTGTGTTAAAACGGCACAAAGAACGATAGAAAGGAATAAAAATTAACAGCATTGCTCAAAACTCTATATGGATATATATATAGTAGGTAGTAAACAGTACGATAGAATACCTATAGATAAAATAGAAGTAAGATATCGTATAACATACTGTGCAAGTAGCTAATATAGTCTGTAAATATAAGTAAATTGAGAAACTCATTATGTAAATGGATATAGATTAAATAGAGTAAAGAACTATGTAAAGTGCAAAAGTTCTTAGAACAAATGAGTCCCCAAAGTCTCGGACTATGTCCGAGGGAGATCTGTGTAAGGCAGGAGGGGTTTTAGTCAGTTGGAGCCTGACACTATCCAGGCTGGCTCGTATTGTGAGGCAGCTTGGGTGTAAGTCCGACCGGATTTCCCCGCCTGCCAAATCAAAAAAAAAAAAAAAAAAAAAAAAAACCCTACCTACCCACCCTACCTACCCTACCCTACCTACCCTACCTACCCTACCTACCCTACCCTACCTACCCTACCCTACCTACCCTGCCCTACCTACCCTACCCTACCTACCCTACCCTACCTACCCTACCCTACCTACCCTACCCTACCTACCCTACCCTACCTACCCTACCCTACCTACCCTACCCTACCTACCCTACCCTACCTACCCTACCCTACCTACCCTACCCTACCTACCCTACCCTACCTACCCTACCCTACCTACCCTACCCTACCTACCCTACCCTACCTACCCTACCCTACCTACCCTACCCTACCTACCCTACCCTACCTACCCTACCCTACCTACCCTACCCTACCTACCCTACCCTACCTACCCTACCCTACCTACCCTACCCTACCTACCCTACCCTACCTACCCTACCCTACCTACCCTACCCTACCTACCCTACCCTACCTACCCTACCCTACCTACCCTACCCTACCTACCCTACCCTACCTACCCTACCCTACCTACCCTACCCTACCTACCCTACCCTACCTACCCTACCCTACCTACCCTACCCTACCTACCCTACCCTACCTACCCTACCCTACCTACCCTACCCTACCTACCCTACCCTACCTACCCTACCCTACCTACCCTACCCTACCTACCCTACCCTACCTACCCTACCCTACCTACCCTACCCTACCTACCCTACCCTACCTACCCTACCCTACCTACCCTACCCTACCTACCCTACCCTACCTACCCTACCCTACCTACCCTACCCTACCTACCCTACCCTACCTACCCTACCCTACCTACCCTACCCTACCTACCCTACCCTACCTACCCTACCCTACCTACCCTACCCTACCTACCCTACCCTACCTACCCTACCCTACCTACCCTACCCTACCTACCCTACCCTACCTACCCTACCCTACCTACCCTACCCTACCTACCCTACCCTACCTACCCTACCCTACCTACCCTACCCTACCTACCCTACCCTACCTACCCTACCCTACCTACCCTACCCTACCTACCCTACCCTACCTACCCTACCCTACCTACCCTACCCTACCTACCCTACCCTACCTACCCTACCCTACCTACCCTACCCTACCTACCCTACCCTACCTACCCTACCCTACCTACCCTACCCTACCTACCCTACCCTACCTACCCTACCCTACCTACCCTACCCTACCTACCCTACCCTACCTACCCTACCCTACCTACCCTACCCTACCTACCCTACCCTACCGGATCGGGAAGGGGTCTGGGAGGGAATCTTCAGGGTGATTGGTAGGACCGCCAGAAGACAGGAGGAACTGACCCTACGCAGCGATGGTGTATTCCTCAACCCAAGTGAATCGGCCGCCCTACTCGCAGATACGTTCTACCCCGAAGACAGAGTAGACCAGGACAACGCTGAGCACAGGCGAATAAGAGAAGCGGCCAGTCGAGTAAATGAGTGGGTTCATGATGAATATCATGATCCACCATTTACCTCGCTGGAGCTGAAGACCGCCGTGGCAGGTTTCAATCCCAAAAAGGCACCAGGAGGGGATGGACTGACGTCTGATATCTGCAGTCGAGCGATCCACCAGGACCCGGATGCGTTCCTTGCCCTCTACAATAAGTGCCTTGAATTGGCACACTTCCCGAACATCTGGAAGGAGGCTACAGTCGTGGTCCTCAGAAAACTGGGCAAGGACGATTACCTAAACCCCAAGGCATACAGACCAATAGGTCTACTGCCGGTTCTGGGGAAGGTCCTGGAGAGGATGGTAGTAGCGCGTTTAAAATGGCAGCTTGTACCGCGGTTTAGTACTCGCCAGTTTGGTTTTATGCCCCAGAGAAGCACTGAGGACGCCCTCTATAAGCTAGTGAAGCACGTACAGGACAAGTTGAGGCTGAAGAAGCTAATTGTCCTGGTGTCGCTGGATATAGAGGGAGCCTTCGATAGTGCTTGGTGGCCAGCCATCAAGGTCAGACTGGCTGAGGAAAAGTGCCTGGTGAACATAAGAAGGCTGCTAGACAGCTACCTCGACAGTAGGAAAGTCAAGGTTCGTTACGCTGGGGAGGAATGCACGCGAGTGACTAGCAAGGGCTGTGTTCAAGGGTCAATAGGTGGCCCCATTCTGTGGAATCTCATTCTAGACCCACTATTGCAGGAATTGGAACAGCGCGGTATCTTCGTGCAGGCGTTCGCTGATGATATCGTCTTGGTTCTGGATGGGGACTCAGCGACTGAAGTTTCAACATCTGCCAATGCAGCCCTCGCCCATGTTCAGAGTTGGGGCGTCAAGAACAAGCTGAGGTTCGCACCGCACAAAACCTGTGCGATGGTCGTAACCAACAAGCGCAAGTATGATACCCCAAGGCTGAGCATGGCCGGGGTCGACATTGATATGGTTAAGAAGATGAAGTTGTTGGGTCTAACCATAGACGAGAAGCTCACCTTCAATGAGCACACCGCGAACGTCTGCAGGCGGGCAGCTAACATTTATAAGCAGCTGTCCCGCGCCGCTAAAGTGAGTTGGGGATTGGACGCACAGATCATACACACAATCTACACTGCTATGATTGAGCCCATAATAACGTACGCGGCCGCAGCCTGGGCTCCCGCTACGAAGAAGCTGGGAATACGGAAGAAGCTAGGCTCGGTCCAACGAGGATTCGTCCAGAAGATCTGTAAATCTTACCGTACTGTCTCCCTGAACTCGGCACTGGTACTGTCCGGAATACTACCTCTAGATCTACGCATACAGGAGGCAGCCGCCCTGTATGAAGCGAGGAGAGGGTCATCCCGGTTTGTGCCAGGAGATAGGGAGATCGAAGGTGCGGTAGGGTTTGCAGAGGCTCCTCATCCAGCTACACAGATGCCCCTGGAGTTCATGTGCCTGGCAGACCAACAGTTGCTAGACAGCAACAATGTGCAGACGGTGCGAATCTTCACCGACGGCAGCAAGATTGAGGGGAAGGTCGGAGCCGCATTATCCATATGGGATAATGATGGCGAAGTCCGGAAGCTCAAACTTAGCTTAGCCGCGTACTGCACAGTCTACCAGGCGGAACTCCTGGCCATCTGTAAAGCGACGGACGTGATACTCGCACGGCAAGAGACGAGCTTTGGTTTGTACAGCGACTCAATGTCAGCATTGGAGACGCTTGCAAACCATGGCTCTCTCCATCCCCTGGCAGTTCACGCGCGCACCAATTTGGCTCAAGCCCTGGGCCAGAGCAAAGCTGTGTCTTTGTTCTGGATCAAGGCCCACGCGGGCCTGCCGGGGAATGAGCGAGCGGACGAGTTAGCAAAGGAAGCAGCATTGTCGTTACGGAGGAAGCCGGACTACGACCGGTGTCCGGTTTCATTTATCAAGCGACAGATCCGTTTGGAATCGCTTGATGAATGGAATCGAAGATATGTGTCGGGCGAGACGGCCTCTGTGACGAAAATGTTTCTTCCGGATGCAATAGCGGCTTTCCGTATTATAAAACAGGTGCGGCCCACAGGCGTTCTCACGCAAGTTTTGACGGGGCACGGTGGGTTCTCTGAATACTTGAATCGCTTCAAGTGTAAGGAGAGCCCATCGTGCGTCTGCGATCCAGGCGTGGCAGAGACCGTCCAGCACATACTTGTAGATTGCCCGATATTTACCAGGGAACGCTACCAACTCGAATGTGAGCTGGACGTGAGACTGACGAAGGAGAGCCTGCATGGGTTCATGATTAAGCAACACAGGGAAAAGTTCCTGGTGTACTGTGTAAAAGTGGCTTCCACAGTCATTGCACGAAACCGAAGTTGAAGCGGCCCTATGCTTCACCAGTATTATGAGAATATTTTGTAAGAAGCATAGAAATAGCACGCACAAAACTGCAATGACAAAATGTGCACTGGGGTAGTACCTAAGAAAAACAGATTGTCTGTGTGGTGAAAAGCACTATTGTGCTTCTTATCCCTAAATTGTAAGGCATTATTTATACTTTTTGATGTTCCTGTGATTAATAGCTCTTTTGTATTCCGACTGTGATAAACAGCACTTCTTGCACATTTTAGCGATAAACCGCATTTTTTGTATATATTTGCATTCTTTGTATTATCTTACCCAAAAATTTTGATCACTGTATAAAGATGCCCGTAATTAAATTAGTTTGCACAGAATAGGCACCAACTTCGTTGGCGGGATTATGTAAGGCAGGAGGGGTTTTAGTCAGTTGGAGCCTGACACTATCCAGACTGGCTCACTTTTTGAGGCACTTTGGGTGTAAGTCCGACCGGATTTCCCCTCCTGCCACTAAAAAAAAAAAAAAAAAAAAAAAAAAATACCCTACCCTACCTACCCTACCCTACCTACCCTACCCTACCTATCCTACCCTACCTACCCTACCTACCCTACCTACCCTACCTACCCTACCTACCCTACCTACCCTACCTACCCTACCTACCCTACCTACCCTACCTACCCTACCTACCCTACCTACCCTACCTACCCTACCTACCCTACCTACCCTACCTACCCTACCTACCCTACCTACCCTACCTACCCTACCTACCCTACCCTACCTACCCTACCCTACCTACCCTACCCTACCTACCCTACCCTACCTACCCTACCCTACCTACCCTACCCCCTACCTACCCTACCCTACCTACCCTACCCTACCTACCCTACCTACCCTACCCTACCCTACCTACCCTACCTACCCTACCTACCCTACCTACCCTACCTACCCTACCTACCCTACCTACCCTACCTACCCTACCTACCCTACCTACCCTACCTACCCTACCTACCCTACCTACCCTACCTACCCTACCTACCCTACCTACCCTACCTACCCTACCTACCCTACCTACCCTACCTACCCTACCTACCCTACCTACCCTACCTACCCTACCTACCCTACCTACCCTACCTACCCTACCTACCCTACCTACCCTACCTACCCTACCTACCCTACCTACCCTACCTACCCTACCTACCCTACCTACCCTACCTACCCTACCTACCCTACCCTACCTACCCTATAAACCTCACGGAGCCCGAGACCTTTCCAACGAATGCAAAACCGTGGAAATCGGTTCGTGCGTTATGGAGTTATATCGTCAGGAAGGAAAAGCCGACTTATTTTTATATAGTAGATATACATACTAATATTATGTCACTGAGCAAGGAAATGATCTTTAATCCTCCTCTTGAAGACCTCCAGAGAAGGGCTGTGGGAGTGTGGGAGAGGGTTCCAGAGACGCACTGCTGTAGCAGAGAAAGAGCCATCATAGCGGCTGGAAGTGTGTCGCGGAGGACGAAGGAGAAGAGAAGTGGCTGTGCGACAGGGTTTATCTCTCGGCACGAGATATTCAAAGCGTTCACGAAGGTATTGTGAAGAATTAGGATTGTGCAGGATAGTATAGAGAAGGGATAGGATATGGGTATCTCGACGACACCGAATCGGCAGCCACCTAATTCGGTTCCGAAACTCCGATACATGGTCGTATTTGCGGAGGCCAAAAATAAAGCGGATGTACAAGTCCCTCGAGTTTATTAAGGAGTACCTCCGTTGCATCTAGAAAATAGACATCCGCATAGTCTATGAGCGGTAGAAGAAGGGATTGCGCAAGAGTAACCTTAGTGTGAAATGGTAAGAATTTTTGGAGACGTTTAAGGCACTGAAAGGAGTAAAAGACTCTCTTACTCACATTTGCAATATGGACCTCCCAAGAGAGGTTAGTGTCCATATGAACGCCTAAATTTTTTGCGGTTTTCGGTCAAATCGGGAATCATACACTATCGGCGGGAGAGACTGGTGATCGAATAGGTTGAGCATGTATCTACCACCAACAATGAGCGCTTGCGATTTGCTTGGGTTCAGTCAGAGTCCGTAGGATTTAGCCCACTTGTTAATATTTTCAAGATCACTGTTGATGGCAGCCATAGCCTCAACGAGTTCGCCTACTTTAAAATGACGATACAACTGCAAGTCGTCTGCATAGAGATGATAGTTAGAATACCTTAGTGATAGCATTTATAAAATTGAGAAGAGAAGAGGAGAGAGGACGCCACCCTGAGGAACGCCCGCAGTCAATTCACACCATTTAGAGGAACACTCATCGGATTGAACAGACTGCGAGCGGCCCCGAAGATAAGATGTGAACCACTCAATTACTGGAGCAGAGACCTTAAGGGTGGAAAGGATTCCTAAGAGAATGTCAAAGTCAATTGAGTTGAAAGCACTGCAGAAGTCCAGTAAAACCAATACAGTTAGACACCTATTCTCCATAGCCAGTCTTATGTCGTCAGTGATTTTAACAAGAGTTGTTACAGTACTGTGGCCAGCTCTGAAACCAGATTGGTAAGGACTCAGCAGGCCATTAGAGGACAAATAACAAGACAGTTGCTTCTTGACAATACTCTCGAGGACTTTGGAGAGGATTGGGAGGATCGAAATTGGACGGAAGTGGGATGGTAAAGAGGGATTTGATATTTTAGGAAGCGGCAGGACGTGAGCCTTCTTCCAGTCTGTAGGAAAAGAGTTTGTGAAAAGTGAAACATTTACAATGTAAGTTACGACAAGAACTATTTCAGTCAAAATAGGCAAGAACATTTGGAGTTGAAGGCCATCATCTCCTACCGTCTTAGTGGAGATGGATAGGATACATTTCTTAATGTCTACTTCAGCAATTGGTTGGAAAGATAAATAAGTATTTGCTGGCAAAGGAAGATTAGAGAGTTCTTTGAGAGTGGAGGATTTAATATGGTTGTCGAGGGTGATAGGTGACTTACAAAAATGTGCATTAAGTGCATTGAGGTCCATCTTTTCGGGAGCACTCTCGCTAGAGGCTTTGCCAATACCAAGAGTTTTTAAAAATTGCCATACTTCTGTTGGGTTGAAGTTATCAATGGAGTTATAAATGTGGCGCCTTTTTGCATTCCTACACAGACGACCGCAGCGATTCCGCAACCTCTTATAAATTTCGCAGTTCTTTTCGGTAGGCTGCTTTCTGTACAAGCGCTTAGCCTTGTCACGCTTAGCCATCTGGTTTTTAATTGCTGGGGATAGCCATGGCGCGGGAAGGTATTTTACTCTCACCTTTTTAAGAGGAGCATGTACCTCATATAGTTCCAGCATAGTCCTGTTGAAGGTTGACACCATGGAGCCTATATGTGTGTATCATGAAAAAATTACTAAATGTATCTGTTCAAAATAAAATTATTTGCATTGTTGAACTACTAATCTATCCCTGTATGGTGACTTTTTTGCAATTTTACTTCTTCTTATGGTATTTATTTGCGCCCAAAGATGCGTTAAAATAAGTGTTGAAATATGGAACTTTCAACGCTCATAACTTGCAAATATATATTTTTTGTTTCCATACAGGGCTAGATGAATGATGAGACAAATTGATATCATTTTTAGGCCTCCGTACCCAAAGAGTAAAAACGGGACCCTATTACTAAGACTCCGCGGTCCGTCTGTCTGTCTGTCTGTCACCAGGCTGTATCTCTTGAACCGTGATAGCTAGACAGTTGAAATTTTCACAGATAATGTATTTCTGTTGCTGCTATAACAACAAATACTAACAAATCGAAAAAAAAATAAGTGGGGCTCCCATACAACAAACGTTATTTTTTGCCGTTTTTGCGGTAATGGTTCGGAACCATTCGTGCGCTAGTCCGACTCGCAATTGGCCGGTTTTTTATTTTGAACGTACATCGTCAAACAGTGGAGTATTCACCAGACTACGTTTGTATGGAAGAATGATCGACTAGGGCAGCCTTAAAGAAGGCCACGTGCTACTACACTCACTTACATATTAATATGTATTTTTAAACATACCCGTGTCTTGTTTCCGTGACATGAAACACGTAGGCCTACCTATGTGAATAATACGATAATAAAAACCCTAATCATAATCATTTCTTTGAATTTAATTGTACTTACAACTTTTAGACATCATTGTATAATAATGATAATTCAGTTCCGCACATTGTTTAAGCTAAGATTTCCTTTCAAAATGCACGAACTGTTGAACAATATAGTCAGTGGAGCTGTTAACTTCCTCGCGCCAATAATTTATATGCTGATGAAGGCATACTTAAGGCATCAAGGAAAAAAACATCGCATAAATCTATGGGAACTTACTAAAGGAGCTCAGTTTGCTAGATGTGTTAAATTCGTACCAATTTTTTCTTTTTCACTTCGAGCCTTTGGTGAAAATGTCTAGATAGTTTAAGGTCAGTAGGTGACCACTTTAATTTCAGTCTGTGGCGTTCATTAAGTTCTCAAAGTGACGACGAACGACGGATCCATAAAATACGAATATTCTTCTCATTAGAATCTAGTTCTCATGAGTCTATGAATTAGCATTCCATCCAAAATAAAACAATGATGCAAAAAGCTCTGTGGCAAATGGCCCGATCTCCAATAGCTTTCATCATTCTAACACTAGATCTATCGACTGTCGAATGGAATGTCAATATCCCATACAGTTTGCCCCATCCATCTTGTAAAGGCAAAACAGCACGAAATCCATGTCAATAAAGCGGTACACTAAATTATAGCAATGTTTACAGAGGAGCGCATGCCGCTTGCGACAGTGATACAAGACCACGGACGTTTGGACGGCGTCCAACGCGTTCTGTTCGGCTCGGGCCTACAGTTCTGGCTGCACAGGATTCTGTTCCTGGACGCTCTGAGCTACCTCAGCCACGGCCAGCTTAGCTTGAGCCTCGACAGGTGGATACTCGTCGATATTGATGATATCTTCGTGGGAGAAAGAGGTATGTTATCATTTTTATTTTGTTTCGTGTGAACCATTATATTTTGCTCAAAAGCAACTATTTTATTAGGAGTAGTTAGTATACAGAGAGCAGTGGAGGCTCAGTGGTGTCGGACGCGACTTACAAGTGACATCCACCAATCCGCCCTGGGCCCGCGTGGTGGATTACGGTCCATTCCCTCTCACAGAGAGGAGGCCTATGTCCCAGCAGTGGGAACATTAATAGGCTGATGATGATGACTATACAGACCGGTTGTCTTTTAAGAAGTCACGGGACTCCTTCTACTTGCTGATGGTGATCACCGGGGTGGTTTTAGTGAGGTAAAAACCCACACTCAAAATTCTAGGCGTCTTTTGAAGGTTTGCTTGCCCGTATAAAAAAGGAGTTGTTACTATGTGACTGTGTATGTGCAGGTAGGTGAGTACCCTGCCCAAAGATTTATGTTCGCCCATAATTAAAAGTAATCCTTAACATTCTAAGCAAGAACTAAAGGACATTTCCATGCACTTCTTTCAATGGCTTCCAAGCAATTCAATAACAAGCGCTTAACAAACTCAGTAAAATTTTATCGTATACTTACATTGGGTGTTTACTGCCCATTCTCGTATTAACGTACACAGAATAGTACAATTGACTTCTTTTATAACCATTCTTGTGTTATCAAAGACTCAAACGTCTTGGTGTCTGAGCACTTTCTTTCTTTCTTTTTTATAAAAACGTTGCCGCACACTAGGAATTTCTTCCTGTATCGTGGGTGCGTTTACAAACATATAAACTCACATACACAACACCCACTGAATACATATCGACAATTGGGTTGTTGAATTAAAAAAAAAATACGATTTTTTAAATTTATTTTGAAACTTTACATAACATAAATTATATTGTCGTTGCAAAAATCTCTAAAAAAAATTTTTTTCAATTTATTATATGCAATCGAAAATCGATAAAATTTTCAAAAGAACCACCTGTCTACGAACGGGCCATGATTCGTCGCCGTGTTGGTGACGTCATAACGTTCAAGGAATTTTGTACTACAGTGTAGTAACTATTCAGTAATCTGTGCTACAGTGTCAACTACACGTGAATTGACTAAAATATCAGAAAATTTGTGCAAAAATATTATTTATAACAGCAAATTTTATTTAGTCATGTGTGATAAAGGATTCTTAAAGGCTGATTTCGATAATATACCCACCTATGGACGATTTGGCAGTTTTGAGTATAAATAAAGTAGTGGTAATGAATATTACGTGTTAGTGGAACGGTGTTTGTTATTGTTCTTTACCAGGTACATTTAGAAACAGAATTGTCATAACGTAGGTAATCGTTTTCACATATGGGTAGATGATATTGGTGTAAAATAAAAAGTAAACACATTCGATTGGCGCGAAGCTTCGACTTTGGATATCAAAAAACTTCATTCTGTGCAGCCTTTATTTATATTTATTTGTTGCACAAAATCCTTAAAATGTTCGGTAATTACCATTATTTACATATCTCTTAATAATATTAAACACTATTATCTAAATAATATATTTACAAACACTAAAAAACTTTGTAGAACAAAAATCTTTTTAACAAAAAATCAAACCGACTTCCAGAACAAGAAACTACAAAGCAAAAAATTACTTTCTTTTCCGAAGTCGGTGTCTTTTGTACCCATTTTTTTCAGTTTTTCGACACCGACTTCGGAAAAGAAAGTTATTTTTTGCTTTGTAGTTTTTTGTTCTGGAAGTCGGTTTGATTTTTTGTTAAAAAGATTTTAATTTTTCTCATTTTAGTTTTGGTAGGTATCTCCAATTAATATGATAACCATTTGTGGCCAAAGTACATCTCATGACGATTTCAATAAGCCCAAGCACGACTAGGATACATTGTTTTATCTCAGAGTTCCAGCGCCCACCTTCCGGCTTCATCATCAGAACAGTTCAATGGTACCATTTTCATCAGTACCATTTATTTATAAGTATTTGCTTCATCATAGTTGGTTAACTATTCGAGATATTTTATACCTGTGACATACTTAGCATTTAGGAGTTCCAGGCCATCTGTGGTCTTCTTCATCAGTTCCACTTCACCAAATTTTACTTTCTGAGTGCAAGTAATTGCATTGTTGATGAAAATACCAAAATCACTATATGTATGCCTATAATATTTGAGGAGTCCCCTCGATTGCTCTAGGATCCCATCATCAGATCCTGACCTGATGACTATGGGACCAACTAGGAAGTATACCCTTCAAAACAAAAGAAGATTTTTTGAAATCGGTCCAGGCGTTTTTGAGTAATCGGGGAACATACATAAAAAAAAAAAAAAAACTCTTTTTTTTTGCCGTCGGTTAAAAACGTGAAAATATAAACTTGGTAGATTTTTTACACTAATTCTTCAGTAAATATCTCTTAAATGCGTTGACCGATTTTCACAATTCAAACAAAAATATTAGTTTTACGCCTATATCTACCATTTAAGAATAAAATAATGAATATATCTCCATAAACAAAAAATCATGTTTTCAAGTTACGTAATACGCAAAATACGCGCTTAGACGTGGAGTTGCGGACACCAGCCCGTCTTAATCTAATCTAATCTAATGAATCCATAAACAAAAAATCATGTTTTCAAGTTACGTAATTATGCAACAATGTCAACTTTGCACGAAAGTTCCCCAAAAAAAGTACTAATCTCAGTCTGTTATGATCAAAGTAAGATATTAATACGAATCTAATACTAAATTAGAACAAGATAACATAATAATTAACACATTCTATTTGGAATCTAGTAAGACAGAACATTTCTCAAAACTTTAGTAGGTATAGATTGCTACTATCTACTGCGCGATTCACATATAATGGGGATTTTTTTATAGTATTTGTACATAATGGTATGAAGCAAGCACGATAAAATTTAAGGATCAATATTTTTGATCAATATATTTAATTTTCATCAATATATTGACGATAATAACAAGATTTAATCGGTTCGAAGTCAAAACACTGTATCAGCTATGTGCTACAATGAGTAAAAATGAATGTTGTGACGTCACACGGGCTCGGGTTTGTTCGGGAACTGTCGAGGTGTTTCCGGTACTGGATTCAAGAAAAACTTTTGAATTTGATATTACTTTGTAATTACAGCGAATAAAAAAAAACTAAAAATAGTTTTGTATGTAAACTTGTATGATCTTTCCATTTTTAACAAAAAAAAAATTGGTTCAACAAACCAATTACCTAGGTACCCATATTAATTTCTAGAAAGCGATACAAGAGGCAGAAATACACCGGAATGTTAAGCATTTCTTAACGTAAAACACGAATAAATTAATAATTATAGAGCTCAATCAATCCAACATTGTGTAGCGTTTAGTTGCCTTTGTCTTAACTATTAGTATGCGCGCAAGATCTGAATAATATTAGCACCTAGCTGCATTGAATAATAATAGGTGCCCTTTATACGTTTGTACTAGCTGTCCCACGCGGCTTTGCTCCCGTCAACTGGCTACCTACCTACCCATCTACCCTACCTACCCTACATACATGATTGTTGCGTAACTTAAACCGTTTACGCAGCGCACGCAACGGAAGCTCTCAAATTTCCGTTTTTTCAACATTTTAACTTTTAACTATTGGTTGTAGCGTGATTTTATATAGCCTATAACCTTCCTCGATAAATGGACTATCTAAACCAAAAATATTTTTTCAATTCCAACCAGTAGTTCCTGAGATTAGCGCGTTCAAACAAACAAACTCTTCAGCTTTATATTATTAGTATAGATTCGTATGCACCGATATAGCTCTCATGCTTGATCAAATTGCTAGACTGTGCTAAATAGATACCCTATAACGACTGACAATTAGTGTTTAACAAGTTTATTGAACTCGCTTTGTAACCTTGGAATAACTTGGTTTGTTGTATTGCAATTCAAATCCTACTTACTATACATGCATAAAATGACGTAGTAAAATCTGACATCAGTTTGCTGCGAACCGAATGCAAGGAATGCATATTGTAATTCTTGTTGAATTATTTTTAGACTGACTGATGCTGTTTTTGCCACTTTAAGGTGTAGTGTTGCGACAATTACTTCAAACGAGCATCTAAATAAAATTATATTATTTTTAATACAAGTTTTATTCGTATTCTTCTCAGCAAACCCTTTCATTTGATACCCATATCATGGCAGTGCACAAAAAAAGTCCGCCATCTTGGGCCGTCCGCCATATAAGATTTAGAATGACGTCAGTTAACTTACCATGCATTGTCATTCAAACTTAACGTTAATGCAAAATTTCATCTTAGTCGGTGGAAGATAACTGCTTTTAAATTCAGTTGCAAAATTTGACACAAACACACTTACATACATTGCAAGTTAAATAAAAGCTTGTAAAATAGTGTGTCTATAGTTTAGTCTCTTACTTTATGAATATACTTCTTCTCATTTCTGTCAGCCTGTATCATCATATGAGAGGTCATTGGTCTGGGACCATGACTTCCATCACGTCTCGGTCCTAGTATGAATCATTGGTTGTAAATGTTGTCTTGTTTGTAGTTACTTCTATTCAATGTTCTCTTTTTCTTAGGAACCCGTCTTCACGAAGAAGACGTAGCAGCCATGTTAGCGTCGCAAGCGGCGCTGCAACGACTAGTGCTGGCTTCAGGTTCAACCTGGGCTACAGCGCTAAGTATTACCATCACGGGACATCGCTTGAAAACATGAGCGATGATGCCTTGCTGAGGCATAGGGAACATTTTAATTGGTGAGTAACTTTTCCTAAGTCCAAAACGAGTAGACTTCTATTTTTTTACACGCCTGAGGACATTCACATTTGAAAGATTGTCAATAACATACAGGTCACCCTGTATAGTGTATTAAAATAAAGTTAATTACATCAAAAAAACCCGTCTGCAAAGATGTAAACAAGATTGATGAAGTGATTTTATTAACTTTATTCATTTAAAACTTTTTAGTTATACTTTTTGTTTATAACTTGTAAACATATAAGTGGTATATATTTTTGTAATCACCTCCAAAAACCCTTCATTTCGATACCCCACTCGATGGGTTGCGAAGAAAAAAATTGCAAACCCTAGAATATGGCGCCCAAAATCCGCCATGTTTCTTTTTTTTAACGGCACTTGGGCGGTCAAGACCTATCTAACGATGTCATAATTGCAAAAATCTGTCAAGTGGTTTGAAAGATACGAGGTTATCATGAATATTAAATACATACATACTTACATAGGTATATACACAAGATACACGCGAAAACATAACCCTTTCCTTGCAGCCAGGTAATAATTAACGCTTTGTGATTTTGTTCAGTTTAAAATCTTCCAGAACTACACAAATCTTTGTGAAAATATCCTGCTTTCTCAAAAATAGAGTATTAACTATGTTACAGTTAGAGATATAATTGTGTGGAACGGAAGGATATAGTGAATCTGCTATTGGTGTAAACTGTGTGCCTTATCACTATGAAAATAAGGACGTTTTGTGTCCTTCTCGTTAATATTTTCCTAGGTACTGGCAATCTACTAGTTGGACGTAGAGCTCCTACACCTAGTGCTTGCATTTGATTGACCAAAGCCGGCGTAGGAGTGAAGTCCGGTGATAGATGCAGCGCAAAATAGGATAACACGAGTGCAACTCTCTAGCAAAACAACTCGGAGTCGTCGTTCCTGCAAGGATTCTAGCGGGCTTTAGTTACTAGTTTCTAAAGTATACAAATACATAACATCAATAATGCAATGTTTCATGTTGTGTACCTAAGTCAAGCAGTATAACTACTAGAAACCTGTTGTTACTCATTATTTATATGTCTTGATGTCTTTTGTACATATCCTTTGATGGCACTCCATCCATAATAAAAAAATAAAATAAAAATATTTATTTTACACTTTGAAACACTTGTAATTGTTACAATCAAGTCATAATAAAATAGATTAATAAAATATTATAAATGCGAAAATAACTTTGTCTGTTACCTTTTCAACTTCTGAACAGCTGAACAGATTTGGGTGAAACTTGCCACACGGGTAGACCATGCCCTGGATTAGGACATAAAGAATGAAAGAAAACACATTTATTTGACACAAGCCAGAGCACACAACACAAACATAAAAAAGAAAACTTAGACTGAACTATAATATAAAAAAAAGAAAACAATATATTAGTAACATTGTGTGTACCACGGCTGCGCCAAATACCAGTTCAGCAAAATGACGAGCAACTAGTGCTTGACGCTGGTTTTTAACTGGACCTGTAACCGATGGCGTGACGGACGTAAAGCAGTTTTATTAACTAAGTGTGTAGTTATTAACAATTTTTTTTAAATATTGAACCAAAACTTCGAAAAAGAGAAGTCCCCAAGCTTTTGAGTTTAAATACCAAAGTTTAGAATTTTCTCCTCATAAAAAGTTTGCTGTTAGTAGCACGGTTATCTCGTTTTCGTTAGTACGTTATTAGGCAAGGTAAGGTAACCATCTGCAGATGACTTAGTTTGAACCTGGCAAGTCTTCGTGAACTTAATATGCATATGAGGGCCAAGTTTCAGTTCTCTCGCGTATTCTGTCAGTTCATTTATCAACCAAGTACCTATGCACAGTATATTGAGTTTTACTGAAAGATGCATCTAACAAGGCTGTAGGGAACTTTGTTTAGAAGCCCATTTATCTTGGAAAAATCGTTTAGGTTTGGTGTTTGGTTCAATGTTACACCAAATAATATCAACTACGTTCCAATTTCACCAATTAAACTGAACGCAATCAGCACATCTAATCTAAAAGAGAACAAAGCTGTCAGTGTCATCGTTGCTATGGAATATTGACACTAACAGCTATTATTACCAGCATAAGGTATTATGCTGGTCCTGCTCCGCAGCCATTAGGGCGCAAAAACAAGTGATGGGCAGAATAGTTTTGAAGTATTGTTGGACCTGCTGAAGACTGTATGAATTTATTTATATTGTATAAACTCAATTTCTTTTAGTATTATATAACTACACAGCACATGTGTGTGTTCTATGTTCCGACTGTAAATCTACCATTCACTGTACCTATGTGTCGTTCGTTGACTTCCGTGTGCCCTGGCAGTTGAGTGTGTCATGCTCTCTCTAATGTCCCTCTGATGGTGGCACATGTGTGGGATCATTCGGTTCCCTTCATGATGGTTGAGTTGAGTGGTGCCGATCCATGCGTCATGTTCGTGAACGGGCGCCATCAGTTGGGATTGGTCATAACTTAGCTGCCTCGGCCTGTTATTGTATTTATTTTATTGTTTGTTACTCTAGACGCTTTAACATGCACGTCTTTTTACTTCGTTCTTACGTATATGTATTTTTCAAAAATAATGATGTTACCAAATACTTGTTATTAAAACTGATGGAAAAGAGTGTCCGTGGAGTTTCTTGTAAATTCCTCTCCTTTGAGACCTACCACTAGAGTCATCTTTTTTTTGTTTGTCTATTCAAAAGTACATCTATGGTTTATTTGAAATAAACTATTTGATTTTGATTTTTATGAGTGTACAAACGTCTGTAAGCAAAGCAATGGGTGCATACTAATCTCAACAGTGAAATTTTAAGATGATTACACCTCAAAAATGTAACCACATTTACTCGGCCCAAACCATTACTTAAATATGTTATTAAGCATCAGCTCGGAAAAAAAGACGAAGTGTTGGTACCTATCAAAGCTTACTTTGGCGTTATGTGAACATTTCTCAAACTAGTAAACTATATGCATTAGCTTCATATCAATCATACGAACATTAAATTTAATTAACGCGATGTCACTTAATGTGCCAGCATTATCACTGTCTCAACAAACAGATAACGGAACAATGTTGTCCATTAGTCTGCTCATGTAACCTTATTAGAACCAACAGCTTTGTTATCATCTCATCGCAAAACCCGCGTTATTGTACTAAGTGGTCTCAATTGCAAGCATTATTGCATTATGTCCGTTTACCTTGAGCTGACCACTCCGACCGGTAGAGGAAATTAACGCAGTGATCCGTGTGGGTTTCCGAATTAATGTGTAATCTATGTCCTTGTTACTGAAAAGGAAATGGTTGATCTTTGGGCGACAGCTCAGTGCATCCTTTTGGCAATTTTCGTGAAACTTACGAGTTCAATCCGCCATTTGCAGACTCACCCTTCCGTGGAGATAAAGCATCTTATGAGAACATACAGGTGTTATATCTACATAGCTGTATAATTACGGCTCGTATACTTACCTTACGTTATATAAGGATGGACGGTGTGAGGAGTGATATGAAAGAAAAGGGAGTCAGTGATAGGGTGGCGGGAGACAGGACGTTATGGAGGAAGAAAACGTGTTGCGCCGACCCCAAGTAGCATGGGACAAGGGCAGGAAGATGGTGACTTACCTTGCATAATGTATGAAAGATACAAATTTGTATGTTTGTAGAATTAGAAAATGTAAAAATAGTTATTTTGAAGGTTACATAATCTATCAACAATAAGCTCGATTCCTTAACATAGCTATAGGTACCTACCTACCTCAGTCACTCTTGACTTGTACGTTTTCGCCATGACCTACATACCTAACAACATGACCTCTTGTTCAAAGGTTTTGCCACATGTGGAACCACCAGCAGCCGCACCTCTACAACAACGTTACCCACTTAGAATCAGAGATGATGTTGAACAAACAGTTCGCCTTAGAAAACGGCATCCCCACGAACTCCTGCTACTCCGTATCCCCTCATCATTCAGGAGTGTACCCAGTACATGAACAGTTATACGAAGCTTGGAGGAAAGTGTGGGACGTCAAAGTGACCAGTACCGAGGAATACCCGCATCTAAGACCCGCTAGGTAAGTTTTGTTTGATCTACTGTGTCTATTTACTCAAACTAATGTGGCTGTTAGGGCGCGTTTAGATCAGTTTCAACATTCTTCCAAAACATACTTGAAAAGAATACGAATTCCATCTCGTTCTGGTAATTTCGAGTTTAAGATTTAATTAACGAGGTAGCGACAAAGGAATTTTTGGAGGAATTCGTGTTCTTGCGATCTGTTCGCTTGGTTAGAACGCTTTGAACGCGCCTTTATGCAATTCGTGTCGGTGTTCTTCTAAACATTTTGTTAGAGTAATCGTATTTATTAAATGAGGAAGATACGGTGTTAAGGTGTGTAATTAATTGCTGTATGTTATTCTGCTTAATCAACGCAGCAAATTTAATGAAGGCCTATAGAAGAGTAAACTACGTCAATGAATTATCGCTTCCAATTAAATCAAACCTCATCACGTAAAATCATTAATTATATTACCGATAACAGCGGAGTACTAACGCACGCAATAAGTGTCCTGTTCACCCAAATGTTTGCGGCCAATGTGCGGCTTCACCCTAACTCATATCGACCGCAAACGTTGCGTTGCGGGCAACTACTATCTCGATACCCAGGCCCCGACAATGAAATTCCAATAATTATATTAATAATGCACGCGAGTATCGTTGAGCAAAAGTATGTCTGTTCAAAATGTGCAAAATTAAATCAATTGTGATTAAAATTGCTGCACCGTTGTGTGTGGTTGTTTCTGTGTCGGACTGTACGGTATTAATGTATTTGTTTTACGTCGTATGTGGCTCCCAATCCGGTGTCACTATCAAATAGAAGGTGACTGTGTTAAGGCGCTATATACGCCCCAATGTTAAGGGCCTAAATACCCTTTAGTGTCGTAACTTTCAAAATCATACTCCATAGAAACAGCTAGGTTAAAAGGTTTGAAAAAAATATATATTTATTACTAATTCACATACATAATTTTGAACACAAGGTTTTTTCGTGTAACTCTTAGTTTTGCTTGAAAAAAATAATTAACAACACGATATTTTTTCGCAACTTTTGGAAACTCTTTTAAAACGACTTGGATGTTTCAAAATATTTTTACACAGAAAAAATGATGGCTGGAATATCTTCATAACTAACATAGCATATGTAAATCAAATAATATTTTGCAAACAAAACTGTTCAAAAGGAGGTTCAATATTGATATTTTGGAATCGAGCGGGCGCACGGCCAGTACTGCGTTAACATTGGGGCGTATATAGCGCCTTAATTCATCTCTAGACGCTGTAAAACTAAAACAACTGCATTGCTAAATATTTAGATTTTTTAAAATAATATTAAACCATTTCCACCAGGCTTGGTTTGCCATGAAACGCTATAATTACGAGTATACAGATATATAGCTTGACTTCGTCTTGTAACTTATCAGTAGATATCCTTAATTCCTTTCTACTTTATATATTTCAAGTTCAATGATTGTTGGGAATGTGATTCGCCTTTTCAGTCCACAATCACAGCATTACCGATAACGACCTTTGTCTGGGTCTGATTCAGTTTTTATTATTGTACGAATTGGTCATTCTCGACTGTAACATGATCCATGGCACGTGCAGCATATCGCGTTATACAACTGCATGCAGTGGTAAGGTTACTGACACTTTCACTTATTAGTACTTAATTAGTCTCTCTGGCCGGTATTATCAATTAATAATGGGTTTTTAAGGATAAGGTGCCACCCACTTGAGAGCAGATTTATATCCTACCTACGTATCAGGGTATACAAAAAGTCTGAAGAAAATAGGAGGGAAGATTTAAACAGTCTAGCACTCTATTAAGTGTGGTATGTTAATACGTTCTAACCTATCATAATCTTCCCTCTCTTGTCCCTTGTTACTTAAGGTCAGCGCAACGCATTTGCTTCTTCTATTCCATCCTATAAACCGTCACGCTATCACTGACTCTCTTTTAACTGACGAAAAAACAAGGAGGAGGTTCCTCATTCGACACGTATATTTTTCATATCTCTCTTCACGTTCTTACATACAGATAACCATAAAATAAAATTATTCATAAAAAAATAGTTTTTAATACAAGCTTTTTTCGTATTCTTCTCATCAAACCCTTTCATTTGATATCCATATCATGGCAGTCGGCAGAGCACAAAAAATAACTAGTCCGCCATCTTGGGCCGTCCGCCATTTTATATTTAGAATGACGTCATTTAGCTAACCATGCATTGTCATCCAAACTAAATGTGTATGCAAAATTTCATCTTAATACGTGGAGGACAACTGCTTTAAAATTCAGTTGCAAGGTTTGACCCGAACACACTTACAAACATACATACATTGCAAGTTAAATAAAAGCTTGTAAAATAAGTGTTACTGGTATCAATTACGATGATTTCATGATGTTAACTTATTTATTAGTCGTAGCTCCAAACTGTTAGAAATACTAAACCAATGCAGGTTTAACTAGTTATATCTCTGCTCACTCCCCAGAGAAACCAGGCGCGATACGAACCGTACATTAATGTACGCGCTAATATGCAGCTTTACATATTCATGTGTCGTTGTTAAAATTATGTGTGTGTTTAATATTGTGCTCGGGTGTACTTACATACTTGCATTCGTACGTAAATACCTGGCCGCTTTGTTTCTCAGTACACGCTCTACAATTAGATAATAGTGCTGTATACCGATGCCTTCCTATGTTCACACATATACGAAACAAACTAGTCTTGCGGTATTCGAATGTGAACCTAATTGGGTGTGGCTAAAAGTTATAGTTGCTTGGATGATCAAATTTTCAAGTTGAGCGAGTAGACTCAACACCTGCAATTGTACTGAACACGAGGTTATCAATGTGCAGGTTAGTGCTAGTGCTTGTTTAATTTGCAATTGCAAGTAGATATAAATAAGATAATTTATATGGTGTTTAATGCGTATTGAAGTGATAGAGCGTTATTTTATTTGATTTATGTAATTAAGATGTATAAGCTTTATATCTAAATTCCTATGGTTAGCACTTAGGTAACCCAATCCTGCAAACGCGGGATTCGCATCCGCACTTTTTTTGCAGGTTCAGAAATGCGGGATTACTCAAGCGGGATATCATCATTATATTAAATTGATAATTAGTAATGAGAAATAACTACTTACTTAAAAATAAAAAATATTAATAAAGAAAAAAATAATTATCTTTATTTCATATATTTTGAAAAAAAATAACTTAAGGTAGTAAAATATAAAAAAATCTTAATCCCGCAAATAATAATTAAAAAGAAAAATTACTTGTCTTTATATCATTTAAAAAAAATAACTTAAAATATAAAAACAACTCCATCCCGCGGTCTTGCGGGATCGTGATTTTGATGCGAGATTGGATTCCCTAGTTAGCACGGTGAGCAATGTCGATTCTGCGAAAGTGAGTTTATTCCTTGCATGATAAAAATCAATGTTACAGTGATCGATTTCACTAAGTCTGAATATACATTTCTATCAGAGTTTCAAATACATAATGCAACACACAAGCATGCAATTATCTGCCTGATTAGGTGTTACAGGCTATAATCAGGTAATGCAATTAACTAGCATCATGCATTATTAACGAACCAACAACTTTTTTTTAATTTAGCCTGTGCTATCCCACTGCCGGACAAAGACCTCCCCGTTAAACAACCCTTAAAATTGTTTTCCTCTCGACTGCTGATTTTGCGAATCATCCAATCAGTTCAGAACAAAGATTTTATTTGTCCCAAAACATATTCTTACAAACTCTAACACGTAAATTAAACCTTAGACATCTTATACAAAGAAATTTCAAATTACTCATCAGGTTACGGCGAGGTTTTCGACATAGAGGTGTGATGGTGCTTCCACGACAGACCTGCGGGCTCTTCACACACACGCTTCTCCTTGAGAGGTACCCTGGCGGACGCCACCGCCTTGACCGTTCCATTCAAGGAGGAGAGCTCTTTCAGACTGTCATCAATAATCCTGTAAGTATAAGTGACGTTGTTGCACGATATCATTGTTGTTTGATCACCATAGCCTGTTCTATCCCAAAATTGTCTTGTTATTCTTGCAATGTGAAACTTTCGATTTGAAATCATAGATAGCTGGATAAGAGAATATGTAGGTTAGTAGGTATGTGCGACACTAATAGGCTAGCTTCTGCTCGAAACTTTTTCCGCGTGCTTTAACAAACATATCCTGTGGCATTGACAATAGCGTTGATTTGTAACAGTGAAAGAATTATTGTACGTAATCAGATCTCATCATCATCATCAGCCTTTTTAATATTCCCACTGCTGGGATACAGGCCTCCTCTCTGTGAGAGGGAATGAACCGTAATCCACCATGCGGGTCCAATGCGGGTACTTTTAAAAACGAATTAAAGGAAAAAAATATAAAAAGTCTCAAACCCGCAAATATTTAAAAAAAGAAATGCTGTACCTACTTGTCTCAATTTCATATTTAAAAAAAAACAATAATAATATCAAATTAAAACTCCATCCCGCTCTGATCATCCGCGATGTCACGTATTCGAATTAATCAGATCTGTTTTTCCAGAAATAAACTTCTAAAATTGAATTAAATGACAAAGGTATCAAAGCGAATTGAACTTTAAAATACTAATCATAAGATTCTGAATCGGGTTCAGATTATGCAGTCGTTCTACCCCAGATTTGCATAGCTAAGCCAGCTGCCTAAAATACTCTATCCTCAAGCTGCCTTTCAAAGCTGTTTACGTCAAAATCGTTGGGCCACTGTATATAGATAGTTACACTGTGTTCGGGCCGGCGCGGCCAGCTGCTTCGACCGCTCCATTCAACCCGAGAACTCTTACGATACGGTCATCAATAACCCCAGAGTACTTGACATGTTTGCGCTAATATCAAGCCTGTCTAACTTCTATGTGATATTAATAAATGGCGCCGTGTCTGATTTATTTCCTCCCAAACGACTTTCCAGAACATTTTCGCAGATTTCGTATATACGCTTTGTATTTCGTTAATTTTATTTTCCAAGAATAAAAAACAAGAGAACGTCTTAATTTAACGTTAATACAATTAACCGTCGTGAAACCTTTTACTTCAAACGGCGGTACATAATACCTATATTTTATCTTTCGTGTAATTTTCAGATTATTGCTCGCTCATTCGTTATTCTTTTCATTCTTGGAAAAATTGTGTTTCTATTTTATTGTAGGTTCTTTGTAACCCTGTTTTCAAAACGTAATTAAATATTGTGAAATTTTAATTACTGATATGGTTTACAAAACTGTTACCCGTATCAGAACTAGTATCGATAAAATATACCAGTACTTGATACTGGAACCACTTGTAGCGTACCATATTGACGTGAATAGCGTAGCCGAATAAATTGCGTATAGTGGTGGCTCAATAAATATTATGACTACTTCAGCAGTTCCACATTCTGTTTGAGTACAAAAGCCCGTGTGGATGAATGGACTAACGAATTGTATCATTGCTCTCATCATGCACCAGTTTTAGGGCATTATGAACCTAATGCACAGCTATTTTGATACTCTTTGTAGTTAATTTTGCTAAGCTTCAATTTGTTATTGCAGTGTTCATTGCATTCCCATTATTTAAATGTCACAACTTCAATAGAACATAGTTCGATTTTGTTTGGTGCTATTCCAGACTATAATCTATCTATGTGCAAAATTTCACCCAGACCCGTCCAGCCATTTGAGCGTGAAGAAGTAACAAACATAACACACAAGACACACTCACAAACTTTGGCCTTTATCTTTATATGTATAATTTCTACTGTACGTGTTCCTCGTAAGGGGTTGCCTGGTATAGTGTGCCGCCTTTTATAACGTAATGTTGGTGAAGGAGGCCACTATAGGAAATCTCAGTAGACAAATAGGGGTATGTACGTATGTACGTCACAAATTTATTGTATGCGTTTGGGTGGCGCCCTGGATGGTTTAGATTCACAATAGGGTAGGGTAGATAGGGTAGGATAGGTAGGGTTAGAAAGGATAGGTAAGGTAATGTAGGTAGGGTAGGTAGGTTAGGTAGGGTAGGGTAGGTAGGGTAGATGAATGTTTAGTGTTTTTATGGCAAAACAAACTTTGCCGGGTCAGCTAGTAATATTATAAAGTGTATTTAAAGAGAACAGAGCGAGCAAAATGAAAAGCTTACAACTTTGAGTCCCTACACACGTTTAATGACTTCGGGCAAACTATTGCACATTTCAACATTTGATGTATAATTCTAAACTATAGTTATTATTCATTAAACTTTGTAATGAGGTCGTAACGGCATTTTACAACAAAAATACGAGTTACATTTTATTATTAATTAATCATTATGGTATAACTATTACCCGGCTGCAAGGCAAGGGTTATGTTTTTCGCGCGTATCTTGTATGTATGTAATATTCTATATTACCTCGTATCTTTCAAACCACTTGACGGATCTTTATAACTAAGACATCTTTAGATAGGTCTTGGCCGCCCAAGCGTTCTTAGATAAGTGCCGTTAAAAAAAGGAGCATGGCGGAGTTTGGGCGCCATATTGTGGGGGTTGCATTTTTTTTTCTTTGAAACCCATCGTGTGGTGTATCAAAATGAAGGGTTTTTAGAGGTGATTATTAAAATATATACCACTTATATGTTAAAAGACATTCGAAAAATAAAGTATAAATAAAAAGATGTAAATAAAAAAAAGTTAATACAATCATAAAACCCGACTGCAAAGATGTAAACAGGAAGTAAATCATGCTGTGCAGTATATAATAACTTTAAAACATAGTTATTATTTTTTAAACTTCTAACGAGGTCGCAACGGCATTTTACTACACATCAATTAAAATACGAGTTACATTTTGTTATTAATTAATCATTATGGAATAATTTTGTATTATTTAATTAAACGATAACAAACTTAAACATCGACGGAACAACCGATCCAATAATTAATTGTATAGATTATTCAACGGGACCGTGATCCTAACCGACCACTATCACAGATTTGTAAGGGCAAGGGTCTCGAAATCATATTATTATCGTGTTATAACAATAATAAATGTTTATTGATCATTTTTAGGGTTCCGTACCCAAAGGGTAAAAACGGGACCCTATTACTAAGATTCCGCGGTCCTTCCACTGATGAATACATCATCTGTAACAAATATTAAAAACAAAATAAAATAAATATTTAAGTGGGGCTACCATACAAAAAACATGTTTTACAGGAGAACCAAAAAACTAATTTTCAAAAAAACTAATCGGCTTAACTTTGAACGAACTTGAGTATAGGAGCGTTTCGTTCTTCTTAATCTAATGTTCTGTACTCGAAATCACACAATTTCATAATAAAAAAAACATAATTTTATCTATACTAATATTATAAAGCTGAAGAGTTTGTTTGTTTGTTTGAACGCGCTAATCTCAGGAACTACTGGTTGGAATTGAAAAATTCTTTTTGTGTTGGGTAGTCCATTTATCGAGGAAGGTTATAGGCTATATAACATCACGCTACGACCAATAGGAGCGGAGCATCAATGAAAAATGTTCCAAAAACGGGGAAAATTTATTCTTTTTGAGACGCAACGTATTTAGAGTAGGTGGGCTAGCTTGGTAGGTAGCCAGTTGACGGGAGCGAAGCCGCGTGGGACAGCTAGTTTATAATAAAGTGTGTCATACTTACATTAAAAATAATCCAGTAATTACATATAAAAACAATTTTTGCCCGGAGCGTCACATAAACACTGCACACACTAATACAAATTGGCGCGGATACGTCTATATAAGTGGGTAATGCCAGGAGATCGCTTCAGAAATCAAATCGACTACATTGCAGTCGCAAAGTGATGGAGATCCTGCATTAGCAACACCAAAACGTACCTTAGAGCCGACTGCGGCAGATTTCAGAATCTCCCAGCCGACACTCGCCGCTTTTAAGGAATGTTTTAGCAGGAAAGCCGCAAAGTTTGAAGTGGATCCCAGTGCTGACATAGACACCAACTGGACGAGATTAAAACAGATAGTGATCCAATCACGGACAGAAATTAAATGTCAGGACACTGATCGTCCAAAAAAAGAGTGGATTACTGACGAGACATGGACGGCGATCAAAGAAAGAAAACAGCTACTGACAGCCAGAGACAACTCAGACCGTGCCCAATATCAGCTCTTTTCAGCAAAGGTAGTATTTATGCCGCAGAGACTACAATCAATACCTAAACTAAATATGTAGGATATTGAGGAGCATGCGCAGTCTCTGCATACAAAAGATCTGTTTCTGAAAGTGAAGAGTATTACCCGGGACTTCAAACCGAAGATCTGGGCTATTGAAGATGATCAGGGGCACTTACTGACGGAAATAGACCAGGTTACGGAGAGATGGCAGCTGTACTGTGAGAGCCTATACAAAGACACGGGGAAATCTGATGAGCCGGTGATCCAGTTTGAAGATCTCTTCTTAGAGCCGGAGATCCTGGAATCTGAAGTGGAAAGTGCGCTGACAAAACTAAGATCTGGTAAGTCAGCTGGAAGAGATAGCATTTTCGCCGAAGAGCTGAAGTATCCTGGAGACGGAGGTGTTGGCCTTTGGCGGCTTTGAGCTGTGTAACCCACCAGCTTTGGAGAACGGGTAGATGGCCTAAGGACTGGAAGGAGTCTCTCTTGATACCGTTGCACAAGAAGGGGTCAACCAAGAAATGCGTTAACTATCGGACAGTGGCACTCATATCCCATGCTAGCAAGATAATGCTGTACATAATTAACGGACTCCAATCGTACCTACAGCGACAAATACCAAGTGAGCAGGCTGGTTTTGTCAAGGGTCGAGGCACGAAAGAACAAATTGTGAATTTAAGGCAAATGATAGAGAAGAGCCGCGAGTTTAAAGTTCCAATGCTCTTGTGTTTTATCGACTACTCCAAGGCGTTTGATTGTGTGAAGTGGGATTGCCTATGGAGAATACTCGAGGAAATGGGAGTACCTTCGCACTTGACAGCATTGATCGCAAACTTCTACGAGGGTGGTGAGTCGCTAGTCAGAATCAACAATGTGGTGTCGGGGCCTTTTAAGCCAGAGAAAGGAGTACGCCAGGGCTGTATTCTGTCCATTCTTCTTTTTAACGTCTATGGCGAATAAATCATGAGGAGAGCCTTAAGAGTGGGAGGGAGGCATAGCGGTAGGTGTCAATAAAATCAGCAATCTCCGATATGCAGATGACACCACATTGTTTGCATCTTCGGAGCGCGAACTTGCTAAGCTATTTGTGAGGATAGAGCGTGAAAGCGAGATGGTCGGACTGTCGGTCAAAAAGTCCAAGACCAAAGCCATGATCATCGACAGAGCTGGACTAATAGCACGCACGGGCGAACTTGTAGATCTAGAGTTCGCCAATTAGTTTGTGTACCTGGGCTCCATGATCAGCGATCAGGGGGGCAGCAGTCGGAAAATTCGGAGACGTACGCAGATGGCCAAAGTTGCTATGAGCAAGATGTCGAGGATATGGCAAGATAGGAATATCTCTAATAACACCAAGAAGAGACTCGTTAGAACCTTGGTATTCTCGATTTTCCTTTACGGCTCCCAATCTTGGACAATTCGCTCGGAGGATCGAAGAAAGATTGAGGTTTTTGAGATGTGGTGCTGGAGGAGAATGTTGCGCATATCATGGACAGCAAAACGCACAAATAAGTCTATTCTCGACCAGTTAAACATCAAAACCAGACTCTCCACGATCTGCTACCAAAGTCGCTCGGCGACAGCCAGATAATCTAGAAAAACTGGTTGTTGTAGGAAAAGTGGAGGAAAAGGCCACGCGGGCGTTCACCCACTAGGTAGTCAGACCAGATCAGGGCGATTACGGGCCTCACGGTGGTGACCATTGCCCTGAGAAGAGCCGAAGACAGAGTGGCTTGGAAGCAGCTCGTCAATGACTCCGTCAAAGCTTTCCAAGACGGGCACGACCTTCAGTAATGAAGACAACGAATAAGAAGAAGAGAGAACACTAAACCAGCTGAACGGATCTGGATGAATTTTGGCACAAAGATATATTTTAGTCTGGAATACCACATAGGCTACATTTCATCCCGGTATAATGTTCCCTTAGGATATGAAAACACTTTCCAGCGGTTGAAGCCGCTGGCAGAAGCTAGTTAAAATCTATACGCGATCCATAGCAATCTTATATGCACGAATGGTCTCATATATATTGTTCTCACGGCGGCACGAACTTGTGAGAAACAATATGCATGCCGCGAGTTTTAATATTTTATTGGGTTGCGAGATATGTGCGATATCATTGGAACACAACGGAGAAATTGAAAATACATCATATTTTGTGCGGCGGAACGTAAAAGCTCTTGTTTATTGCTTAGATAAAACTAGAATTTATATAGCATTCATTCGAAGACGATATGTGTCAGAGCAAGCCGACCGGTTATAAATCGATGTTAGTTTCATATTTGGAACTAGCCAGTGGCTTCGCCCGCGTAAAAAGTGAACACTATACCGGTACTCAGATAATATAATACTAGCATACAGCCGCCTCACCCCATAAAAAGAAACCATGCGACGTAACTAGCGTTTTTCGTCTGGTTAAACTGAATAGTTTTCGTACATCGATCGCGTTCGGTATCATTCCACGGCGATAGATGGTGTTAGCAGCGACTTGCAAGTAAAAGGGTTTACTCGGTTCGTGAATATTATTTTCTTTAAATACAGTTACGATTTGTTTTAAACAATCGAGTGGAATGCCTCGGAAATTTAATAACGCGCCATCTATTGGCATCAATTTTAAATGATCCGTTCAAATAATCTTTGAAATGTGAAATAAGAGCCTAATATTCCATAATTTTGTGCTTAGAAGAGTTGATTAAACAAGAACATACCATTTATATGCTCAATTCCAGAAAACTAGTTTTAAATCGGTGTATATCGCGCCATCTAGTGAGACTTTTTTGAACCTAGCGTTGGGACCCTGTGACCGGGATAAAACGTATCCTATGTGCAATTCCAGATTATCTATGTCTTTGCCAAATTTCATCCAGATCCGTTCAGCCGTTCTGGCGTGATTGACAAACATACATCCACGCACACATCCCTCCAAACTTTCATATTAATAATATTATTAAGTAAGATAAGATTATCTCGTTGTATTATATTATGATTCATGTACATAACATTACGCTAGTATTCCATAAAGGGTAGACAGAGGTTCCCTTACAGTACACGTAAATGGGTGTACTGTAAGTGAACCTCTTCTTAAGCAGTCGGGATTTTTGATTACTGGAAATAACTTTTTTTTTGTTTATAACTTTTTAGTAAACATTTTTTATTCGAATGATGTACAATTGGCCAAAGCTATATCTGATCACCGTAAGGACTATTTCTGCTTGCAGGGCTCGCCCGCTAAATTAACGCCGACTTGTACTCATCAACCAATAGCATCGCAGCATCGGGTGACTGTTTCTCTAGTACCTGTCAGCCCCTTGTTTTTGTAATTAAAAAAGACGGCAAAAACAACAAATAAGTAATTTGGCTATGGTCGACGCAAAATGGGCGGACGCAGCTGTGGTCATCTTGTGCACGGGATTTTGTTATCAATGTGATCAGATATAGCGTTGGCCCATAGTACCATAGTACATAAATATATAAGAGATATATATTTTTTAAATCACAAATCCTCAAACACTTTATTTCGATACCCCATTCGATGGGTTTGAAAGAACAAAAAAAAATTGGGTCCCACAATATGGCGCCCAAAATCCGCCAGTTTAATATAGCAACTCGCAAGGTTAAGACGAATCGATTGACGTGAGAATCATCTAAATCGGCCAACGCGTTTGGTCTCTAGAACGTTACTTAGGAACAAACATGCATACATACATGGACTGATAAACACATTACCCTCCTTCGGCAGTCGGGTAAAAAAGCCATTGTGTCGGACTCGGGAGGCAAGTCCTTGGCAGCGAATGTGTTAAATCCCATGTTATAATTATGAGGCGAGCCTATCGCCATTAATCGGGCACAAATCCTAACTCCGGGTTAAGAAATTCCAGATGGCAATACCTGTATCGACCTCCGCTCTCCCAAGAGGAGTCATGTAGCGGCACCAACGCCGCCACTTACGAACGAATGACATGACATCACAACAAATTCTGCATCGCGCTAGCAAAGTTTTTGCCGCAATTTGGACACACAACAGTCCGACAATACCCATTGGGCAGCAGTTTCCCTTTTCTATCGTGGTTTGTAGAACTTTCCACCCTGTTCTGCATACCTCCAAATACCAAAATCAAAATCATTTTTTTTTATTTCATATAGGCCTACATGGGCACTTATAAAACGTCGACAAAAGGTGCACGGTTCGGGTTGGTCGTTTCCTATGGAGAAGAACCGGCAAGAAACTCCATGGTTACTCTTTTAAAAATGGTTTGGTTTTACAATATTTCCATGCTACAGCATTAGTACTTAGATATGGGGGGACAACGCAGGCCCGACTTATGACAATAAGTCGTAAGAAACTAAAAAAAATTAAATAAAAAGATTATATATTAAATAAAAAAGTTAACAAATGTTAACTAGCATCAAGAAGGCCTACAATGTTCACACATTCACAAAACAATCGGTAAAAGAATCTATACAAAGGTAAAAAAAAAATAAGTATAACAAGACTAAATTTAACGTGTGGCACAAATGTTGTTATCAGTGCTGTAACTATTCTTAGCAAAGGGCTATAAAGATGATTGAAAACCATTGTAAAAAGTCTAATTAAAAGAAGGAAAGAAAAATGAGATTGAGAATAGTTAGAGACATCCACATATTTGTGCCGTTTACAAGTTACCAGGGAAGCTGCATGCGCAGAAGGAGCTAAGGCCAAATGTTTTTATCTTCAACGTAGTCCTTGATTTTATAATATGCTTTTTTAATAAGGATACGTTTGATGTAGTTTTTGAACCTTCCATCGGTCAATTCTATAACTGACTTTGGCAACTTGTTATAAAAGCGTATACTGTTTATAAGAAAAGACTTGCTAGTTTTCGTTAATCTGAATTTGGGTATTACAATTTCGTGCTTACTGCGTGTATTTAAATTATGGAAGTCGCTTCTAGTTTTGAAAAGCCCCCGATTTTTACGGACTTACAAAATACATGCCAAAATATAAAGTGAAGGTAGAGTCAGTATATCGATCTCTTTAAATTTTTCTCTGAGGGACTCGCGAGGACCCATTTTATAGATTCCGCGGATTGCCCTCTTTTGTAGGATGAAAATTGAGTCAACGTCTGCTGCTGATCCCCACAGCAGAATGCCATAAGACATAATACTGTGGAAATAAGCATAGTATACTAACCTAGCTGTAGCTACATCGGTTAGCTGCCTTATTTTCCTTACTGCATATGCAGCCGAACTTAACCTACCCGAAAGAGTTCTAATGTGCGCGCCCCACTGCAATTTTGAATCGATAGTAATCCCTAAGAATACAGTTTCCGTTATAACTTCAAGATTTTTGCCGTCAAGATTTAGGTTTAGGTCATGTTGTGGTACATTTGGTAAAGAGAACTTTAGACATTTTGTTTTTTTCGCATTCAGTAAAAGATTGTTAGCTGCGAACCATTTTGAGAGAACAATCAGACTTTCGTTGACATTTAAGACATCCGTATCTTGCCTATCTATTTAAAAAATTAGCGAAGTATCATCAGCAAATAGAATTATATCCGATAATTTGGCTATCATAAAAGGGAGATCATTAATGTAAACAAGAAAAAGGAAAGGGCCGAGAATTGAACCTTGGGGCACGCCCATCTTGACTAGAGACCCGGAGGACGTCGCCCCATTAACATTTACTTTTTGGTGTCTGTTTGATAAATAGGAAAGCACGAGATCAGCAGATTTTCCACGAATTCCGTAGTCGTGTAATTTACAGATCAGTGTGTTGTGGTCGACGCAGTCGAAAGCTTTTGAGAGATCATAGAAAATGCCAATGGCAACCTGGGACCTCTCCCAAGCCTCCAAGATGTGACTGATGAGTTTTACTCCCGCGTCCGTTGTCGACCTACCTTTCGTGAAACCAAACTGTTGACTATGCAGGATCCCATTTGAATTGAAGTGAGACAACATCTGTTCCAGCATGATTTTTTCATAGATTTTACTCAATGCTGGAAGCACGGATATAGGTCTATAATTAGAAGGATCACTCTTACAGCCTGATTTGAAAATTGGTACTACTTTACTGTGTTTCATTAAGTCAGGAAAAGTGCCGCTGTCCAAACATTGATTGAATATGCCTGTTAGGACAAGAGCAATTGAGTCAATAATATCTCCAAGAACCCTAACGGATATCCCCCACAAGTCTTCAGTATTCTTTATATTGAGACTTACCTAATAACACTGCCCGACCCGGACATCGAAACGGACCTCGTGCTCAGCAGTAACGCTTGCGGCTACTATACCAACAAGGCATATACGGCATGAAATGTTTTAATAGAAATAGTTTGCTTTATTACCCAGCTACAAGGAGAGGGTTATGTTTTTCGCGCGTATCTTGTATATTATTCTTTATTAACTCATATCTTTCAAACCACTAGACGGATTTATTTAATTAAGACATCGTTAGATTTTTTGATTTGTCTTGACCGCCCAAGTGTTCTTATATAGGTGTCGTCAAAAAAACAAATATGTCTGATTTTGGGCGCTATACTGTTCATGTCTCAATTTTTCTGACATGAATCCGTCGATTGGGGTATCAAAATGAAGGGTTTTAATAGGTGGTTACAAAAATATATACCACTTATATGCTTAAAAGTAATAAAAAAAGAAGTAAAACTTGTAAATAAAAAGTTAATTAAAACATCAAAAACCCGACTGTTTAATAAAACCAACTAAAATAATTTAACAAGAAGAAGATCATGCTGTGCAGTCGGAGCTGGCTGACCACCTGATCCTTCAACTGCACAGCGTCATTTTCTTCTTGTTTACATCTTTTTAGTTCGTTTCTTATGAAACAAGTCATCTACAGTCTGGTTTCATGGTAGATACTAATATTTATTTATTTATTTATTTAATACTTCATGCACACAAACGTACAGAGGCGGACTTAATGCCTTAGGCATTTTCTACCAGTCGACCTTTGGGTGATGCAGAGACAACTAGTGGTAGGTGCAATGTTGACAATTAAACGAAACAGATTTATGCAAAATATATACATAAATTATAAATACAATATAATCAAGAAAATTATACCATATATACTCAAAAGAATAAACTAAATATAAATTGCAATATAATATTGCTGCTCATTTCCTAGAATGTTTCATTACCGTCCATGTTTATAATAACGCTGAGAGATAATATGGCACCGGTTCATATATGTTGAACCTACAACATGTCTTGTCAGAAGAAACTGTTTACCTACTTCCATTTTTATAGGACTTTTTTTTCTTACTATAAAAGAGACTTTATTATAAACTAGCTGTGCCCGCGGCTTCTTTCGCGTTAACTGCCCACCCTATCCTACTTACCTAGACCTACCTACCTACCATTATTTTTTTAGGGTCTTTCTTCCGAGGAGAATCTTAAAACCGCCATTCTGAAAATGACGTCAAATGCACAACGCCATCTATCGAATATGAAGTTCAACTGTCCGAATATCTGAATTATTGTGTGTTGTGATATTTTACTTCTTGAACGATAGAGTGAACCGATTGCGATGAAACAAAAACTAAGTAATTCTTCAAGTTACGCACATTTTTTATGTATAAAAGTTATCTACTTTGGTTTCGTAGATTTTACGTGATGCGTGCACAACTAAACAGACAAAAATTCCAAAAATGCTAGCAATTAGTTCTGTTGGTTATCCTTTAACACCCTGGCTGTGTGTAGATAAGACATGTTCGTATAAAAATCTGTACGTAACCCTAACAGAGCCAATATTTTATTCGCGAAATCTTTTTTTACTCATATCAAGTGATTTGATTGACCGTTCCTATTTCGGTCAGCCAATCGCTCTGAGCCGTTGATATGAGTTTCAGAGCCTGTTTGCTTTTTTTTTACTCGACTAGCGAAGGAGGGTAATGTGTTTATCAGTCCATGTATGTTCCTAAGTATGTATGTTTGTTCCTATGCGGCGTTCCAGAGACCATACGCGTGGGTCGATTTTGATGATTCTTACGTCAACCGATTCGTCTTAATCTTGCGAGTGTCACTAAAGACAACATTTATCAAAGTTCACAAAGTTGACAATATGGCGTCTACCAGACGGCATATTGTCAAAATGAAAAGAAGAAATCGGCGAACAATGTCAAGTGGTGTATCGTTCAATAGATATTTAAAAATCATTGTTAGGTTACTTTCGTCATTTTTCATTTTAAATAACAGTTTAGAATATATAACGATTTAAAGTTTGTTACCAGAAAATCATGCTATGCAGTCGGAGGCTACATATGGTTTTGGTCAGCCATTTCGCGAATATGTATCTATGTGATTTTCTTCTTGTTTAAATATTTTAAGTTCGCTTCGTAAGCAGTTGGGATTTTGATTATTACTTTTTTGCCTTTAGACACCGGGTTTAATTAATCTTTTCTTTCCCCTAGAATCCGTGCGACGACATTCGTCACCGTCGAATCTGGTCGAAGAGCAAATGGTGCGGGACTCTACCACGGGTGCTGGTAATAGGACCACAGAAGACGGGAAGCACTGCCCTTTATACGTTCTTAGCGATGCACCCGGCACTGGCACCAAACTTGCCAAGTCCTACCACATATGAAGAGCTCCAGTTCTTCAATAACAACAACTACCTGAAGGGGTTTGATTGGTAAGTCAATCATTTTAGACTACTTTCTTGATTGCAAGGAAGACGGTAGCAATGAATTCAGCTAGTCTTTACCTACCATAAAGTACACTGTGACACTAGTTAAATTCTAGAGGTGGCATAGTGCGGTAACCTCGCATTCAACGCTACCACTGATTTGGTTGCGATGCTCTTTTATTCCAGCTTGTGTGCCGAAGAGCAAGCGCTGCGGTGTTCAACCGCGGTTCTTTGCAAAGAGGCCACTTCAGGCTTCAGCACCGCGCTATAAACATCCCTCACCACACACTCAGCGGTCGAGGCGTTCCTCGCAAGTCCTAAACACACGTGAAAACTCTGTTTTTGAAAGCAAACAAAAATACAACAACATCAATTTTCCCCGCGCATTTTCACACAATATTAATTTATCGAAATGTCGAGGAACATGAGACGCAACATTTAACAAACATTTCAAAAAGCTGTTAAACTTAACAAATGTCCACGGTGTAGCCATGTGAAAAAATTCCACAATATATTTCACTGTTTTTTCCACCAATTTATTAGGCACGTCCAACACAGATTTTCCGGGAAAAATATATTTTAAAACAAGATATGTATCTAGGGTGTGCGGAGTTAATTATTCTATTCACTTTATTTTAATGTTCTCTTTCTTCGCGGTTCTCATTTGGGTAAAAAGTATTACCTGTTTAAGTATGCCGCGGTGGTTACAAAGCCCACGAATATTTCAGAACTGGCGTGACGCGTTACATCTCATTAATATAACAGCCGAGCTACGCTTAAATTAAAGTATTATACGAGCTTCATTTAAGGCGGTATATACGCCCTAATGTTAACGCAGTACTGGCCGTGCGCCCGCTCGATGCCAAAATATCAATATTGAACCTCCTTTTGAACCGTTTTGTTTACAAAATATTATTTGATTTACATATGCTATATTAGTTATGAAGAAATTCCAGCCATATTTTTTTCTGTGTAAAAATATTTTTAAACAGCCTAGTCATTTTGCAGGAGTTTCCAAAAGTTGCGAAAAAATATCGTGTTGTTAATTATTTTTTTAAAGCATAACTATTAGTTACACAAAAAAACCTTGTGTTCAAAATTATGTACATGAATCAATAATATTTTATTTTTTTTCAAACCTTTTTACCTAGCCGTTACTAAGGAGTATATATGCTTTAGAAAGTTACCGTTTTACGGCACTAAAGGGTATGTAGGCCCTTAAGTTAATATTCTAACGAGAGTTCGGAGGAAATACGGCGAAACTATTAATTAGGCGTCATATATAACTGTCGAGTTGAGCTTTCCCGAAGGGTAAGGTAGTGTACCAAGTTTACAAGTGTTAGGTCCCATGTGTGGGACAAGCCCATCTCCGTTAATAAGGCACTATGCCAATCCGGAGCGGTTAGTACTGAAAATTTTCTCCACAGAATCCCAGATAACACTGCCAGTTCTAGGAATTGTAGCCAAAACTTCTCACTTTAGTAGCCGCATCCACGACCGCGGGTCCAATGAAGCGGTCATGCCAACTATTAATTATCCCACAAATAATGAATGAATGCGGCTACAAAATATTCCAGAATATAGCCGATATTAAAAGTTTTGTTTACCAAACATACGTATACGATTTCACCGCAAAATGTGTTTTCGCAATTTGGCAATACACAGAAAATCAATAATGGATGAAGGTTTAATACATGTTTGTAGTTTATTTTTCTGGAGAAGTGAAACTATGTTGGCAAATATGTTGTGGTCCATTGGTATGGGAAGTTTATGGCTTCGAAATCGCGATCAAACGGAGACGGCAGTATACCGAATGCAGCCATACTGCAAATAGAGGTCTTGGTCACAAAAAAAGTCAATACGCCGAAGGCCAAGTGAAAGGGCAAAAGCTCTCAAAAAGTATAACAAGCAGAAAGGTCGGAGAATCTATACTAATATTATAAAGCTGAAGAGTTTGTTTGTTTGAACGCGCTAATCTCAGGAACTACTGGTTGGAATTGAAAAATTATTTTTGTGTTAGATAGTCCATTTATCGAGGAACGGCAAAAAATATTCCTTTATGATAGCTTCAGTTGCGTGCGTTGCATAAACGGTTTAAGTTACGCAAATATTATGTATGATGGAATTGTTCCTCTTTAAAAGTTCTAAAAAAAGTCCGCAACAGCATATGTCTATCTTTTAAGGTTGACTCACTATATAACATTTGCGAAGGAGTTTTATCAACATCTATACAAATACTAGCTGACCCGGCAAACTTCAGACCTATTCAATATGCTCACAAAATTTCATGAGAATCGGTCAAGTCGTTTCGCAGAAGTACGGGAACGAACATTGTGACAGAGAATTTTATATATAAGACTAGCTGACCCGGCAAACTTTTTTTGCCATAAAAACACCAAACATTTATCTACCCTACCTACCCTACCTACCCAACCCTACCCTACCCTACCCTACCTACCCAACCCTACCCTACCCTACCTTACCTACCCTACCCTACCTACCCTACCCTATCTACCCTACCCTGCCTACCCTACCTACCCTACCCTACCTACCCTACCCTACCTACCCTACCCACCCTACCCACCCTACCCTACCTACCCTACCCTACCTACCCTACCCTACCTACCCTACCCTACCTACCCTATCCTACCTACCCTACCCTACATACCCTACCCTACCTACCCTACCCTAAATACCCTACCCTACCTACCCTACCCTAAATACCCTACCCTACCTACCCTAACTAAAAATAGATGTTGGCCGATTCTCAGACCTACTCAATATGCTCACAAAATTTCATGAGAATCGGTCAAGCCGTTTCGGAGGAGTACGGGAACGAACATTGTGACACGAGAATTTTATATATAAGATTATAAAGTTAAAGAGAGTTTGTTTGTAGTGTAGGTAGGTTAGGTAGGGTAGGAAGGGGAGGTAGTGTAGGTAGCGTAGGTAGGTAGATAGATAGCCAGTTGACGGGAGCGAAGCCGCGGGGGTCAGCTAGTAGTAACATAAATTTAACTTGTGGACTGCGTTTACACTAACGAGTATTTGATTTTAGTCCAGTCAATCTTTAACTGTTCCAGGAATACAGGGCGTAATGAGTTTAGATCTTGAATTGAGTGTACCTTCTGTAAATATTTGATCCCGGTCTTGATCCAATCGAACCGGTCTTTACGCGACAATGTTATTGTATATTTTTTTTTAAATTATTTTTAGGCTCGCGTTTGACCACTATCTCGCCTGATTATATTGTTTTATATCCTTTATTTTAGCATCATGGAAATGGTTCCTTTTCTTTGCAATGCGTTCAACGTGAAGCTGAAGTGCGGAAGTGTTCCCCTTCAAATTGAATAGACATTTGCCTTTGTAGTCCTACAGTGTAGTTTACAATGTTTTTTATGAGTATCCAGACTCCAGAGACTCATCTTTTTATCATTGTATTTGTCTGTATCTTTTCCATTAACGAGAAAGTTTAATACAGATTTAAGACTTAAAGCCGCGTTTGCAACGGTTTAAATAAATTCAAACGAAACCATTTAAATAAAACCTTCATCGCTTAATCTAAAAGGCATTAAACTGTCAACTCGACTCCTCTCGGTAACGCTTTGTGACAAATAACTGAATAACTCATGCGCGATCTAATATTATCAAGTACTATAACAGACGTAGAGGTGGCTTAGAAACGTGCCAGTATTCGTCAGAACGCTGTGAAGCTGGATCAAGTCAACACTGAGAAGGAATGGCCACAGAAGGTTTTTAAAGCTTTCAGCGAATGCTTTTCTCCTTATTTAAATGACGTCACCGGGTGCATGTTAATGTGCATTTTGGTGAAACGAATTTAAATGGCTTTTACACTTACAGAAGTGTTCGTTTAACATTAGTGCTCTTGAACAAATTGTGGTTTTTATTCCTTCCGGAATTTAAATGTATTGTTGCTTGGCTGGGAGCCCGTCGATAAATATAACAGCCGCACGGGTCGATCATCAAGGTTAAGCAACGGTTGACGAGGTCGGTCCGTGGACGGGTGACCATTTCAACATACCGAGTTTCCTCCGTGCCTCGGCAAGCACGTAAAGCCGTTGGTCCCGGGTGTCATTTGAAGATCTTTGACAGTCATTACGAGTAGTCAGAAGCTTGAGATTTGACACCAGTCTAGCCAAGGGGTACCGTGTTACCCAGTTACTGGGTTGTGGAGGTCAGATAGGCAGTCGCTCCATGTAAAACACGTGTACTCAGCTGAATCCGGTAAGACTGGAAGCCGACCCCAACATAGTTGGGAAAAAGCCCAGGCAGATTGAAATAATATTTTAACCGGTGGCGGTGATTTAAACAACTCTAGAGGGTAATATTCTCGCATATAAAACATAATTAAACCTACCTTGTAAATCAATGTTAACTCACAAAACAAATCTTTAATCAACCGTACCTTATTTATTCAAAACATAATTAATACAATCACACAGTCGAGTTTCTAGCAAGATCCTGCATAATGAGCTCGTAAGAAGACTCATGTTTATCCAACGTGTAGCCTAGATAAGTTCTAGACCACTAGGTGAACCCAGGCACGTGTATTACCTTGTTAACGTCGTACGTGTGTTGCAAACAGGCACGCCTTTACATTCTTCGTTCCTTTGACATCCAATGAGAAGATTGGGTCTCGATAAATATATGGCTAATTAGGCATTCAGACCTTTAAATGTGTTTCTGATTAGCTTTCCTTTGAATTTGTGAATACGCGATAATTTGCTGTGTAGAACTAGTGATGGGCAACTCGAGTTGACTCGAGTGGGATTCTTCCGAACTAGAGTTTAGACTGGCTTAAATACATGAACGACGGCAAACAGCAACTAGCAAGCAAATGAGTGAGAACGTGATTCGTTCCTTGTGTGTGCGCCTTGTGTTGCCGCCACAGTGTATCGCTCGAACAACACCGACGACGATCGAAGGTTGCCGTTTGAAGTTTATAAGCAAAACAAATATGTAAAAAATATGCAGAGTGAATCGGATTCGCGCACTATGGGATCCGTACCATTATCGCAAAAAACGGCAAAAAAATCACGTTTGTTGTATGGTAATATTTAAGTGGGGCTCCACTTAAAAACTTATTTTATTCTGTTTTAGTATTTATTGTTATAGCAGCAACAGAAATACATCATCTGTGAAAATTTACACTGTCTAGCTATCACGGTTCATGAGATACAGCCCGATGACAGACAGACAGACGGATCGTGGAGTGCTAGTAATAGGGTCCCGTTTTTACCCGATTGATTTGCACCAAATAAATAATTTATTCTAACTGAACTGTTAAGGTAATTTTAACTCTGGTTAACTCGAGTAGGGTTTTTTCAGAGTTGACACATGTTTATGTAGAACGGATTAATCTTGTTCGTTGATTCATTTTCGATGCTGGATTTATTACAATAAATTTGTAAAATACTAGCTTTTTACCGGGACTTCACCTATCCCGCAAAAGCCGTGTATTTTTCTGGTATCAAATAATTTCCAATTAAAAAACAAAAATTAAACAATGTTCTAGCATACCGTGCATTGTCATCCAAACCAAAAGATGATGCAACATTTCATCTTAATTGGTTGAGGATAACTGCTTTAAAATTCAGTTGCAAGATTTGACCCGAACAATGTACATACATACATGGTCGCGGATTAATTTGAAAGAGAGGTACCGCGGCCCTGGCACAAGCAACTGTAGGAACACGGGTGGGTTTTAGTCAGTAAAAGCCTGACACGCCCTTGCGCTTCACCCAGAGCAGGAGAAGTAATTGGATGATTTAGCACCCAAAAAAAAAGGTCACATACATACATTGCAAGTTAATAAAATGCTTGTTAAATAGCCTACGACAGTCAGTGATTCTGCATAAATAATAAGTGACAGTGATAAGCTGTCAATAGTGTCAATCGATCCAAACAAAGTAGAATAAAAGTTCACTTCAAGCTCAGTCCACATAAGTTTTCACGATGAGATGTTTATAGAATAGACCGGCTGTAGCTTTCTGTCACTGAATATAATTTTGTATTCGGATCTGAGGTTAACTTCAGGGCAGCCAGAGGTTTGGCAAGAACTATACAAACATAAATAAACATAATTTTAGCTCTTTGGTTAAGATTAAGATATAAAACGGCGATATATATTTAATAGGTGTTATTACAAGTAGGCAGATACCTACCTAATGGCCTAGATAAGTAGAGCCTAGGGACTAACGATTCAATTACTGGGTTTACGATTCAACAGGTGCCTACCTATTAATTCAACGTGTTAGTTGGTAGGTGATATTACATTGATTTTGTTCCATACCGTGTTTCTTTAGTAGTACCTGAAGTTCCTTGAGATAGGCTATGGTATAGCGGACAGATTTGACCTTAAGCCTTGTCTCCCAGTGGGGTGATGACAATCTGGTCTCCTTTAAAGCCACCAAAACACAGGCGTGTCTTTTTACCGCTAAAAGGAGTCTTTTCGATCAGGCGCCTACTTTTCGGGGTGCGTCTGTTGCAGTGACTGATCGGCTCGAGCTCCTAGGCATGGAGTTGACATCCAATCTCAACTTCGGCGCCTCCATTGAGTACAAAGCCCAAATTGCGGCCAAAAAACTGGGCATCCTAAATAAGGTGAAGCGATACTTTACGCCTGGACAGCTTTTAACCCTGTACAAAGCGCAAGTCCGATCCTGCATGGAGTATTGCAGCCACCTTTGGGATGGCTCAGCTAAGTATCAGCTTGCCGCGCTTGACTCGGTGGAACGCAGAGCCAAGAGGCTCATCGGCGACATTGAACTGGTGGATACCAAGCTTCACAGCTTGGCTCATCGCCGCAGGGTTGCCTGCTTGTCGGTCTTCTACAGACTGTATTTCGGTGAGTGTGCTCAAAAACTCCACGGCCTCATCCCAACAGCCCCCTTCTACCATCGGACATCTAAACGCACTGCAAGTTACCGTCCTTACCTTGTTGCCATTCCACCAATTCGCACCAAGCGCTTCCAAACATCCTTCATAATGCGCACAGGGAATGAATGGAACTCAATACCTGTGTCTGTGTTTCCGAACGCATTCAACCCGAATGTCTTCAAAGTTAGAGTGAACAGGCTTCTCCTGGGTAAGTTCACTCCACCGTCGACTCTGTCTCTGCCACCTATGATTTAGACTAGAGTCAAGAGCAAACCCATCACTAATAAAAAAAACCTACACGGGGTCGTATAGCCCAGCATTGATTTTCAATAGGTATACTTAAGTATAATGGCTTGTACAATTATGGACGCCATGTAGCAGACAAAGAAAAATCGATTGATGGTCTGTACTACAGCTAGCTCATAAATTGCACTACCAATGTGAGTATAATGGGGTAGTTGACATAAAATATATATATAGTCCGTCAGTTAGATAACCTAAAAATATTGGACACGTATTTTTCTTTTGCCACGTAAAGAAAAATTACAACGACACAATGTGTTGAAATATCGTTTGACGTCACTTTATACTGACAAAGTGACGTCACAGACCTCACTCCTGAACTTTGATGCGCTTTATCTTAGTCATATTTTTTTATTTGATAAAGCAATAAATACTGGTTCAATATTATATTTGATAATCTCATTGACGGACTAAATAGAATTATCATTTTTCTACCCAGGAAACATCCCTATTATAATAAAACCATTTCACCCGTTAGAAAAACAAATTGGATTGATCACAAACTAGGCGTATCATACGCCTCGATCTTTAATAGCTCAATTTAGAACGATTTTATAGTGGAACTCTAGTTTCTGCAATCATTCTTTCAGACAAAAAGTTGACAATGCTGGAAACAAGCCTACCCTTTGTTTCTACATGGAGTAATTAAAATAGCTCACAATCTTTTCGGGGGTCATTATACTTATCGTAATAATCAATCTTTACTAAACCAAACCTAAAATCACAAAAAAAAACCTGCTGTCTAGTACTTTATATCGAGTTGTGCGAATCTTATTAACAGTTGTTCAGTTATTTCGATTAGGTACACTTACTAGATATTTATTCGTAGTTATTTTTCTTTGCTTCTATTATAAATGCCCGTATTTTCCACCAGGTACCTGAACTTCTTCCCACCCAACATGAGCAACGCCACTGCTCAGATGACGTTCGAGAAGTCCGCTACATATTTCGATGGCGATCTGGTGCCGCGGCGGGCGCACGCGTTCCTACCCAACGCTAAGGTCATCGCCATCCTCATATCACCCTCTAAAAGGTAAGAAAGTTAACACTGTTATGTCAAGCATATCTGGCCTTTTTCCAGTTAGGTATATTAGAGTCGCCACTCCAGATCCTTTCTGCCCCACAGACCTTCAGTTCTACGAGTAATGTGCCCAGTGCCACTTAAATTTGGCAATTCTTCAAGTTATGTTGGTAACCCTTACGGTTAGCCGATGGGGCAGAAAGGTTCTGGAGTGGTGATCGTGAATCGGAAGACGTTGCGTTGGAAGGCCTCCCACCAGGTGGACCGATGACCTAGTGAAGGTTGCGAGGATTCGCTGGATGTAAGACGCAAGGGACCTATCGATGTAGCGACGCTTGGGGTAGGTATATGTCCAGCAATGGGCGTCTTTCGGCTGATATGATGATGATATTAGAGTCGGCTGCCAGTCTAATCAAAAGCAGCTGAAAACAGGAGCATTTATACATGGAGCAACTACCTGTCTAGCCTCCACAACCCAGTATTTGCGTAACACGATATCTGTTGGAAAGACTGGTCAGTTTATGGACTTTTGACCACTCGTAACAGCTATTAAAGATCATCAAATGACAGCCGCTATCAATAGCAGTCCTTGCAGTATCCAATTGGGAATACAATTACTGGCAGATAACGGATCTGTATGTCGCAATCGCTTAGCGATTCGCTTTTGAGAAAGGTACAGATCAATTGCATGAAACAAATTGCCCAATGATAGCCCATAGCCCCGTGGGGATAGGAACTTCCACGATCATCTACGAATGTCTGATTCAGCTTACAAATCCGACAGCAATTGACAGGCTACTGCTGGTTATAGGCTTCTCCCAAGTTGTCACAACACCCGGTTTTCTACCTTCCGCATCCATTCTGTACCAGCCACCTTCATTTCTGCCTACCTCCAGGCAAAAAGCCTTGCATTTATGTAAATGTAAACAATTGAGAGAGTATTATACGGCAGCTGCACAAGTGCCCATACATTGCGTTGGTCACGGTATCGTGCGCACTGGTTTGTATGTAAATCCCGAGGATCTAGGACTTAACGCGTTGGCGATCCCACCGCGCGTCGGAATGCGTAGCGAAGCGACTCGCATTCGAATATCGAATGCTGTGATGCTAAGTTGTATGCGGCCAGTATACGCGAACTGCGGCCAGTATACGCGAACTGCGGCAATTGAATTGTTTTATTTTCAATTAATAAATTGGTTGAAAGCTATTGAGAATATACATAGTAAATGGGGAATTTAAGTTAGCAACGAACATCAATTAAACAAATCTTTATCTTTGCTGTCTGGTAAAAATAGGCTGATTCAACAGTCTGATTGCTGATTGAAAATTAAGTCAGTACTCATAGTTGATTTTAATACCGTTCTGTAGAAAAATGATTACAAGAAATAACGTAATAAACATTCTTTCTTTAAAAAAAAGACCTGCGCCAAGTCATCTTTGTTATAATTAATATTTCTCTTATTTATATTTTCTTTGCTTTTCGCAACGTAGAAATATTATCAGCTACATAAATCTCGGCCCGTCGAACGATAAAACCACACAGCGTTCAGGCAGCAATTAAAATGAGAAATTGGACATCAATCTTATAGCCTCAATCGTAATTAGTAGATTGTAGAAGAAAATATTTTATCAGCCGTTCGTCAGGCCTCCTTCATGAAAATGCAAATTTTAAATCTGAATTTATATCCACAAAAGTTCTCAAGAAAATTCATTTGAATTCCTTTATAGAGGTATTTTGATTACATTACTTAGTAACGCCAAAACTTAACGTTTAGTAAACACTTTTTAAAACTTCTTCATGGTCCTTTCGATTAGAAATTAAGTTAGATTCCTTCTTGGAATAAAATACGGTAACAAATAGTTATGTTCCTAGATTTAGTTAGAAACTAGCTGACCCGGCAAACTTTGTTTTGCCATAAAAACACCAAACATTCATCTACCCTACCTACCCTACCCTACCCTACCCTGCCCTACATACCCTACCCTACCTACCCTACCCTACCTACTCTACCCTATTGTGAATCTAAACCATCCGGGGTGCCACCCAAACGCATTTAAAAAAATTCATTCAAATCGGTCCAGCCGTTTAGGAGGAGTTCAATGACATAACACGTACAGTAGAATTTTACATATAAAGATGTGCAGTTATTATATAATGCGTTCTGATACCATTCAACTGTTTTAGTCCTTAGTCAAACTGCCGACTCAAATGCTTGTCGTAATTAATCTCGAAGGCGTCCTAAATAAAAGAGTTGGTACACAAGCACGCCATGTGACTGATGCCTTTGTTTTTAATTGTTGCAACACTATTCTATGAATAACGCTAGTTATATCCATATTTATTAAATGTACTTCTTTGTTAAACGACAAAGGAGAATAAAATACTTAAAGAAGATACCGTATAATTAATTACGGTACGTGTGAAGCATCTATGAATTAAGGACATAGTTAACAAAGAACGCCTTTGAAGAAAGAGCGCGCCGTATCCTACACATATATCTATAGTGTGTCTTCCTTTCTGTGTCTTCTTTGGTTGGTTGCTTGGATCTGTTGGTTGTTGGCCTTGTGTAAGTGAATTTAAATGTTTCTAAACGCACCCACGATACAGGAAGAAATTCCTAGAGTGGAGAAACATTTTTTTTTAAATAAATTAATAAATAAAAAAACAGTATGAAAATCACGAGTTTTCGAGGGGTCTACTCCCTAACTCCGTCAACGAAGTTAAGGGCCCGTCTGTAAGTACTCCGGAATTTCGGAGTGAACCCTAATCCGTAATGAGACAATTTTTCGGACGGGTTAAAGCACATCGGGAGTACAACTGTCAAATTGTGATGTCATTCGTTAGTAGTTTGGGCCCCGAACGAATCTTGTGTCCGTATGTGATACGGAGTAGGAAACGCTCGTAACGAAGGCTGAAACTACATAATTCGTGATTAGGGAGTAGACCCCCAGTATGGAGAAGATGTATGGGAATCGTAACAAAATAACCTGCTGAAAACATTAACTTATGAAATACCCAAAAACTTTATAAATATATAAACTATTATTTATTGTTGTATTAAAACTTATTAAAAAAAATACGTTGCTTCGATTTCATTATATTTATGTTAAGATAGATAGATAACCTTTTACAGAAACTTTTGGAAAAATGTCGTTATTATGTTCAAAGCACCCAAAAACAGTTAAGAAAAACATACTTGACGTACTACCCACTTCTGCGTCAAACGTACTCATAAACCAAACCCAAAAACCTAAATTAATAAAAGAAAAAACATCAAGGAAAAGCCAACTCGTGTAATTCGTCATTAGTAGTCTTAAGTAAATTACATTCGATCGAGGAAAAACGTTTGGACTGCAGAAGAAGCTCGTAACTCAAGCCAGTAAAATGCTTGCTCAAATCCGAAACGTTATGGCTATGCGGTGTCAAGGAATTGCTACACATCTTGAATTTATTCTCAAGACTTTGCATTTGTATTTTAATCCAATGCTGTGAAATATTTAGATTTATATATTTTTTTCCAAATTTACTATGGATATCGAATATGTGATTTGAAAAAATCGTTCCGTTTTTGCGATTGAAATAATGTTATAGAGCATCCATCGCATTGTTTCGGAATTGATCTAGAAAATCTTCTTGGCTAATTTTAATTCTGAGTGTCTCAGAAAAAACTAGCATTTGTAGATGCATGAAAAATTAACTAATATATTTATAAGTACACGTTGAATTACAATTTAAATTTGAGGGGTAAGGTCTGGGCTACTCAACTTTTGAGGCTAGTTTTCATGAATGTTAGAATCGCTAGAGCCGCGAAGGACAACATTTGAATAATGTTATTTTCATTAAATAATTTTCCCATGTCTTCAGTTTCTGATTTTGTAATTTAACGTGCATATATACAATATATTTGCAAATTTTTTATGCATCTACAAAAGTTAGTTTTTCTGAGACATCCCGTATTATTGTCATCTTTTGAAAAAAAAATCGCCCTGTGGTGAGACAATCACAGGCTGTATTATTGTGAAAATTAATAATCTCAAATATAACTGTTTATTTCAGTTTCATTCCGTTCTAGTAATAAACTCTGTACGGTAAACAGCAAACACAAACACCAAATGAAAATTATTAAAAAGCGCAGTCGAACCTCTACACGAAAACGAAAAAAAAAGGCCATCAGACCTCTGCAGATATTAACAAATATTTTTAATATCACAGTAACGTGTCATGCTCTGAATAATTCACAAAAAATCCGTGTGTTTATTGTGCAGGGCGTATTCGTGGTACCAGCACATTCGGTCGCACGGTGATGCGGTAGCGAACAACTACTCGTTTCATACAGTCATCGCGGCGAATGATTCCGCACCGAAACCCCTCAGGGATTTGAGGTAAGCATTTTTACAATTCTTTTTTTTAATATTTTTTTAGGATAGTAGGTTGTTTTCTTGATGGCGAGTTCGAATTTTGTTACTGGGATATGTCGTATTTGTGTAATGTGTTTTAAATTGTTTGGTTGGTACTTACATGACTTTGGTCGCAAATATTATTATAACATTAGGAATAATATATCTGTCGCAGCCATCTGGTTAAATTAGCGAGCTAATTGGACACCTAGGAACTATAGTCATCCTAATCAAACATTACAAATTCATCAATGTCCAATTTAACTCAATGGCTACACGTCATTCAGCCATCTGGTTAAAAGTTGCGCTCAATGACTTGGCTAGTTGTCCTTCAGGCATTTAATGAACGGTCTAGGTGCCCAATTAGCTGGCTAATATAACCAGATGGCTGCGACATATCTACTGTCTTTAATAGTTTTTTTCTACAGCGTTATTCATGGAAATTCACTAGACATGACGTGACGTGATTTTAAGTAAACTTCGTGAAGATAACATCAATTATAATGTACTATGTCAAGTTCTAAGTGTTTTCCTTCTACAGCAAAGTCACGTTCTATTACACCAGTGTACGATTTAAACTTTAATTTACTGTAGAGCGTGTCCAAAACAAACATTAAATAAAATACATGTTCTGTGTTCCTCCTAGTAATAAAACATCTCGTAGACATTGGGAGCAACTAAGTCTTCTAATATAGTCTTTTTTTTCGATCTCAGGCATAGGCGAATATTTTACGCCCCCCTTCGACCCTCTCATATTGGAACACAATTTTTCCACGCGAGCCGGGTGCTTGTACATTAATAACAAATGTAATGCCTTCACTGTACTATTATTTCATCCGCCTACTCGTTTATACCATTTGGTTCCTTAAGGGGCGGATGAAGTGGGGGACTTATTGACTTACGTAATCCCGATTGGAGGGCCAATAGGCATGAAAACGATTTAGTTTTAATTAACAGCCGAACTTGGGGATAGTGAAATATGTTGTGCTTAATCGTGTAAAGTGCAGCCTTCTACTAATATTGTAAATGTGAATGTCTGCAAGTTTGGATGTTTGTTAATCAGTCAGTTTCGGGAGAGTGAATTCATGCTTAAATTTGAAATACTACATGTAGTACTTCATGAAATACTTTATTTTGTTTGTATATATATAATTACACCTCGAATAGAATATGAAGCTCGAGTAGATCAAGACCTGGATTAGGATACCTTTTTATCACGGTATTACATTCCCGTGGGAAAATTGTGGACTTTCACGCGAGCGAAGCCTCTGGAAATAGTAGATTGTTTATCTTAGGGAGCAAACAACAATTTAAAAGGCGAGAGTGTTTTTTTTTTAATCCTGGGCGCAGCGAGGGATTCAAAGTACGTCACTCGAGCTTAAAATAGTATTGCGCCCGAGGTGAACACTCTACTTTTTATCACCCTCTTTGAGCATATAAGTAAGTGCAACTTATGAACACGTTACGTTTATTTATTTACATACAATTAGAAACCATCGACATAACATAGAAATAATAAGAGGCTAATGTTTATATTTGAACAATTATGGATGTGCATCGTAATAATTTTATTAGTACCATCCGTTATAGTTGTAGATTTATTTATTAATTTGGTTCGTTCGCGGTTTTCCAGCCAGTTACTTGTTCAATACAATGTTCCCGTGCGGCTCGAAATGGAATTACAAACTCTTATTAGCCATTCACCTCATACATTCATCGTAATCGAAATTAGCGATGTAATCCTATTTTAGACCGCATGGTTTGTGATTCATCTCTTTGCTGATTGGAACATTTACTATCAATATCCACATTCCAAATTACTTTTCGGTTCCGTCCCCGAAGGCACCATATATATTGCACCTACCACTGTTTATCTCTCCATCATCCAAAGGTCGAATGGTAGAAAACGCCTTAGGCGTTAAGTCCGCCTCTGTACCAGTGTTTACTGGCCCCCCGGGGTGTTTGGAACTTAATCAATAGCATAGTGCAAAGATCCAATGTAGCATGGGACGTGTTGGTTCTTTCTGAATGCTGGTTACGCTCAGCCAAGGATATACCTATCCTTGATAGTTACAGCTATGCTTCAACCACTTTGCACACGACACAAAACGAAGGAGTTGTTATTTTTTACAAAAAACAACTCAAAGTGTCATTTGAAGAACCACAAATTAGTGACGGAAACTGTCTATTACTAAAATTAAATTCAGATACCTGTATCCTTGGGATATACCGTCCTCCAGGCCAACATAACACTAGCAATTTTACTAACTCAATTGATGTACTTCTCACTTCCTTAAGTAGCTACAAAAACATAATACTGTGCGGTGACATTAACATTGATATAGTGATGAACAGCCCAGATAAACGCTCTCACGAATACCTTAATACCCTGGCTGGTCACTGCATGCTGCCAGGTCATGTTCTCCCAACCCACGGCAAAACGTGCCTGGATCACATTATGGTTAGGACCAGATTTAGGGCTACCTGCATTGTGGTGGAATCTTCAATCACGGATCACGAGAGTGTGGCCATTAGCCTTGATCTTGCACACAAGTCTCAGCTAGAATATTCAAACAAAATAAGTCACCGTATTGATTATGATAACCTAGACATAGCCCTGCGTGAGACAAACTTTCAAACTGTCTTAAATTGTAGTGATGTAAATGAAGCAACAGACTTGCTAGTAAGCTATCTGTCAAGAGCTATAAAAGAGAACTCCAAAGTATTAAAAGTATCCAGAAGGAAACTAATAAGTAAGCCGTGGATTACAAGAGGGCTTTTAAAGTGCATGCGTAACAGGGACAATCTGTATAAAAAGCTAAAAAGGGACCCAAATAATGAAATTCTCCAGACATCATATAAGCGCTACAGAAACTTCTGTTCTTCGCTTCTGAAGAAAGCTAAAAGAAACCATGAAAAACAAGAGATTGAGAACGCAAGAGGCAACAAAAAAAAACTATGGGATGTAATTAAACAGATTAGTGGCTCAAACAGGGCTACAGATCACTCCTCCTGTCTCATCTCAAATGTGAACCCGGATAGGAGCATTAATGAGGTCAATCGTTTCTTTGCTAACGTGGGACGCAATCTGGCCGAGGAAATCAGTTCTCATTCATCCAGTCTCAGAGATGAATCTGATAACCTCGTGGACACCGCTTCTCTACATTCCTTGGTCATGCTACCTACGGACGACCTTGAGGTCCTACAACTTATTGAAGGATTAAGGGAAAGTTGTGCTGTTGGGGTTGACCAGATCCCGGGCCGGTTACTGAAGAGATATGCTCTCGTTCTCACCCCTGCCATAGCCCACATCTGTAACCTCGCCATATCAACAGGGAAATTTCCTCAGGCCTTCAAATCCGCAGTAATAAAACCCATACATAAAGGTGGTGGCAGGGACTGTGTCAACAACTTTAGACCTATTTCTATTCTGCCAACGCTCTCAAAAATTCTGGAGCGCCTGATGAATAACCGGTTGATCAGGTTCCTCGAGGCTAACAGTCTTCTTTCACCTTCCCAGTTTGGGTTCCGGCAGGGCAAATCTACCAATGACGCGGTACACGAATTGGTTAGATCGGTCATAACCTCGTTGGATGGCAGAACAAAATGTCTCGCGGTATTCCTGGATTTGGCGAAGGCCTTTGACACGGTTTCTGTCCCACACTTATTGGGCAAATTGGAAAAAATGGGAGTACGAGGTCTTCCCCTAAAATTATTTCAGGACTACCTGTCAAACCGGAAACAGCGCGTCAAGGTTGATGGCAGGGTGAGTTATGAACTGCCTGTGACTTTTGGAGTGCCTCAGGGTAGTATTCTTGGCCCGACCCTCTTTTTGATCTATATCAATGACCTCTGTCAACTCCACCTCAGTAATGGTAATTTTTTACATTTGCTGATGACACGGCCCTCTTTTTTAGTGGTGATAGCTGGGATGAGGTCTTTGATGTGGCTCAACAGGGCCTCAACAGGGTTGTTGATTGGTTACAGAGAAATGTGCTTACTCTCAATGTCACAAAAACCAAATATATAGCATTTGCACATCGATCGAACGCGTTACCCCCACATTCTCTTTCTATAACGGCCCATACGTGCTGGTCAACATACCAGCCGTGTGCATTTCCTCCTCTCCAAAGAACCGATCACATTAAATATCTTGTAGTTATATTGGACCAATTCCTCAGCTTCAAACCGCATATAAACGTCCTGGTAACGAGATTGCGCAAACTCATTTACATATTTAAGAGTCTAAAACATGTAGCCGACCTTCGTACCATCAAGATGGTCTATTGCGCCTTGTGCCAGTCGCTTATAGACTACTGCATCATATCCTGGGGAGGTGCTGCTAAAACGCACTTGATAGAGGCGGAAAGAGCTCAACGTGCCATACTTAAGGTTGCTGCGGGTCTTCCCTTTCGCTTTCCTACAGTGGACTTGTACAGGAGGTGGGGGGTTCTGTCTGTAAGACAAACTTTTGTTTTGCACACAGTCCTGAAAAAACACTCGCAGCTGGTCTATGACTCGGATTTATTGAAAGACAAACGAAGAAAGGGTACTGTGTGCAGAACAGAATCTTTCCGTTCAGGTCTAGCCCGCAAGTTTTTCGGTTACCTAGGGGATTATCTTTATAATGTTATTAACAGCAGTCTAAATATTTATCCTTTACCTAAGCCCAGTTGTAAGCAAAAAGTGACTGAATACTTGAAAACCCTTTGCTATGATGACACGGAGAAACTGCTTCAGATAATTAAATAAATTCCATCACGGTCCTACGTCCTTGTTGCGAAGGTCGATATTGTATGCTCTTATGGTTTCATAATTCCTGATTCAAATTTTAAGCACATTTACCACAATTCACCTACACCAAGACATTCACCTACACCAACACATTCACCTACACCTTAGCATAATACACCCACTCATTCGCCACAATTCACCTACAAATTTACCACAATAATTCACATACATATTCACCACACACCTTTTGACTGCTTTTGTTGCTACTTTTATTTTCCTTTTATTTTATTTTTTTATTTTTTTGTTTTAATTATTTAGTGGAAATACATGGTACCTGCCTGTTAATTTGCATGAGGCCACTAAGTGGGGTCTGGTGACCTGTAACACAGGTTTTTACTAAACCTACATCAGGCACCAGCTCTCACAATGTGAATTTTGACATTTAAGAACTGATTAGTGCTAAAACCATTGTGAGAGAAAATAAATGAACTTATTATTATTATTCCTTTATTCATTTACAATCTTATTTGATACATTTTTAAATATTTAGTAAAAGAAAACTTAAAAAAAAACATTTAAAAATATAAAAAATAGAGGCCCACCGGTATCGGGAACAGGGTCCAAGCTACCGGTGGTTAGGGCTCCAGAGACAGGAACCTCCTCACAATACGAGCTGTATCAAGGAGTACTGCCTTCTGTATCAGGCCCTTGATCCAACCGTGCAATGACAGCCTCGACAGATGGTCGTCGAGGCTCTTGGCCATGAGGCCGTTGGCCGTAACGACAATCGGCACAATGATCGCCGAGTCCACATTCCACATGTCGACAACCTCGTGTGCTAAGTCGAGATACTTGATTTGTTTCTCTTTCTCAGCTTTCACGTTTTTTTTTTTTTTTTTATTTTTTTTTTTTTTTTTTTTTTTTTATAACCTATAGGCTAGCGTTTGACCACCATCTCGCCTGATGTTAAGCGATGATGTGGTCTACGGTGAAGCACGCTTGCCTAGAAGAAACCTATTCACTCTTGACTTAAAGACCCCTAGGTTATAGCTGTCAGGGAACAAAGACTCCGGAAGGGAATTCCACTCCTTAGCTGTGCGCACAATGAAAGTATTAGCAAAACGCTTTGTGCGTATGGGAGGGATGTCTACCATGTACCGATGCATGGCCGTACGCCTTGTAGTCCGATGATGGAAAGGGCTAGGCGGAATCAAATTGTGCAGCTCCGTCGCACACTCCCCGAAATGTAACCGATAAAAGACCGACAGACTGGCGACTCGGCGTCGATGTTCGAGGCTCTGGAGCTTTGATGCGACCAGTGCATCGTTGCCAATAAGCCTTTTGGCCCGTCTGTCAATCGACTCAAGTGCATCAAGCTGGTATTTGGCAGATCCATCCCAGAGGTGAGAGCAGTACTCCATGCATGACCGAACTTGTGCTTTATACAAGTTGAGCAGCTGTTCAGGCGTGAAGTACCGTCTCACCTTTGCAAGAATCCCCAACTTTTTTGCAGCTAACTGAGCTTTTGCCTCAATGTATGGACCGAAGTTGAGGGTAGATGTCACCGTAACACCAAGAAGTTCGAGGTGGTCCGATAACGGCACGGTTACACCACGGAAAGAAGGAGCCGGATGGAATTGGCTCTTTTTAGCGGAAAAAAGACACGCCTGGGTCTTAGCAGCATTGAAACTGACCAGATTGGCATCACCCCATTCGGAGACCGCCTTCAAGGACAAGTTCAAGCGTTCAACCATGGCCTCCCGGAGAGACCGAATCTGAGGCCCAGTAGCCCGTGCGCCGGACACGTATCTCTCAGCAACAGTGCTGTCGTCTGCGTACCCAAAGGTTCCGGGTTTTAGCAGATCATTAATATGCAGCAAGAATAATGTTGCCGAGAGCACTGACCCCTGAGGGACTCCGGCGTTGATATCTAACTGACCGGACGAACAGCCGTCGATAACCACTCGGATGGATCGATCCCTCAGGAAGTCCGCAATCCAATCACACAGACCACTAGGCAGACCGAAGGAAGGAAGCTTACCAATGAGGCTTTCGTGCCAGACCCTGTCGAAAGCCTTCGAGATGTCGAGGGAGACGGCTAGCGCTTCCCCGTGGCTCTCGATGGCCTCACTCCAGATGTGAATGGCATACGCTAGAAGATCCCCAGTGGACCGATTTCGGCGGAAACCGTATTGGCGGTCACTTAGGATGTCGCTCGCTTCTAGGTATGCCAGGAGCTTACCGTTGAGCACACGCTCCATACTCTTACAGAGGATGGACGTTATAGATATGGGTCTGTAGTTGACCGGGTCAGCTCGACTGCCCTTCTTGGGCACGGGTTGAACATTGGCTTGCTTCCAAGCCTTCGGCACTTTTCCAGTCTCTATCGAAAGGCGATATAGGCGTGTCAAGATCGGAGACAATTCAGGTGCACAGGTTTTAAGGACAATTGCTGGTATCCCGTCGGGGCCACTCGCTTTGTTCACATCAAGGCTACGCAGCACCCTACGGACGTCCTTTTGATGGATGCGAATGTCCGACATACTCGTCACACATCCATCAGGAGATGGAGGAGGCTGCGCGCCATCAGAATTCAGATGCGAAGATTCCGCAAAAAGGGAGGCAAACAAGTTTGCCTTCTCCTCAGCGGAGTGGGCCAGTGACCCGTCAGGTTTCAGCAGTGGTGGTAGTGAGGGGCGACAAAAGTTTGATTCGACCGACTTAGCCAGGGACCAAAACACTTTGCTACCCGCTGGGTATGAAGCAAGTTTGCGCCCGATTCTGCTAATGTGGTCAAACCGTGCTCTTCGCATCACCTTTTTGCAGGACTTGGCAGCTGTGTTGAAGGCACTCTTCTTCTGACTCACGTCATTTGCCTTGTGCGTTCGAGCGTCGACCCATGCTTGGTAGGCCTTGTGTTTAACCGCGTTGGCGTGGTTACACTCGGCTCCAAACCATGGCCGGTCGACGATAGACATTGCTACGTCTGAGAATGGAATATAGTACTCCATCCCCCGACGCAACACATCTGTCACAGCATCAGCGCACGACGATGGATCGTCCGAAGAGAAGCAAGTGGGCTGCCAAGGATAGCATGCGAAGAAAGATCGCATCCCATCCCAATCTGCTGACTTGTACCGCCATACCCGCCGGGTGCCTTTTGGGCTGGGATCGGGCGGGGAGTAGACGCACACAGACTTCACCAGACAGTGGTCGGAACTACCCAAAGGTGAAGATATCGACACTGAGTAACGGTCTGGATCTGTTGTCAGCAGAAGGTCCAAGCAATTGGCTGTGTGCGAATCAACATCTGGCACCCTTGTTGCCCCCTGGACCAGCTGGGTGAGATTTAGCGCTAGCGCAAGCTTGCGCGTCTCTCGTCCAGCATGATCAGTGCACTGGTATGGGAAGAGCCACTCCTGGTGGTGGGCATTAAAGTCCCCCAGTAGCACTAGTTGGGCGGAAGGGTACCGCTGCTGTGCCGTATCAGCCGCCTCACTGAGGTACTCTGTGAGCCTGGTTGTCTCCTGATCTCCGCTGTGCGAGCGGTAGACACAGGCATAGATAATCTTATCCAGACCTGTGTCCACCAGAGCCCACAGCACTGAGAACCTGGAGTCTTCAAGGTTACGGAGACGCCGATAGCAAGTGTCGTCTCGGGCATACATGCATACACCCGCGCGTGGTTTGAAATTGTGCTCCAGGGTAAACCCTGGGTAGGATAAGTACGACACGTCTGACGGACTTCCTATCTGCGTCTCCGTAAGGAAAAACAGTGCTGGCTTTTCAGTCTCCAGGTGATGGTGGACTGACGTGAGATTGGAGTGCAGGCCTCTAATATTAGTGAGGTGCACTTTAGGTTCTCGTCATGTGGGATGGTGACATCGATTATCATTGTGCGGCGCGCTAATCGGTCTATCACCACTATATCTGGCTTATTGGCAACAATAGTCCTATCAGTGATGATAGACCGATCCCAGTACAACGTGACATGGCCATTTTCGAGAACTGGGTCGGGCACATACTTGTAATACGGTACCTCAGAATCCACTAGACTGTATTTCAAAGCAAGTTGCTGGTGAATAATCCTGGCTACTTGGTTATGTCTGTGCAAGTACTCGCTGTTAGCCAGACGAGAACAACCAGAGATAATATGTCGGATGGATTCACCTGGGCGGTGGCATGCCCGACACACGTCAACCGTCCCGTCCTTCATTATATGTCTCCGGTAGTTATTGGTCAGGATAACTTCGTCCATAATTGCACAGACAAAACCTTCAGTTTCCCCAAAAAGGTCACCGAAACGTAGCCAGGATACGGACGCTGAAAAATCTACATCGGGCCCATGAAGAGCCCGATAGAAGCGTCCGTGAAGCTCCTTGCCTTGCCATACCTCTTTGCGTTCATCAGTCGTAAGTATTACAGGCTTGCGCCAGTTCTCTTTAGCCATGGACAACGGGGTGAGTCCCTTGTCCACTGCGACCACATCCCTATGCATACCCACTTCAGCTTTCAAAAAGTATTCTCTGAGGCTGCACACCTCGCGGTTGTGAAGAGTCTTGGCGTTTAAAAAGCCTCGACCCCCACATTTCCGCGGGATGTACAGTCTCATTACTAATGATCGTGGGTGATGCATCCGGTTTGCGGTCAGCAGTGTCCGGACCCTCCTATCAAGGGCATCGAGCTCGGTCTGGGTCCATTTGAGTATGCCGAAAGAGTACATCAGAACCGGCATGACCCAACTGTTGAAGGCGCGCACCTTATTTCCGCCCGACAAAAGGCTATTTAACACCTTTTTCAGGCGGCCAAAGAAGCGCTCCTTCAGCAATTGCTTCATGCCAGTACTGTTAATGCCCAACGCTTCCGACATACCCAAATACTTGTAAGTTTCGGTCGAGGAGAGGTGTCTGAGGTGTATGGAATCAGAGAGTTGAATTCCCTCGGATTCCATAATCTCCCCTTGCTTTACATGCATGACTGCACATTTGTCCACACCAAATTCCATCCTGATGGAGTTACTGAAGGTTTCAGTTACCTTCAGTAGCTCCGTCAGTTGGAATTTGTTGGGGGTAAAGAGTTTCAGATCATCCATGTAAAGGAGGTGAGATATAACCTGACCACCTCTTCTCAACCGATAGTCTAGACCTGAATCCTCCAGCAGTGTACTTAGAGGATTCAGGGCTAAGCAGAACCATGGGCTCATCATCCCCTTGAATCGGTCGACATCCTGGATATCGAAGGACCGTCTCCCATTGCCCTTTACATGACTCAAGGAAGGTGCGCAGAGTTGCGTCTATTTTGTACAACTCCAGAACCCTCATGAGCCATGTATGTGGCACAGAGTCGTAGGCCTTCTTGTAGTCTATCCAGCATGTCGACAGATCCTTACGGGATCGACGAACCTGCTGGCTTATGGCCATGTCAATGAGGAGTTGCTCCTTAGTGCCGCGGGACCCATTCCTACATCCATTCTGAGAGGCAGACATTATTAAGTTACTTTCAATGTGCACATTAATTTTTCCTCTCAGGATGGATGTAAGAAGTTTATAAACCGTTGACAAACATGTTATAGGTCTATAATTCTTGGGTTCCGCGGGACTACCTGTCTTATGGAGCAGGTGGGTAACACCAGTTGTTAAAATCTGCGGCAGCGACCCAGACTCTAAGCATGACTGGAATTGAGATGCCAGTAGCGCGTGTGAGCTGCTATACCATTTTAACCAAAAGTTATGCAGTCCGTCCGGACCCGGAGACTTCCAGTTCGGTAGCGGACGAACTGCTTTGTCTACATCAGATGGGCTGATTATAACTTTTTCCATTTCTGGTATAGCTTCACACACGCGCTCGACATCACGCATCCAGCCACACTCAGTGTGACAAACGGGCACCGACCAGATGCTTCGCCAGAATGTACTCGTGGCGACATCATCTGGGCGGCACACGCCAGTCACATTTTGTTCAGGTCGCTCCCAAGCTCTATATACCCACCTCTCATCGCTCTGGAACATGCGATTCTGCGAGTACCGGTCAACCCGCCGCTTATACCGCCGAATACGGTTTGCCCATGCACAAACTTTCTGTTTCAGGAAGTCGATGCGTTCCGTGACACGGGACATGTATTCTCGAGGACTAATTTCTGTCCCCGAAAACGCCCGCCTCACGAAACGCAACACACGTGGTCGTGTATTGTCCTCTCTGAAACAGTATAGTTTGCCGATGAGTACCCTAGCCCCATCGATACGCCGTTCGATCCTGCACTGCCAGGCTGGTACGGCAGGCTTTGGTGGAATATCCTCGTTTGGGAACTTAACACTGGCTAAAAGACATGCCGCAACTGCCCCGCAATACAGGATTGAGAGCGTATCAACAAGGTTCTCGCTGCTTTCAAAGATGTTCTTAAGCAGCGAGTCCAAGGCACACCCCAGCGGCCTATTCTTCTTGTGCATAGGCAACCGTGGTAATCGGGGTCTAAGTTCATTCGGTGTTGACCTATACTCGCGAAGCGCATCCTCCAATGCGCTCCTCAATCTTTCGTTGCACTGGCTACTTACTGTGGCAACCCTATCATCTGCCTCATCATTAAAAAGATTGGACCGCGGCGGAATCACAATAGTGGCTGGCGGTGCCGCAGTCTGTGTCGGGGTTGAGACGATTTGGTTGCTCAGCACTTCTGAGCGCAGCCTATCAAGTGCGGCGTCATCCAACCTGTGATTACGCTGGATGACACGCACCTGATCCGACAATCGTTGGACCGAGACATTTACGGTTGGTTCTAGGTCCCAAAACAGAGACAGCATCCTAACACGGTACGCAGTGAGGTTAGTTCCCCCCTCTGTAGACCCGTAATATGCGCGCATGACGTTCTCATTCATATCTTGAGTCCATCTCATGCGCTGCACACAACCACCGGCAGCGGGGACCCGGCTCGGGGTCGGTTGGCTCCTAGATCCCAAGCTCCTCGGTGGCCGGCCTCTCCCCTGCCGACGGACAGGTGTTGGCGACGTCGGCGGGGAAAAATACTCGTCGCTCGAGCTCGACGCAACTGCAGCCGCTGATGACACTGGTGATCCGAGGTCCGGCGGCGGCGAGGCGGAGCTGAGCGACGAGTCCGGGGGTGGATGGCGTGTGCGACAGGCAGCTGCTCTCGTCAACATTTTTAATCTTTTCTCTTACACTTTTCCATTGTTAGAAATGTTTGGTTGTCGTCTGTCAGTGACGACGTCAACCGCCGCTTTCTTCTAATTTTATGAAATTTTATTGGAATTGTTTTAGATTTATCAAACTTTATTATATTATAAATGGGTATTTTAAAACTGGTTTCTTCTAGTGTATAATTTCTCTAAGTTTGGTGGTTCTATGAATTTATTATCAAATAAAAAGTGCAGGAAAAAATTTGACATGTTGACATTTTAGGGTTGCCATGGTGTTATTATTATTAATAGCAATAGGTTGCCGCTCGCTCACTTTCGCGCGTCTACAGCAAATTAATGTATTTTTGCGACGAATATCCCTAAAATTTGACAAATCATTTAAACCTGGTATAATTTTAGAGCTGCAAGACCCTTTATTGACGTGAAGTGGCACTCAATCAGCCAATCAGGAATTGAGTAGTGCATGACATATTAAAGAAGCCAATCAGAAACCAGAATAGCGCCTAGAAAGAACGACACACTTTCGAGAATATCGCCATCCATTTTCCTCTAACGCTATCCCATACGGCCTATGGTAGTATCTAAACAGTTGTTTATAGATAGTAATTTCGCGAAATTTGTAGAATGAAAATTATAGCTGTGTCCTTATAACGATAAGGACACAGCTATAATTAATACATAACGATGTGTACGCAAGAAAAAGCCACGCAGAATAAGATTTTTGTAAAGTATATTATTCTTCGTGGCTTTTTACAATGTTACTTTGTCAATTTTGGTTCAGCTTATAGCTTTTTTATTCATTGAAATAGTAATAATAATTGGAATTGATTTTAAATATTACTTTCTTTCCTTTATTTAGTCCGCCCCCCCAGATCTCTTAACCACCCCTCGGAGAATTTTGCCTGAAAGAAACACTGCTCCGTACTGTGTGCATGAAGTATTAAATAAATAAATAAGGGTCCAAACGGAGCCCTATTCCTCACTCGCGTGACAAAATTTTGTACCGACGAATTTCTTAACTGCCCATTGACTTATGAACTTGAAATTTGGTGATAATGTTTATTATTACGTATATTTTACTATCAAATACCAAACTATTGATTGGTACGGGATCCTAAATGTGTGAAGTCCGACACGCACTTGGCCGATTTTTCATAACAGAGAAGAGTTTAGCAAGTTCCCAACTTAACATTTTTAATTGAGAAACAGTTGGTTAGTCCTCAAAAACTCAAGCACCACCTTGTATTACAGCGTTTGTAATCCAGCTCAACTCCCCAAGACTACGTGACGGTACATCCCCGAAATACATTTAACATTAAAAAAGCCAGTTATATTTGTGAGCGTGCGGCTCAAAGATTATTGTGTACTTGACAACGCCATGAATTTATTATCAGGCATCACGCGCATTTCCTCCGCTGGCTAATGTGCTCAGAATGAATTATTAAAATTTGATATTGTTCGCGTTTTTTACACTAAATATTATTATGAAAAGCTTTTTTGTTGATTTTGTATTTCATGTTTCATTAGAAGGATTTGATTTTCCTCAATACTTTGGAAATATTTTCCTTTGCCATAGCATTTGCCTACAAACAATCATAAAATCAAGTAGGTTTTACTGCACAATATTTGCAAAACACATATCAATGAATCTGCCTAGCCTTTTCCCAAGTATATTGGGATCGGCTTTCAGTCTTACCGGGTTTAGCTGAGTACTATTGTTTTTCTTGGAGCGACTGCCTATCTGACCTCCACAGCCGAGTAGCTGGGTAACACGGTACTCCTTGGCAAGACTGGTGTCAGATCTCAAGCTTCTGACTACACGACGACTGTCCAAGATTTTCAAAAGACAGCCGTAACCAACGGCTTAACGTGCTTGCCGAGGCACGGAGGAAACTCGGTATGTTGAAATGGTCACCACTCCACGGACCAACCTCGTCAAGCGTTGCTTAACCTTGATGATCGACCAGTGCGGCTGTTATTATTTAACCACGAGCTCCTCATAAAATTTATCCTGCATAACACATGTATCAACGTGAAGGTCTTGACACTAATGCCCTTAGAAATAAAGTTGACAGGTCGTCAACCAGGAACTTGCGTATATATTTTTTTTTTTTTTTTTTTATCTTTTATAGGCTCGCGCTTGACCACTATCTCACCTGATAGTAATCGATGATGTGGTCGATGGTGGAGCACGCTTGCCTAGAAGTAACCTATTCACTCTTGACTTAAAGACCCCTAGATTGTAGCTATCGGGAAACACAGACTCCGGCAGGGAATTCCACTCCTTAGCTGTACGCATAATAAAAGTATTCCCAAAACGTTTAGTGCGTATGGGTGGGATGTCCACCATATATCGATGACGCATCGCCGTACGTCTGATAGTCCGATGATGGAACGGGCTGGGTGGAATTAAATCATGCAATTCCATCGCACACTCCCCGAAATGTAACCGATAAAAAACCGACAAGCTGGCAACTCGGCGACGATGTTCAAGGCTCTGGAGCTTTGACTTAACCAGTGCCTCATCGCTGATGAGTCTCTTGGTCCGCTTCTCGATCGACTCCAGTGCATCAAGCTGGTATTTGGCAGATCCGTCCCAGAGATGAGAACAGTACTCCATGCATGATCGAACTTGCGCTTGATACAAGCTGAGCAGCTGTTCTGGCGTGAAATACCTTCTCACCTTTGCAAGGATCCCCAGCTTTTTGGCGGCCAGCTGAGCCTTTGCCTCAATGTATGGCCCAAAATTGAGAGTCGATGTCAACGTAACGCCAAGAAGCTCAAGATGGTCAGCTATTGGCACGGTCACATCTCGGAAAATTGGAGCCGGGTGAAATTGACTCTTTTTTGCGGAAAAAAGACACGCCTGGGTTTTAGCAGCATTAAACCTGACCAGATTGGCATCGCCCCATTCGGAGACTGCCTGCAAGGACAGGTTTAAGCGCTCCACCATGGCCTCCCGGAGAGACTGGATCTGAGGCCCGGTAGCACGAGCGTTGGACAAGTATCTCTCAGTAACGGTGCTGTCGTCTGCATACCTAAAGGTTTAGCAGATCGTTAATGTATAGGTCGCAATTTCAGCCCAAAATATAATATGTGACAATTTTTCAATTCTTTCATAATTCCATAGAAACCGCTGCCTGAATCCGGGGAAGTATAGCCACTACCTGGAGCGCTGGCTGGCGGAGTACAGCAGCCACCAGCTGCACGTCATCGACGGCTCGCAGCTGCGCTCGGAGCCGGCCGCCGTCATGAATACGCTGCAGAAGTTCCTCAAGATATCGCCGCATATCGACTACAACAAGTTGCTCAAGTAAGTCTCTGACAACCAGAGGATCTATCAGCGATGACAAAATGATTGGGATTTACCACGTGACAATTAGGTAGCGCATGTTAATCCCTAAGGCCCTGGGAGTCTACTCCCTTTCTCGGTCAACGAAGTAACGGGCTTCGTCCGAAAGTATTCAGAAACTATGGAGTGAAAAAATCAAGTGTTAAGTTCAATTTTTCGAGCCGGTAAAACACATAGGGAGTAGGTACTAACTGTCAAATTGTGTTGTCATTCATTCTTAATTCGGGCCCCGAATGAATCATCCGTCCGTAGGTAATACGGAATAGGAAACGCTCGTAACGAAGGTTGAAACTACGGATTTCGTGCTTAGGGAGTAGACTCCCTGGGCCGAGTCAGGAGCTTGCGCGCGTGCTAAGACGGGCGCAAAGTATTAAACATATGTAACCGCCATTAGTCATACTAAAGTGAAAATAGTTGCTTATCTGGACGCGTCGGAGCCTCCTTGCTAACGAACGATCGTCTATGGTTTAACCCTGAAGTAACACGTCTAGCCTCTATTGCCGCTTCAACAACTAGCGATATATCTAGCTATGGCCCGCACCCGCCCTAGTCAACGCTCGTTCACTATGAACAAGGCACATTTTAGACTTTTCGACAAATTTCTATCTGATAAAATGTCATACTCTCTACTCTAGGCCCTCAGAAATTTTCTGTTGCACTGTCTTTCCACAGCGAATGTTGGCGAACTTTAAAAAATACCACTTTGGTAGAAAGGTATAATTCAATTAGACAGTAACAAATTATATTGCGTGTTTTATAGGTTAACGATTATCGGGAATGTTCTATAAATTGGTTTCGCTGAAAACCCGAAATATGATCGTAATTATGAATATATTTTTTACTATGGGGCCAAGCCTGAAATCGCAAAAAAAAACTACTCTAATAACTTTTTTATTGCGTTTGCGTGTACGTATAATCCTCGTAAAAGGTCATATTATCGTTGCGTAGGAATACCTACTAAATCTCGTAACGTCCCGAAAGTTCTCATTTCCATATTATTTTCGTAATTTGATATTCCGTCTTGTTATTGTCAAATATTATCTACCTATACTTTTTGCTCCGGGCACCAAAAATAATAACGCCATGCTGAATTAATGTTAAAGATAATTCTGTTTAAGTACATTAAATCACGCCTTGTTTTACTGTTTAAGAACATTAAATCACGACTTGTTTTACTGTTTAAGTACATTAAATCACGCCTTGTTTTACTGTTTAAGTACATTAAATCACGCCTTGTTTTACTGTTTAAGTACATTAAATCACGCCTTGTTTTCGCCCGACGTTCTATTGTACTGAGACAACAAACTCGAGAAGATACGAAGACATAAAACTGGTCCACACCTTGTAAAGTGATATTGTACGGTCGCCGGCGAGACCAGCAACCTCTGCAATAGGCGATAACTTAGCTACAATGGCATCTTAAACTCTAGGCGCACAACTTCGCCGAAGTAACTCGCTGGGACTAATACCACTGCATAATGCCCTATCTACATAAAGCAGCTTGTTGCAATTCGAAGCCTTCCTTAGGAAAATAGACTTTCGTTCCTCGCCGCCGGACTCGTCTCCAATGAGAATTCTGTATCACATTCGTACTCTCAAATGTATACTTGTTTCAATTTAAACCACTTCAAATAGGTCTTTGCTTGCCGTATCGACATAATGGGCACTACTAATCATATTTATGCTATAGAGAACTAAATAGTGAGGTTTGCAGTAACAGAAAAGCAGACTCCGTTGATTCGGACGCTTCTAGCAAAATGGATGATGAAATGATTGAAAGATTCATAGAATAGAGCTATGAGAAAGGGATTATTTAATGTCGGTAAATAATGTCGAAGATGGATCGTTTTCGTACTGTCCTGTATATAATAGTCCTATGTACATTAAACGTGAATAGGACAAAGGCGCCTCGTGATGTATGAGTAGGTAGATAGACTTCCATACAAATATTTGACTACATATTTTTGTTTCAGATACGATGTCAAAAGTGGATTTTTCTGCCAAGCAGTAGGCAACGACAGGACGAAATGTTTGGGTAAATCCAAAGGTCGGATATATCCGCCAATGGAGGAGAAGTCTGCCAAGTTCCTGAAGCGGTACTATACGCCGCACAATACAGCGCTGTCCAAACTCCTCGTGAGGATAGGCCGGCCCGTCCCGCAGTGGCTCAAAGACGAACTGTCGTCTAACGGATAGCATATCTTTCAACCTGTAAGGTTGAGACGAAACAAGATAGTGGTACACGACTTGATCAAAGTCTGTGTCATCAGGATCCCTTGACGAGGCCAAGGTTCGATGCGAAAGTCCTCAAGTTACAAACTGCGGGCTTCGCGACGCGCATACGCATGTTGTTTTTCAAGTGTTTCAATGTGAGAGTATCCTTGTTGAACAAATATCTTTGTCTATCGATTCTTGTAATATAATGTTTTAAAGAGTGATATTAAACGACTTAAAGTTCTTGATCTGTTGGAACGAGATGAAGATTGATATTATTGTTTTAGTTTAATTTTGACTCTACGTAGGGTGTAGTGAATGACTGTGTGTTCCCAGTGAAACGGTTACGATTCGACTTTGCTTGCCTGATCATGTTGTTTCTTAGCCATACGTGTATGGACAGCGCCCGGCACTCGTGCGCCGGTCTAGGTGCTATTTGTTAGTAGTTTCATTCAACTTGTACATTTCATTTATTAAGTATCGTCTTGTTTGTATTAAACACAATTATGTTGTTATCCCATCATGATTTTATGCTAAATTGATAACGCTTGGTAATTAGGAATAATTATTAATATTTTATGTTATACATATGAAATGGTTGCTTGTAATCTTTCATTCCACGCTCTAACCGACCGTCGCTACGCGCTTATTGTAATATTTTTGTTTAATTACGATGTACGTACCTGATGCAATTTGTAGTTAATTTTGTACGTTTCATATTAGTGTAGGTCTAACGTTATTTTAACAATCTCCTTGTCCTTCTGTGCCATAATTATAAAGTGACGCAAGTGGCACTGAAATGTGTTTTATTTTAATTATTAATTTAATGTCTGAATATATTTTACAATAGAACAAATCACTAGTCTTTTTTTGTAATGCGGCAGCATCACTTTCGTTGAAAAGTATCACAAGTGGACAGTTCGTATCTCATATGTCATGAGCTGTTGAACACTTCTACATAAAGACACATCACGTATATGTTCAGTTACCGAATTAGCCGTAAGAATTTTTAATATACATATTGAAGATGTCGCGTTATATTTTAAATAAATGATATCAATGACGACCCAATGAATAAAACATAAATGTATTTGGTATATATTTTGATATGCATAAATTTATTGGCGAGATAACTCGGCAAGGAAGATGAAAGTTTTTGTAAACTGATTCATTATAGAACGTTTCTTACTATTTGTTGTAATAGATGTCGGTACTTAAAACATGTAAAAATCCTTTTCTCTTGAGAAGTACATAGAAGAGTACAGAAAAATAAATAATACAGAATCGATATTTGAATATAGCGTTAAATGTTAATATTTTTATGGTACATAATTACGTTAATTATATTTTTGTTTAATGTTTGTCGAGAGGCTTCATATTAAATTTATATAACACTTCTGATGTTCTTGATATATTGTGAAGATGTGTGTTACGTAGAAAACTGCCTTACAATGTTTAGAAGCGAGCTATGAAACTTGCTACACTCAATGCAACAGACGAGGACACATAGTTCTCAAAATTATTTTAGGCTCCACTCAGAAATAACTATCAAGTTTGTATCAGTGTGAAATCTATTAGAAAACGCCCAAGCTCATTTCTCATAATAGATCTTATTTTATTTAGAGAATCGCCGATACAGCCAATGACTGCTCTTAAAATGTGTTCTTTATAAGAAATTAATACATCACTTATTTTATTAAATGATTTAAACCTCAACTGCGTTTGTGTTCAATCCTCTAAAAAATTCCTGTGTGCTCTAACTCGAATTAATTCAAATGATTAGCAGTGTAATGGCCTCTACAAACGTTTAGATAACGACGCGGATCTGCGCAGCTAGACCGTTCAACTGAGACGTGTAGATATATTGGTTCTCTTTAATATCCCTCCGTATATTTGCAGTAATACGTAACACTGGCAGTCGAGTGCAATTCTGAGGAGATACATCCTAACCGCTCCCGAGTGCCTTGAAAAATGTGTTATAGTTCTCGCCAAACTTATTGGCCGCCCTGAAGTTGGCTACAATGGCTGCGCAGTAGAAAATCTCATACAAAAACAGCACCGTTTCGTGCTTCGCGCATCCGGTAAACCAACTTCAGGGCGGCCATTAAGTTTGGCAAGGGCTATACCTACTGCTTCAGTATTGTTCGATAGTCGATACGGAACGCCCGGGAAATATGTTCCAGCCATAAGTTGCGGTTTCGATATGTGCATACTTAAACAAAAGAAACGCATTAGCTGCGCTGCTTTGTTCCGTTTTCTTTTACAGTGAAAAATGAAAGGAAATTCCTGTGAAATACAATAGAGCAAAAGTTAATAAGAAACTTGGGATTGTTATAAGATTTTGTGCTTCGAGGAATAGAAGATTGAAGAATATCAGTCCAACACGAATGGCGTGACAAATTTCATTGAGCTGCCGACGTCGATAAGATAATGGTAAATTAGAGATAAAATATTGTCATTCTTTTTCACAAAATATATTTCCAAGGCAGACATTTTCTGTGAAGGTCCTACCTTCCTATCCGGTCTCTAATGAGTTAGTTGCTCCTAGAAAAACCAAAGGTAATTTCGAAGTGTGAGTACCTTTAACTAGTAAGTATTAACAGGTCCTGTCCCAACTAACTCATTAGAGATAGTATCTTACCTACACGGAAAATGACACTGTTTCGTAGAAAAAACTACCTACCTAATTTGAAAAGGAAGGTACCTAACTTAGTTACATGAGAAGAAATTGCCTACTAAAACAGAATTAATTAAAGAGCAGTGTTGTTTTTGTACACGCTCGGCAGAGTCTAGTTTTAAGTGAATGCATGTAAATTTTTAATTTGCTAAATGAAATACTTATTAACTACTAGCTTCTGGCACAGCCTTCGCCCGCGTGAATGTTGTAATTTACGACTCGTAAATTATCCCAAGGGAACATATACCCAGGATAAAAAGTATCCTATGTGCTATTCCTACCTATAATCTATCCCTGTGCCAAATTTAATCCAGATCCATCCAGCAGTTTGAGCGTGAAAAAGTAAAGAAGTAATAAACACACACAAACTTTCGGCTTTATAATATTGGTGTGATAGTAAACAAATATGAAATATTTGACACCCCTAAAACAGACATTTAAACCGGCGTTTTCGTAGAGAGGGACAGATACGGGTGGCCAATTTGGAGGTTTACAAGTTTTATTTGCCGCCATATAACAATATTGTTTTGGCGGCAAATTTTACAGCTGTTTGGTAACAATTATTTGTGTAGATGTGGCAAATTAGTTATGGAGCGTTTTGCGCTTGATCAACGTGTTTTAATAATCAAAACTTTCTATGCAAACACCAGTCTTCTGTTGTGGTCGAAAACAATCCAGATTTTCATCAAAAACTCATGATTGACATAGCCCATTTTGATCTCAGTAGAGAAACTTCGTTGATTCATGAACGACTACTGCATCCTCTCGATTAACAGTTTGGAGTGGCAATTGGTCAGGAGGAGTAATTAAGCCCTAGTGCTTCGAAAATGCTACTGGTGATGTTGTAATAGTGAACAGCGATCGTTAACGTGAGATGGTTAACATTTTTTTTCGTACCACTTGCTTAAAAAAGTGACATTCTATGCCACAAAAAGCGAACATAACAATAGTAATTTTTAATCTGTTAAAAACAGGGAAAGAAAATTGTACCGAATTTCATTTATCCTCTAGGGGGAGCATGTGATTTAAATTTGGAATACTTACCGAAATTTATACTGAACTACATCTGTGTATACGCCATTGAGTTTGTATATAAAGCATTATACATCTTTTTGAAAAAGGAATACGCATTTATTATGCAGTTATGATTATTAAATAAAATTACGAAAACCGACGAGGCCGTATGAGCTTGATGCCTTTGCTTTTCCGACAAAAAAATATTAGTCTAGGAATTTGCCGCGTTTTTGTTTTCTTCAAATACATAAACGTTAAGTTTATTTTAATGCTTATCTCATATTATTATTGTGTTAATTTTTTCGCAAAAGGTACGAAAAGTAGAGTATTTTCCTCGGTGATAAAGCTGTCTTAGTCTTGGGTGAACTTTAATCCCTCGCTACACTCAGGACTCGTCTTAAATGCCTCGCTTCGCTCGTGATTTAAGTTTTTAACACCCTCGCTAGTTACGCTCGGGAGTAAACCTCGAGTCCTTCGTTACGCTCGCGATTTAAATCGTCACCCGCGGCAGAAGACACAGCTTAATCCCCATGGTTAATAATCTACTATTATTTCATCAAACGAATCAGTCGGGCTTGGAAAACATGTGGTGCTAACAAGACGGATGCCACACATGAAATGGAATTTTCCAGGTAGGATTGCCATCCGTCCGGGTTTTACCGGCTTTGTCCTAGTTTAGAAGGCGTCCGGGGAGCGTCCGGGCGGGGTTTTATTTGAAGTCCGGGTTTTAATGTTGATTTGAAGACTCCACCGGTCGCCACGCAGTTCGCAAGCGCGTTTAAAGATATTTAATTTTGTTTTATTTAAATTAACGAAAAACGTAGAATTGCTAATAGTACCTTAAAACTTTAAGAAAAAATTGTATATTTTATACTACTGAGTAACTTAGAAAAAATACTCTGTCCAAATGTCCGGGTTGTAAGCTCCAAAAGCCGGGGGTACGCTTTTTATCCTGGTTGGCTGATTTTAGTGATGGCAACCTTATTTCCAGGTGACTTTATTTCAAGAAATGGTGACATTGATTGGCTCCTAAGATCACAGAATTTAACAGACCCTGACTTTTTGACTTTGTGGAGCTATCTAAAGGGGCGTGTTTATGCTAACAAAACCGATAAATCTTGAAAAATAAAACAAAATATCCAAGACGTGGTCAGTGAGATAACGCCGGAAGTATGCGAAAATGTGATGAAAAATGCAATAAAAAGAGATGACGTGTGTCATGCTACAAGAGGCGGACATTTGGCATAGGTACATCTGCCAAAAGTCCACCTTATATGCCACGCGTACCTAATTGCCAAGCATAAATTTATTTTTATTTTTTTATATGTCTGGTATTTTTATTTTATTGTCAGAAAAGGAGCGGAAACGAATCATCTTGATGGAATACACTACACGACCTCACGACCTGGAAATCGACTGAGAGTCCCTTGCGGCCAACAGGCAGTCAATACAAAAACACGTCTAAGTACTTCCTATATCTACCTACTTGTTGCGAACTCAAGACAAACAAATCATGCCTCAACTGAACTTCGTAAAACATAAACTAAATTTTTCAGTACTTACTCAACTATTTTAATCCAATAACCCAAAGGCAGGTAAAGTTCGGGAAACGATTATTCCTTTCAGCCTACGCTTGTTAGTGAACCTACCTATGTACATTAGTAAGGAAGCACGTATATAATACGCCCTAGTATGCATCTAGCATTGGAGTTTTGATTGGATACACTAGACACGTGTAGCTATAGGAAGGTTAGTACCCGTTTGGCCCAAAAGATACCCGTCTTCCCCCAAAATACAGACGCTTAAACCTTTTTGGTACCTATTAGGTACGGGAACAGCTAAAGGCATGTAGCTTACGACCAGCAAAATATGATTTACCTACTTTTCACAGTGAAAAGAACGTTGAAAGTACCTTTCAAAGTAACTCTTCAGGCTACTTTGAAAACTACGCAATGCAAATAGCTTGAAAAATTCGGACCTATTTACTTTGTCAAAAATATAAACACTGTAGATGAAAATTCTTCAACATTTTTTCCTGATAAATAAAATAAGCAAGTCATTCATTACAGAGAGTAAAATAGTTCAGGATTCTATTTTATAGAGAATGTAAATTTATGGAGATAGTGAGACACAGTACTGACTTTATTCTACCTACTGTAGAATGTTGATTATAGGTTTTTCAATTACCTTAATAGGTAGGTACTGAATGAATAACAAGCTTATAATAATACACAACACAATAATACGTTTAACAAACATAGGTTGATAAAGTCATAATAACTAAAAACCAAGCAAAGTACTTACCTACCTAAGTAAGTAAAGTGTTTTCGTTAACCATGATTAAAAACATTTGATCATCTTCGCGGCATCTATATCTAATCCCACCATAAGTCAGCTGAAGAAGCAAGTTCGCATCATGGGTTTTATCTTAAAATTACGACAGTGATGGATGACTGTGCCTACATAATTCATTTATCTACGATTAAGGGTCCGCCTGGATCCGCCTGATGCGCGGCGCGGCTGCTTCATCAAACTATAATTGACACGTTAAAATGTTGTTAAGCTAACGTCTTGTAGCGTCGATGTGCTCCTCTAGAGCGATATCGCCTTGCTTCGTAAGCGTTACATACAAATTATATAATGTTAGATAGTTTATAGTGTGGCTTGCGAGTGAAATTACCTAATTAACTTTAAGCAGGGAACTACATAACATAGCTTTAAAATTCCCCGTATTTAATGCGTGTCTTTTGACATTCCGCTATTAAAAATAAACGTTTGAGTACCTAGTAAACTAATAACTCTGCAGGTAGGGTATACCTAACTCTACGACAGCCACGTCGAATTAAGCAAAATTGTCTAAAATCTGTCCAGAAACCTGAACGGTAACCATAGCAGACTTTCAATAAAGCGCTAAGTAAACCCTCCCAAGCATTACATTTGTAGGTGCATATTATGCAATGTGCATCTAACAGTAATAAAATTATACGCTCAAGGAAACTTCCAGCCAGTTATTTTTATGAATAAACGGATTTAATAAACGCGGAATAAAATGAAATTAAGCTTGCTAAAGCATTTTACATAAAGCGATATTAACTCTTTCCCGGGCGTAATAAAAATGTCTTAGACACATTCTCACGGGGGCGCATTTGCATCAACCAATTATATGGGGAACCTTATTACTGTGTTATGTATCTAGATATAGTTGAATACGAGACAATTTCCGTTTTATGATGTGCCGACGCCAGTGGGCTTTATTACAAAGACTGAGTCACCGAGATAACGTCGCTCGAAATTCTGAGATCTTAGGTCTGTGATGTGCCTTGTGGAGTTGCAATACGGACTGCAGAATGCGCCCATTCAAGAGCAGTATTTGGAAAGAGGTGAGACGAGGCGCGAGCACGAGCCCGCCTGTCTAGTGTTTGTTAGTGCAGGAGATAACGTGAATTTGACGAGCTCCTCGACCTCTCTCGAAGTATTCTATCAATTTTTGATGTCCGTTTGATCACTACCTTCTACAAATACACTGAGAACTTATAGATGCATCAACTGGGAGCAAGCTAAGCGTCCTGTGTAAATTATGTAGGGAGGTATTTGATATCAAGACAGTGTAAATGAGATATTTCCTTATTTCACTACCCTTAACATAAATATTCCAAATAAGATTCTCTTCCTCACTCTCTTCCATGGATACGAAATAAGCTTTCAATAAATAACGAACTGAAAATGTTGAGCGTAAATACAATCTGATTAAAAAATAAACAAAGATCTTTAATGTTAATTAGTACTTATATTTCTGTATTAACTGTGCCTTTGTTTACGAAAACAAATAACATTAATGAAGCCGTTTTATTATGATTCAAGCTTTGTTTTTTAAATTTCGAAATAAGCAGCTATGGAGTAATTAGTGCGATTGGATGGCTATTATGTAGATATTACCGATACAAAATTAATGAGGTACCTTCCGACTAAAATTAGAATACATAAGTGGGGTGAGGAAATGTCAAGATAAACAGTTGATTGTTGCCTACCTAATAAATACGACGCGCGTCTTGTGGCGCAGTCTACGACAGAAGGATGGCCAACAAACAATATCTAAGTTTGTGTCGCTTTGTTGTAATATTTGCCAAGACTGTGAAAGCCCCGGCAGAGTTTGAGCGACTTCTCGAGCTTATTACTATTTGTGTTGCCAAGATTCCCGTCTCCTACATTTTGTGACGAAGGTATCCATCTAGGAAGGCACGCCGCGCACGAAATGTCCTTTTGTATGTCGCGTATTCCAATATGCCTTAAAGTTCTCGTGTGCCCTGAAAATAATACAAAAGACCACAACAGAAGTGTTCGTTCAAAATATGGAATTTAAATAAAAGTTGGCTGCCATCGCGTATTATGACGCTAAGTAATGGCCATAATCTTCCCGCTACTTAAAAAAGCCTCAGCGAAAGCTCCCATTAAACATCTCCCGAATATATAAAAAATTCGAAACGCACGTAGAACTTACTAAGTCGCATTCTCTTTATTTCGCTACGTATCGGGCGATGGCGGTGGAATGAACGGCATGTGTTTACGTCACACTAAGTAAGAATAAAGGGCGCTCAAAAATCAGTTGCATCTTCATGTCGTTTTGAATACTCACAAAAGATTTCTACTCGCAGCTAAGTGTGACTCCGTTCGAGACAAATGGCACGAGTAACCTTAATTGTAGTCTTGTTGTTTGAATTTAAACAACAAAGGTTAAATGCCTCAGTCTTTGGGTGAAGTAAAAGATTCGTAGCACAATGCTACGTTATTGCATTATCGTAGCGTTGCGGCTACAGGTCGCCGTAGCGATGTAGCGGCCGGCGCGGCGCGGCGTAGGCATTGCTAAGACGCGGCGCCCGGCGGTTGGTAAGTGAAGAGTTGTTTCAGCCTATTATTTAAGTACCTGAAATAATTCCTATATTCCTAATAAATATACTAATTGTAATTTAGTTATCATACAAAAAATATTTAGACTACGTAACAAGTGTACAGTATTCAGTATAATATATAACCTAGGTACTTGGTTGCCTGGAAAAGATCGCGTTTCGCGATAAGGCCGCCTGTGGTATATTTGTTTTTGTTATAAGATGTCTTTTTGATTAATTTTTATCTTGGTGTACAATAAAGTATATAATAAATAAATACAGATATAGTGCAACCGCGTTCACGGTGATTACAACATCAAGTTTGAAGCGTCGATCCCGTCGGTGACACCTGTCAAATCAATGCCAGCGCAGTTCGCCAAACGCGAGCCGACGATAATCAAGAGAGATTAAATTTTACGAACACATCAGTATTTATAATAACAGCCTTCCAACCTCATAATGTATTGACTTGTGTATTTCGCTTGTTATTGAAATATAAAGGAAATAAAAGGAATGCTCTCTTTAAAATGTAGGTATTCACCTGATTCAATTTTATGGTTGATTGAAAGATTCGTGAAAGGTCCCCATTAAATATTTATTTTGATTAATTTCTTAGGTTGTAATTATATTAATTGTTTTGTAGATAGTATAGGTAAGTACATTATTTTTGAATGACTAATTGATTCAAGCCAGAAAGTGATTGTATCCCTATTGTAAGTTTGTAAAACAGGAATATAAACTTCAACATAAGTAGCTATTTTATAGGTACCATTTAGTCATCATAAATCACGTGTCTTACAAAACAATAGTAAATGCATAAGTTTCAAACGAACCAATTAGAAGACAACAACATTAACATAGCAAATATGGCTTTTCTTGAACGAAACTAATCATCATCATCTCATCGTATTTATTTGTTCGAAAATTTATGTTGATTGAATCGATCCTAGAAATATCAAATTTATATTTTCTGATATAAAAATGAAATGGTTTTGTTCCAAATACAATTTAGAATCAATTGTTCTGAGCTAGAAATACTAACCCTAATCTCCTTCATACAATAGGATGAGTCACGCACAACGGACAAATTACTTTCAGATTTTCCATTTGTTACAAATCAATCACATTTAAAACATCGTTGAAACTTTGTTACACGAATTTGTCTGCACGCCAATTAATGTGAAACTCAAACGGAACACAAATCCAGCGAGGTGACGTAAAGTCGAATGAAGCTTTCTGCCAAAAAGTTGTGACGAAAGTTGTTATTGTAGGTTCGTTGGGAGAGCGGTGTGGCGGCTGGTCGGCCCAGGGAGAATTTGCGCGGCTGCTAACTGGCCCAGGGCGAACTTGCCCGGCTGCTAGAGTTTATTGAGCGGAAAGCGAGTGACGTGGCCAGTCGCCGACGCAGCCTACCACCACCTCGCTGTCCAACTTTATTTTGTTCTGAAGTTTTGCTCTAACTTTTTGTAACGACTGGTACCCAAATCTGTAACAATTATCTCGCGTCCCTACGTGCCTACTTTGTCAAAACACAAATCGCATTTCCTATTCAAAGTGCTCAGATTGTAAAAATTGATTCTTACACAACATTGAAAAACAAATATTGTTTGGAGAAACAAGCAATTTCGCGCATCCCTTCTGAAGGCGAGGACTCTTATAAACATCGGGGCACCGGCAAACTGCTGGTGGCATAATCTCCCGAAAACATAAAAGCGTATGAAAACTTTAGTGTCCAATAAATTTTGTCAATACAGGCGAGCCCAGGGCATAATATTTCAACAAAACAACGTTTTAGCCACCATAGTAAGACGTGAAGGCATGGCTACGCTTTACTGTGAAAATGCCAGCAATAAACAACTGCAAGAATTCATAAAGTTGCGTTTATAGAAATAATTATTAAAAATGTTGGTATGTTGAATATTAATTGTGTGCTTATTATCGCCCTAAAATAAATCTGCCACCCTTTCGTTACTCAGCCCACACCTGCATTAATTAAAACCGCTGTAATCGCAGCGAAATTATTATCTGACTCCGTACGTATGTTAGATGAAAATTTAGTCGTGATACAATAGTCGGTAGAAAAGTACCTATAGTACTTAAACATTGGATAACATAACAGCGTGTACTTTTGGTCCAATTTCCCGATGATTTCGTTTGGAATGTATTTGAACGAGCGGCGCGGGCGAGGGCTCGTCAAAGCCATCATTAAGCAAATATTACGTGACAGTCGGTAGAGTGCGCACCGCCACCGCCCCAACGACTCGATTAAGAAGAAAGAAAGAAAGAAAGAAAGAAAACTAGTTTATTTGGCACACACAGATACACACAATGTAGGTACAAATAAAACTTAATTTTACAACATTTACATACATAGTGTGCCCCGCGGCTGCGCCAAAAAGATCCAGTTCAGCAAAATGCCAGACAACTGGGAGTTGCCTGACGCTGGTTTTCAACTGAACCTTACGTTGAAGTGTACGGATGTGAATCAGTTTTACGGTGTTAAATATGTACAGGTAAATAAATATAAGTTAGTGTGTTATAAACTATACAGGTAAAAGTATGTATAATAATTTGGTGCGAAACATTATGCCATGAGCAGCAGAGCGAAATAGACGGATTGCAAGTAACTTTTAATATTAGAAGTTGTTTTTATATTCGGGTAGTTTGAAAAATATTGCGATCAATATGTACATCATTTTTAAAATTTTGTTAGAGCGGCGAAACAAAGTGAAATAAGGACGTTGGCAGAAGGATAGAAAGTAAGTGTCTGATAGAAGCCAAGTGTGTGTAATCCATCAATAATATTAACCATTTAGAATTTAAAATATTAAGCAACATATTCATTTTTACCCACAGGCCTCCCAACCTCGAGCGAAAGCAGGTGTCAAGGATGGATGACACACCAGCCCGCGGCTTAGGGTACGAGGCAGCTATGTGAAGTGTATGTGTGTGCTTTGTGAAGCAGCGGTTTATACGAAACGATAACCACCCGCGTATTTTAGCTATGTATAAACTCTTTTATAATTTATGCAACTTATACTAAAATTAATATTAAAATTATACTCCTGATCTAATTAGCTGGCCGTGCGATCAATCGACGCACGCGATGCTGGACAATTTGCATTTTGCTTGATCCTGTTTTTTAGGAACTTTAGTACCAATTAATCACAAAAAGCTGTCTGTATTCATGTCTGTAATTACCTGCTGTTATTTAGAGACTCTCAACCTACAATATTCCTGGCAAAGTTAACTAAATTAGGCTGTTGAATTTTCGTAATTACATTAGCAACGAGTATGTGAATTATGAATATTTGGAGCGGTACGATCTACATACAAGCGCTCGCACCTTCCTACATAAGCATAATGTATTTCTGATTGTTATTCTGCGAACACCCTTATATGGTCCGTGTATCACTTCGGATTTTTCCACTGAATTTCGTAGGTATATTAGCCGACGGACAGGCACGTTCACAATTTGCGGCTGCGGATTGGCACGAATGGACCGTGCAATATCAAAGTTGTGGCGGTATATAGGTTCGAATATTGGACTCGATTGCCGAATGACGGACCACCAGTGTTTCGTAACCGCACCGCACCGTACAGTACGGCCTCGCTCCGCTCGCTCTCCACACTATGATTTGTAATTCAATTATGACTAGTAGAGACCGCAATTCTTGATACAATCGGCCGTTCTCGACCGCGGCGTGCAATAAAATTCATGAGACTGTTGTTACATTCATGAGAGGAATTGGGAAAAAATACTGTGTAAATACGTTTGCGATACACGAGAGATGTAGATTTTATGTGCGCGTGTCACGAACCCGCCTTGCGCCCGCCGCCACCGTGTGTTCCTCCGTTGTGTATTTTTTTATTTTATTTTACACCCAAATATTTCCCCGACGTGATACCAGTATTAAGATAAGAAGATTTTAAAACATTCAGGTGACGTATAAATGAAGCAGATCTAATATTGCTCGAAAAATACTGTAAAAGTTTTCTTATTCTTGTTTCATTAATAATTCAGGATGCTCAACAAAAGCGGGCCTTAGTCTAATTTTATTAAGGACTAGCAATTAAGCATCACCTCTGCCTACTCCCGGTATTATAATTGCGCCTATTATGTATTCTGATTTAATTCTATGTTATAACAATGTGTCGTTGGTAGTCATTTTGCATTTTGTTAAAAGTATTTGAGGATTTTAAAGGGTTTCCGTCATAGATATTTAATAGATAAGAAAAAAAAAACAATGAAGTATTTGAAGGAACAGTGAGCTTTTTCTTATTAACTGATAAAATTCTAGGAGGCCTAAGCTACACCAAGGGTGCTGGACATAGGATTAAAAAGCTTATCTAAATTAACTTATAGACTCCTTTTATCACCAAAGAAAAATCTTAATAGATAATAACGGATTCAAATACCAAAAACGGTTTCCCAAATCCTCCTCGAAATAGGGCATTATCGCCCAAGATGCCGCGAAAAGTATAAGATGAATTTTAAAGAATTTTAATTATCTTGAATTTAGGGAGGAAAATACATTATTTATGATAAGGCACTTGGAAATAGCCTTGTACAAAATGGCTCCCAAGCTCTTGCAACACGACGCTGGCTTCATCGTAAGCAAGTGAATTTATAACTTTGTATCGTATTTTAATTATATAAGACTTATATTTGTATTTTAACGAGATTTTTTTACCAATTTTTAAATAGATTTATATTTTAAGTTTTATATTTTTCAACCTTCAGTTATCGGATGATTATCATAATAGGAAAGAAGTTTAGCATGAAAAATTATCTGAGATTGGAAGAATAATCGAAGGCTTTTCCATTAATATTAATTGTTTACTAGTGTTAGGTGTAGGTTTAGGAAGCCTTGGAGTAAGTTTTAACCCCCGACTGAAAAAGAGTGTTGTTTGTGTATTTCTGTATTTGTGTATCTGTCTGTGGCATCTTAGCTCCTAAACGGAAAAATTTCAAACAAAAAAATAATTTCTAGAATCGGTCCACAATTGACGGAGATATCGGTGAACATAAACATAAAAACAATCATAATGTCGAACATAGAACCTCCTCCTTTTTGGGAAGTCAGTTAAAAATGGTCACCCATCCACGGACCGACCTCGGCAGGCGTTGCTTAATCATTAAGATCGACCCATGCAATTGCTATGTTAGCCACGAACTCCGCTACCTAAATTCGATAGTGGAACCAAAATATATTTTTTTTACATCTAAAAACAAATAATAAGTAGGTACCACCCTTTCATCAAGCTAAGTAGGTCTGTATCGTCCCAAGTTCATTACAAACCAGTATTTGGAGGTAGTTTGTATATTATACGTATAAAAGTAAATTATGGCTTATTTATTGACCATAACAGGGGCAAGTTCGGCCGTTAGCGGCACCAAAAATTAGATATTAAGGAAATTTCCTTACAGATAATGGGTTTGGCTACTATATATCATGTGACTTCGATATTTATGTCCAATGTTTTACTTTTATGTTTCATATTTAATGTGTGTTGGATTTACGAAGAGTTGACAACATTTTGTAACATAATTAACGAACTATTTTTATTTCTAATCACTTTTGAACTTATTTGAACGAAAACAAAATTTGTGTCTTGGAATGGTGCTTTAAGCACTACTATCTATGTTTGAAAAAATATTGAGAGAATAAACTAAAACAAAGCGAGATCTTGTATTTTAATTTAGTACCTAGGCGACCGAGCTCTTCTCGGGTGAAATACAGAGACAAGAAATTTTGACACACACACACACATAAAGTTTTACTGTGCCACATTATGACACCTAGCTAGATCGTTTTGGCACTCCCGAAAACTATATTGCAAATATTATCGAAATCGTTAGTGCCGTTTCCGAGAACGTGATTACAATAACAATATTGCTAGTTTAATAGTATAGAGTCGGATTACTTTTGAAATACCTTATAAAAATAGACAGATAGAGGCTTTCGTTTGCAAGCCTTGAATACCTAATCTCAAAATAATGACAAAAAAAAATCGCAGCTTCTTATAAAAGCTCCGATTCGTCCGACTGTAAAAGTAAACACGCATAATTACCAATAGCTACTCAACAATCACGAATGACCCTCAAACTGCCCAAAAGGGCCATTCTGTAAATGTCATTTATAACGGACACTTAGCAATTTTCCTTTTTTTAACATTTCTCCGTCATAAAAGGTTTACAGCGGGTCTGCGGCCGTTCGTTTGCAGAAACAAAAATGTCCGGGGCTGTGCATGTAGCTAATAGGGATTAAGAGTTGAAACATTGCGGCGGCCCGTAATAACAGCCTTGTTTACTGTGCAAGTGTGCAGCTCGATGACCTTTGTAAAGGACATTAGGGGAAATTTCATTGAGTTTTACGTTGAATGGGTGAGTAGTGAAATTTGTAGCAAAATAGGGTTAACAAGGGTTTTTCCAAATTTTTCAAGCACACCTTTTGGACATGGTTGGCGCAGTGGCTAAGTGATTTGCTGTTGCGCTGCGTATCACGGGTTCGATTCCCGTACAGAAATAAAATTGTATTATAAACCAATCAGAAAGAACATTCTGTTTGATTTATTCATCATCAGTCACTTAATCCAGGAACAAAAAATGCCCCAAAAAATAATGTATCAGAAACTATAAAAAGTAGGATTGTTTGAAAGTGAAAACAAAACCAACAAAATGAACAATCATCCGGCCAAACTGCCTGTAACCGCACTGATATTTATAAACTTCGTATCTTCAACAATGTTGTTCTGAACTCCGCTTACTCCGATCGATCTCGAAACTAATCGCAATCACAAAACTTGCAATACTCTCCAGAAACTCTGGGTGTCTTTCAGAACAGCGATACATCTCTCAAATGTTCTTTTTGTAGCACAACTATTGAGAATGTACTGTTTATAGCACAACTTTTTAGTTTAAGCAATGGGAGTAGTATAGATTCGGTCATTGTTCAGTTAGAAAATACATTGTTTCGATCGGAAATCTTAATCAAACAACGATACATTTCTTAAATGTTCTTTTTGTAGCATAAATATTGGGAATATCCTTCTGATAGCAAAACTTTATAGTTTAAACAATGGGAATATAGTGTTCAGATTAGTTCAAACAGTTACAAAATGCGTTCGTTCGATCGAAAACATTGATCAATCAACGATATACGTCTGTCAAGTGTTCATTTTGTGGTACAACATTGAGAATGTCCTTTTTATTATTATTGTAAATGTTGATCAAACATAGCTAAATTATTTAATAATAGTAGATTGTTCCATCGAACGCAATGTGAGTTATTATTGCACGAGTGTTATGTTGGTGCCCGAGAGCAAGCGAGGGCACTAAATTTGCACGAGTGCAATAATTACTCACTTTAGCGAGGTGCGTAATCTACCTTTCTTTCAACTACCAATCTACCTACCGTGATAAAATATAACTACTCAAAACAAATACTCAATTTAATAAAAAATATTTACCCCGCGACTTTTGAGGCAAAAGGTTATGAACAATTTAATTTGCAGCTGTAGTAGCAGCTTTCTGGAGTTGAATTCATATAGCGATATGAATTCAACTCCAGAAAGCTGCCGCAGTCTGTTTCCATTTTTTTTACTTTTCTTGCTATATTTATGAAGTATCAAAGTTTTACAATGGTACAAAATGCGCGCCATTTGTTATTTTTTTCAACAAATCGATTATATTTAGCCGATTTTTATTTTCAGCCAGTATCTTTTTGATCTAATGCATACATTTTATATTCAACATAATGGGAGACATTAAATATTTAAAAACAGTGCAATAATAAAAAACTGTGCAACAATGAGATTTCATATAACGTTTCTGCACTGTTTTGGTTCTAAGCAAAAAGACGTCCTTTGTGATCGGTTTTGTAGTGATTAATGATAACATTACTACGTAGTTGAAAGAAAACACAATTATAATTCTACACTGGAATCTACAATTATTTTTGGTACTGTATTATTATCACTGTGTAATTTATTATTTAGGACTGTTCCGGCGTATTTGCCCGATTACGTTACAATATTGGTTTCATACATTTGAAAGCACATACTATTATGAATAGGATCATCGAACTAACAAATAGTTAAAATTTCATAATTGAAAGTTAAATATAAAATACGATTTTCTTTCCTGCCTGTTGAATTATTAGGCTGGTTCTATTCTTAGCGATACAACAAACCGCCGTCATAACACGAACTAACATCAACCTCTAATGCCGTCGAGGCCTCGCAAATTACAAGCACCAGGCCTCCACATAAATCCAACCTTTTCAAGTTAATAAAAATGATTTAAGCACGCATTAAAAGGATCTTTTTCCCGATGAGAACACGGAATTCATAATGGTAATAACTTGGTCGATTGTCCCGTAATTAGGTGTTGTACATAGAAATACACAACGACACGTTTGCCGGTATGGTTAACGTTTACAAAAGACTTGATAATTATAACCGTTTGGGAACAAATACCGCGGTTGCGTTCCTTTCGCAGCATTTTAATTTCGCAAATTAATAACTGGGATATAAACGTTGTGTTAGGCGCAAACAATAGTGGGTGGTTATATCGTGGGCCGTAAACCAAGCCTGTCCCCGGACCTACCCGCCTTTAAGGAGATACTGCCGACCGTTCATTGCACGAGTATCTACTTTGGCTTGCTTAAGTTGGCCTTATTGAAAATTATTGTTGCTATCCTATCTGAGGCTATCTCTGGCAAGCCTTTATATTTTCATGGAAAGGCTTTTTATACAAGAATAAAGTAGATGGATCTTCCTAAGACCTAACTTCTTGGACAGATTTTAACCATCAGTAACTATTTTCATGAGACGGTACAAAGGTCCATATTGAACTCATTACTAAAGGACATTCAATATCGTAGTATTCAAGGTAAAATTCAAGAATAACTTAGCTAGCAGATAACAATGATTCAGATAGGTCAAGCGCAGATTGAAAGCGTTCCGATAACAAATGGCCTTCATAATGCGCTGGACATAAATTCAGCTAGGCAGGTAATTGTCCAAATCACTGTCAATCTCTAATGACGATATCGTTTGTCCTCCTGATAGAGCCATTAATTTCAAGTTTCTGCTTAAAACTGATTAAATATTATCGTGTTTCTGCGCTGTAGGAGATATAGGTCACACTAGACAATGCAGAGATACTTATAGGTACTAGCTATCTTGTGGGTTGATAGAAGAAGACAAGTCAAATCGTAATCTTCTCAATTTTCGCATTGGATTCTCATTTGGTCCGTTATACGAGGTCCGGTCTAGAATAACTAGCCTAGGTCCGCTCAAAAGCTCAGAATGTTCCTGGAAACCTCTCAGGCTTTGCACAGCGACCTTATTGTACCTCTTCCAAGGATTTATGCACGTTGGGAAGGTTGCCTTGCATTCCAGGATGACGTGGGTGACTGATTCTTCGGCGAAAATAACAGTGGTTAAACAATATTAGAATTCATGAGAAAATCAACCATTACTAAACTACTATTAACCGGAGAATTACGATTCAAGATACATTTGTAGTTTTCCAGAAAATACAGGTCTCATCGTAGAAGTTACTGCAAACAATGCATGCTATCTAATTTAAAACGAATGTATAATAATGCTCCTTCATGGTATAAACTGTAACAAAAATATTTTCTTCCGACGACGACATAAGAACGCTGCGCGCTGGTATGAAAACTAAATGAGATTTGCCAAAACTAAATTATGAGATAAAAATGTGATGTTCATATTTGCATAATCTTCACATTATGAAGATGAAATTCACACAACGATGATTCTTGCAACCATTCTAGGGCTATGATTAATGTCATAAGTAGCCATCAAATAAGAATTTTCTAAAATTTACTCCTTTCAGAGAAGATTTCTGGGTAAAAGATCGTTCTTTTTTGCTGACTTTAACAATTTGTCAGGAGAGACATTTTTCATTTATTCACAGGTAAGTCATACCAAAAACACCATCACTGTACTCGTAATTGTATTATGATTTGCAACGGAATAACAAAAGTTTGATGGGTAACAAACAAATCAGTCGATAACAATAATCCATTGCAAACAAAATAAAAGACATATTTACACATTTCTACTTTATATTCATAAGCACAGCGAAAATAACTCTTATCATCATTTAAAATGAACATAATGTTCAATCGGTCCTCTATAGATCTGATCAGTATCCGATAATAAAAACCTTAAATTCTTCGCTGTCGCTCGCTTATGGTTTATTACACGCTAACGTTTCAGCCTGCCCGACTGAATTTAACTTTTCACATATAAACCCAATAACAGTGATAAAAGCTTTTAAGCAAATAAAGATAAAACTGACAGAAGATCTATGAGGAATGTCCATCAAAGTTTGTACCTCCATTATTCAGACTATAGCGCCGTACTTAGCTTTAATTTTTAATTTGTGTATAGATCAAGGAGTCTTTCCGGATCTAATGAAATATAGTAAAGTTATACCACTTTTTAAATCCGGGGACAGTAAAGACACAAATAATTATAGACTAGTATTCGTGTTGCCGGTTTTCAGCAAGGTATTTGAAAAGATAATGCTAAATCAAATGCTCATTTATTTTAATACGAAAACCATCCTACACGATAAACAATATGGTTTCACCAAAGGACGTTGTACAACCGACGCTGGTGTTACCTTAATAAAACACATCTTTGATGCGTGGGAGGAGGGACAAGATGCCATAGGTATCTTCTGCGACCTGTCGAAGGCGTTTGATTGCGTTGATCATGAAACATTGCTTTTGAAACTTGAGCATTACGGGCTAGGCCAATCGGCATTAAATTTAGTAAAATCCTATTTGAATGATATACAGCAATTAGTTCAAATAAACGGTGTCAATTCGTCGGGGTTAAACGTGAAAATGGGGGTACCCCAGGGCTCAATTTTAGGTCCTTTCTTATTTTTAGTATACATTAACGATTTACCCCATCTATTAAAAAACAAACTAACATGGTGTTATTTGCTGATGACACTTCTTTGATTTTTAACATAAATAGACGTACGAGTAACATTGCCGACGTAAATAATGCATTGCGGCAAGTTCTAAATTGGTTCACTGCTAATAATTTAGTTTTGAATGCAAAAAAAACTAAGTGTGTAAAATTTAATTTGCCGAATGTCAAAAGTTATGATTGTGACATTATATTAAACAACGAAAAGCTAGAATTCGAAGACAAAACGGTTTTCCTGGGTATCACGCTAGACTCAAGGTTACAATGGGGTCCTCATTTAATATCACTTGCGGGGCGGTTAAGTTCGGCGGCTTATGCTGTTAGAAAAATTCGTCAATTTACTTATAGGCTAAAATGTTTATGAAAGTAACTAAAATAGACCGCGAGGCTGGTCTATTTTAGTTACTTTCATAGTATAATGTCTTACGGCATATTACTATGGGGAAGGGCTGCAGACATTCAGTCAATTTTTGTTCTGCAAAAACGAGCCATCAGAGCGATATACAATCTTCGCCGGCGCGATTCTCTAAGGGAACTGTTTAAGGACATTGATCACAAATTGGTGCCCACAACATAAATCTATCCATACATATATCAAACAATATAGGACAAGTAATAAGTATGATTAAGTTAGCCTTGAAGAACAGACCCAGAACCTAATTTTAATCGTTTGTTTTATTGTTGCGTAAGTTAAGTATTAATTCTGTATTTTATTATGTATACCATACAGAGCGTCATATTTGCATTAGCGAAAAAGCTCTTTAATTAAAGATAAAAAAAAAAACATCATGACGGTACCTTGTCAATATATTTACGAAAACATCATGTAAGTTAGAAAGAATTTACATCTTTTTAGTAAAAACAGCGATAGACATAGTTATGTTACTAGAAATAGGGACCAATTAATTCAATCAGGTTTCAGGCTGGCTAAAGTAGCGTCATCTTTTAGGGGGTACTGTATAAAATGTTACAATAAAATACCGCCACACATTCTAGAATTGAATGAGATGAAATTTAAAACTTGTATAAAACGCACACTATGCAGGAAAGCATATTATAGGTTGGGGGATTACATCGCTGATAAAAATGCTTGGCCCAACGCTATTCCAGCTCCACATCCACTAGGGCACAAAACAAGTGATAAGCAGAAAAGTTCTGAAGTATTGTTGGACCTGCTGAAGACTGTACGAATAATTATAATGTATATTTGTGTTGTATAAACTCTATTTATTTTTTGGATTATATAACTGCACAGCACATATGTGAGTATATGTACCAACTGTAAATCTACCATATACTGTACCTATGTGTCGTTCGTTGACTTCAGTGTGCCCTGGCAGTTGAATGTGTCATGCTCTCTCTAATGTATCTCTGATGGTGGCACATGTGTTGGATCATTCGGTTCCCTTCATGATGGTTGAGCTGAGTGGTGCCGATCCATGTGTCATGTTTGTGAACGGGCGCCATCAGTTGTTATTGGTCATATCTTAGCTGCCTCCGCCTGTTTTTAATTACCTATTTATTGTATTTTTAATTGTTTGTTTTACTCTAGACGCTTTTAAGTGCGTTTTTTTTTATTTTCTTTTTGTATAGAATAATATTTAAAATTTAAAAATATGTATATAAAATGAATAAATGAAATAATAATAATGAGATTCAGTTCTGCCTACGAATTTGTATTCTTCGTATCTCTTTGTCGTGTTTCTGTACTATCACGGTCAAAATCGCAGTCACAACTTCACGAAACTATAGCATAGCATAACCAATCAGTCCCACTTACGAACTTCTTCTATAGACACATTACACTCATCGCACACCTGTATATCGAACTCTTTCATAATGAACCAATGAGAACGCGACATGACCACTACGTCATACTATTTAATAAAATCACAAAACATGTGGGTGGTGGTGTTTCAAATCCATCCTCATCTGTAGATACACACATCAACACGGTCTAGGGATATTTCATACTCAATTAAATAACTCGAAAAGTACTGGCCGCATTGGAATCTTTTATACACCGATTTGTTTATAATTTATCTCAGACTAATTCCAAATTCAAATTTTTGAAAATTCTTTTGTTTCGGTGGCATAAAAATGTCTTGATGTGTAGGAGAGGGAATTTTCATTTGTGCGAAATTTAGAATACAATACGAATTACGTTTAGTTACAGTTTTTTTTTCATTTTTAAACGAAAGATAAAGTTAAAATTGAGGTATTGTAGCCATGCAACGCCAACATTTGACGAGGGCGGAGATGTTACGAGCTGTGGGAATGCTGGAAGCTGGGTCTGTTCAGCGTAATGTTGCTGAGGCCATAGGGACCCACCAAAATGTAATTTCAAGATTGTGGACTCGCTATCGTGCCACAAGTGAAGTAGCGGAGAGGCACCGGGGGCCAAGTCGCATCACTACCCCCAGACAAGACCCATTTTTGCAAATTACTGCGCGAGCTCAACCAAATGCAACGGCGACTCAATTGGTCCAAAGGCTGTGAGTGGAACACCAAGTGCTTGTGAGTGACCAAACTGTAAGAAGGCGACTGCATGAAAACAATCTACGCTCTCGTAGACCACTCCGGGTCCCACCTTTACGGAGAGACAATCGTGGACGACGATTAGAATGGGTTCGGAACCACGTGGACTGGGGCCGTGAGCAATGGTCCAATGTGCTGTTCACGGATGAATCCAGGTTCGGCTTCCATCCAGATTCACGAAGGACGCGTGTTTGGCGAGTTCCTGGACGATGGAGCCGTCTTTAGAACCCTCAGGAAGTTCACCCATACCAAGGAGGAACAATTATGGTTTGGGCAGGAATTCGTCTTGGAGGACGGACGGCTCTCGTTTGGGTGCGGGGCAATATGACGGCAGAACGATACGTCCAACAGGTGCTGGGGCCCGTAATCCTGCCCCACAGAACACAAATGGGGCAAGATTTCCTGCTCATGCACGACAATGCCCGGGCACACACGGCGAGAACGGTAGCAGATTAGTTACATACACACAATGATAGGGCCTTAGACTGGCCTGCTCAATCGCCAGATCTAAATCCCATTGAGCATGCGTGGGATATGCTGCATAGAAGAGCTATGAAGGAAGTTCCTGAAAATCTGGCTACAGAAGATCAACTTTTTGCGCACCTCAGAAGGACATGGGACAATATTCCGCAGCAAGACATTGACAACCTTGTTCTGAGCATGCCGAATCGTTGCCGATGTGTTATGAACATCATGGGCGCTTTCTAACTCTACTAACTTCAAGTTTATAAACACAAATTAAATGATTTTTCTATTTTTTTCAGTTTTTACTCATAAATTAAAAGTTAATTCATATACGGTTTCCGTCTATGCTTCATTTTTTTCCATAAAATCCTGAAATTTTAATCGAAGTACCTTAACCATTATTAAAAAATGGTAGAATATTAAATAACGTATCTTGTAAATATATACATGTCATATAAATAATTAACACATTGATAGTAATTCGCTTTTTTAATTAAAAGTCGAATAACTTTGATTGCTATTTAATAATTTACCTAAACCTCTTCCAACACCATCTGCAAACATAACCGAATGAGACCCATGATTACTATTACTAGATGCAAAGGTAGCAGTCTCAGGCTGGTCTACTTGAGACACTTCCTGTGAAATATCAGGTGTGTCTTGGTCTTGGACAAGGATACCGTCCTGAGACACCCTCTCAACCTGGGCCGGGCTCTCCGTTACCTCAGGCTGGACAGCCTTCAGGTTTGAGATTATCTGACAATTGCATTGACACATCACCAACTCATTTGCGGCCAAAATGTTTTCCTTGATTTGTAACTGGGATCTAACATATTTTTCATCACACTTGCACGTAAAAAGTATCTAAACATACAGGTTAACTTGGCCGTAATGCCCCATATAAAACCCTCGGGCTTTCTTTTTGTCATGAAACCCTAGGGCGGTAAGTAATATTTTTTTAATTTATGGCACAGCACACAGGTCAAGCAAGGAGTTTACACGCAATTGAAAAATTGTCTTAAAATGTTATCTAAACAGGAATTTCTTTGCAATCTCGCTACATGTTACTTAAATACTCAACTAATGTTCTTAATAATCGATTTTAATAGTTATAGTATCAAAACGTCGAAATTATTTAATTCTTTTTACACTCCGTCATGGCTGTATACCTACGTAAGTATTTGCCTTTAAAGTTTCTGAACGAAACACTGTATAATCTGTGGTGTGGGCAAAAATTCGCCAACCGCTTAAAAAAAAGTTCACGTATTTCGTAATACCAGCTGTGCTGGTGTATTAAATTCATAATTATTACTCGCAAATGTGATGAAAAACATTGTGTGTGTATCACGGGCGGTACGGGAATTACGAACTTCGACTCAGAAAGCCCTCAGTCTTCGACTTCGGGCTTCTACTAGAGCCTCGATCGTAATTCCTTACATACCGCCCTTAATACACAATGTACTATATTGTAAAGGGAGCCCAGTTCGTCTTCAAGTACCTTAATATCATTTTGTAAGCTCTGTGTGTCAATTTCATAAATTTTTATACTGTCCTCTAATTTAATCTGGTAATTGTTTAATTTATTAACAGGTCAACTCGTTCTTTTCTGAGTGGAATATTTTTAAAGAAAAGTTTGTGTTGTTTCCTGTACTGGGTATAATTTTTTATTTATTTTATTAAATTTTGCATACTTTTTCAATTTTTTATGACTAACTTTATATTTATTTGACTCATTTAATAAGGAATCTTCAGTCAGGTCAATAGTAGACCCGGTAGAAGCGTCCGTGAAGCTCCTTGCTCTGCCATACCTCCCTGCGGTCATTAGTATCTAATACACGTTTGCGCCAGTTCTCGTTAGCCAAGTAGAGCGGGGTAAGGTCCACTGCTACCACATCTCGATGCGTACCCACGTCAGCGGCCTGGAAGTATTCCCTAAGACTGCATACCTCGCGGTTGTGTAGGGTCTTAGCATTTAAAAAGCCACGACCCCCGCACTTCCGAGGGATATACAGTCTCATAACCGATGAACGTGGGTGATGCATACGATTTGCGGTAAGCAGCGTGCGGACCCTCCTATCCAGGGCGTCAAGTTCTGTCTGAGTCCATTTGAGTATGCCGAAAGAGTACATCAAGACCGGCATGACCCAGCCGTTGAAGGTGCGCACCCTGTTCCTGCCTGATAAAAGACTATTTAATACTTTTCTCAGGCGGCCAAAGAAGCGTTCCTTCAACGACTGTTTCACGTCAGTTACATTGATGCCTAGTGCTTCCGACATACCCAAATACTTGTATGTTTCGGTTGAGGAAAGGGATCTAAGGTGTATGGAATCCGAGAGTTGTATTCCCACGGATTCCATAATCTCCACTCGCTTTACATGCATGACTGCACATTTGTCCACACCAAATTCCATCCTGATGGCGTCACTGAAGGTTTCTGTTACGTTCAGTAGCTTCATCAGTTGCAAGTTGTTGGGGGCAAAGAGCTTCAGATCATCCATGTAAAGGAAGTGTGATATGACCTGACCACCTCTCCTCAACCGATAGCCCAGACCTGAACCCTCCAGCAGTGTACTGAGAGGGTTCAGGGCTAAACAAAACCACAGAGGACTCAGACTGTCGCCCTGAAAAATTCCGCGCTCGATCTTTATAGGTTCACTGTTTTCCTGAATCTGTCGACATCCTAGATAGTGAAGAACCGTCCTCCATTGCTCCATACATGACGTCAGGAAGGCGCGCAGAGTTGTATCAATTTTATACAACTCCAGCACCCTCATGAGCCATGTATGTGGCACTGAGTCATAGGCCTTCTTGTAATATATCCAACATGTCGCCAGATCCTTGCGGGTATGGCGAACCTGTTGGCTAATGGCAATGTCTATAAGGAGCATCTCCTTAGTACCGCGGGACTCGTTCCTACATCCATTCTGAGACGCAGACATGATGGCGTTATTGTCTATATGTTGATTAATTTTAGCCCTCAGAATGGATGTAAGAACTTTATAGACCGTCGGTAAACACGTTATCGGTCTATAATTTTTAGGATCCGCAGTACTACCCGATTTATAGAGCAGGTGGGTTATTCCTGGCGTTAGGAACTGGGCCAGCGACCCTGACTCTAAGGCAGACTGGAACTGAGATGCCAAACGAGCGTGCGACCTTTGGAACCACTTAATCCAAAAGTTCTGCAGTCCGTCTGGCCCTGGAGATTTCCAGTTGGGCAACGGACGGACTGCACGAGCTACATCTTGGGGGCTGATAGTAATTGCACCCATTTGTGGTATCGGATCGCACGCTTGCTCGACCTCCCGAGTCCAGTCACCCTCGGTGTGACTGACAGGCACCGACCAGATATCGCGCCAGAAAGAACATATGGCGTCATTATCCGGTAGGCGCATATCAGTCACACCTTGGTCGGGTCGCTCCCAAGCCCTGTAAACCCACCTTTCGTTGCTTTGAAATGTGTGTGATTCTGAGTGTATCGCTCCACTCGCCGCTTGTACCGACGAATACGGCCTGCCCATGCATAGATCTTCTGCTTCAGGAAATCGATACCCTCTGTGACGCGGGACAGATAATCTCGAGAACTGATATCAGTCCCCGAGAACGCCCGCCTCACAAAGCGCATCACTCTATGGCGAGTATTGCCTTCCCTGAAGCAGATAAGTTTGCCGATGAGTGCTCTAGCCTCACCGATACGACGCTCAATCCTGAACTGCCAATCTGGTACAGCTGGTCGTGTAGCTCTGTCATTTTTTGGGAATTTGACGTTAGCTACACGACATACCGCAGCAGCCGCACAATACAGTATTGACTGGGTATCGGCAAGGTCTTCGCTGCTATCAAAAATATTTGATAGCTGCGAATCTAGAGCACACACCAGCGCCCTATTTTTCTTATGCATGGGCAGACGAGGTAGTCGAGGTCTAAGCTCAGGCAGTGTGGAGCGATACTCGCTGAATGCACATTCCAAATCGCTCCTTAAACGTGCATTGCATTGGTTACTTACAGATATAGCCCTGTCGTCGTCATCCTCACTATCATTATCTGGTCGCGGTGAAACACTGGGTTGCAGTTGCACCGCGGCCAGTGGCAAGGCAGACGAGACACGGCTATTCCGTGATTCATTGCGCAGTCTATCAAGTACGGCATCATCCAACATACGGTTACGTTGGATGACCCGCACCTGATCCGACAGACGTTGGGCCGAAACGTTGACAGCTGGTTCAAGCACCTGAAACAGAGAGAGCATCCGACCACGGTACGCAGTCAGGTTAATTCCCCCCTCTGTAGCCCCAAAGTATGCGCGCATGACGTTTTCGTTGATCGATTGCGTCCATCGCATGCGCTGCACACTTCCACCGGGAGCGGGAACCCTGTCAGAGGCCGATGGGCCTCAAGGTCCCAGGCTGTTGGTCCCGGCGTCCTCCCCGTCGACGCGCAGGTGGTGGTGTCGTCGGCGGAAGAAATATTAGTCGCTCGAACTCGACGCAACTGCAATGTCCGGGATCGCTTCACTCACGATTGCAGGTGGTCCCGGCGTCTGCGAGGCGGAGCTGAGCGACGAACCCGAAGATGTTGGGCGTGTGGATAGTGCTCGGGCCTGGCTTCTTGTGAGCATGTTTTATTCATCTTTGTTTGTCAAATGATTTTTCATGTTATAGTTTTGTTTGTTATCGTCACTATTGTAATTTTCTTTTATTTTCTTGATTTTTCATTTTATTGGTGTGTTTGTACATTGTTCTATTGTATTTTTCTATTGTATTATTATATTAGTTTATATTGGAAAATTTGTAGATAAAATTTTATATGTCACTTTTGCAGGTCAGGCCATAGATTCTTATTATTATTATATAGAGTTCTTTATTTTTCTTCTCTTTTAAGAGAGTATACGACCTTACACACGGGCCAGGACCAAGTGTGTGAGGGGGAAATTAAATTGAGAAGGTGGATGACAATGTAGAGGAAGTCAGGAACTTCCGGGTTATGCGACAAGTATTGAGAATGGTGGCTTTTTGGAGCATGTATAGTGTGTGAGAAGGCATGTGTAGAGTGTCAAGACTTTGCGTGAGAGATTTTGGTACTACATCGGTAGAAGAAACTACTGTAGAGACTATGTGGATGGTTTGTACTTCCACTGGGTTTTGATTTCAATGGCGAGTTCTTGGTACTTACTGAGTTTTTCGGATATTGTTGATTGGATGTTGTGTGCATTAGGTATAGCTATATCGATTAAGTACACTGTTTTATTTACTTTGTCGTGTAGTGATGTCAGGTCTATTATAATGTATAGTTTTGTCTGTAATTATTGTCCTGTCCCAATAAATTTTCTGATATCTGTTTTCTAAAATTATTTCAGGTTTATATTTATAATATGGAATCATCTCACCTATAAGATTATATTTATGTGCTAGGTGTTGGTGTATAATGGCGGCAACTTGGTGATTTCGGTGTTTATAATCTGTCTGTGCGAGAGATTTACAGGCCCCTGTTATGTGTTGTATGGTCTCAGAGGCACTGTTGCAATGTCTGCATGTGTCAGTCGATTGATTACAGTCTTTCATTATGTACTTTCTGTAATTTCGTGTTGCAATTATTTGATCCTGGATCGCAAGCATGAAACCTTCAGCTTCGGGAAACAATTCACCTCGTTTGAGCCATTCGTTCGACTTTAATTTATTGACGTGTGGCTGGCTCAGGGTAGCTTGGTGTCTTCCGTGTAAAGCTTTTCCAGCCCATGCTGCAATTTTTTGCTGTGTGCAATATTTTCATTAATTTGAATGTTTTTATTTTGCAAGTTGAGTGGTGTAAATTTTTTATCTGCTTCTGTTACATTTTTATGTAGTGGTGAATGTTCTGATTTGTTATGGAAGTAAGATCTGAGTGAAAGTATTTGTTTGTTGTGTTAATTGTGTATGTCAATCAATCCTCTTCCTCCTTCTTGGCGTGGTAGAGTAAGTCGCTGTATGCATGATTTCGGGTGATGTTTCCTATGTTTGGTAAGGAGAGTATTGATAGTTCGTTGTAATTTTTTTATATCGGTTTTTGACCATCGTATAATTCCGAAAGAGTATGTAAGGATGGGTATTGCAAATGTGTTGACAGCTTTAACTGTGTTTCTGGAGTTTAGATTACTTTTTAAGATTAGGTTAAGACGATGTGTGAACTTTTTGATCAGTTCTTGTTTTGTTATTTTTTGTTATATCTGTCTGGATTGTTTGAAACCTAGATATTTGTATGTAGTTTGTTCATCCATAGGCTCAATAATTTTACCTGACTCGTGTGTGTAACTGTTATTTTGAATTTTTCCTTTAACTATTGACAAAATTTTGCATTTATCTATCCCGAAGTGCATACTTATATCTTTTGAAAGTTCTTGTGTTGTATCTGCTAAATGAAAAAGGGAGTTTTGATCTGCTGCGTACAATTTTATGTCATCCATATACATAAGGTGTGTTAAGTTGAAATGGGTGTTACCCAAGCGGTAACACCCATTTCAACTTAACACACCTCCTCAAGGTAAATCCTGTGTTAGCTTTATCTAAGAGGTGTGAGAGAGGATCGAGGGCCATGCAAAACCATAAAGGACTTAGGGCATCGCCTTGAAAGATTCCACGTTTTATTTGAATAGGTTCAGTTGCTAAAGCGATGGAGGCTTGATTTATATTGAGTACAGTTTGCCAATTTTGCATGGTGGATTCTAAGAACGATCTGAGTGTGGGGTGGATTTTATAGATATATAGGACATGCAACAACCAGCTATGCGGGACTGAATCAAATGCCTTTTGGTAATCGATGAACATAGTGTGAATATCTTGTTTTTTTTTAACTGCGCTGTTCATAGCAATCGCATCAATAGTGAGCTGTTCTTTACATCCTTGGCTGTTTTTACGACATCCCTTTTGTTGCTCTGCAAGAATGTCATTTTTATTTAAGTGTTCGTAAATTACTTCACTTACACAGGCTGTAAGGATTTTATAGAGCATTTGTAAGCAAGTGATTGATCGGTATTTGGCTGGGTTTGTGGTATCATTCATGTCCTTAGGTAGCATGTATGTGACTCCCTGTGTTATGTATGTTGGTAGCAAATTTGGTGATTTAATGAAGGTGTTTAGGTGATTAAATATAAATGGATGTATGCTAGTGAATTTCTTATACCAGTAGTTGTGAATGTTGTCTGTGCCTGGCGATTTCCAGTTGTGAGAGCGTTTGATGACGTCTATAAATGTGTTTATTGGAATTAATTCAAAGTCCATTTCAGAGATTTCTAGTGATGCGTCATTGATCCAGTTAGCGTGGTTATTGTGAAATACTGGGTTTTCCCATATGTTTGCCCAAAATTCCCGTAATGCTTCGGGAGGAGGTGTTTCTAGCGATTGACTAGTGGTGTCTTTATTATTAGATGTAAGATTTCTATAAAATATTCTTTCGTTGTTAGTAAATTTTGTATTTTGAACTTTGCGGTTCGTGCAAGTAATATACGAGTATCTTTTAAGTCTACTAGATGCTGCGCTTAACTTTTGTTTTAAGGTATCCAAAAAGTGTTCTGACAGTGTATTGGAATTCTCGTGTTGCGCGTGTAGTTGGTATTTAATTTTTATTTGTTCTACTGCAGCTATTATCTTTCGGCTTCTACTGCCATTAATGTAATGTGTCAGTCTACCTATATTTGCTCTTAAACTTTTGATTTTCTTTTCTAATCTAATTTGCCACTGTGGTTGTCTCGGTTTATATGTGCCGCGTTCATTTTGTAAAGATACTGATATTTTGGCTCCGTTGTATTTAGCTGCCGTCCATGCTGCACAGTAAATTATTGTCTGCAGTTCGATGAATTCAGTTTCGACATTTACGTGCTTAGGCAGTATGACATTATTTATATATGAGACTATGGCAGAAAACTTCCTAGATGTCTTCTGTTTGGGAATGTAAGGCCTATTAGTGGGATATGTGTCAGTAAAATTATGTTGAGCTTCTTGAAATATGGGTTCGATTTCAGGGTTGATAGTATTACCATTTGTTTGTGCAGGTACAAAGTTACCAGTTTCTATGTTGTTCAAGAAATTGTCATCGCCTGTATTTACGAGTGTTTGAGGAACAAAGTTAGAATCTACGCTGGTATTTATAAACACATCCGTTGAAAGGGTATTTCTTGGCGTGTCAGTAAAGTTAGTAATGTTGTCAGGTGTTTCGGAGTCATTTTGCGATTGTGTATTAACTAAATCGTTATAATCAATAATCTGAATGTTGCTCTTTTTATTCCTGAATTCGGCAGCTACCTGGTTTTTAATTTCTTCTAATCTGTTGCTATCTATATATCCATTATTTTTTATCGCTATCACTTGGTCAGATAATCTTTGCTCTGTTATATTTATAATTCTGGGTATATATTTGTGAATTCCTCATATAAATATTTTCTATAGGCTGTTTTATTTGATTCTAATTGTGTGATAGTGTAATATATTCTAATAAGTGTTTCATTGTATTCGTTCGGCCATCTCATGCGCTGACTCGTTTGCGTATTAGTTTGTGTAGAGTGTTGCTGTATTTGAGTGTGAACCGTTTGTAGTTCAGCCCTTACTTCCTGATATATCTGGTCTATTGTGTCTTGTGGTAATAACTTCTTTTGTACTATTGCTCTGCGTTGGTCACCTATTCTTTGGCGGCTAACTTGCATAGTTGGGTAGTTTTCTAAAAACTTAGTGTGAAGCGATGGAAGGTATGCATTTTTGTCTGTATCCATATTAGTAAGGTGAAGGTAAGTGCGTAGGATAAATTTGTTAATTTCATTACTCCATTTCCTGCGAGCTGTTGCAGTCTTAGTGGTGGGTACAGTATCGTCGACAATATTTGTCTCCTGTACAACATCCGCTGACTGTATACTGATTGATGATGGTGATGATGGCCTCGGAGAGGCACGAAAAGATTGTGAAGATGATGGAATTGATGGAAAAAGAGATGAGGAAGATGACGAAGAGAATTGTGAAGTTTCATCATTTATTTGAGGCATATCTGCCTGAAGTAGTTTTTTTGTTTTAGATCTAGTTATCATTATGTTCCCACGAGTAGCTAGGGACTTAAGAAGTCGACACACAGCAGAGCCCTGCGTTCACTGTGGTAAGGGTATATAAAACTGGAGATCCCCTGTTATCCAGATTTGGCGCACTAGCGACTGAAGCACTCCCCTAGCCATCCAGCTCTCGGCATGCGCGACCTTGGCTTGGATTTGTATCTCTCTTGGTCTGGCCCCTCACCCCTCATCAATCCCGACAAAGTTACCACTACCGAAACAGACCCAGGATTCACTGGAGCACGCAAGCCCCACCACGTCGTCAACGTAGAGATACGGCGGTGGGGATTTATTATTATGAGTCTGTTATGTCCCACTGCAGGGCAAAGGCCTCCCTTCTGTCTTTCCATTTTTTTCTGTCTCTTGCTACGTCTGGCCAATCCTTCAGGTAGATGTCTAATTCGTCACGCCATCTCTTTCTGGGCCTACCGCGTCGCCGGTTCCTGCTATTCGGCATCCAGTCAGTGGTTACTTTTGCCCAATTCTGTTGCGACATGCGGCAGATATGGCCTGCCCAATTCCACTTTAGTTTGGCGGCTGTTTTACCAACGTCTGCGATTTGTGTTTTGGAACGAAGTATACTGTTCCGAATGCGATCTATGATTTTGACTCCGAGAATACTTCGTTCCATAGCTCGCTGAATCTCATTAGAGTACAGAATCCCAGTTGACGTCAACAGGGTTTTTGTAAATCAAACACTTGAAACCGGTGAATACGCGAATAAAGCAATAAATAATAGACCGATGGTGAACACAAAAGCACCTTTCAGCGTACTCAACGTTTATTAATCTCGGTTAAATTCTTGAGCAGGGCCTCTTGACCGAGATGTGCGACGCTCGCAGTAAGCCGATCAGCACTTTATCCCGAGTTCCTTGTGTACCCACGTAATTGCCTGTAATATTTTAATAAGTCACCGAGATAACAATTTCTGCGTAACGTGACTCTTAAATTTTGGGAACCCCTAAACAGATATTAAACGAATAGCTGAAACAAATTACTAATAATTCAGGATATTAGGCGAACATGATATATTAATGGTTTATTTAAGTGGATTTTGTATTTTGAGTGGAATAGTATTTGGAGAACAAAGTTCGTCTTCGAATCATTATGTGGCCTTCAACTGAAAACGGAACACACACAATACTTTTAATACGAAAGAAGTTTTAGCACAGAGCTCCAACCAACCAGAGAGGTTGGGAACCTCCTTTCTTACAAAATAAAAAGCTACTTTTAAGTAAGTACATTAACCATTGGGGTGGTTGATAATTTTTTTTTTATCTTTGATTGGCTCGCGCTTGACCACTATCTCACCGGATGGTAATTGATGATGTGGTCGACGATGTAGCACGATTACCTTGAAGAAACCTATTCACTCTTGACTTAAAGACTCCCAGGTTGTAGCTATCAGGAAATACAGACGCCGTCAGGGAATTCCACTCCTTAGCTGTACGCATAATAAAAGTATTCCCAAAACGTTTGGTGCGTATGGTTGGGATGTCCATCATGTACCAATGACGCATCGCCGTACGCCTTGTAGTCCGATGATGGAACGGGCAAGGAGGAATTAGTTCATGCAATTCCATGAACACTCCCCGAAATGTAACCGATAAAAAACCGACTGACTGGCAATTTGGCGCCGGCGTTCAAGGTTCTCAGGTCTCATAGCCGATGAGCCCATTGGCCCGTTTTTCGATCGACTCTAGTGCATCCAGCAGGTACTTGGCAGATCCGTCCCAGAGATGAGAGCAGTACTCCATGCATGACCGAACTTGTGCTTGATACAAATTGAGCAACTGTTCTGGCGTGAAGTACCGTCTCACCTTTGCAAGGATCCCCAACTTTTTGGCAGCTGGTTAAGCTTTTACTTCAATGAATGGACCAAAATTGAGGGTCGATGTCAACGTAACACCAAGAAGCTCAAGATGGTCCGTTATCGGCACGGTCACACCACGGAAAGAAGGAGCCGGGTGAAAAAGACACGCCTGGGTCTTAGCAGCATTGAACCTGACCAGATTGGCATCACCCCACTTCCGAGTAGGGCGATGCCAATACAGTACCTATTCTAGATAATCAGTCTGACTATCTAGAATAGGTACTTTTCTTATCATCAATTTTAATACTCTGGGACTATAAAACCCTGAAACAAATTTCACTGGAAAAATAACCTTATCTGATAACGCTGAATTATTTATTTTTAATAAAAACGAACGGCCACTTGTCATTTCAAACCTTTCTTAAGTGGTTAAAAAAGGTATTAAACAAAAAGTTAAATCTGAAATCGATTGTAAAACAAGTAAGCTTTTGTTTAAAGCCTGAATAAACGAATGCGTTCATCCCCCAAATCCTCTTAACGTCACCCTGAAGGCAAGGGGGGATGCATTCCCTTCCACTTATCTCATTTACCATAAGCTGCAAGTCATCGAAAACCAACATAAGAGAGCAGTTATATTGCTCTCCTTATAGATTTTTCAGAAACAACTTTTGATCAACAAAGGACTTTTGAGAAAATGGTTTTCATTATGCATCGTTGAGCAGCGTATAAAGGGAGAATAATAAACCAAAAGAATGTTGTGAAAATCCTCGTCTTTGGAAACATGGGTGGGATACTTTATGAAAAATGTAAGCTCAACTTAATTTATCTAGAAAATTGTGTATTTAATATAGACAGATATTAGTTTTTAATAACCATAAGTGTGCTTGTTTCATCCACCTTTTGAATAAATATAAAGTTGGTTTACTTTACCCCCGCGTCAAATGTCCCATAGACGACCAGCTAATTTAAGGCCGCGTTCCCATTTTAATTAAAAGGGTTCCGTTACTTCAACACCACTGAAAATCTACCTACCTACTTCGACGAATTTCATGCTTTTGCAAAATTCAAATAAACTGTAAACTGTATATGAAAAAGTAAGTTTCAGTGAACACAATATAGAATTTAAAGCTAATACGGTCAGTGCTGCGCAACAGTAAATACCGCGAAATGACAACCACGCAGCGTGTGGACTATGGTGTGACTGCGAGCTCGGCTGATCGACTGCCAGTGTCAACACGCACCAGACGCACCGCACTGTAACTATTTACAGCGCAACAAAGCTCAGCCCGAGGTTATTTTATAGGATTTACACGTCGAACGAAAATAATAAAACCACACACACGCCACGACCGATACGCACCCGTTAGCGCTATATTAACTAAGAGAGGATACATTATAGAAGCTGAAAAATCTCTTTAAGTCGTGCATTCACGAAAAGGTCACTGCATACATAAGGGAGCCAATATGAGAGCACTGTTGGCGGAGAGCGGGTTGTTACGTAAAGTAGTGAGTTTACGTTAGCGGCCCCGGCCCGGGATCCCGCCGTCGAATTCTCTCAGCCACTTGCATACTATAGTTTATTTACTATATTTTATTTTAGTTTTAGCTTATGCTTGAGTCTTTATTAAATCTAATCAACGTAAGCGAACGGTTATTAATATTAAACTACAAAAATATTGTCTCCTATCGAGATCAACAAGGTTGGACATACTAGGTTGCTCAAAGCAGTCTTGTAAATTAAAAGTTGTAAATTGGCAATCAGCTCAGGACTATGCACGGCCCTTCTGATTTTCTTACTGTATACGTAAGTACCTCGCAATGACTCATCCAGGCGTATGACATCCCTTTCACACAAACATACAAACTACACTAGTTCACAAATCTTTTAATAAAAACTGCTTTTAATATTAGCTACGTTTAAATATTGTCTGGTCTTGTAACCAGACCATTCATTTGGGAACTACCCATAATTGCACTTATAATGTGTGTGAGGATAAAACATTCCAATTCCCTAAATAGGGTATCCTAGTGTGGGGTGTAGGGCTATTTTAATGCACTAAATAATTATGCTTTCTTGTGTATGTTATAATTTTATTAGTTGTGCTTATTGTGTATTCAGAAATATGTCTTAATAAATATAATACAATAGAATATACTTTATTGTACACCATAAAAGTTACACATCTCTTATATAAGAAAAATTTAATCATAATCTACAAAACAACTAAACATGTTAGCTATCATCATCACCATCATCATCATTTCAGCCGAAAGACGTCCACTGCTGGACATAACATTTGTTATAGTGGTTTGAGAAACCTCTTCATCCTTGTGTCTATTATGAAAAGTGGACTGTATTTGAAGGGTTCTGGCAATAGTGCGTTGAAAATAAGCGGGAAAATATTCACGGATCAATTCGGGTGATCTAGTATGGAAATGAGGGAAGTAGTACGCCTTACCTTGTAGTGGTCGATGCCAGCCCACGTGTGGCAGCGAGCTGGTGTTCTTCTACTCCAAAATGGCTACCTTCAGAATCCACACACTTCACACAATTGTTTTATATCCGCGAGGCGGGTTAATAGACACGGTTCACAAGGTTCTCAGCAATCTAACTAATTAGATGCATCAGTCTCCAGCCATGTGGCTTGGAAAGCTGGCGGTTGAGATACGAGGCCCGTTCACGTTGAAGTTTCGGTTCGTTCTGGCGACCTGTCATCAAGGCGTACATAAAGGGAAAAGGAATGAGGAAGGAACGAGATAATTAGGATATCGATCGCCCGCGAAATCTCAAAAGCGTTTGTCTATGTGTTTTCTGTCATTGATTTATGACATTTACAAGAGATGGCGCTACCATTTTCCCGGCCTTAAAGGGTCACCTTTAATGAAAATTAAACTTAGCCCTATGAGGTGTACTACCGTATACCTATTCAGCAATACGGACTAAGATGTGGATTTTTACATTTCACTTATTAAGATTTAATATTAATACTGTGAGTTGCATAATACATTAAGTTGCATACCTATAGTTAAATTTTAATAGAAAAATTATGTTGCGTCGCTAACTAACTAAAACTAAGAGACCTAACTATCAAGCCAGGCCTTATTACTTCGGTAATGGACACAGACGCACAACAGGGCGCACGTAGCTACCCTTTGCGGTTTTCACAGTAACAACAGGGGTTGTACCGTCCTTGGAGGTATGCAATTTATCAATAATGCCTAACGGCCATGAAAGGGGCGGAGAGTTATCAGTAATGATAACTACAATAGTACTCTCTTGTATAGAAGGTGCAGGACTATTCCATTTGGATCTAGCCTGAAGTTAATGGAAGTATTCTGAACGCCAGCGCTGCCAGAACGACTGCACCAGTTTGTCAAGTAGAGTATGTCGCTGAAGCAAGCTGAGCGAGTCTGCTTCAGGAGCGGGAAGGGACAACAATGGCGCGGTGTGCAAGAAATGCGCAGGGGTCAGTGCTGATGGTTCAGTAGGGTCACTACTCAAAGCAGTAAGTGGCCGCGAATTAACTAGAGCCTCAACTTGGCTAAGGACAGTTATAAGTTCCTCGTAGGAGAGGATTTGTTGACCTATAACTTTAAAAAGGTGAGTTTTAACTACCTTAACCATACTTTCCCAACATCCTCCAAAATGTGGGGAAGCAGGCGGAATAAACTTCCAATCTATATGATTGAAGGAAAGTTCTTCCTCAAGATGAGGACGAAAATCTTTAATAAATTTGTGAAGGTCGCGTAAATAAGAACTTGCACCTACGAAACAAGTACCGTTATCGGTATATAAGCATTTAATAGGACCGCGTCGCGAAAGTTTTAAGGCTGCAAGGAAAGTCACTGTACTTAAATCTGTAGCCACTTCAATGTGCGTGGTACGCGTCGTCAAACTCGTAAAAATGCAGAGCCAAGCCTTACGGCTCTTAACACCTCGACCACGAAATGGTGTGTACTGCAGCGGGCCTGCATAGTCACAGCCGGTGTGAGTGAACGCCTTGTCGACTTGGTTAACACGCTGGCTAGGTAGATCTGCCATAAGTAGAAGAATAGGACGCGGGCGGAACTTAAAGCAAGTGTTACAGTTGTGGATTCTGTGACGAATTATTCGACGTGCAGCTAAAATCCAATAATTATGCCTGAGTAAGGACATAAGCAACTCCGGACCGGCATGAAGATGTTTCTTGTGACAAAAGTCAACAAGAAGATCAACAATATGGTCATGACGTGGTAGAATACAGGGATGTTTATATTCGTAGGGTTCGTCCGAATTTGTGAGACGACCACCAACTCGTATGATGCCGTGCTCATCGAGAAACGGCTTAAGCTTATGGAGAGCGGGAGTACATGGTTTATTGTTTTTTAAATTTAGAATATCGTTACGGAAATGAACATCCTGTACAGCTCGCAGCAATTTAATTTCTGCATATTGGAGATCAGAGCTTGATACAGTACGTGCACTAGGCAGTTGTCTTAAAAACTTATAGACGTAAACAATAGCGCGTAGCAACTTAGACCAGGACGAAACACGTAGTGCTAGCGCATAAATTGGTGATTCCGTAACCTCAGAAACCACGGCATGAGCGACTGATTTCTGTTCGGGTACGCCCTCATGCAGTGCATTGTGTTCGAAAGTATGTCTGGGCCACTCAGCTGGGTCATGAGAAACCCATGATGGTCCACGATACCACAATGGATGATGCAAGAGCTTAGCTGGCGTGACACCACGAGACAGACAATCAGCGGGGTTCTCAGTACCCGCGACATGGTTGAAACAATTAGCGGGTATAAGCTCTATCAGCTTAGTAACCCGATTGGCAACGAACGTTTGCCAGCGGTGCGGTGAGGAATTTATCCAGGTGAGCACTACTTTAGAGTCAGTAAACGCGTATACCTTATGGATGCGGTAGTGGGGCGATATTGTGTCTTGTACCTTGCGAAGCAACTTAGACAACAGTAGGGCTGCGTACAACTCTAGTCTAGCCACCGAAATGGTTTACACAGGTGAGACTTTAGACTTCGCACTAACTAACTGCACGGAGTAGTTAGAACCATTGTATATTTGCATGTATACAACTCCACCGTAAGCACGCTCGCTGGCGTCAGCGAAACCTACTATATTCATGGTGCATCCGTCGACCAACCCCAAATGACGCGGGATAATAATTTCATTAAGCGTAGAAAGCTCAGCATAAAACTGCTTCCAAGCGGTGACTATATGTTCAGGTGGTATGTCGTCCCAGTCACACTTTGCCAGCCAAAGTTCCTTAATTAAGAGCTTAGCGTACAGAATAGTGGGGGCGACAAAACCCATTAAGTCCCATAGCCGAGCCACTGTGGAAAGCATGGTTCGCTTAGTACATTTATCATCTGGTGTGGTGACGTCAAAGCGGAAACTGTCACAAGACTTGTCCCAGCGTAAACCCAGGACCTTATGCGGTATAGACTTCTCATACTCGATATCGGGCGAAGCCTTATGAGTATCAGGTATGTGTGCGAGAACCTCTTTCGAGTTACTTGTCCATTTGACAAGGTCGAACTGGCCTCGCTTGAAGAGCTGAATAAGCTCATCACAAAGCGAAATTGCTTGCGGTATGGACATGACACTACAGGCAATGCCATCCATATATAGGGCGTAAGAAGCAGCAGCAGATGCTGCAGGGAAATTATCGCCTTCATCAGCGACTAACTGGCGGACTACACGTAACGCGTGATATGGACTAGACTTAAATCCGAAGCATACACGATTAAATTGGTAGACCATTATAGGTTCATGTTTACTGAATCTGTAAAAGATGCGTTGAAATCTACGGTCCGATTCACGAACGCCGACATTGAGAAACAACATTTGGCGGCAATCAGCAGACAGGGCTATTTGAAAGAGTCGAAAACGAATTATAATATTAAATAAATCACCCTGTAGATTGGGGCCTGCATGTAGAATGTCATTGATCGACTGTCCCGATGTAGTTCGACTACTAGCGTCTAAAACCACGCGAAGTTTAGTGGAAGTCTTATCTTCGGGAACGACACCGTGATGCGGAATGTAATATGACAGATTAGAAACGTTGTCATCTTTTAAAACCGGACTCAAATATCCCTTATTTATGTAGTCCCGCATGACGTCATTGTAAGCGCTGCGTAACCCTAAGGACGCATCAAGTTTGCGCTCCAAACAATGAAAACGCCTAAGTGCGGCAGCGTATGAGTCGCCTAGCGAATAAGGGTCGTCGCAAAATGGCAGCGACACAATATATCTATCACTGTCATCGCGAACAGTGGTAGCGCGAAAATGTTCTTCGCACTCGAGATCCTTACGGCTCTGCGAGGTCGAGGCGGAAATTTCTTCAAGCTCCCAGAATCTTCGCTTGAGAAGCGAATCTAAACTGGGATCAGAACAACATGAAGTTGTACTCGTACAGTGTGAAGTATGTGCCGTAGGTACGGAACCCATAACCACATACCCCAACACAGTTTCAATAGCGGGAGGTATATTATATTGCTCGCTATGCACTATGTTAGGCAAAAGCAAGCGCGGGAATATAGCAGCACCAATCAAAACATCGATACCGCTCGGCTCCGCAAACTTCGAATCTGCGAGCGGTAATGTTTTGAGATGTGTAAGTTTAGAGACATCGACGAGAGCGGTCGGCAATGTCTCCGTTATACGTTCAACAATAAGCGAAGAAACGTTAAAATTAATATCACTACTAAAACGAGAATATAATTTAATATCTACGGAACCTTTAACTGGTTTTTCCGACCCACCGATTCCTTTAACTATTAAATTAGAAGTATGAAAGTTCTTCCAAAGTCCTAGACGCTTAAAACATTCAGAAGTAATAAAATTACTTTGTGAAGCGCTATCTAGTAAACAACGTATTATGTGTGGCTTATCATTTACATCGTAAATTATGACTTGAGCAGTAGCGAGCAGAACGGTTGTGTACGCCGTACATTGCGGGCTATCTCTCGCCGACGGCGAAGCCGCAACGCACCGAGTGTCAATCGAACGCGATCGAGCGGCGCCAGCGACAGAGGTCGTACACAACGATACCTCAGTTTGTGAGGTAATAGAAGGTACAGTCGGCGTAGGCGTTGGGACCGGATTCGGCTGTGACGTCACTACAGTTGATAATTGCGGGTTTTTATTAAAATGTAACAATGTATGATGACGTTGATTACATGTGCGACACTTTAATTTAGAAGAACAGTTAAACGTTTTATGTTTAATACTCAAACAATTGACACAAGCATTGTTGTCTTTCACACATTTGAAACGAGCTGTCGGAGTCAAATTATCAAAAGCGGGACATTTATATAAGTGTTCATGGATATATGCTTCGCACAGACACTTGTTTGAATTATTTGACTCAGAGCAAGCTACATAGGATTGTGGATTAGGAGCTGTCATTTTATTATTAAAACTACGCGATTTATTCGACTTATGTGAATTGTCTGAACTATTAGGCTTATTATTGTTAGCTAAGGGTGGTTGGGTATTACGGAATATCCGACACTGATCATTGATGAAGGTGACAAAACTATCTAGAGTGGGAATCTTACGATTACGTTCTGTCATCTCGAAAGCGCGAATAGTTTCAGTGTCAAACTTTTTTATTGCGAGGTGCAATAAAATGAAATCCAGAAGGTCAACTAATTTTAGATTCTTTAGGGAATTAATTGCGGTGACGAACTTGTCCACAAATAGCTGGTAATTCGAAACAGACGCGGGACCGGACAATTTAAGATTTAAAGCTTGATCCAAATAGGTCGACGCGAGGACACGAATATCCTGGTACCTATCGAGGAGTGCCTGGAATATGACTTGGTAATTCTCAGCACACGGTGTGACTCCCGCGAACACAGACTGTGCCTTCGGCGACAGCTTACCTATTAAATAGTACAACCTGTCTGCATCCGTCAGCGACTTATTGTCATGAACTGTAGATTTGAAACTTGCATAAAATAATGACCAGTTTCGTATATCACCGTCGAACGACATGAGTTCGATTGGCGGCAACCTTGGTCTACATGTTGCGGAATCACTCATACTGTGCCTCCCGGATGGCTTATCTTCCAATTGAGACATCACACGTTTCACGGAACAATACATATCCTCGAATGAGGCGTAGGCTTCATAGCTAGGCTTCGCATCGGGATATATAGCTAGTAACCTAGCATTATAATTTATGATTAAACGAATTTACCCTAAGTTAAGTTCTATCATAATTATACGAAGTGCCTCGTCCGAAGAGATTAGTACCTGTTGGCTACTCAAATCACTATGTTTTAGAGACAATATTTTTTTTTTTTTTTTTTTTTCTTGCCCTGGCTGCTCTGTGTCGGCTGTCAACTTGTCATTTAGTTTAGAGTTATGATGTTTTACAGATATTTCCAGAACGCTTCTGGGTTATACCTTAGGGTTGGGAGGGTGTTACTAATCTCTTCGGACGAGGCACTTCGTATAATTATGATAGAACTTCACTTAGGGTAAGTTCGTTTAATCATAAATTATACTTGGTGCTTCGTCCTCGAGATTAGTACCTGTAATTAATGATTATTATTTACATGTAGACTTTGAGAGTTAAGTTCTGGAATTATCACATACACTATGATGAATTTGTGAAGTAAAAGCTTTCTTTCTTTAAAATTCTTAATTATATTTTTATAGACCAACCATCATGGTTGTCCATAGGTTTCACACATAGGTTCTTAATCAGTTCATTCAGATATGTTCTTAATTATTTGTTTTTGCAATTTTTTTATTTACTTTCTTATTCTCATTGTTATAATGTTTATAGATTAACAATCTAAGTTGTTATTAGATATCAAAGGTTCATATTCAGCATCAACCATTCAGTCATTTTCTTAATTATTATTCTTATCTTAATTATCTTTATTAACAAAATATTATTTGCCTATTATTTATTGTCAATAAGTATTAAAGTTTTTTATAGACTAACAATCACAGTTGCTTTTAAGTAACATAGGTTCTTAACCAAAATGTTTATATATATTCTTAATTATCTTTTTAACAGAATATTTGTTGCCAACTTAATATCAATATTAAGGTTTGTTTATAGAATAACAATCATAGGTGTCATTGGAAAACTAAAGTTCTTAATTAACCATTCAGTTAATATTATACATATATCTGTTTTAACAAAATACAGCTTTGCTTTTTTATTACTATTGTTAGTTTCCTTAACATTACATTTTATACTGATACTCCTTCCTTATAAGTTAAAGTTGCTGGTTGTTGTATTAGTTAGTACATGTTAGTTAAATAAGATATCTTTAATCACAGCTAAAGATTTATCTTGCTAAATCATTTTGATCCTTTACACTAAAGGTATTTTATAAAATTTCCAGATGTACTTGAGTTGTAACTCCAGCCTGCTGTTTTTAGTATCTCATAAATTGTCACACCTGTCTTTAGAAGTAGCAGCGTGGCATGTTCTGTGAGCTAAATATATGGGTACCTACATCAATACTGCTAGTCTTTAAAGTACACTTAATCCAACGACTGATAGTCTGTTTGGACATTAATGTGGTATGGTTTCTTGGTGCCTAAAATAATTCTTATATGTTAATTAATGTGGGCTACAAGGGTTTCAGCTGGATATATTACTGTTCTTTGTCTGAAGTATTGATTGATTTAGTTCATAAATAAGAGATTTTTTGAGATCTGAAATTTTGTTGGTTATATGCATTCATTCTATTTCTATACTTTGATATTATTTTTGACAGTTGTTCTAGAGACAACATCTCATTTGGGTACCAAATTCCTAATACTTCCAGAATCTGGGATGTTTCCCAGGTGGCATTGTATTTTTGGCCAGGTAAAAGGTAGTCTGAACACGCCCTTAAAATATTTTCAGAGTACATTAATGTTCAAGGTATTATCAGTGATAATGCCAATTTGTGACAGTTATGCATTTGTTTTTTTTTTTTATTAGAATTAGAAAGTTCTGTTAAGAAATTATATTACCATTGCTGTTCAAGATGTTATTATTATTTTTTTTTTTAAATTATACCAGTTTATTAAACATGAGTCAATTGTTTGGAAAAGTTTTCTGATAGAGATGCTATCATAATTTCTATCGATGATGGTAGTATGCTTCGTCATAATAGACTTCACTACCTACACACTAGACTCCGACAGCCAGAGTAAGGTTGGTATGGATTTTTCCCTTGGTGTGAGATACTTTATTATTTTCATTAGGTTTAAGTATGATCATCTCTAAATTATGAGAAGTGCCCAATCGGGCAGAGTTGGCCATGGTGACCACAATAATGCCCTTAGCCTTATCCATTATGATTTTTCGTAGATATTTTAATATGATTGAGAATGGTGGAAACGCAGAAAAGAAAATTGGTTACCAGTATACTGTAAATGGGTCAATTGTCAATTGTTATGTATTTGTCATATTTTTTGTTAATGTGACTTGCAGATAGGTAAATTTCAGAATTCCAAATTTATCTTTCAATTATTAATCATATGCATTTTCTTTTAGTTCCCATTCTACATCGGGATGTGACTTCTGCAATACAGTATCAACTACTTGATTTTCAGTCAACCTAATGTAAGGAGCGAAAATGAAATATAATGGTTTTCACACCAATGCCGCTGGCTAAGTTGAAGAGATGAGGGTAATGAATTCTACCCATTCGATTAATGCAGCCTATATTGCTGTTCGATTGTTTATACATAAGAGTATTTCACAATTATTGAAAAGTTTACCAAATATTTAAAAAGACAAAGAATGATGCTAATAAATCCAATTAAAATTCATTTGATATTCACATTCCTTGTCTGACCACTGGCCCCTAGCAATCTCATCCCCACAGGCAGTCCCCCCCCCCCCCCCCCCCCCGAATGAATGGCATATGGCCACCATTTAGGGAATTATTGTAGGGATATCTATGTATTTTTCATAATTTACTTCACCTTGGAGGATTAGGATTTTACACATTCTAGTTTTTTGGTATATATATAGCCATCCATATTCAATAGTAGGGCACGCTGAGAGCAGTACCTAGTCCTACAAAACATATAAATTGACAGATTTCATAATAGATAAGATAATTTTCTTATCTGTAGGTAATGTTACAAGACAGTTATAAGTCTTTTATCAATAATATATATCCCAAAAATATACCAGTATTACTGGGTGTAAGTTTGTTATTTACTAACTTGTGATTAACTTCTTAGTGTTTTCAATATTTTCAGTCAACAATTAATGGCCACAGGATCTTAGGTAATTTGTTGGCAGATTTCATGACTTTAGTGAAAATGTAAGGTGCAGTGTTTTACCCAAATGGCAGTAGATCGAACTTATACAATTTTCCAAGAGGATACCCTCTTGGAAAATTGTATAAGTTCGATCTCTAGATAATTGCTAGAATTTTTATGATATTTTATAAGAGACTGCATCTTTAATGTATTTTATGTATGGCCATGGAACTATCATTTGATAACATTTTTAATTCTGTGCACAAGTCTTCAAGTTTGAAACGACTTACATCAATGCCCTTATTAAGGCTTTATTGCCAATGGGTTTTTGTCTTAAGAAAAACTTGAGACAAATTTTCCTTTTCAAGGCTGGCACTTAGATATTGCATCTTATAGTGTTTTTGCAGCTGGGCTATCTTAAAGTGTTGTGGATACCCATGAAACCCTCAATCCATGATAACATGGTCTTATCATCAGTGATAAATTACCACTATTTATAAGAATTTATAAGCAACCAGGGTACCTTACTGAGTTTAGCGGCGTCGAGGTGAGATGTAATGACCACCTAAAGGATATTGTATGGCTGACTCAGGCTATAGACAGGCTCCCTGTTCTCCTGTCGCCCTTGTGGCGCTGGTGGAGCTTTCGAGTATTTTGCTTAGAATGTGTTGGGTTCTTTCTTGGCTTTGGGTGCTGTTGCAGCACCTGATTTAGAAGCCACTTTACCAGCTCGAAGAGTTTCAGCAAGTGTTTACCCGAACTGATATTTTTCCATCTTTGTGTTTTGAACTTGCCCTTAAGGTCCTTTTTTATTGAGCCGCAGCTAAATTTGCATCTAGTAATTGAGTCACAACTCACAATGTTGAACTTCACATAAGGTACGAGTGGTATCCATTATTCAACTTAATAGATCTGTATAATTTTCTTTTGTATCCAATACTTTGGATAATGTTGCTCCTAGGATGGAGATGGTGCTGAGTAGTCTTTGTTTTGCTTCTATGGCCTTGTTTATCAATAATTTGGCATTTTTCTGTATAGCATAAGAGCCCCAAGTTTTGTCACGTTCAATGTCAGCGTTTATTTTCCCTGCGCAAGGAGCTGTAGGGGAAATACCAGCCTGTGGTCTCTATGGAAACAAGCCTCATGTTGCAAGATGTTCCAGACAGCTGGCCACTTCCTTGTGGAGTTCGGCCCCATCACCATACTCTGTGTTAAATGTTGGGTCAACCCAATGAATTTTGAGAGCGTCTGTGTGTTTCCGGCCTGGAATTGTGAGGGAGATCACTAGTGTTCGTGGTTATTTTGGTATTTTCTTGGTCATATTCGACTTTAATTGTTTCCATTTCATTTGTGGCATCGTCATCTAGGACTTTGCCTGGGATGATTACAAACCATTGTTTTACTGCCGGTTGATAACCGAGTTATAAAATCTGGTGGGTGTAGCAATTCCAAAGAATTGAACGAAACCAGTGAATTATTGAATGTTGTTTAGACAGTCCAATGATCTGCCCGAGTGCATTCGTTAGGTAAAAGACTTATATTATATTTCATGATCTCGTAAGTATGCAGTGAGACAGCCCGATGGCTTGCCCGAAATGCATTATTTGTTTGAGAATTATTGAATGTTGTGAGACAGTTGGATACTCTGCTCGGGTAAAATAATTAAATTATGATGATCTCGTAAGTATGAGGTGAGACAGCCCGATGGCTTGCCCGAAATGCATAATTTGTTTGAGAATTTTTGAATGTTGTGAGACAGTCGGATACTCTGGTCGGGTAAAATAATTAAATTATGATGATCTCGTAAGTATGCGTGTGAGACAGCCCGATGGCTTGCCCGAAATGCAAAGACAAAGACAAAGACAAAGATATTTTATTTCAACTAGGCCACAAAGCGGCACTTTTGAACGTTAGTTACATTAAAATTTACAAGGAATAAAAATTGATTCTACCGTGCATTCGGAAAGTAGCTTGTTATGGAGAAGAACGCACAAGAAACTCCATACTTACTCTTTTAAAAAAAAAAAAGTTTTTTTTACAATATTTAGGTACATAAGTACATACATTAATAAATTTATATGTGTGAGGACAATGCACCCAGAATCACTACATACTATACTACGTACAGGTACAAAGTATTAAAAGTACTCACACATGTACTGTGCAGTTACATAATAAGCGCTAGAAAAACACTAGCATCCGAAGCAGTTAAGTTAAGACCAATCCCAACTGACGGCGCCCGTTCACGAACATGACGCATGAATCGGCACCACCCAGCTCAACCATCATGAAGGGAACCGAATGATCCAACACACACGCCACCATCAGAGAGACATTTGAGAGAGCATGACACACTCAACTGCCAGGGCAAACACAAGTCAACGAACGACACCGAGGTACAGCAAATGGTAGATTTACAGTTGGGTACATAGTACTCACACACGTGCTGCGCAGTTATACTATACTAAAAGAAATTGAGTCTATATAATACAAATATATTCATACAGTCTTCAGCAGGTCCAACAATTCTACAAAACAATAATGTTCTGCATATCACTTGTTTTTGCGCCCTAGTGGTTGTGGAGCAAGAGTAGCATTGAGCCAAGCATTTTTATCAGTGATGTAATCCCCCAACTTATAATATGCCTGCCTGCATAGTGTGCGTTTTATACAAGTTTTAAATTTCGTCTCATTCAGTTCTAGAATGTGGGGAGGAATTTTATTGTAACATTTTGTACAGTACCCCATGAAAGAAGAGGCTACTTTAGCCAGTCTGAAACCTGGTTGAACTAATTGGTCCCTATTTCTAGTAATGTAATTATGTCTATCTCCGTTTTTATTAAAAAGATGTAATTTTTTTCTCACGTACATGATATTTTCATAAATATATTGACAAGGAACCGTCATGATGTTAATGCCCTTAAACAGTTCCCTTAGTGAATCGCGCCGGCGAAGATTGTATATCGCTCTGATGGCTCGTTTTTGCAGAATAAAAATTGACTCAATGTCTGCAGCCCTTCCCCATAGTAAAATACCGTAAGACATTATACTATGAAAGTAACTAAAATAGACTAGCCTCGCGGTATCTACATCACTAAATTGACGAATCTTTCTAACAGCATAAGCTGCCGAACTTAGCCGCCCTGCAAGTGATATTAAATGAGGACCCCATTGTAACGTTGAGTCTAGCGTGATCCCCAGGAAAACCGTTTTATCGACGAATTCTAGCTTCTCCTTGTTTAAGATAATGTCACAATCAGTACTTTTTACATTCGGTAAGGAAAATTTTACGCACTTGGTTTTTTTACCATTTATAACTAAATTATTTGCAGTGAACCAATCCTGAACCTGCCGTAGCGCGTTATTTACGTCGTCAACCTGATAAGTACGTCTATTTATTTTAAAAATTAAAGATGTGTCATCAGCAAATAATACCATGTTTAGTAGCAAATAACACCATGTTTAGTATGCATTATTTGTTTAAGAATTATTTAATGTTGTGAGACAGTCCGATTTTCAGCTCGAATACAGTCGTTAGACAATAGAAATACATTTCTTTTGATTGATAATCTCGTGAATATGCAGTGGGACGGCCCGATGGCTTGCCCGAAGTGCATTATTTGTTAGAGATGCAAGTTTAAGCCATAGGATTGGTAAAATAGTTGTAGATATATGTACAATTAAATAAAAATATATTTTTACAGAGTTAGGTACCTTGTGGGTCTCAATATGGCGTCGACTCTTGAGACGATTTTTGTTTTAAATAGTTTCCAGGTTTTTTTCATTTTTCACCTGATTCTCTCGTATTCCTCGGTTGACAATGATGTTTCCTTTTTGGCATTTTCCAACTTTTTAAAAACTGTTCTTTGTATTTAAAAGTTTAGCTAAGTGTTGAATAGCGCCGCACTAAAACCGCGAATGACAAGTTGACAGCCGACACAGAGCTGCCAGGGCAAGAAAAAAAAAAAAAAAAAAAAATATTGTCTCTAAAACATAGTGATTTGAGTAGCCTCCCGTAGCCGGTACTACATGTAAATAATAATCATTAATTACAGGTACTAATCTCGAGGACGAGGCACAAAGTATAATCATCCAATAATTTATGAAAGTCCGTTCAAATATCATCTATTGTTACACAAGAACTGAGAAAGCCTTCTCTCACCGATTCGGAAGTATTAGCGACTTTAGAGCGATCATAAATTGACTGAATACGCTCGAAAAGTATATTACGCTTAGCTTCTAAAATTACTAACTGTTGATCTTCCGAAGAAGCGATTGCTTTCGCATCACGCGGCATTGCTAAGTAATGTAGTTACAAATTTATAATTGGAGGTAGGTGATTCCTATAAGGGCGGTTAAACTAAAAGACGCTTGAAATATGGAAATTTACAATACGACAAGTTAGTTTTAAATAAGAATTATTTTTAATAATAGCAGATACGTAATTATGAACCTGCTATAGCGGCGTTGATGGAACCATGTATTGGGTTTACAACTTGATTATGTGGGTAGGCGGCTAGGTGCCACGATCCTAGTAGGAATTTATGATTGATTCCTACGTAAGAAATAAAGGAAAATGGATATATTATAGTAATATATCGGGCTAAGAAGGACCAAAAATGTTATAGCGGTTTAAGAAACCTCTTCATCCTTGTGTCTATTATGAAAAGTGGACTGTATTTGAAGGGTTCTGGCAATAGTGCGTTGAAAATAAGCGGGAAAATATTCACGGATCAATTCGGGTGATCTAGTATGGAAATGAGGGAAGTAGTACGCCTTACCTTGTAGTGGTCGATGCCAGCCCACGTGTGGCAGCGAGCTGGTGTTCTTCTACTCCAAAATGGCTACCTTCAGGATCCACACACTTCACACAATTGTATTATATCCGCGAGGCGGGTTAATAGACACGGTTCACAAGGTTCTCAGCAATCTAACTAATTAGATGCATCAGTCTCCAGCCATGTGGCTTGGAAAGCTGGCGGTTGAGATACGAGGCCCGTTCACGTTGAAGTTTCGGTTCGTTCTGGCGACCTGTCATCAAGGCGTACATAAAGGGAAAAGGAATGAGGAAGGAACGAGATAATTAGGATATCGATCGCCCGCGAAATCTCAAAAGCGTTTGTCTATGTGTTTTTTGTCATTGATTTATGACATTTACAGGAGATGGCGCTACCAGCATTACTTGCAAGATAATTGTGATATCCTACAAAATCGTTATATTCAAAAAGTACGTCCAACCAATTTACGAACATCATAATGTTTGGAACTTAAAAAGCTGGGACAAAATTACACCTTTTGACCAGAAGACACAAAACCAAAATGTAGTTAAACAAGCACAATCTGACTATACTTATATTTAAGCCGGCGTCTTTTTCTGCGATTCAATCTGCAGTAACTTTTCATCGTGCCAGGTTTTGCCGATTATAGAGGGCCATTATTTTCAAGACATGATTATGTGCTGAGAAAAATCACGAAAAAACTGTATCGGGCGGAACTGGGTTGCCAGGCGTCCGGATAAAGCCACGGACACGGTCAGGATTTTTGATTGCCTGTGCGGCCAAATTATACAGTGCCATGTTATTACATTAAAATGTAAGATTTTAAGGTAAATTAACGTTTTAATTTGCTTTCTATTGCAAATTGCAATAGTTACTGCTAACTACTATTGCAATTATTTAAATTAATATTGAATGATTAATAATAAAGTATAAAAATTATTAAAAATAAAAAGACATATTTCATTTAATTTTGCTGTTGTTTTATTAGAATTTAAGAAGATTTTATGGTATATGATAAAAAACTTGTTTTAAAAATTAAAGATGGTCTGGCCTTTTAACCCAAATATCTGGCTAAACTGAGTGGTCTGTCCGGCTATTCGGTATGCTATGTCGGTTTTAAGACCTGGCTGAAAGTTATACTGGGTTAAGTTTTGTGTTCCGTCTGACGGTGACATGTTACAGTTGGTCAAAAAACTTTAATCAATGTAAATAACAAAGATTAAAATATATTATATTTATAATAATTTATATTTTATATTATATTATTTGCTTTTCAATATTTTAAAAAAATATTGCAAAACAAAGGAATGAGAAGCCACTAAAGTCAGCTTTTTTTTCAATATTTTGTTCCAAAGAATTTTTAACTTCCCATTGACCTTTTTTTCGGGTGGGAAATCATCCAATGACTTCTCCCGCTCTGAAGCGGGCAGGCGTGTAAGACTTTTAATGACTAAGACTAAAACCCACCTGTGTTCCTTCAGTTGCTTGAGCCAGGGCCGCGGTAACTCTTTATTAAATTATAAGTTTTTAAGCTGACATGGTCACAATTAATATTTGTTTCGGCAAAAAACTAAAAATCTAAATATACAAGGCAAATATCCCGAAACAAATATTAATTCTTTATCAAGTTTATTCGCGACCCAGGCAGGCATCGGCCCTAGCGGAGTCCCCCAGTTTCGCTGAGGTCTTTTTGAGGCGTGCGTGGAACACAACGCGCCGTCGACCATCGCCTGGTCCTTATCGGACGGCGAGCTACCCGTTACTCGCCGTCCGCAAGCCCGCGCCTACGGTGGCCGGAAATTGACTTGCGAATCCCGAATTGAGCTAGGAACTTGAAATTTGGTGTTAATATTTATTATTACGTATATTTTTAACTAACAAATACAAATATATTCATAAATAGAATTATTTCGTTGAAAATCCCTTAATTTTCATATTACAACCAACATGATTTTGCGGTTTGATACGAGAGCCTAAAAGAGCGAAGTCCGATACGCACTAGGCCGGCAATAGTGTCAAAACTTATTCGAAAATCATTGCTGAAGATTTTTTATTGATACGGATAGACAGCTCTTTCTTGATCAATTTGGGTTCAGCGAAAAATATTCCACAATTGATAAGGTTCATAAAAGTACCAAGAACAAGAAAAAAGCGTTAGAAGAAAGCAATCTTCGATATAGTTCGACACGAGCATCATTTCAGATGTCAAATACAAAAAAAAAAATATAACGTTGTTTTTTTTTTCGAAAATCCCAATTACACTTTCAGAAAGGGTTATTCGCGGAAGAGAGATTTACGAGTGAGTGAGAAAGAAGAAAAGAAAAGTTGAGAATAAAGTTCTATAAAAACATTAAAGGTCTATCCACACATATCAGGGCCGTGCCCGGGACGTGATAGGGCCGGGCCCAATCATTGAAGCTTCGTCATCGGCCCGTGCACGGACGTGTGTGAACGAGTTCATATAAAATGTACACAACGATATTTTTTTGAGCACCTGCCGGGGCACGGTCCGTCCAAGTCCCGGGCACGGCCCTGATATGTGTGGATAGACCTTAAAGAAACAAGAAAAAAAATTAAATGAAAAAAACCCCCGACATATTTTTATTTCATGCTTTTTAAGCTACATAATTTATCTAGTAGTAGAAACGCAATAAATTGGTTCTTCCGTTTAGGAGCCATTATGCCACAGGCAGATACACAAATACAGAAACACATAGGTACCCACGTCAAACGTATAACACATATTTTCCGTCGGGGGTTAAAAATAAAACAATGCAGCCTCTAATATCACAGTTTAGAAATTAGCAGAAAATCTTTAAAAACAAACATACTAGCGAATTCTTTTACTTACAAGTCATTACGAGAAAAATTTATGGTTCATCGTTAATTTAGTAATTAGTGTCATCATCATCATCAGCCTATCAATGTTCCCACTGCTGGGACCCAGGCCTCTTCTCTGTGAGAGGGAATGGCCAGTAATTATTGTGTAAAAGCTTCGCCCGCGTAAATCGTGTTTTGTCATCCTAAGGGAATACAAATTATCCTATGTCCTTTCCAGGGTCTCAAAATATCTCCATGCCAAATATTATCTAAATTGGTTTAGTAGATAAAGAGAAGACCCCCTACTACCTCACAAGCTTTACCTCTTTATAATAGTAATATTAGCATATATTATTTATTACTTTTATATACACATAAATTTTTCCAACTGCTGAAATCGACCTGTTACGATCTTTACATACTCCTTTTGTTTCTTTTGCAGTCATACATAACAACTTTTATTAATATTCTCAAACTTGACTAAAACAAATCAGTTAACCCCATCATACTCTGCTTCATAACACCTCCCAAAGCATTATTTAGCCATGGTATCTCTCCCTTATCCATATTTAAAGCCGCGGTTGGCGTGAAGACGGTCCATGTGTAGAACGTGTTTAATGCAATCAATAGATCCAAAGAGCCCCGCTAATAACTTTATGTCAGGCCGGTGCCTTTCCACCCATGGTGACACTTGTTTTAATACTGTTAACGTTTTAACACTTGTTGTAATGATAAGGTGAATATAGGTTAGAGCATTTACCTACTTGTAACGGAACAACGACCATTTGCCGTTTTTAACCGCACTACGAACACGACGCTCGATGAAAACGGCGAATGCTCGAATTTCTGTTACAAGTAAATGCTTTAGTTTATACTAACCTACAGGTTAACAAGCATAGATGAAAGTAAACTAGGCAAAATGATGAAAAAGGCAATTAATATTTAAAACTGATTTGAACATAAAAATAACCAAAGCCTTTATTAACAATCTTACAATTACACTTTATCTTATTTCTACGTCGACAGAAATGTTTAAATTATGTTATAGTTTTCTTTATTTGATACCGGCTCCTCGATTGTCTTGCTTTTCAGCATAGGCCTCCAGCATAGGCCTCCCCAAGTGTTCTCCACAAGTATCGATTTCTAGCTTTCCTAGTCCAAGTCGTCTCTGCCACCTTTTCATGTCATCTTCCCGTCTACGATACTATCTGCCTTTCCTTCTTGTTTTATATTTAGGACACCATTCTGTCACTTCTTTGGCCCATTCCTCTATCTTACTTCTTATTAAATGATCCACTTCAAATGTTTTATTTGATATTTCACATCTATCATTTTAATATGTTTCCTTATTGTGGTTTACTTTGTCTTTTAATTTTGTGTTAAGTATACTTCTTTCCATTCTATGTTGGCATGTTTCTAGCGCTTTTAAATCTTTGTTTGTGCAGCAGTTTGTCCATGTCTGACACCCACATGTGATGCTCGGCAGAATACATATATTAAATACTTTCTTTTTAGATTTTATTTCAGAGTTTTTCATAACTTCTTTTAAAGAGTTTTACAGAAACTTTTTATTAAATTATGCATATATTCCCTGAATAGCTCGGCATAATTTATATAATGCTTAAATATATATTATATATAATTTATTTTGGTTATATATGCTTATATTTTAAATCCGTGTAATATGTGGCGAACCTATTGCCAAAATGAAAAATTGTAGTTAAATTTATTAACTAACTGTTAATTAACTTAAAAAATGAAGAGGTTCTCAATTCATCTGAATGATTTTCTTGTGTAAATATTATAGAGTAAAATTTGGAATAAGGAAAACAAATTTCAAAAATACTCTGTCGCACGTTTTCAATATTCAAATAAAAGTTGAATTCACAGGAATTTAAAAATATAGTCGTCGGTGTACGAATATTTTCAATTAAACATTTCTTTACTGGGTTAATTTATTTTGTGCATTATTCACAAGCACCTTGTCAGTCAGGGACCGGCGTAAAATGGCGTCCCTTATTGCGTTAACATCTAATTTACCTCTTAAGTCCCTCATCATGGGGATAACTTAATTGGCTCCGCGCGATCATTTATGTAAGTAATTTAATGGAGCGCTATTAAACATTTTTTTTTTGATATTTAGGTTAATTTGGATTCGATATCTTAACAAACAAGAAATAAGGCTAGAATACACATAAAAAACATACTATTGAGTAAAATACGATAAACACGTGTCTAAAAAAAAACTGGCCAAGTGCGAGTTGGACTCGCGCAAGAAGGGATCCGTACCATTATTGAAAAAAACACGTTTGTTGTATGGGTGCACCACGTAAATTTTTATTTCCTTCTGTTTTTATTGTTATAGCGGCAACAGAAATACATCATCTGAGAAAATTTCCACTGTCTAGCTATCACGGTTCATGAGATACAGCCTGGTGACAGACAGACGGATCGTGGAGTCTTAGTTATAGGGTCCCGTTTTTAACCTTTGGGTACGGAACCCTAAAAAGTAGGCTCACTAGTGTAAGCACTATTAGAGGCTCTAAACAAGTGTCAATCGGTGGCGGCGATGGCTATGGTCAAAATGCAAAAATGTAAGGGATTGATCACGTTACATTTCGATAGAATTTGACATTCCCATACATTTTTGACGTTTTTGCAATCGCTATCGCCACGGTTTCGATGATAGAATGCCCTTCATCTATACTCCATTTGAAATAACATTAGAAATTTTTACAACCCTTTTTTACATTCCGTTTAACAAATTTTGAGTTATATCCCTTAAATATAAGGATAAGAAAAAAGGATAAACCTGTTACCAAAAATAACTGTTAAATACAGCTGCCATTTCTCATATCACCAACGCAATAGAAGTCAAAATCGGTTGAACGAGCTGTAAAATGCGATTATTTAAATGTCTAATGTTATCTCAAACGGAACCGAAAAAAACTAAAACTGGAACTGAAAAAAGGGCCTCTAATCGCAAGTCGTGTCAATTTTTTGGTGCAATAATGTTTTCGGCATAAAATCCATTGATACATCAAAAAATTCATTTAACCATAGATTAGTTTCAAAGTTTGGATTAGGATTATGTGGTTGTTGCAGGAGGAAATGAAAATGTCTATCAATAGAACAGAGTTGTACTAAAGAAGCTCTCGGACAGACGAATGGTAATATGCCTTTAGGTTCTTTAACAAAATTCATGAACAGTGTTAAGTTGAAGAAGGACATGCGTTCTGGAATCAACACAATATGCTTCTTCGCTTCAGCTGTTTGTCTGTATTAAAGACAGGCTTGGAAAAAAGTTACGTCGATACAACCCCGTACAAGTGTTGGTATGAAGAAGTATTTGTATAAACACCCCTCTCAGGCGTGCTAATAAGATGTACCTATCGCAAAGCATGCCAAAAATGAGTATACGATCTAGTAACACACAAGCATGGTTTTTAATATGCATGTGTATTGAAGGCTTTACAGGTACGATCGAAAAGTTTTACCGTACCTCCCGAGGCTTAGAGCGACGAATAAAATTTTAGACGCCACAAGACAGGCATAAAAATGACAGTAATTGAGCCAGGCTGGATTTCAGAGGCGATTGTACAATGGCGACGGACAAAAAACGGGCAAAAGTTGGGAACATGAATTTCACGAAAGCACTTTAGCTGCTTTTTTGAAGTGTTTTGGCATAACGAAGTCTCATTCATTGGTTTTATTAAAATATCGGTAAGCTGAGTGAGCGCTTCGAGAATGGCTTTCCAATAATCATGAAAGTCTATGAGACAAACGTTAGAAAGTTTGAAGTCGTTTTATTTGATACGCGAATCATATTCCCATTTGGGCTTGAAGGTCAAATGTGAGTGTTGAAGATGATGTAACTAAGAAGAGTGGACTGTTAGGAGCAAATAAAAACGGTGTTTAATGTCGTATGTAATGTGGGATGGACCATATAGCAGCAGCCGCGATTTAGGCTTGTTATTTTTTTATTAGCTCCCCGTATTTCCATTCGGAAATAAATAATTAAAATTCCTTCTTGTACCATTGTGATAAAATCTGTCAAAATGAGCCATAAAATGTTATTGCTTGACTCATTCATAAGTTATGTAATAAGTAGACATGCTGCACCAACCCCAAATGAATTGGGATAGATAAGGGCGGTTTCTGTAAAAAAGTCACCACAGCTTAGGTGAAGAGAGCAACAAGTGAGGCATGATGGTTAATTTTATGAAATACAATAATATTTATAAATAATTTTTTTAAGAGGTAACGATGCCCTTTTATGTGCTGATGGTGATCATCAGTGTGGTTTTAGTAAGTTTAAAATCTCTCGCCCTTTTTCGTCCAGGTGGCTTTTGAAGATTGCTTCCCGATAAAAAAAAGGAAAATAGCCTTGATGTAGCAGGCAGCAGATAATGTAATGTAAAAGATATTTTTTTTTTTTTTTTTTTTTGGCAACTGAGCCGATGCCGACTATTCTAATGTCAAAAGATAGTTATCGTTCGAACAAATGACATGTGACAGATGTCTGAAAGATGTAGAGAGAAGACCGCATTAAATGTCTCACTCTATATCTTAGCTCTGTATATATTAGTCTATGATTAAATGCATGGATTTGGTTGTTCGAATCACAGATAAACTTATAGTTTAAATAACAAAAACAAATTAGAAAATCGAACCGTAATTGCCTTCCGTCAAATTCCATAAATGAAGATTAACTAAATATTATTTTGACCTCGGATAAAACCCTTTTAGATTTATGGCTATCGGTGGGTGGAACCCCTATTTATAATACCGAATGTATTTGAAAGTTCTCCATAGTCCAAACCCAAAAGTTTCTACAGAAACAAATAATATTACTAACTAACGTATCTGAATAGAATAACAACAACTTGGTCTGGTTAAAAAAGTGTACGTACGTACGTATTCATATTATCAATTTTTTTCATAACTGAGAAGTTAAAACGTACACAATAATAAAAATAAACATCCTTCAAAAATAATGTTGCTAGAGCTTGAACATTTACCAAAATATAACCTTTTCAATATTAGGTATCACAATAACATTTTTTCGACACACTTCCACGAAAACTGGCTCTTACTTTTCGACTTACGATGGGAAACGGAAATATCAAAATAACAGCTATTCTCGATAAAATGTAGGGAACACTTTGGAACCATTGGTATCGGCAAAACGTGACATTTGGACCTTCCAAATTCAATAGACTTAGACGATCTCAACGCTCATTTCGCCATTGTGCCTGCCATGGATCGTCTAACCAAACAACAAACTTTGACTTTTATCCTTGTTCTGATGCGTCTTCATATCAATCCTTTTCGTTTTGTTCCAGTTGAACCGGGTGAGATAAGAAAGATCATTCTATCCATCAAATCTAAAGCGGTATTATGTGATAATATCACTCGTGCTATCACACATATCATATGTTTTTCCCTGTACACCGGTCTAACTTCCTTGTAGCGTAAAGCCTATGTTTGTCCACTACCCAAAGTAAACAATCCCAATCTCCCAAACCACTTCTACCCAAGTTTTATCCTTCTCTTCCTATCCCAAGTGCTTGAGGCCTGTGTCCACAAACTACTCTCTAACTTTGTGCAATGCAATTCAGTGATTAGCACTGTGTACGCCCTCCTTTAAGTGACTGGCGATATAAGAGCAGGACTGGAAGACACCAACGTCACTGTACTAGTGTTGGTCGATTTCTCGAACGCCTTCAATACCGTCAGTCACGACATCCTGCTGGCCATCTTATCTCTCCCAAAACACTGAAATGGTTCTCCTCCTTCCTTCAGGAATGTCAGTGGTCTGTTCACGTTGGGGATTCTTCATCTCGCTGGTGTGATATGGAGACAGGCGTTCCTCAAGGCTGCATTCTTTCGCCTCTTCTGTTTTCTATCTTTATTCATCTCATTACTTCCGAACTTCAGTGTGCATATCATCTGTATGCTGACTTGATGTATGATAACCTCCAATTTTACTATCAGGGGAGGGTCGACGAGATACCTGATGCTATCAATAATTAGATGGAAACTTGACAGCCATAAAAACTTAGTCCGATAGATTTGGTGTTGCAGTAAACTGCAATAAGTGTCAGCCGATCATCATTAGGTCAAGGTGTCCTCGAAGCATCGCTAAAGTGAATGTTGTCATTCTGTTACCCGTTCTTCGTTGTTCTTTGTTTTCGACAGTACGATTGTCCCATTAAGCACTGACGTAAATACAGGATCTATGCTTACGTATTGATCGAACCCTGAGCTGGCAAACTCAAGTCGCTAGTGTCAGTCAGGAGGTTACTGGAACGCTCCGGGCTCTGAATCGTCTGAAAAACTTTTTACCATCGAACACAAAGACAATGCTTGCGCAGACCCTTTTTTTTTTTCTGTGAAATCATCCAATGACTTCTCCCACTCTAGGTGCGGGAGGGCGTGTCAGACTTCTACTGACTAAAACCCACCCGTGTTCCTTCAGTTGCTTGAGTCAGGGCCGCGGTAACTCTTTTTCAAATTTATCCGCGACCCAGACAGGCATCGGCCCTAGTAGACCCCGTCAGTTCTGCTGACATCTCTTTGAGGCGCGCGTGGAACACTACGCGCCGTCGACTCGGGCCTGGTCCTTACCGGATGGTGAGCTACCCATTACTCGCCGTCCGCAAGCCCGCGCCTACGGTGGCCAGAAATCGGCTTGCGACTCCCGACGCCCAGGGCGTCGCCTGCGGTGGTTAGGGGCGTGAGGGCGTCTCCGTTGCGTCTCCCTCACGCGTTCCGCCTCCTCCTTCGCGAGCATTACTGCTTCGCAGAAGGAGGAGACAGCTTCCCATACCCTGTCGCTCCGGAACATGGCTTGAACCAGGGCCGGACGCGAGAGGTTTCCACCGCCGATCGCCTCCACGAGGACACGGTGGTGCCCAGCCCAAGCGGGCAGGAACTTCCCGAAACAGCCGTGTCCGGTGAGGACCTGCGTTAGGCGGAAGGTGAGGACGCCGTGGCGCCTCACAAGCCACTCCTCAAAGAGGGGCCTTATCGCCGAAATTGTGGCGTGCCCAGCGCTGGGTTGCGACAGTCGCTCTCTCCATGTCGCCATGAGAACTTGCCGGAGCTCTGTCCGCTGAGCCACGATTTGTCGCGGCCACGGAGTTTCGCCCCGGCGTTTCGCCTCCTCGCGCCATTCCCAGATGTGCGCGAGGACTTTTGCCTCCAGATCCCATGGCGGCAATCCGGCGAGGAGGCTCGCCGCCTCACCAGAGACCGTGCGGTATCCCCGGACCAGCCGGATGTCCATGACCTTTTGGGACGCGTTCAACCAGCGGACAGGTTGTCGCCTCAGGGAACGCGCCCTCACCGGTGCCCCATAAAGGGCCATGGACCGCACGACCCCGCGTAGAGCCTCCGGCAGGAGGCGTTTGGACCCCCTAGATTTGGCAGGAGCCGCTTGAGGACAGCCCCGGCCCGCCCCAGTCTGGGAGCCAAACGTCGGAAATGCTCCACGAAATTCCACCGGCTGTCGAGGACGAATCCCAGGTACTTCATCGTCGACCCGACGCCGATGTGAACCCCTCCTACCGTTATTTGGGAACCCGGCGGTGGCGCGTTCCGAGGACCATGAAAACACATGGCCTCGGACTTGTGCAGGGCCACCTCGAGTCCCAATTGCCGGATCCTCTCAACGACTGTCGCAACCCCGCGTGTCGCTAATTCAGCCGCCGCCTGGTGCGACTTCCCCTGCGCCAGGACCAGCGTGTCGTCAGCGTAGCAAATTACGCTGACGCCGCTAGGAAGGTTGGCGCGCAGCACCCAGTCGTACCCGATGTCCCACAGATGCGGGCCCAAGACCGATCCCTGTGGGACACCGCACGACATCTCTCGCCGGTTTCAATCTCCCTGGTGACTGGGGTAGATGACGGCCCTGTCCGTCAAATAGGCCTCGACCACGCGACAGAGGTAGGGCGGCATCCGGTGATACCTGAGTGCCTCCCTGATGCAACTCCAGGGCAGGGTGTTGAAGGCATTGGCGATGTCTAGAGACACCGCCAAGACGTCCCCACCCCGGGCCACTGCATCCCCCGTCAGGCGATGCCGTCAGGCGACGGGCGTCCACCGTAGAACGCCCCCTGCGGAAGCCAAACTGGATCTCCGCTAGATCCGGCCCCACCCGCACCAGCCGCAATAACTCTTTCAATAACTCTTTCAAAGAGCTTGCCCACCTCATCGAGCAGCACAATGGGCCGGTAAGCGGACGGAGAGTCCGCTGGGCGCCCCGGCCTCTTAATGAGGACCAGTTTCCTCGTCTTCCAGCGAAGCGGGAACTGGCCCCTCTCCAAGCATGCGTTAAGGAGCCCCCTTAGTCGAAGCCCGAGAGCCTCCAAGGCCAGGACCCAGGCTTTCCTAGGTAAGCCGTCGGGTCCTGGGGCGGTACTTTTGGCATTCAGCCTACGTACCGCCACTCTCAGTTCTACCTCAGTCACCTCCGGAGCATCGTCGTCGTCATCGGTGGTGTGGTCCACATCGGGCACCGCAAGAGTTGGAGCCATGGGTGGGGGAGTATGTTCCCCTTGCGAAGGGAACAGTGTGCTTACCACTCCTTCCACGAGCTGCGGCCGGAGACTCTGCGTCAGCGGGGGCGCCCATGGGCGGAGCTTATCCCGCACCATTTTGTAGGGGCGCCCCCACGGATCCCTGTTCAGAGTCCCCAGCGACTCCTCGCGAGCCAAGCCCTTGGCCCGCTTGATCTCTGCTCGGAGGGCAATCCTCGCCGCTCTGTACCCCTTGTACAGCTCCACCTCAATGGCTTCCGTACCTGACTTAATTCTGCGCAGACCCTAATTTTTTCCCATCAGCAATTATGGTGACGTGTGCTACTATGACCTGAATGCTCCTCAATTAACTTGACCGTCATCTAAATTACTGCGTTCGATTTGATTTCAATTTGCTTAAATATGATCATGTCTCTGCGCATCGGTCGCTTCTAAAGTGATTTCTCATACGCCAGCATAGAGAGCAAAGGGCACTAACTAAATTGTTTTCATTTCTTAACTTCTATTCGTTTGGGTATTTTTTATATTATTATATTGTATTTATTTATAGTTTGTCTTGTATTTAAATAAATATTACCTTAACGTGTTTTGTTATCGTTATTGCACGTACCACTATTTGTATCTGCATCACCCACTGGTAGAAAATGCCTATGGCATTAAGTCCACCTCAGTACGTTTGTGTGTTTAAGGTATTAAATAAATAAACAGCTCATTCTTTTTCGTGATTTCATCCTAAAAGTTTTTCTTAAACCAAAAGTTGTTTAAACTTATTCATGAGGAATTATTTTCACGACGTTAACGATTCCAAATTAAAGTCATCCTGTGTACTAGAAATCCAGTACATGTTCTCACCGTGTATTGTAGTCCCAATTCCACCCATACCACATTGTTTAAACGTAAAATTACATGAAAATCATATTAAGGTTCGAATTCAGCGCAAATGGATCATTGTAAGTGTTATACTAGAGGAAGTTTGTATTATAAAGTAATAGAACTGCTGCGAAATTGACTCGAAATTACTTCGCCGCGCGGAAAATGAACGGGCTAGTCCGACTAAAACTATTTCTCGATAGAATTTTGAAATCACTCGAATACTGAACGAGTTTTCAACCTGTAGTTACCCAGTACCCACCTACGTGTAAACGAAACCTGAAATGGGTCATATTTAGAATCTTTGCTGTAGTTGTTTTACAAGTTTTTGATGGTCGCAGCGAATCAAAAATTACAGCATGTATTTATTGATACTGGTATTAAAATATCGTATTGAATTTATTTTTGTACGTCGGTCGAGAGTATCTTGCACTTTCATCTCCACAGAGATCTACCTACGCCTACGCTTGCGAATGAGCAATTAGCTTCATGTTTTGGCCTGACCGACTGCCTGCAAATGGGTTAATTGAATTAAATTATTTGAGTTTCAGTTTGTGAAATATGTATCTACAACCGTCATTTTGAAGAACAAAAACTTTATTTTATTGTCACATTCATAATATGTATACAATAATTCTTACGCAGGGGTCTCCTTTTAAGTATATCAAATACCTGTGCTAGGAGGCCCCGCTCTTAATCTATACCTACTAATATTATAAGGAGGAAATATTTGTATTTTTGTATGTAACGAATAAACATAAACACTACAGGACCGATTTCAAAAAATCTCTTCACCGTTGGGATGCTGCACTACCCGGGTGACATAGGCTACTTTTTATCCCTGTATTCCCACGGGAATGGGAACTACAAGGGTGGAACCGCGAGGCGTCTAGTAGTAACTTACAAAGTCAAAATGAAAAAGGCTAGTAACAAAAAAAATATGTTGTGTGGGTGTGTGTTGTGTGTGACGTCGAAGTATTTAACATTTCACTGAAGTAATTAAACATTTTTGCTAATAGTAAATAGCCACATGAACGATTCCTACCTATTAACATCAGTTCATATTTTCAATAAACCACACATCAACATATTTTTCTTTGGGCACTGATAATATATGAAACTGTGCAATGTATTTTCGCGGGATGTAAAGCAAACAATAATTATAGGCCATCGAATAAATACATGATTCATAATATTATAAAGGATTCACAATCCTTTTCCGTCAGGGGACGTAGATGGGTACCTACAGTTTGAATTGAAGGGGACAAAGTTATTTCACCGTGAAACAGACGAACGTGACTATACAAAAATAACAAAACTGCCGCAGTTTTTACATTTGATTTCGTTGGGTTCCGCGGATTTTGTAAATAGAATAACTTACCGATATGTATCGTAATTCATAAGTTCTCGGAAGAGTTAAGTAAATGTGCACCCATGTGTGGAAATGTATTTTCCGGATAACACATTTATAGTCTTTCGGGATAGAGATTACAATAATGACCAATACTTTGAGAATACCTAGAAATAGGATAGGGTAGGTTTATTCAGGTGAGAGTTGTAGCATGGTTATAAAGTAGATCCATATAGGCTTTTTCGTACAAATCTGGAAATAGGATTGCCTGATTTGATAGTTTTATTTTACTTGTACATATAAACACCAAAGTTTAAAGGTCATTGAACGATTCTGACAAGATTTAGTTAATTTGACCTCAGTAACTATATTAAGATATTCCTTCGCCCCCGTGATTTCAAACTAATATAAGCCTGAAATTCAGAACTTTACAACTATTTGCATATTACACAATGATTCCTTAAATAATACTATTCTACAAGCCCACCCCAAAGAGCACACCCCTTTGGGGTTTTCCCATCAATAACAGAAGCCTTAGAGGGGATGAGTTTCCAAGAAACAATGACGAACATACGATACATTGTTACTAGGTGTAAAAAGAAGTCTAAGTATTCAAGTAGTAGACGAGCGAGTCCTGGTAAACGACTCGACTGGGATCCGGCAACGAAATTAATCAGAAAAGTACAGCGGAGGAGTAAAACAAAAATAATTACCAGTTCCCAAGCAGGAGAGAGAACAACAGTAGGCTAACAGGCATTAGGGGAAGTTTACAACCAGGAAAAGCCCAGTTGACCAGGGATTAAAATTAACATTTATATTAATGGATCTTAAATTGTGCACTTGTTACATTTGATTCCAATGATAGGTGTGGCAAACACCTACAAATTAAGCAGGATTGAAGTTAATTAGCATAAAAATTCTCAACTTTTATAAACCTTTGAAAATATAACATAGATAATATATTCAGGTATGTATAAAATTCAATTCAATCTTAATTTTTCTCAAACATGAGTATAGTACACACAATAAATTGCCAATATGTAAAAATGAACAGAATGAGTTCTTCAAGAGGGCATGGATGGGCAAATCCGTACTATGAGGAATAGCGAAAAACACTCAAAGGAGTCACTGCACATTCAAAACTGGATCATTGGATTTTTGAAAAATTACTTTTGCTAGCCAGAAAAGCTAGTTAAAATGGGGTAAGTTAGATTTTAAGATACAGGTATCCTTAATTGTAATCTCACTAACAATAACATCACATAAATAAAACAAATTTAATCACCCCCTGATATTTTTATAAATAGTTGATGGGTGCACGACTTTTTGATGGCCAGTATGGAACATCTCTATAATAATATAATAACTTTCCTTAAGTTTGCCCTATTTTTTTACATTCCTTTCAGATTTTGATTCTTATACAACTGGATGGTGTAATAAAACAGCTTGTGTTTTTTTTTACAAAATCTTCGGGTTCGATTCCTGGCTAGGAGTAGATAAAGATATTAAAAAAATGCAGTTTTACTTTCATCAAAATCGGCAAAATCTATTAACTGTGGTCATAGTTTCTGATCTGGCCATCAACGCCCTCTTGAAAAATGCACCCTGTATATGTAGGTTCTCAGCGTGAAAAGGCGAACGGCATGCTTGTATGGGAATTTCGTACCGCTAATAAAATTTCGTGTTTTGGGATATTTTTTGTTTTAATAGGAAGTTAATATTGTTACAAGATAGGGCAACGCCATCTAGTAACGAGTAGAAGAACTAAGTAGTAACTAGTGGCGCCATCTAGTATCGTATAGCGGAACTAATCTTCTCGTGGCGAATGGAATTTTCCAGAAGGTTCGAACCGAACATTCTGGAAGTTTCTAGTCGCTTCGGGAACAATGAGTTCGAGCGTCGTTTGTTCTGGAAGTTTCTCGAATTATCTAGAACAGTATGGAACGTTTTAGAAACTACTTCCGTGCTATATAAAGAGCGGTCGGGTTCGTCGTGAGTCGGTTTCGATTGAGAAGCGATACAGAGCGATCAAAGCGGAAAATAGTGCGAAGTAATAGAATTGTTTACGAAGTGTTTTTGTAATAAACAGTGATTAATTGAAGTCTGCTGTTTAAATAATTTATCCCTGAACCCCAGCTCGTAACAAATTGGTGTCAGAAGTGCGGGATAAATTATGCCGGTTCTACCGAAGGAAGAAACGGAAGGGATGCGTACCAGGAGTCAGCGCCAGCAAGACGTAGACCAGAGGCGCTTTGGAGACGCTCCCTCATCGTCATCAAGTGGACATCGAGACTCCGCGGCTGCAGCGGAACCAGCTCAATCTTCGGCATCGCCTGACCTAGCCGCCCTTATGGCATTCATGCAAGAGCAGGCTCGCCGTCAGGAGGAGCAAGCCCGCCGCATGGAGGAGCAGATGCAGCGCGACAAGGAGGAACAGGCTCGCCGTCAGGAGGAGCAGGCTCGCCGCTTGGAAGAGCAGCTGCAGCGTGACAAGGAGGAGCAGGCTCGCCGTCAGGAGAAGCAGGCCCGTCGTCAAGAGGAGCAGGCTCGCCGTCAGGAGGAGCAGGCGCGCCGCTTAGAGGAGCAGCTACAGCGTGACAAGGAAGAGCAAGCTCGCCGTCAGGAGGAGCAGCTTTTGGTAATTAAGGACCTCCGCGGAGCCATTGGTAAGGAGATGAAAGAGGTAAAGGACGAGATCCAGCAACATAAGACCCGCATCGTCGAAATGGAGAAGTCAATACGTGGGCTCAAATCTGGAGGAGAGGCCGTGGCACCTGCAGTTGTGCCCTCGCCAGGTGGTTTTAAAGTGCCACCATTCGACGGATCTTCGTCATGTTCTGCCTACAAGATACAGTTCGAGGCCGTCATGAAATCGAATAGGTGGACCAAAGAACAGGCCTTGACTGCTCTAACCTTGGGTCTTCGCGACCAGGCCTTGATTGTGTTAGAGGCACTTGGACAGGACGTTACTTTCGAAAAGCTTCTGGAAGCATTGGAAGCTAGATACGGCGACGCGCATCTGGATCATGTGTTTCGCGCCCAGCTAAAGGACCGATCGCAACATGTTGGTGAAACCTTACAGCAATGGGCTCTGGAGGTAGAAAGGCTGGTCCGGAAAGCTTACAAGTCTTCACCTGTGCTGATCGACGAGAATCTCGTACAGGTTTTCACGGATGGGATCCGTGACCTGGAGGTTAGGGCTGCCGTAAGGCTAGGCCATTTTAAGAACCTTAAGAACGCCCTAGCCTACGCTTTGGAGGTGGAAGCTGTACGACGGGACGACCGAGCTCATTGCATAAGGCAGGTTGTGACTTCACCCCGGTGCTATAGTTGTGGAGAGAGAGGCCACATCCGGTTGAGCTGCCCAAAGCAAAGGAGTCCCCATTGCGGAAGTCAGTCACCAACAGCAGGAAAACCAGTAGACGCCAGGAGTAAGTGGCAGTTAGTGGCTGGTGATGAAAGAGCCCCAAGGAACTCGATTTCACAAATTGTGTGTGAGTCACAATCATGGGACGGGAACAGAACACCACACAGTAATGCAGATGCTCTCTCACGTAGGTCATGTTCCGATCAATGTAAGCCCTGTGCCAGGCAAAAGGCTAAGCAGGCGACATTTGTGAGAATGTTGAGGACGGATCTTAGCGAAGATTGGAAGGGAATCTTACAGAGTGCTCAGCAAGATGACGAAGACATAAACCCGATCCTCGAATGGAAGAAATCAGGAGCTCCGAGGCCTCAGTGGAGTGATGTTGCAGCACTGAGTTCTATCACTAAGAGTTATTGGGCACAGTGGGAAAGCTTGGTTATCCAGGATGGAGTTCTGTGCCGGAAGTGGGTGAATGCTCGCGGTGACCAGTGTCATCTACAAATGGTCGTACCTAAAGTTAAGGTGCCTGAGGTCCTACAGCTCTATCACACTGGAAGTGCAGGAGGTCACATGGGAGTTAAGAGGACTCTGATCAAGATCCGAGAACGATTTTACTGGATTCATTGTCGAGAAGACGTTAAGGAATGGTGCCGCAAATGCACAAGTTGTGTGGGTGCGGCGGTGAAAGGACCACACATTCGTAGTAGAGGTGCATCAAAGATGTATGAGCACATCAGAGAGACCGGTCAACAGATGTCTGAGAGGATGAAGACTCGCTACGATCGGAAGGCGAACAATAAGGGCTTCGATGAAGGATCTCTTGTATGGTTACATATCCCGGCACGAAGAAAAGGAAAATCGCCTAAATTACAAGCAAGATGGGATGGACCTTATCGCGTAGTTACCAAGATCAATGACGTCACCTACCGAATTCAAAAGGGACCCCGAGGTGCATCAAAGGTCGTTCATGTGGATCGGTTGGCCCGTTATCATGGGTCTAACAATGCTCGGGACGAGCATGTCTAAGAGGGAGGCAATGTTACAAGATAGGGCAACGCCATCTAGGGACGAGTAGAAGAACTAAGTAGTAACTAGTGGCGCCATCTAGTATCGTATAGCGGAACTAATCTTCTCGTGGCGAATGGAATTTTCCAGAAGGTTCGAACCGAACATTCTGGAAGTTTCTAGTCACTTCGGGAACAATGAGTTCGAGCGTCGTTTGTTCTGGAAATTTCTCGAATTATTCAGAACAGTATGGAACGTTCTAGAAACTTCTTCCGTGCTATATAAAGAGCGGTCGGGTTCGTCGTGAGTCAGTTTCGATTGAAAAGCGATACAGAGCGATCAAAGCGGAAAATAGTGCGAAGTAATAAAATTGTTTACGAAGTGTTTTTGTAATAAACAGTGATTAATTGAAGTCTGTTGTTTAAATAATTTATCCCTGAACCCCAGCTCGTAACAATATGATAGATAGTCCCTTCTTAAATTGTTAGATTTTTAGAACTTGGGACGTAAAAGTTTTAACCAGATTTATTTTTTAAGGTTATGTACTAGTGTACCTATGTAGATTGCTACATATAGGTAAAAGTTGCATATTGTTACTTAATGTGTAAAGTATAAGGTTTGTTGCTATCTTTGTTTTGTTTTACTTACCGTTAAGTAGGTACCTAGATTGAGATGAGGTTTGTACCTACTCTGCGCATTAGGAGCACCTATGTCCAGATCGGACTGTAACAGTTTGATAATGATGAGTTTGATTATATTTAATGTTATTTAAATTTTTAAATAAATAATTATCATTTCAACATTTGTGTTATTTTACATAAGGCAACTTCTAAAAACATAACTGCGTTTAGTGTACGATTTTATTACGTTTATTTATTAAAATATTTTTATTGATGTTATTAAATAATCCGAAGTTCTAAAAATAGTAAATTTACATGAAAATAAATGGCTTAGTTGCCTTAGTACGTGTTACAAATTCTATAACCGAACAATAAAAAAAGTACAAAATCTGCCGTTCACCTTTACATAGAGCTAAATTCAAAAGCTGCTTACGGTTTCGCTTCAAACATTTCCCTATGAATTTACTATGAAACACGAAGCGGCTATTGCGAATAGTATCTTGAAGTAAACACAGGATGTAGTAGTCCTCATTTTACGAATTTATTAAATTAAATACACTCGAATATTTATTGATTATTAATTTTTTGTTTTTTTTTAGCTATTGAAATTCCTTATATCTTGTAGTTTTTTTTTTTTGATAATATCACAATTAGCTTGAGTGAGTTGATGACAATTTAATTTTAAGATAGGAACAGTTTTAATTTAATTTATGTTAATGAATGCATCTATGTTATTCTGATTATATCTGTTTTCAATTTATTGTTTACAAATGTAAAATATGGACGATGTCTGAAAATAAATGAATCAATCATAAAATATTTAGGTAATTGCATATGATGAATGTATAATATATATGAATTGTATATTTCCAGATAAACTGGAATATTATACAGGCACACAGAATCAGCATGTCTGTTTTTATGACGTGCAGTGAAAAGGACAAAACACGCGAATGTTCCCATATGTCACCTTGCTTACCTATCCGTCGCACATTTTTATGACTGACCTATTTTAGGAATATTGCGCTTTAAAATTTATAAATTACTGTTTTTTTCAGGGACTTGGATGGACAGGGACGCCCGCTTGGTATTCGTAAATTAACCTCTTGTATACGGTCATTCGAGACACAATGAAAAAGCCCTTGTGTCTCGCGTTGATCTGCGTTTCGGCATACAAGGGGATAAACCTACGGAGACTTATTATCCGTCTAAAAATATTCCAAATCGTAACTCTTAAGCCAAGACATGTTGTACCAGTATGTAAAACTTCAGAACTAGTTAAAAACCTGTTTCCGAAGTCAGGGATCAGATATAGATATTGAAGTCTCTGGCTTTTTTTAAACAATCTATACTTATAATATTATAAAGCTGAAGAGTTTGTTTGTTTGAACGCGCTAATCTCAGGAATTACTGGTTGGAATTGAAAAAAATATTTTTGTGTTGGATAGTCCATTAATCGAGGAAGGTTATAAGCTATATAACACGCTACGACCAATAGGGGCGGAGCATAAATGAAAAATGTTGCAAAAACGGGCAAGAATCATGTATGTAGTGTAGATAGCAAGTTGAGGAGCGAAGCCGCGTGGGACAGCTAGTGAATGATATTTGTAGTTATATTTTGGAACTCCTATCGGATCGGAATCATTGCAGATATTCCAGTTTGTTAAGCCAATTTATTGGAGACTTGATCGCTGATTACCCAATCAATATTGAGAAAGACAATTGAAAATAATTTTGGTATTCTGATTGATCAAACCATGGCTCGAAAGTATCTTTTTAGTTGCGGCCACATTGCAGGTATGAAATGTTCAAAACGATAATGAACATTTCTTAGTTATCATTATGTTTTATTATAAATTGTAGCAAACGTTACCAAATGGTTCCATGTTATTAAACAAATAGCAATAAAGTGTAAGAAACTGTAACATTTAGTAAACAACAGCAGCGCGGATGAGCAAGTCTTCTTCGTAGTTTCGAATGGATTGGTATGAAATGTTATGCGGTGTTATAAAGTTTTCAACAGTATGGAAGTGTTGAAAGCATCAAAAAATTCGTAAAAATACTCATATTATGTTAGTAAATGTTATAGTGTTACATAATGTTAAACAACGGTTTTAATCATTTTATAACTGCAGTGAGGCTGCAAGTTTAACCATCAGATAACACAACATGAATGGTTATTAGCGAACCTTGTAAGGTTTTTTGAATCATTTTGGGGTAACTTTGAATACAGCTGAGAGTGGCTAAATTTTAAATTGGAATTCATTATCATGTACACTTCATGCAAAGGCAGAAAAGAGAATTGGTTTATTTGACACATTGCTATAATCATGTTTTTTTTTTAAATTGAATAACACCAAACGTTAATTTCAGAGATAATGAGATAGGAGCCATATTGGTCACGCGCGGGTGATATTTTTGTTTAATTTTTATTTATCTCTCGTGTCTCTTGTGCAGGTCATAAATATTTTTTTCTTTTTCAGTTAGGTAATTTTATTACATATTTACTTTCAGCAACAAAACACGCAGTAATACAAAACCACAATCGCCATGAAAATTATCTCGCCAACAACAGACTATGAATTGATAATGTTACATCCAGTAAATCAATGTGCCAGTCTGGCGCACATAACTTAGGCAATAAAACGTATTCACACATAAAATAGCCCGTTACTACAATGTTTGTAATTTACTAAAAACGTCAAACTAACAACTGTAGGTACTAATAAACTAGTTAGCGCGGCTTTGGGTTCTGTTATCAGTTCACGTATTTTCATTTGTATGTGTTTGACTTTAAATTAGTTTATTGTTTTTCCTTAGTTATAGTTAGGAAAAGGCTAGGTTGATTGATTATTTATTTTTCCTAAGTTTAAGGGTAACTGTGAGTCGCGTAAAATGAGTCCCGGAAGTTATGCTGCTTTCGGTTTCATACTAAAATTCTGTTTATAACACACAGCGCGGGCGACGCAAAATGAGTCAAATATTCCAGTAGAATGTAAATTACGTGCCTTAAAAAACGTAGAGTAGGCAAGGCAAAGAAAGTCACAATCCCAAAAACTGTTCACATACCAAATCACCGACAAAAACATAAAAAATACCTTGGACAGTCAGTTCTATTACAAAACTGGCGAGGCATTTTTAATGTAAGACAATGTTTTTCAATTCAATTTAAATTCCTATTTTTTTTTTGGTATTCACAACCCTAATTCACTTAAAATACATAAAGGTATTGCCAACACAAAAATGAACACATTTTGGTAAGATAATTCGAATACGCCTTGCGGCATCGCATAGCATTTCGAAGAGTCTCGAGGTGCAGCCCAACGCGTCGCAGCAATGCTTCGTCGGTATACTAGCAAAGCATGAGGCAACAATTCAAACGCATGCTGCCATGGCACAGCATCATGCTGAGAGGGAGCCTTCTTGTCACAGTCATGACGTGCATCTCGCTAGTTTCTGTTTTCTTCTTTTTTAATTACTCTACTAGTTACTTAACGTTTTTATTCAAATTGAATGAATTACAAAGAGGCAACATTGTTTCCTTGTTTGTTTGCTATAATCACCGATCAGATTTCGAATACTCTTTCACCGATAGAAAGCTGCAAAATGCGTGGCAAATAGTGTTATTAATAGTACGATTTAACTCTTATACATGTGTATTTTTATATGTATAAAAATACTGCAAAAAGGTGTCCTCAATCCTCAACTCTCGCTTGACCGGTTTTATTGCCTCATCATTACGTTTTAATCATTATTACCCCGGTCACTCACATGCGCGCAAACATTCGTACATTGTACGAATGTTTTCACGCATGTGAAGGGCCGTCAGACATTTATTCGCATACTTAGGGGATATGCAAATGGGTTCGCATACTCAATTTGCGAAACCGTTTGCGCTTCCTCCTACACTTGTTTACGAATGTCTCAGTCTTGCTTGCTTTTTATGGATTTATTTTGAGGATCCCATATGGTCGATTCATTCTGGAGGAGTTTAATGAACGCCAGCACCTTGGTGTTGCTCCAATCCATGATGAACTACACTACACAGTAGAATTCACGAACTATGAAAATGGCGAAACGTCCGTTACCTTCGCAATCTTGTGTGCAACTGGTCGCACGCGAATGTGTGGGAGACTACGCGAAGGATCGAGATTCGCGCGCTTTGATGTCCATTAAAAAACCGACACAGCTTGGAAAACCGCGAATACAGCGAAAACTTTGCATAATCATTTGAAAATGTCGTCCTACACTTGTGGGTTTGCGTATTCGTGCGAATGTGAGTGACCGGCATTACAGACATAGGTGCAACCTTCTTAAAATTACCTTTTTATCGAACTCAAAGCGGCTTAGAGCTTTTATTTTGAGTTAACGTAACTAACGTTATTGATGAGGTCATAAAGGTCAAAATAAGGTCGAACGAAGAAAATATTAATAAGCTAAGTGATAACTCTATTCCTCGAAATGATTTTCAATTACAAAATTTAAAGACATTATGAACAATGCCCATTGCATTTGCCCTTCGATTTCAGATGTTTCTCGTATCGCCCATTGTAATGACCGCCGAATGGATTTGCGGTTCCACTACAAGGGTCTGTGTTTACATTTTCTCGATGACAATGCGGGGAGCATCTCTTTGCGGTTAATTCGAGAGCTTTCGGTTTACCGACGTCACCCGAACGATTGATTACCGAACATTGCCAAACAATCATGTAAATTCGGTTGTGATTTAAATCGAGATCATTTGTCTTTGGTGACTCTTAAATCCCTTGTTAAGATGAGGTCACTTTATAATTGTTTGATTGTTTAGTAGACAGAATCACCGTGGCGGGGACTAAACTCGGCATTAATAAAGTGCATGCCCGCGTATTGTGCGTTGAGCACAAGTTTCAGCTGTCATAAGCTTTGGTCTCTTGATCGGAACGCACAACACTGAGATATACGGTGCCGGTCCCCCTTCTCACCGCTGACGCATACTGCGACGGAACAAAAGGCCTTTCTTGACGTTTTTGATACGGTTCTGTGTCTGATACCGCATACCGCAGCGTTGTGTGTTCCGATCAAGAGACCAAAGTTCTAGCCATAGTAAGACTTGTCGTAAATGATAATGTATGAAATGGTATGATTTTATTAATAATTTTATGTCAATGTATAATTTTAATAATAATTATGCCAGAATTGGTAAATCACAGTGATCATCACAATCACAGTATTCACCTAAGATCTGGAAATGTATAATTATGTACTGTGTTGAGCAATTAAGATTTAAATTAGAATTCATCAATTTCTATGAATTAACTGTGACACTCAATGATACGATTGGTTTGTATGAATACCGTCCATAGACGTTGCACCATGAGGTGTCTCGGTGCTCTATGCAGTAAAAATTTACGTAAGCAAACTATTTCATACACTGTGTAGAAAACCTATTCAATTTACGTTCAGTCATTGAGATTATATATTCTTCAATATGGGTCATGTCAGTATTGGAGTTCTATGGCACGTAAAACTGGATCACGATTCAGTTACATTTTACTTAGATAAAGTAGCAGATTCTGGAGAAATTTTGGCTCCGTTCTTGTAATTGCTGCATAGTTCCAATGCGATGATAAACGAATAAATAAATAATCTTGAAATACCGGAAAAACACAACCCAATGACGCATGGTTTTTACGTTAATTATTTTTGGCTCTTTGCCGATACTTAACTCATAAACTCCTAATTGTATTTTGTTAGTTATTTATAACTATAATAAATTAATTCATCAAGTTTTGAGCAAGCAAGCTACATTAGCGCACTGTGGTGCCATCTATTCTCTAACTTGAAAGTGCTGATTACAATGCAAATTTCTGTAAGTACCCCGCAGTTACTGGCTAGTTATGAAGTAAAAACTTCATCCCAGTGTGTCATTAAACCAGAAATGGGATTATGTTTCAAAAATATTTGTGCTGAAAATAATCCTGAAATATAGTGCGGGGTATTAAAAATAGAGTACAAAGGAAAATGCACCCTAATGACATTTGAGTGTAAAGGCTACTGTTTGCCAAACATCAAACGCTCATGTTAGATAGCAGCTTTGCTCCCGTACCTATGAATTTATTTTATGTTTTTTTATAAAAGTATTTAAAATCTCTTTTCACTATTACATTCATAAATTCGTTCAGTCCCGCTATGCTCTGGTCCCGCTATGCTCGACTCGAAAAATACCTACTAAAAAGTGAGGGAAACCAAGTATGGTGTTACTTAAGTACTGGTCTGTGGTGAGATAGGCGGTCGCTCCATGTAAAATACTGCAGCTGTATTGCGTAAGTGAATACGGCAACCAAAAGAGTTTGACCGCTATCCAATCGATCAAATCGACCAATCACACAGACAGAAATCCACATCGCGTTATTCATCTCGCATGTTTGATCATGCACTTGTATCAAGCGCATGTTCGATCATGCGCTTGATAAGTTGAGCAACTGTTCTGGGGTGAAGTAAATACCGTCTCACCTTGTAACGTAACGTTAGGCTCAGTGCGAGTTAACGTTAGCTACGTTAATAAAAATAAGTAATTATAAACTAAAAATTAAGAAAAAGGATATAGATAATATAAAAACTATGTGCCGGCTTCGCATGACGTGGGCAGCTAACCGGGCAGCAGCTCGGGCAGGAAGTCGTGGAATACCCGAGGTAGGCAGGTGAGCGGGCACCACGACGGACAAGCAGACGGTTGGTAGCCAGATAAGCGGGTAATCGGGCAGGTAGGCCGTGCAGCAGGCAGCAAGGGTTGATGGTCAAGGCAGGCAGGAAGTGGAGTAGGCAGCAGAATGGAAGCAGGACGGATAGATCAGGCAATCGGGCAAGTAAGTAGACAGATAGTGAGCCCCTTGATAAGTTGCGATGGCCGACGAGAATTATGTACCAGTGAAATGCACACACATAAGCATCACACTTAATAAATTATATTTATTGAACTTCAACGATTTGTTAACATACACAAGCCGTATATATCACAGTTTAAAAAGCTTTAGATGCGATAGTACAGTTGGTAGTTTCAAGTAGTCCACCGACTTTCGGCGTTCAGTCCAGATTCCAAACTCAAAAGCTGACGCCCGTTTTTTTCTGGTTCTGCCATCCCTTCTAAATTTCAAATTCAAATCTCAATAAAAAAGAGCTTTACAGAGGCGGGGCAGTCTGCGCTGCACTTACAATAATGTACAACTAGCTTAAGGAAAGGTCTAGGTAGTCCATGGTACCTACGTTACATCTATGGCTTAAGAAAATAAAATAGACAGACAGATGTCATGTCAGATGAAAATGTCACAGTAGAAAAATATTGCAAGAATTACAAATTAGCAATATAACTTTTTGGCAGTTAGCTGAGCTTTTGCCTCAATTAATGAACCAAAATTAAGGATCGATGTCAACGTAACGCCAAGAAGCTCAAGACGGGCCGTTATCGGCACGGTCACACCTCGGAAAGAAGAAGCCGGGTGGAACTGAACTCCTTTTAGCGGAAGAAAGACACGCCTGGGTCTTAGCAGCATTGAACCTGACCAGATTGGCATCGCCTTCGGAGACTGCGTTCAAGGATAGATTCAAGCGCCCAACCATGGCTACTCGGAGCGCGCGCGTCGCACACGTATCTCTTTCCAACAGTGCTGTCGTCCGTATACCCAAATGTGCCGGGTTTTAGCTGATCTTTTATGTGCAGCAAGAATAATGTTGCTGAGAGTACCGACCTCTGAGGGACCCCGGCATTAAAATCCAGTTGGTCAGACGAGCGGCCATCAAACTCGGCTGGACCGATCCCTCAGATAGTATGCAATCCAATGGCACAGACCACTGGGCAGACCAAATAAAGGGAGCTTAAGCAGAGTAGCTTACTAATAAGGCTTTCATATCAGACGCTTTCAAAAGCCTTCTAGATGTCCCATGAGACGGTAAGCGCTTCGCCGTGCCTCTCAATGGCCTCACTCTAGTTTTAAATTGTATACGCTGGAAGATCTCTAGTTGATCGATTTTGGCGGCAGCCATATTGGCGGTCAGTGAGCATGTCGTTAGGCACTTTTCCAGTCTCATACGAAAGGCAAAACAGGCATGTCAGGATCGGAGACAGTTCAGGCGCACAGGTTCTCAGAAAAATTACTGGAATCCCGTCGGAACCACTAGCTTTGTTCACGTCGAGATCTTCTTTAGTTGGCTACACCGAGCATCGTAGCGAAACACGACAAGGCCACTTGGCGGTACGTATTTGCCCAGTGGGTGGTCGGAAACCTTCAGCCGCAGCCTACCACCAGGTGGTGTCACCTGATTTGCACCACCCGGGTACCACGTGTAGGTAATCAAATCGGGAAAAACGTTACGGACGTGGGTTCCTCAGCCCCCAACATCTTCCTTCTCTATTAAGTGTGTTGTGTGTACATTATTAAATAAATATAGTCGAGAAAAGGTACGGCACATTGATTGATTCATTGAGTGACGACGTGAAGAAGATTCCCACGAAAATAACTAACACCTAAGAATATATTTGAGTCCAGAAATACGTTAGTTAGTTGATTGTCAAAGTGAACGCCCACCTACACAGAGAGTCAATTAATCTATCTAAATAATTACCTACTTCCACAATTAACTTAAACTTGGAGTAGGAACTTAAGCGTTTACTTAACGGTGACACTTAAAAGCATTGTTTTTCGGATGATAATACTTACACAAAATTAGCTTTTGTCATCGGCTTTGTCAGCGTGAATATCGGAAATTATCACAAGGGAACATATTCCCGGAATAAAACGTAGCCTATGTGCTTTTCAGACTATAATATATTTCTGTGTCAAACATCCAGATCCGTTCAGCTGTTCTGGCGTGATCGATTTACAAACATACATCCATCCAAACTTTCGCATTTATAATATTACTAGATTTTGCCAGCGGCTTCGCCCGCGTGAAAAGTGTTTTTTTTTTTAATACCAAGGGAGCATTATACCGGGACAAAAAGTAGTCTATACGCTATTCCAGACTATAATGGATCTCTGTATTATACATATCCTTTTAGCCGTTCTGACGTGATTGAGAAACAAACATACATCCATCCAAACTATACTTATATTATATAGTAAGATAAGAAGCATATAACAAAGATTTTCCCCCAGCTTCACTCTAGTGGCCATTCCACAAGAAAAGTTTTTGTTTCGGGATAAAAAGTAACTAACCGTATTTAGCGATAGTGCAGTTTTCTATTTGTTTCGAAAGAATTACAATCAAACAAACAAACCATCAGATAATTTTAATCTTTAGTTTAACTAAACTATGCATAGTTTTCGACTTTAAGGTTCTAAATTTATTTTCTCGATCGACTTTAGTTTTCAGCTACTCTCTTTGATCCATATTATTAAAATCATAAATGCGAAAGTAATTCTGTTTGTATGTCTGCTTGTTTTAACAGCTGATAAGATTGAGATGACATTTGACACTCTAGCAAACCCTGCCCTGATTAAGAACATTGGATACTTTTTAACCTGGCAGTATGTCATATCCGAATAATTTTCAACCAGCACACGGGCGAAGCCGCTGGCTGAAGCTAGTGCCTAATAATTGAACAGGCCGCTACCACATTCATTCAGGGATAACCAATTTAGGTATGTTCCTTAAGATCCTAAATTCAATCAAGGGGAAATGTAAATGGGTCCCTATTATATCCCCCTATTATAAGATTGTCAATTGTTTTCAGAGGCTGAAGTGGTTCATGTTAGGATACACTTCCATACATCTTCCATACATGTGTTACGTTGCTATAGTTTTATGTTTTGTTATTATTCTTGACTTGACAAAAACATATTTGAAAAGAATCATTTTGGTTTTGTTTTCCTTAATATGGTAGCAGAGCAATATAAATATTAATGATTGTTTATTCGTTGCAATAGTGGACAAAGACTCGAATAATTATGCAAACGGCAGGCGTAAAAATCGAGATCGGTCGACTCGACGGTCCCACTAACTGGCACACATGGAGATACAAGGTAAAGCTTTTACTTAAAAGTACTCCAGGCACGCTAGAAGCAATAGAAGGGAAGTTAATTAAGCCAAAAGATCCAGGAGAAACGGCAAAACCTGAAGATATACAAAAGTATAATCTTATTCTTACTACAAATATGACTGAAGAGACCTTACAAAAAGTAATGCGATGTGAAACGTCATGTGATATGTGGAAAGAGCTTCATAGGCTTTATGATGGGGCAAAGGAAGACAGGAGCTACGATCTCTGTATGAAGTTTTTCCGCTACCAGAAAAGCGTCGAACATGATATGGCCACACATATTTCGACTCTCAAAACTGTATAGTACGACTTAAATAATGAGATTGAAGGAAACGATCTGCCTGAAATATTGTTAATATGTAAAATCTTAGATACACTTCCGGAACAATACTTCAGTTTTAAGTCAAGCTGGTTATTGATGACCAAAAGTGAGCGAAATATAGAAAACTTGACTACACAGGTATGTGCTTACGAAAGATCACTTAAACAAAAGAATACAGAAGAAGGCGGCAGTACCAATGAACTTCTCATGTTAAGAGGAGAGAAACGGAATGAGAAGCAAGGCCAAAGCAAAAAGAAATGGAAGAAATGCAATTATTGTGGAGAAGGCTTTCATAAAGTCACATCATGCAAGAAGTGGATTGCGGACGGTAGACCCCCCAAACCTCCAAAGCAGTCTTCAAACATTGGGATGTTGACAGGTCTAGCTTTAACATGCGAAAGTAAGAACACGGAAAAAGACTCGTTTTATGTGGATAATGGCGCTACGAGCCATGTTACCAATAGAAGAGATATATTCCACGTCTTCGAAAAATTTGGTGAATCCCATAAGGTTATGACAGCTAACGGAGAGACAATTGAAGCCATAGGCAAAGGTTCTGTTCAACTGGAAGCTGACATTAATGGCCACAAAGAGTTACTGGTCTTAACAAACGTATGGTATGTTCCAAGCATTGAAAGAAATCTATTTTCTGTGCTAGCCGCGCAAGATACGTTAAAGAATAGCATATTTCAGTCAACTGCTCAGACATGTAATGTGAAGAATGATGGCAAAGTCATTTTAGTCGGGTATCGCGACAAGTATGGTGGTCTGTACAAACTCAACGTTAAAGTATTGATGCCTAAGCTTGAGATAAACCAACTAACGACATCACAGAATCTTCAGCTCTACCATGAACGCCTAGGACACCAGAACAAGAGACAAGTAGCAAAACTGATACAAAGAGAGCTTGGAGTAAAGGTAGACTCAAGTTCTGCTGATATCTGTGAAGGCTGCGTCTTCGGCAAGAGCCATAGGCAGAAATTTGGCGAGAGACCAAGAGCAACTAAGCCTGGAGAGCTAATCAGCACAGACGTATGCGGACCATTCCCTTACTCGATCTCAAAGTCCAGATACTATGTTTTGTTCAAAGACACCTATTCTAAATATCGATGGATCTACTTTCTGAGACAAAAGTCTGAAGTTCATGCACGCTTGAAGGACTTTCTAGCTGAAGCAAAAACTACTGGACACGTCGTACAGGAGTTATTGAGCGATAATGGAGGCGAGTTCGATAATGAACAAGTTCGCAATACTTTGATTGTTTAGTGGCATTGTAAACCTTTGGGTTTACAATGCCATATACAGCGCAACAAAACGGTTCTTCTGAAAGAGAAAATCGTACGATTGTGGAGATGACAAGAGCACTTATGCACGCTCATGCTAAGATTCCAGAAGGTTTATGGGCTGAGATATCCAAAGCTTCTGTTTACATACTGAACAGAACGGGACCTACTCCTGTAGAAGGAAGGTCTCCGCATGAGCTCTGGTACGGCAGAAAACCTAGGATCAATCATCTGAAAGTCATTGGATGCGATTGCTATGTGCATGTCCCAAAACAGAAGAAAATAAGTAAGATAGCGAGGAAAGCTGAAAAAGGAATACTTATAGGGTATGACGGTGACGAAGGATATCGAGTTTTTAATGTTAAGGACTTAAAACTCATCAGATCTCGAGATATTGTGTTTGATGAAATGCCTGTACTTGAGAAAACCAAGAATGACATAACTTCGCAATCACCTGAACCTGAAACGAATACGTACGAGCTTCCATTGCCTCTTACAGACTCTGAAACTATTCGCGAGGAGAGTCACACCAGCCCACTTTCAGAAGCAAGTGACAGCATCGAAGAGGACTATGAGTCGCTAGAAGAAGAAGAGACAGCTCATATAGAGCCTGCAACAAGAGAACTGCGTGATCGAAGCCAGATTAGACCTCCACAACGGTTTAGCTTTGATCAGTATGTTAATGAGGCTATATCTTTTCCTGAACCGACTTCATATCGAGAGGTCATGCGAAGCTCTGAAAAAGATAAGTGGATCGAAGCGATGAATAATGAAGTTAAATCTCTACGAGATAATCAGACTTGGGAACTGACGAACCTACCTAAGAATAGAAAAGCACTACGATGCAAATGGGTATTCAAGCTTAAAAAGAACCCCGATGGTACAGTAGATAAGTATAAAGCACGATTAGTTGCTGTTGGATATACACAAAAGAAGGGAGTCGACTATGACGAGACTTTTAGCCCAATAGCCAAGATGAGCACAATCCGAATTATGTTGAGTATTGCTGCAAATGAGGGTTTAGTACTCAGGCAGTTTGACGTCTCTACAGCCTTTCTATACGGTACTGTGAAAGAAGAAATCTTTATGCGACAGCCGGAAGGATACGATGACGAGACAGGTCGTGTATGCAAATTGAAAAGAAGCTTATACGGATTGAAACAGGCACCTAAGTGTTGGAATGAGTGTATCCACGATTTTCTTATGGAATCAGGTTTCATCCGGAGTGAAGCAGATCCCTGCGTCTACGTCAGAGAAAGGGGACAAAAGAAAATGCTGCTCGCACTCTATGTAGATGACGGATTATTGGCCGCGTCAGACCAACAAGAGGCTGATGACTTCATTGAAAATGAATTAAAAGGGCGTTTTAAAATCACAACGAATGTACCGTCCTATTTTCTTGGCCTGGAGATAGAACAACACAAAGATTGTACTATTAAAGTCCACCAAACTGCGTACACTAAGAAATTGCTTGAAAAGTACGAAACTTCCATACATCTTCAATACATGTGTTACGTTGCTATAGTTTTATGTTTTGTTATTCTTCTTGACTTGACAAAAACATATTTGAAAAGAATCATTTTGGTTTTGTTTTCCTTAATAGTTCAGACCCATATTGGACCTTATGGGAGAATCGGTCCTTCCGAAAATCAGAACAAAGGAAAACAACGGAAGATCCTGAAAAGGTAAATAGACTTGACCTTGGGTTAGTTCCTGGGTCTATCTACTTTAAAAAAACTTATTTAAAAAAATCAAAAACCAGACTGCTTAAAAAACGAACTAAAAAGACGTACACAAGAAGAAAATCATGCTGTGCAGTCGGAGGATACATATTCGCGAGCTGGCTGACCAAAACCAGATGTAAAAAGGGAATAAACCGGCCAGGGGCCGGTGGTGTCAAACCAACCAAAGGTTTCCGTAGTTGGGATGAAAATTTGCCCAAACACAGTACTTCTCTGAGAATCTGTGAATCACCAAATAGTGTCTACGGTTGTAACCAAAAATATCCGTTATCTCTTAAACCACTGTAAGTTTTTAATGAAAGTTTTTAGTCAAACAACTTTATTTTTTTAATTTCTAAACTTACTGGCACATTTTTGCGACTACCATTAATTTCACTCCACCGTTGTTTAGAGATTCATAGAACTGATCATATTTCCTAACGTCATCAATATAGTGCCAAAAGTCTCTGAGTCGGATCACAACGATTGATGAGATCAACATTCCTCCAATATTTTTCTTTACCGTAAATCAGCGAGAATCATAACAAGAACAAAAAGAATACGAAATAACAACTCAACAACCACATCCATAACCTACCATAACCAACAACAGCAAATAATAGTTAAAAAACAAATCACATTCGGCCATAAACAGGAGCATACCATTCATACACAAACTATTCGAGTATCATGCATTACTTATGTGCACACGGCGGCCAAACGTTGCCAATTCCTCAGCAGGGTTACTGGGCCAGCAAATGTTTTTTTAGCACGGACTGTTGGAGATCCAGGAGTGTGAGATTATGTCCAAATCATGTGCTGGTTACTGGAGAATCGCCAAATCTGGGCGCCTCGGGAACAGCAAGCGTTGCCAAAAGCTAACTGATCGATGGGCTTAGGAATTTGTAGGCGGATCCAGGAGTTTAGATAATGTTTGGGTTAATAGGGGATGCCAGGTTGTGTTGCAAATTTGGTTATTATAATACCATTTGTTTGTGTCTGTAACATAGGTAATTTCTGGCCAAATATTGGTATACTATACACTACTCCGTTATTCATATCTGATTAACTTCATTGCGGGATCCAAGACAGTAAACTTAATTCTCCGGGACTTCATCGAGCTTCATTGCCTCGGCGCTTTTCTGGTGGTTGCCAATGTTGAGTTTTAGGAGTTGCAGTAGTTTGGGAATATTGCGGTGGATTTGTCCCAAAACATAGAAAGAAAGAAAGAAAAAATTAACAATTACTTTTTTTTATTAAATACTATATTAAATACACTACTGCGTATTGCGTACACTGTATTCTTCGAAGCGTATACCTCCAGAAAATATAGGTGTTAAATTTTAGACTAGCTTCTGTCAGCAGCTCTGCTTCATTTTCCTATCCTACAGGTAGCGTGATATGATGATTTTGGGATAAGGGCCTATATACATCCCAGTGATAAAGTAATTTTCGATAAGTGAAATAATTGTTGTAACATGATCAATATTTCCCAGAGATAACATCCTCCAAATGAATAATTTAAACTGTGTATAGTTCTATTTTCGTTTGGTCGTTTATATTAAGTGCAGTATCGCTTGAGTCAGCAAAGACTATGATATGAATATAAGTATTTTGGGATTAGCTCACCTCAGTAGAGCTTCCGAAAGAGTGTCTTAAATGAACTTGGACCAAACGAATCACGGTCTTGTTCAATACCCAGGCAACACCCACTTACATCAAGATCGGGCATTCCAAAGTAGTTGTTGACGATTATGTTTACCTAGGACCAACAAACTATCAAGTTGGGTAGGTCCGACTTTGAGAAAGAGGTCAAACTTCGAATGGAACGAGCAATTCAATTCCTTGAACAATTTGGGAGCAATAAGTGATTAACGCCTTTTCTTGGGTAAAATCATATATAGCTATATATACGATTATTTTTCCATTAAAAAAGATTTTGAGAACTTAAAAGTTCCAAACGCCTAGCGACCTCACATTGTAGCACAGTTGCTACGCCGTAGCACAGATTTTTACGCTGTAGCAATGCGTGTATCGTTTTGAGATCCGTGCGCCCGCACCGATTCCTGTAACGACCCATGTATTTCTACACTACTTTCTAGGTAAACTGTAGAATATTTGGCAATTGTAGTTGTAGAACAAGATGTGGTTTATGTCCTTAGGGTTCGCAAAGAATATAAACAAAAGTTTCCATATCAGTTGCATAAACACACCGTTTCTGCGGAGATTCCTATTACGGCAGTCTGGATTATTCAAAGGAATTAATACCTCTGCGAAGGAACGATAGTAAACAAAGGAAAGATAAGGCAGTTAAAATATTCATGAGGGCACGGATCCAATATTCTTGTTATCTAGTTAGCGAGCAGCAAAGCCTTGTATGTAATAATGTTAGTTAATATTAAATTAAAAAACAAGGAGCAATTTAAGTAACATATTATAAAGAGGTGAAATTGTATGTTTAAATCTAAATCAAATCAAAATCAAGCCACAGGAGCGAAGCCGCGGGATAGAACTAGTTGGATATAATGTTGTTGCATAAATAATAGCTTATTATTCTCACTTTCTAGAACGTTGTTGTTGAATGTAGCCAATCATAGGCATTTTCCAGCGAATTTATTGATCAGATAGTAGGAAATACCAAAGCCGTGATTCCCAGAGGAAAGAGGGTTCTTGCGGCCTCTGATTGTGAGTCACAGTGCCAGTGTTAGGTTAGGTTAAGAATATATTGTGTAAGAATATGTTGTGTAAGAATATGTTGGATATCTTTTTTATATTTTACAGAGTAAAAGAGTTTTGTTTTGATTTATCTAGAAAACGTTATTTAAATCTCGCTTAAGCCTCTAGTTTCTTGTTAAATAGACGAATATTTTTGTCGTTCTTTTTTCGGATGTTGAGATGGATGTACGCAGTGACGAAAATGGATAAAGTGAGATATGAGTATATTATAGGAAGTTTGATAGTGGCGCCATTGACAAAATAGTTGAAAGGAAACTGCTTGTCCTGGTATGGTCATGTGATGAAGAGGGATGCAATGCAGGTTACTAAAATAGTTAAATATAAATATGGATGGATGGAGAGGGTGAGGAAGGTTAAAGTAAAGATGGATTGACTGTGTGGGGAGTGGTATGATAGAAAAGGGAGTCAGTGATGGCGTGACGGGGGACAGGAAGGTATGGAAGAAGAAAACGTGTTGCGCCGACCCCCAGTAACATGGGATAAGGACAGGTAGATGATGATACGAATATTTTTGTCGACTCGAAATCTTACTTTTATAATATTGGATATAATACGGGGAAGAATATTGGAGAGGCCTTCGCCCTTTGTAGGACAATATAGACTAATGTAAATTTATATTGAGTCTACCTACACCTCCTTTGTATTAATTGACTCTCATAATACCAGGTACCTACTTTACAAACAGAAAACAAAATAAAAAGGGTTGCTTTGTATTACGCATAGCCAAAGCCAACACCATTAATGTAAAAGGACCGAGTCAAAACATGATATCGATATGCCAGGGAGTGGATATGGAATATTCCAGGCATAAAAAAAAACATTCCTCCAGATATGCCAGGAAAAATATGCGTTTTGGGAATCATTGTCTTCCTTTGGTAATACGAAGTAATACGAACTCGCAATGATAATTTAATAAAGAGGCTACAAACGTATAGTACAGTCAAACTGTTTGCTTCATTACCCATTCAGCTGTTAACTTCAAAACATTAAAGTTTGCATGATGCACTTGGTTTAAAATTAATTAATGCTAGTTTTACAGAATATTTCACAAAATCTGTTAAATAAATCTGGGCGTTTGATTAGTGCGACCCGTTATACAATACTAGAACTCAGTACACGTACCAGTTTACCGTTAACCATCGACTATTCCTGTAACAAAGTGCCAGTATCCAGTATATTACTCTTTTACAACAACTCTCAATGAAAGAAAGCCTCTGCTGGCTCACTCCTTTCCCTTGAAGGCAACAAAAAAAAACGTGCCTATCTTTTTAGACTACTCTCTCACCATAATATTTCTATTGAACAAACTGTTACCGGGACCGACGTCTTTGTTTTCCACTTAGTTTTTCACAATAAAGTTCACCTGTCCATCCGTGTGTCAGTATGTCCGTCCGTCCGTCCCCCATGTCGAGGTAATGAAAACGTCCAACTCGAATGTTTTCACACGACCACTTACATGTATTTTTAAGCTGTAGTTACTGACATATAATCTCCTTCGTGCTACCGATATATAACTATGTTATTGACAACCATCACTCGTCACTTGAAATGATATAATTGTCTGTCATTCATTATTTTATTTACGACTTGATTTCTGTAGTTAATAAAAGCCAAGTTATTTATTTGGTGGTTTATTTCTAATGTGTCAATTTTATTAACTACACACAACTATGTCTGTTAAGAAGAAAGAACCGGAGAAAACATGTTCTTTAGCCAGGTATCTACGACCTGATCGATTCGACGTGGAACCTAATGCACCCGCAGCGGGAGAACAGTGGGCTCATTGGCAACACACCTTTTCAAACTTCTTGATTGAAGAAATACCTGCTGACGTCACGGATTCAATAAAACTAAAATTACTAGCAACAAAACATAAACATTAACATTTACATAAACATTAAAGATTGTCAAACTTATGATGACGTTATTTCGGTTCTGAATAAAACGTATCTCAAGCCTCAGAACGAAATATTAGCTCGATATGTCCTCGGCGCGCGAAAACAAAAACATGAAGAAACAATTACTGAATATTGTCGCGCTTTACAACTTCTAGCGCAAAATTGTAATTTCAAATCTGTCTCCGCCGATGGACATAGAAACCAAGCAATAAGGAGCGCTTTCATCGCAGGAATTATTTCGGCGAAAATATGTGAACGGTTACTCGAAAACTCAACGCTTTCGATGGATGAAGCCTTCAACCAAGCCGTCGTCCTTGAAACAGCAGAAAAAGACTCCGCAATCATGGGCGTTGGTGTACCAAATGCTTTGAATGCTTTACCAGTGAATGTCCCACGACAAGAACAACCTCAACACCTAATGCAGAGTTCAAACAATGCAGCGGTTTCGTCCTCAACTCCTCCAACTGCAAGACGCTGCTTCTTTTGCGGTGGAAAAGTGCATCAAAGGGTTAAATGCCCAGCATTCCACGCCTATTGTCAACTTTGTTCTAAGAAGGGACACTTCGCTTCAGTTTGCAGTTCTCGCAACAACTCTTCAACTAGCAATGCTATTTCTTGTTCCACTGTTCCCGTCGAATATGTGCAGTCACCAAGTTCTTCTCAAACGTTAAGCACCGTTTACTCAGCTGTATCGTCCGCCAGAGCGTTTCATTAAGCCTCTCCTCATGGCCGTTCCCCTGCGGATTATAAGGTGTCGTGCGAGAAGTGGCAATATTACAGTTATTGAGAAAGGTCTATATTTTAACTGTCATGTTACAAATATGACATAATCAACAGACCAGGAATCGAAAATGTTGCCGCGGATGCACTGTCAAGGGTGTGTGCACTCATGAGTAACTCTAAATTATACGAATTGCACGATGCACTCTCTCATCCCGGAATTTTGTTTTTTTTTGGGCGCACGGTTGGCGCAGTGGTTGAGCGATTGACTGCTGCGCTGCGTGTCGCGGGTTCGATTCCCGCACGGAACAAATATTTGTATGACCTACAGATAGTTGTTCTGGCTCTGGGTGTTGTGTATGTGAGTTTATATGTTTGTAAACGCACCCACGATACAGGAAGTAATTCCTAGTGTGGGGCAACGTTTTTTTTTAAAGACAGAAAAAAAAAAAAAAAAAATACCAGAATGTATCATTGGATTAAATTAAAGAATCTTCCTTACTCCTTAGACGATATTAAACAGATGACCGCTTCTTGTCGTGTATGTGCAGAAGTCAAACCTCGCTTTGCCAAATCAAAAGGGACACTTATGAAAGCTGTATCGCCGTTCGAAAGATTAAACATAGACTTCAAAGGTCCTCTGCCTTCGAATACAAAAACAAGTACATCCTGACAGTTATCGATGAATTTTCAAGATATCCATTTGCATACGCATGTCCTGATACTACTTCGGCTACTGTTATTAAGTGTCTAAGAGATCTTTTTTACGATTACAGTCAGCCTTTGTACATACACAGCGACAGAGTATCCTCTTTCATGTCGGAAGAAATACAGACCTTTCTCAAAAACTGTAATATTGCCACTTCTTGCACGACACCCGGTGTAGAGGCTTAATGGAACGCTCTGGCGGACGATACAGCTGAGTCTCAAGTCCAAGAATTTGCCAATAGAACAATGGGAGCAAGTTTTAAAGCCCTCCCTTCACTGTGTGCGTTCTCTACTATGCACTCCAATAAATGCCACTCCCCACGAGAAGTTATTCAACTTTCCTAGGATAACGTCAGTCGGCGAATCGCTACCGTCGTGGCTTGTTCCCGGTCCGATACTTTAAAAAAAGTTTGTTCGTTCTAAAACTAATCCTTACGTCGAGGAAGTTGAGTTGCTTCAAACAAACCCCAGCTACTCTTACGTGCGACGGCGTAATGGTCAAGAGACAACCGTATCGAACAGACACTTAACCCCGCTTCCAGCAATAGCGGATGATGAAAACCCGATAGTCGACAACGAAGACTTTGAAAGGCCCGTACTGGAAGACAGGGCTGATGATGGGGGAATAAATGAAGAATAATTTTTTAGAACCCCACTGCAAAATGCTGAGGTCCCACAAGTCAGAAGATCTACAAGGCCAAAGAGATTACCCTTACATCTCAATGACTATCTTCTTGATGCAGAAACCATAGAGGGGGAGAATGGCATATAATCTCCTTCGTGCTACCGATATTTATCTATGTTATTGACAACCATCACTCGTCACTTGAAATGATATAATTGTCTGTCATTCATTATTTTATTTACGACTTGATTTCTGTAGTTAATAAAAGCCAAGTTATTTATTTGGTGGTTTCTTTCTAATGTGTCAGTTACCAGGCAGGTGGTCTGATAAATTCTCTACTATTTCGGCTCACTTATTCCACAGAATCTTTCATGTTTGATAAATATATAAGAATTTCGTCACTGGATCACACTGAAAAGCAATTTTCTTTAAAATGCCCTTCACATTATACAAACCCACAAAGATGACCTTGCAAAATTGATAACTAGCTACATTTCAGAATGATATATGATGGCAACTCTCCGAAAGAGATCAGCAAACGTATCCGTCTGGCTGGTGAGTTCGCATTTGTATGCTTGAAGATTTACACGGCTTATCTTCGCCCCCTTTGTGTCTTGTTCGGCTTTCCATGAAGCCGCTGGATATACAAGCCATTTGATCGGAAACAAACTGACGTACTGTATTGATATGATAGATCGTTCTTCAGGATTACGTTGTTTGATCCGCATTGTGAGCTCAAAGCCTTCAGCCTTCTAGTTTAATCTTCATATCAATAATACGAAACTAAATCTGTATAGATATAAAACAAAATGTGCCACGAGATTGATCTTTTGTTAGACAATATGGATTTCGGTGTTATGTTGAGAGGAACGGAAATCCAATATAAGTATGTGAGTAAATGATGGATTATTAACGCTTTTTCCTTCATTTTCGTTCATGAGATAGACAGACATTGAAAGATTATCAATAAGGAGTGAATGTCGAAGGTGTGAGATATTTTCGTAGCAGGTATCTTGTTATACGGATTAAAAATTATTTCAATGAAAATGCGCACATAAAACTGCTGACTTATTTAAAACAGAGCACCATTTTGGTTAATTTTGCTAAAATTAAAAACAGAAAGGTGTCTTTTCCATTACCTCGAACTAAAGCCAATAGTCATATAGTAAAAGATATTAAAATTGCAAGAATCGCTTTTAAAATACTAAGAGATTACGTGTGAAAATATCCCAATCACGGCGTAAACATTGAAATATCATCAATGCTCAGATTACGCATTCACAAAATTGAGATAACGACACCGAAAACGGTTGAAGAGAGCGCCCAATTTATCTTGACACGCGGTTAAAAAAGGAAGTGTATTCGACATGTCTTTTTGACACGTTATTGACATTTGGCTTTAGAAGTAGCGCTATCGTGAGGTGAGGTGTCGAGATATACTGGGCACGCTGTATAAATAGTATGTTACTTTAGAGACGTGCGCTCGTAGGAAATAATTGCCCCCGGAAAATGGTAGATCTGGGGCAAAGAAAAGGACAAAAGGGTTCTGTTGCTTCTCATACAAATATCTCTATTTAATTTGTGATTTTGTTACTTACTAGGTTTTCCGCTTTTCTGGTGTTAGCAGGGAATCGCATCACCAATTTTAAATCAATTTTAATTATTGATAGGCTTGCGCTTGACCACTATCTCACCTGATGGTAAGCGGTGATGTAGTCGACGATGAAGCACGCTTGCCTAGAAGAAACCTATTCAATCTTGACTTAAAGATTCCCAGCTTGTAGCTATCAGGAAATACATGCTCCGGCAGGGAATTCCACTCCTTTGCTGTACGCATAATAAAAGAATTCCCAAAACGTTTGGTGCGTATGGGTGGGATGTCCACTATGTACCGATGACGCATTGCCGTACGTCTTGTAGTCCGATGATGGAACGGGCAAGGAGGAATTAGTTCATTATGTTGATTCTGGCTTTCAGGAGTTGCAGTGTTTTGGGCACAGTGCGGTGGGATTGTCCCAATTAAATTCCACACTCCCCGAAATGTAACCGATAAAAAACCGACAGACTGGCAACACGGCGCCGATGTTCGAGATTCTGGAGCTAAGATTCGACCAGTACTGTCTGTTTAGTCTTAGCCCGTTTTTCGATCGAATCAAGTGCATCCAGCTGGTACTTGGCAGTTCCATCCCAGAAAGAGAGCAGTATCCCATGCATGATCGAACTTGCGCTTGATATAAGTTGAGCAGCTGTTATGGCGTAAAGTACCGTCTCACCTTCGCGAGGATCCCCAATTTTTTGGCAGCCAGCTGAACTTTTGCCTCAATGAATGGACCAAAATTTAGCGTCGATGTCAACGTGATGCCCAGAATCTCAAGAAGGATCCGGGTGGAATTGGCTACTTTTAGCGGAAAAAAGACACACCTGGTTCTTAGCAGCTACAAAATGCCAATTTGTGGCTATACTACATATGTACACCTCTATGTATCCTTCAAGGCATTCAGTAGTAGTGATGAAATATACTAAAAAACAATATTTCACAAGTTTCATCTCACGCTAAATTATTATTTTTTACGCAATTTAGCGTATGGAGCACGCAGTTTAGTTCAGTTTATATTGTGTCATGTGTCGCCTATGAGCCGTACGAATTGTTTTCAAAACATAAAAAAAAACAATGAATCACAAACATTCAAAATTATTTTGTTTCACACGTTTGTATTGAATGTGGATGAAGCACGCTACAACAAACAGTGAACGCTATGACCAGCGGAACTTAAATTTAACGATAGTTGCCACTGCCACTGCTTTTTATGCAGACCAATGAAACCGATTATTTAAAATTTGAAGAAAATATAAAAAATGAACTAATTTTAATAAAATTTTATCTTGCCCCTTAAAATCTCGCCAAAGAAAATAAGAATTTGTCTCTTGTAAATCATAATGTATCGGACAAATAAGAACAAGAAAACTCCGAGTAACATAAACGCTTAACTTCTGAACAAACATTTAATTTGAAATGTACTTTTTCGAATAAACATAAAAACTTTTCTATGTACCGCTTTGAAAATGGTTGATATTAAGGCAATGTTTTTAATTAAACTTGCTCGATGTTGCGTGAAGGGGAAGAACTGGAAGAGTCGGAAAGTTGTGCCGTCCGACGCATTCAAGGCTCAAGTCTTCGGAACAGCTTTCTCTAGTCTGCCTTTCATACGCTAACTCGTCAGCCGGAGTCTGACTTTGTAATAAAACTATCCGCCATTCAGCCTCGCTCAACTTGTACCTAGAAAATAATAACGAGACAAGATTTCTGAGAAACATGAAACAACTAGTTCTACACAGATTACCTTATTTACGAACTGATTGAGTAAACAGAATAAAACTACATTATTTTTGTAATAGAGCGTATAATTTAGGAATATTTCATGACGGCTAGAAAACTTTTCCGTCGTAATTTTATACACAACGTCGTAAGTAAATAAAAATCGAAATTACGTCTCCTGTAATTTCCATATTTAATTATTAAAAATGATATAATAGTAGAAGAGATAAAAATAATGGTCTATATTTTATGTGAGTGATAAGAAATTAGTATAAAATTTAAGGTTATTGTATGATAAGCCTTGATATATTTACTTTGACACAAAAAAGATATGGTCCATTTTCCTTCAGTTTCGGTGTTCATATGTTACAGGGAAATAAAAGGCTTAATGCAGATACATTTATTATCAATAGGAGTCGTATAAAAATATGGATCCATATTTTCGATGAAGTGACCTTATCATGAAATTCTTTCAAAGGGAATAAAAACACTGACCGTAGTAAACGTAAGTGAAACGTAGAATAAAATTGTATGAGAAGAACTCACGGGTTAGTGACTTGTATCCATGCAAACTATAATGTGCTCTTTTATGTGACTAGTTTCAAAAGGTGGTCACTGATCATGGTTCATGGTCATTTACTACAGTTGTATTAAAATCACACATTATCACTTCATGCGCCCCGAGCCAAAACAAAGAAATATGAAATAAATCCCAGCGAAAAAATCAGGTCATATAAATAGTCCACTTAAAAATGTTATGTCCCTTCCCTGCTGGCTGCCCATTCTTAACTTTTAGGTTCCATAAAAATAAAAATAAAAATATCCAGGAAAAGTAGTTCATTCCGAAGAAATCAAGAAAGAGTGGAAATAACAATTTGCATACAAAACTATGTTCTTTATAAGCTGTGCTTTTTGAACAGTACGAAAAGTATCTACTGCCAAGTTTTATAGGAGCGACTTGCGTCCGATATAATAAGTCCGCTCGAGTACTGACAAATATCTGGTACCCATAAAGCCACCGAGTGCTAGAACTTGGCGACGTGCTCCGACTGCCAAACAACACAACACCGTACACACAGACTCATCACAAATCACTCCTTTTCATATTGAGTGATTTATTCATGCGCGCTGTCGGCCTGCACCAACCTCTGCACTAAAACAGCTGTAAAATATAAAAGAGATTCGCATGAACGTACACAAAGTGCGTGAATCCATTACGACTTTATAACTTTTCAACAAATACTAGGAATTGGTTGGACGAACGACGACGTGATAATTTGGAAAAGAGGGAAACGTGACCAACTTTTAATTTACTATTGCACAAGTTTGTACTCGTGAACAGAATACAAGTGATTTACATTTATCACTGAAACACACAACACCAATTATGTTTCTGTCAGCGTGAGCAGCAGCTATACTGAATATACGACCATCCCGGTAACCACGGTAATACGTGTGTATTAGGACTCTTTACCATCCCATGATATTGGGCAATTTGACACAAGCACCATTACGTAATTTCCCTTGCGACTGTGATCTCACAAATATATCTACCAAACTATGTAAAATAACTTAATAGCTATAGAAAAAGGACGGGAATATATTGTGACAAGTTTGACAAGTGGGACAACGAATTCTTCCTCGGTGCAGGGCGAATGACACTTGGGTTAACTTTTGCAGGCGTGTCGGCCGATTCTTCGCTGAAAGTTGAGTACGTGCCCAGCATCAACGGACGTTATACCCGCTTCCCAAAAATACGACGTATAGCTATAGCGGATTATTGAAATCCTTTGTTAGTGTAACAAAAGCATGCTGGCGTTCAGATTATGCAAATTAGGATGCACATCGATTGAAAACTTAATACGAACCATTGCGAATAAAATGGGTCCCAATAAATGCTGACAAAGGTCGCAGAAATATTCGTATATCAAGGGAACACGTTAAGTCGTATAATACCCTTGTTAACAAAAAATATGCGGGAGAAAAAGGTACCGTATTGTCAACATTTACGTTTATAATGGCAATAATACCAATTTTACTATTATGAACACAGATTTAAACGATATCATACGAAATAACGAGTGGTTAGAATATTTCAGCATTCTTTGCGTGTAGAATTGTTAAAAGTATGACTATATTACTCGGATATTTTCCTGAATAATTAAACATTTTTTAATTTCCATTTTCATAAAATAATTTGTTCGTGTTACCGACCTCCGACTTTGGATATACCAGCTTGACTTAATTCTATAATACGTATAGTTCATCTTTTATTTTGAATGTTAATCTTCTAATATATTCATAATAAGTATTCTGAATGATTAAAACCTCTTAGGACAACATCCGCTTGTCATCTTTCGGTGTAACAAGTAAATAGTAAAGTTAATTATTACGCAAGATTCTATGATAAATATTACTGGCAATAATTGTTATTTAATATTAGTTATTTTATTAAGTAATTCAATTTGATTATTACATTAATATAAGTTTATTGGAATAATATATAAAGCGGATGTGTTAGGCAGTTTGAATTGTTGGCGGCGACCGCCATTGTTGATACTACGAATTGTAAGGCGAACGCTTGTCAGATTGTTATTTTGAAAATAGCTGAGAATAAACACTTTGTAAATTATACGAGTGCCGTTTCTGTTCTGTGACCAGCCTATGATGCTGACCACTGGTTCACATTCAGAAGTGGGATGATTAAATCTGGCCCATATATTGGTGGCGTTCGCGCCAAACAAAAGAAGAAAATTTGATTTTTTTTCTTCATCTAATCTCGATGAAACAAATAGAAGATACCATCAACGTAAAAGACACCGTGTTACCCAAACTGATGCTGAAGTCATTCGAAGTTCCAGGCGATCTAGCTTTATGAAAAATCAAGCAACGTCGTAGTATCTACATTATTACCTCAATGGCAACGTCAATGGTTGGGCTCACATCGACAAATCAGGCGACATCTATGATTGGAACATCAACGGTCTCCAGTTCATCATGCAAATTCGTCTTCGTGGATCCATTCGAGATTGCAAGTGGAAGCTAGCAACCTGAAGCAAGTAAAAGCAAGCAACCCCAGGCGGCCATCTTCAACATGGAAGAGAAGGGGAAATATTTCTCCTGATTCAAAGGAAAACGAACTGCTGCCGAAGAAATGCTACAACTCCAGACCTAAAGGGCACGAGGCAAAAGCAAACTGCAGGGTTCCATGCTGCGAGGTGTGTCATCGTCCAGGTCACAATACTGCAGGATGCTGGGTTGCAGCCAGCTCTTCACAGTAGCAACCACAAAAGGTTAGTTACGTACTATTGATTTGTTCATGAAACTACCATACTGCACCAAACAAGACATTATTAACTAGTATGTAGGATTTTAAAGGGCCTTTTTGTCAAGACAAAGACAGTAGTAACAATACAAAAAAAAGAAAGGAAAATAAAAACAATAACAATTGAGGTACCAATATTTAATCATTAATTTTAATTACGGCGGATACATACACAATTATTTTTCAAACTTATTGAAATCTAGGCTTGCCCTTAAGATATTAATTAAATCCTAAATTATTACAATACAATAAATACTTAATTGTATCACCAAATTCCAGACAATGAGACAACCTAATTATGGACCGAACTATCTCATAACTTGGAAAAATGCACATATTATCTTATTACAATCTAGGCTTGCTTATAAGGAATTTAATTAAGTTCTTAACTATTAAATATCAGCCAAGAGATAGACACAATGGTGGGATATTTCACATCTAAGCTTGTATGGAATTGTAGTCTTATCGCTGATCACCCAGAATACCTCAGGACTTTATATGGACTGCACTAACTTAAAACCAGATTTCTTTTCCTCTAATTATTACATTATTCTGGCACTAAACACTGACACAAATGAAAAAAGATCTTCCACATGTTTGGCGATTGAGAAGCCCGTACGCCTTGAGGTTCAAAAGTTTATGAGCTTTTGCATTCAGTTACTGTATTAGGTATAGTAGTTTAAAATCAAATCCCAATGGAATACACCATTGTTTTCTTTTCTCGTTGTTTTCAATGAGCTGATACATTGCGTTGCATTGTAATTCATGGTTTCCTTCTTTACGAATGAGCCTTCAAGTTATTTATAAGTAGGTACATTATCTTGGACCTAAAACAAAGAAATTGGCATTTTAAAAACATTATCACATTGTATATTGGATTGAAAAACATTTTCAAAAAGATAAAGCTTGTAAGCTTGTGCTTGCTTGCTTGTTGTAGCTTGTTGATACTTACGTAGGACAGTCATTTTGTCTTTTCGTGAATTTTAATAGATTCATTGATTATCAAAACAGAACAACAAAAATAATAGGTTATGACAACAAATATGAAAATGACATTGTTTGGACATTGACATCGTTGTCGCGTTCCAGGGCCAAGTTACGGACTGATAATTTAATATGTCAAGCATTTTATTTTATTTTTATAAGCTAGCGAAAAGGACAGCATTATGCGTGGTAAATGTCCGTGGAACAGAAACAAAAACCGTATAACTCTGTATAACGCTTAAGATTACAGTAATTTCGCTGTTTTTGAGAATGAACGCAATGCATGCACATTCTACTAGGGTAGACAGAAGTAATAAATTTAAGCCATTTATTAATTACTGTGGCAAGTGAGTAATTTTTCCTGTTTTTTTTTAATGATCTTCTATCAAGAAACCCAAAAAGAACGGTTGACAACTGCCGGCTTGGTATTTTGTGAGCAATTGACAGCGCTTTCGCCTTCGTGATGTTACATGAGTTTCTGAAACCGGACATAAGATATTGCCATACCGGTCCGTGTGAGCAAAAATCAGAAATCCGTAAAAGAGAAACCGGATATTAAAAGCAAAAATTACATACATAGGTATGTCTGTATTTTCTTTTTAATCATTTCATTGTCAACATAAAAATCAAAACAAGGTATAATTTCGCAACTAAGCAAATAATTAAATTCATTCACTATTGCAATCAACGTCAACCGTTATAACATGCTATCTTTGTCAGTCTCTTAGATGAAATCATGAAACATGAAACGGTAATTTTTATCCGTACGTAATTCTCCAAATTCCGTAAGTGTACGGACAAATCCGTGCATAGCAGACACAATAGAAATTACCATTGTCTTTTGCCGATTCGGCGATCTGGACGGTCAACTAGATCTTGTCATTCGAGCTTACAGATCAAATAATAAAGCTCAACTGACAAGCTAAGGGGTAGTTTCGTTGTTACGTGTGCGCGTGTAATTGTGTATTTATACGGCAAGGCATAGTTTGAACCGGCTAGACTTTGTTGTTTGCAACGTTCCATCTTGACTTTGTATTTGATCTGAGCTTGGGACGAAACCGACTGCGTTCGATGTACGTTTAGTAAAATAGACCGACGAAAAACTAGTTACGGCGGAACCGATTCTGTCTATGAGATGAGGTATCTTTAAGCTAGTATTATATTCTGTGACCATTATGGAGTTCTTCTGCTTTTGTACATGTTGATATTGATGATAATTTAAACCACATTTTTATTGTGAATTTTGCGTAATTCGAGTTAGGAAGTATGTCATTAAAGAAGGACTTATAAAATCGACAGATTACTTTTCAAAAGTAATAAAGATCGGCGATGATTCTATTGAGTGGCAGTGGAATAGACTGCAGTTATCAGATTTAGATGTAGGCGATATAGAATTTAGTGAATGCAATCGATTGCTACAGTTATTAAATAAATTCAGACACTTGTTTGCAGAAAATAATAAAGTAATAGGATGTACGGACGTGTTGGAGAATGTAGATGCATACACATATTCCGACAACAACCAAGCAACTTGCTTACTGCAAACTTAATCGACTTCCTACCTTGCTTGATGACATTATGCCTCCAAACATTTCAGTAGACTCAGATTTTTGAGCAACGTCCTACAACTTTTCTCAGATGCTAATTTAAAACAGAATTAAAATATAACTCAGTTTTTATTGATTTGCCGTCGTGTTTTAGGAAATTTATCCGTAGATTTGCAGAAATGGTTAGGACCTCTTAAAACAGTAAAAAAAAAGGATGGACATGGGGTTCTAAACAAGAAACTGCTTCCATACTCTCAAAGAACGTCTTATTGAAAGGCCGCCAAATTTACGACAGAAATGCACGTACCGAGTTGCAAATTGATACTAGTAAAGCTAGGACATGCGGGATACTCCTGAAATACCAAACTGATGGTGCCTTAAAACCGATTGCGTATTTTAGTAGGGTTACCTACTAGTAGATAAAGAAGAACAATTTTATAATAGCTATGAACTGGAGACATAGGCAGTCGTAGACTCTCTGAAACAGTTCAGAATACATCTCGTAGGAATGCCAGAAACTGTACAAATTGTGCCGCGTTTTGAATCGTATTAAAGTACTCGCATTAATTAGTAGAATAATTAAAATTACAGCTGTGTAAAATTGATCAGTAATTTAAGCTGCATGAGTTAACAGTAAATTAAGCTGCGTGAGTTAACAGTTAATTAAGCTGCGTGAGTTAACAGTAATTAAAGCTGTGTGAGTTATCAGAAATGAAAGCTGTGCCACTTAACAATAATTAAAGTTTTGTGAGCTAGGAGTAATTAAAGCTGAGACTTAACATTAATTAAAGCTGGGTGAGTTAGGAGAAATTAAAGCTGTGTGACTTAACAATAATTAGAGCTGTGTGAGCCAGGATAAATTAATGCTGTGTGAGTTGGGAGCTATTAAAGCTGTGTGAGTTAGGATAAATTAAAGCTGTGTGAGTTAGGAGAAATTAAAGCTGTGTGAGTTAGGATACATTAAAGCTGTGTGAGTAAACAATAATTAAAGCTGTGTGAGTTAGGAGAAAATAAAAGCTGTGTGAGTTAGGATAAATTAAAGCTGTGTGAGTAAACAATAATTAAAGCTGTGTGAGTAAACAATAATTAAAGCTGTGTGAGTTAGGAGAAAATAAAAGCTGTGTGAGTTAGGATAAATTAAAGCTGTGTGAGTAAACAATAATTAAAGCTGTGTGAGTTAGGTAAAATCAAAGCTGTGTGACTCATCAGTAATTAAATCTGTGTGACTTAACATACATTAAGGCTGTGTGACTTAACAGTCATTAAGGCTGTGTGACTTAACAGTCATTAAAGCTGTGTGACTTAACAGTCATTAAAGCTGTGTGACTTAACAGTCATTAAAGCTGTGTGACTTAACAGTCATTAAAGCTGTGTGACTTAACAGTCATTAAAGCTGCTTGACTTAACAGTCATTAAAGCTGTGTGACTTAACAGTAATTAAAGCTGCTTGACTTAACAGTCATTAAAGCTGTGTGACTTAACAGACATTAAAGCTGTGTGACTTAACAGTCATTAAAGCTGCTTGACTTAACAGTCATTAAAGCTGTGTGACTTTCCAGTAATTAAATCTGTGTGACTTAACAGTAATTAAAGCTGTGTGACTTAACAGTCATTAAAGCTGTGTGACTTACCAGTAATTAAATCTGTGTGACTTAACAGTCATTAAAGCTGTGTGTTTAGGACTAATGAATTATGCGCGGAAAAGTAAACTATATTCATACAATACGAGACTGTGATATGGAAAAAGCCACTATATCACAGTAGCAATTTATTAAACAACACGATTTATAAAATAATATAATGTTTCACTTCTACTACAACTTTTTTTTTTTTTTTTTTTTTTTACCTTCTCCTGTGCCGCTTAGTGACCTAATAGAAATAAACAATTTTGACTTAGACCATATTTGTTAATTACGTGAACAAATGTACTGCCCATACTGTTTTCTATTCCAGACGCCAAATACCAGCGACAGACCAGGCGCAAATGGAGGTGCTGATCGCCGTGGGTCACGGCAAGCGCAGGATGGCCGAGTGTTACCGACCTCCGACTTTGGATATACCAGCTTGACTTAATTCTATAATACGTATAGTTCATCTTTTATTTTGAATGTTAATCTTCTAATATATTCATAATAAGTATTCTGAATGATTAAAACCTCTTAGGACAACATCCGCTTGTCATCTTTCGGTGTAACAAGTAAATAGTAAAGTTAATTATTACGCAAGATTCTATGATAAATATTACTGGCAATAATTGTTATTTAATATTAGTTATTTTATTAAGTAATTCAATTTGATTATTACATTAATATAAGTTTATTGGAATAATATATAAAGCGGATGTGTTAGGCAGTTTGAATTGTTGGCGGCGACCGCCATTGTTGATACTACGAATTGTAAGGCGAACGCTTGTCAGATTGTTATTTTGAAAATAGCTGAGAATAAACACTTTGTAAATTATACGAGTGCCGTTTCTGTTCTGTGACCAGCCTATGATGCTGACCACTGGTTCACATTCGTCATTATACGCTTTCCTCGTTGAAGTTTTCAACAAAGTATCAAACTGGTGATAATTGCAAAAATAAATAAAACAAGGTTGGTTTAACACCGTAGGATATTAGATAACCTGCTTAAGTTTTTAATGAGACTAGCGAGAATAGGATAAAATATAGGTGTTTCAATTCTTAAGTAAGGTAGCACATAGATTTTAAATTGGTCCTTCGATTAAAACGCTGTTTCGACTGGTTCGCTAATTCAAACACCCCGTAAAAAATACAGAACGTTTCGTAGTAAAATCTATCATCAACGTCGTCAAGATAATTCCTTAACTTACAGAACAATCTGAACGGAACTGCTTCCACTATAAATGGGTAATTGTATGTAAATTTGAACAGCAAGTCGTTAGGTTTTGAGGGACAGCGTTAATGTCCTAATTACTAGGCAACAAGTACAAATTAGTCGTGTTACAACGGGGCAGCACAGTGGTTGTACATCAATATTTCAATATTTTTTATTTCACATAGGCCTACATGGGCACTTATAAAACGTCGACAAAAGGTGCACGGTTCGGGTTGGTCGTTTCCTATGGAGAAGAACCGGCAAGAAACTCCATGGTCACTCTTTTAAAAATGGTTTGGTTTTACAATATTTCCATGTTACAGCATTAGTACTTAGACATGGGGGGACAACGTAGGCCCGACTTATGACAATAAGTCGTAAGAAACTAAAAAAATAAAATAAAAGGATTATATATTTTATAAAAAAGTTAACAAATGTTAACTAGCATCTAGAAGGCCTACAATGTTCACACATTCACAAAACAATCGGTAAAAGAATCTATACAAAGGTAAATAAAAATAGTATTACATGACTAAATTTAACATGTGGCACAAATTTTGTTATCAGTGCTGTAACTATTCTTAGCAAAGGGCTATAAAGATGTTTGAAAACCATTGTAAAAGTCTAATTAAAAGAAGGAAAGAAAAATGAGATTGAGAATAGTTAGAGACATCCACATATTTGTGCCGTTTACAAGTTACCAGGGAAGCTGCATGCGCAGAAGGAGCTAAGGCCAAATGTTTTTATCTTCAACGTAGTCCTTGATTTTATAATATGCTTTTTTAACAAGGATACGTTTGATGTAGTTTTTGAACCTTCCATCGGTCAGTTCTATAACTGACTTTGGCAACATCTACCAACTTATCTAATTACCGCCAACAGAAGGCGCTGGCTTGTTCTTAAAGCTCAGTTTACACTGGTCCAGTAAGTAATATAGAAGAGTACTGAACTGAATAACCCAATACGTTGTCGACTTACAAAAGGGTAACGGGAAACGGACAGAAAAGCCTAGATTTTTTACGAATGTAGAACTGTCTACGTGTCGTGGAAAATTGGAAATTCCAATCATAACAAGCTTTCATAGGTAGTTGTCTTTCACCAAAAAAAATCTTTTAATCAAAATTTCAGCTCAATCGAAGACCGGGAACTTGGTTAAAAGTAACTTGCGAGCTTTGATTACATACAAGTTAACCCCAGCAGCCCAATTGCGCAATAAGCTAATACCGCCATTAATCGATCAATCAAATAGACGGAAAACCAAATCACGTCTTTCATCTCGCATGTGATTAGTCGATTGATGGCGGTCAAACCCTTTGCCTTGCTGAATTCTTTTGCGCAATTAGACAGGTAAAAATATGTTAAATAAAAGCTTGAAAAACAGCCTTGCTAAAATTATTTATTTCCAGCCTGAGTTGTCCCGCTGATGGGCAAAGACCTTCTTTCCATTTCTTCCGCTTGCTAATATAATATCAAAGTTTGCTTACATAGAATAACAATGGACAAGTTACGAGCTGAACTTACGCTACTATCTAGCACTCGCCCGCTACTGCACCACTAACTCTCCCAAAGTAAACCCAGCTTAAGCCCAAGTTCTGTGTAAGCCAAGCCAAGTTATTACTCTTATTACCACTCGATACTTAACTATTCCTTGCCGCTATTGTATTATGAAGTAGTACAGTCGTGAGCATAGTAATTGTGCTGGGAGTTTGCTCGAGCGTATTTCTTGTGGGCTTTAGCCGTAGGTCAGTGTAGATTGTTAAATATAATTTACTATTAGGCCAACGTGAAATTCTCTGGTTCCGTAGTGGTCTTTTAAGAGGTTACGGGGTTCCATGTGCTGATGGTGACCACCAGGGTGGTTTTAGTGAGGTTAAATTCGACAAACCCTGATCTTTTCCTCAAAAGTCCAGGTGCCTTTTGCAGGCTTCTCCCCGACACCAAAAAAGGGGCATCTTAAGCGTGTGGCTACTTTATAATTTACCTGTTATAATTAACTGTTTGGGCATTATGAGTATATTGGTAGATTATAATATAGGTATTTGGTCTGTGACAGAATTTTAAATATTCACCAACAAATAACTAATTTGACAAAAAATATTTTTTTTTTTCCATGAAGTAGGTTTTTTATTATTCAAATTGTTCAATGCTAGCACAGTTCCATGTTGATTCTTAATAATCTTACATAACAGGAAAATAAATCCGATTCAAATAGCTTTCAAATCAATTACATTTTGATTACAAAGGGGAGTTCACTGTATGAGGAAAATAACGAAAAAGGAGAGGAAACCAAATTTTCGGAAATAATCAGAGAAGGAAGGGTGGCCATCAACGAAAACCTTTAAGCTGATTTTAGAGTCACGCTGACCGCGACGCCGACCGTCGGCACTGACGCACGGTGGGCTGGAATCGTCAAGTGGGGACTTAAGGATTCAAAAGAGTATTTTTGAATTTTATGTACTAATACAAATATTTTTTGTTATATGTAATTTAATATTTTTTATTTTTTTATTTGTTAATGTGGAACATTTAGAGAACGAATCTGAATCTGATGAAATTGTCTAAGTGATAATTTTGTGAGTGCGTGTGTTTGTGAGTGAGTTTGTGAGTATGCGTATGAGTGGATTAGGCCTCCTGGGGACACCACTGATAAAAAAACGCGCTTAGTTCTCTACCTCAAGGGTGGTGTGGAAAAGGGAATGAAAAACAATTTTCTCCAAAATCGAAGAAAATCGAAGCAAGTGATATATCGGATAATTTGCCTAAAAAATAGCACAATCGGATACCGAAAGCGGTTATTTGAGAACTCTTGAGAATTAAAAGTTATTCATATAAAATCAAATTTCTCCATACAAAAATAAATTCAAATCGTTATAACTTTTAAAATATTAGGTATATACAAAAATCGCAGAAGAAAAAATTCTTATATTTAGTGGTAGATCACCAAGCCGTCTTTATTTTTTTTTAAATTGCTCATCAATTTTCGTGAATCCCTAAGTCCATTAAAGCTTGATTTCAGCCCACCGTGTGACGGTCGCCGCAAACTCGTCATTGATCGAGTCTGACGGCCGTCAGCGCTGAGCCGAGCGACTCAACAAATGAACGAGCTCGCGGCGACCGTCAGCGCCGACGGTCAGCCTAACTCTAAAATTTGCTTTAATCTGTCTATCCCACAAGATACACTGATCAGCATTAATTATCGCATTAGATCAAATGCTGCTCGCTGACCGCTACGATCATTAGCTAAAGAGAAAATTTATGTAATCATCATGGTTGGCATATTGATTAGTAATAGCTGTGTTACAAGTGGACAAAGCTGCCTAATCTATTTAATCTACAGCTGCTTTTGGGTATCGTAAAATACCATTCATGGATGACTACATAAGTAATGTATACGTAGCCAATTCATGGGTAAGAGCCGGTTTATGAGTTGAGTATTTGGAATTAAGAACGTGTCTGACCCAACTTTAGAGTCAAAATTTTACAGTTTTTTAGGTAGTACATTTTGACTACCCAATCGCTTTACCTATCCCTCCTAAAATAAAATAACGTAGAATTAATGAATTAAAACTAGAGAATAATGATTGTGCGAAGAAGTTTCGAGAGCGAGTCGTAGACAAAATGATAGAGATGGGAGACCGATGTGTAAACGAAAGTTGGAAGGAGATTGCTGGATGTATTAATTGTTCGGCGAAGGATATTTTGGGAGAGACATGGTGGTGGTCAACGGGAATACAGAACGTGTTAAAGGAAAAGAAGAAAAACATTAAGGAATGGCAAAGTGTAGAACAGGAAAATGCTAGTTTGAAAGTTGCAAAAAAAGGGTGAGTATGATACTGCAAATAAAAAGCTAACAAAGCTGTGGCTATTTTATTTATTCTATTTTATTTGGGAAACAAACAGATGCAATAACAAACATAAGCATACAATTAGTTCAACACAATCCAGAAACAGTTTCCACAGATTAATATACAAGTAAATTAACTTAAGTGTAACAACAACCAGAAGTTCACACAGTTTAATGAAGTCACAATTTAACATTATATTATTCCCATTTTATTATTCTATAGCGAGAGCCAAACTCAAGACAAGCTATACGACGCGCTGGATAGTCCAGCAGGCCCAAAGGATCTGTACCGGCTTGCTAGAGCTAGGGAGAAAAGTGCGAGAGATGTCTGTCAGATAAGATGTATAAAAGATCAGGCTGGAATGATTCTTTCTGATGACGAAAAAATTAAGGTCTAAAAAAGAAAAAGGAAAAATGTGGAAGGAATACTTTGAGAAACTAATGAATGAGGGAAATAACTGGGGTGGTATGTTAGAAAATAAACCTGTGAATGAGGGGTTAGTGATAATTATTAGTATTGAGGAAGTAAGAATAGCAGTAAATGTATGTAAGGCAGTTGGTCCGGACGGAATACCAGTTGAAGTGTGGAAGATATTGCGCGTAGATGGATGGACGTGGTTAGCTTTATTCTTCAATAAGTTGTTACGGGAAGAAGCCATACCTGATGAATGGTGCAATAGTTCGCTGGTGCCCATCTTTAAAAACAAAGGCGATGTGCTGGAGTGCAACAACTATAGAGGAATAAAGCTAATTTCACATAGTATGAAAGCTTGGGAGAAAGTTATTGAAAGGCGGCTGAGAGAAGAGAATGAAATATCGCAGAACCAATTCGGTTTTATGCCTGCTCGGGGTACAACGGATGCCATTTTCGCAATCCGCCAGTTGTGCGAGAAATACAGACTTACTTAAGATCCTATGGCCCCTAGCTGGGGCAGAGGGCATCCACAGTAATCCTCCATCGAGACCGGTCTTGAGCTTCGCGCTTCATCTCACTCCACGCCATTCCGATACTCGTCGCTTCAGCCAATACGGTGCGTCGCCATGTTTGACGGGGACGGCCTCGTTTCCTTTTTCCTTGAGGATTCCAATCCAAGGACTGTTTAGGAATGTGATCGGAATCCTTTCGGAGCGTGTGACCAATCCAACACCATTTACGCCGCTTGATCTGGCGGTCGATCAGGGTCTCGTGGCATCTCTCCAGCAGCTCAACATTAGAGATGATCTCGGACCAGTAAATTCCGAGGATACGACGAAGACATCGGTTGACGAAGACCTGGATTTGGCGTGAGATTTCCTTTGTTATCTTCCACGTTTCGCACCCGTAGAGCAGCACGGATTTGATATTTGACCCGAAGATTTTGAGTTTCACCCTTCGGGTCAGTTTCCGCGATTGCCACACAGGTCTCAGCTGTGCGAAGGTAGCTCGCGCTTTGGCGATCCGTGAAGTGATATCCTCTTCAGTTCCTCCAGTCTCTGACACGACACTCCCGAGGTACGTGAATTTGTGGACGCGTTCCACAACCTCTGTGCCGATTAACATCGGTGAAGAATTCCTCACACCTGAACGCATCTCCTGGGTCTTCCGGATGTTAATTTTGAGCCCATTTTTCGCCGCCTCCTGGCGCAGGTCGTTCTGTTTCGCTTGCTTGTCGGCATGTGTATGACTCAGCAGGATAGATCATCAGCATAGTCCAGGTCTTCCAAGACGTTGGTCAATCCTCACTCTATCCCGCGACACTTACTATTGTTAATGCGCAACATGATTCCGTCGAGAACGATTATAAAAAGGGCGAAGGGGCGAAAGAAGACACCCCTGGCGGACACCAGCGTGCACTGCGATGTCCTCCGAAATGAGGCCCTCGTGAGTCACTTTGCAGGAATATTTCCTGTAAATGCTCTCCGACAGGCGGACCATTTTTGGCGGCACTCCTATGTCCAACAGGCGGGACCAGATGCTGGACCACTGCAGCGAATCAAAGGCCTTTTCGAAGTCGAAAAACGTAAGATAAATTTCCCTTTTCCATTCTGCTGCCTGCTCGAGAATGATACGAAGAGTGTTGATCTGGTCCGTGCATGAGCGGCTCGAACGGAAGCCCGCCTGCTCCCCGCGCAGAAGAGGCTCAACGGAGAAATACAGAGGTGCACATAAAAACTTGCACATGGTGTTCATTGACCTCGAAAAGGCATACGACCGGGTGCCCCGTGGGGTTTTGTGGTGGGCCCTTAAGAAGAAAGGTGTGCCTGGGAAGTATATACAGATGGTCCGAGCGATGTACAGTCGATGCAGTATCCAAGTCCGATCTACAGTGGGCACTACTGGTAGCTTCAGTGTGGCAGTTGGCTTACACCGCGGCGTGATTAGACCTGTCGTACTGTATGGATCAGAATGTTGGACTGTGAAAAAGATGGATGAAAAGAGATTGCATGTAGCAGAGATGAGAATGTTGAGATGGATGTGCGGAGTGACGAGAATAGATAAAGTGAAAAATGAGTATATTAGAGGAAGTTTGAAAGTGGCGCCAGTGACAGAAAAGTTGAAAGGAAACCGTTTGTCCTGGTATGGTCATCTGATGAGGAGGGATGAAGCGCATGTTACTAAAAGAGTTATGAATATAAATGTGGATGGATGGAGAGGGAGGGGACGGCCAAAGAAAAGATGGATGGACTGTGTGAGGAGTGATATGAAAGAAAAGGGAGTCAGTGATAGCGTGACGGGGGACAGGACGGTATGGAAGAGGAAAACGTGTTACGCCGACCCCAAGTAACATGGGACAAGGGCAGGAAGATGATGATTTTGACTACCCAATTTCAAGTAAAGGTTGACTACTCTACTTCAAATCCTTAATTTAGAATTCTAGGGTTAATTTCGGTAGTTGGCGGATAATCAAGCAACTTGAGAGATGTAATTTAAGGGTTCCGTTCCTCAAAAGGAAAAAAGGACCCCAATTACTTGCAGCTGTGGTAAATGAAACTTCTAAATCAACGCGATATTTTGATTGATATAGCCGTTAATGTCGCATATTTGAGGAATCTCAAGTGAATCAAAACCGAAAGCAAGCATGAAATTTGGCCAGAAGCAATCTCTTACAAGTAAAGGTAAAATCTTAAAACTGAATTTATACCTTCATCAAAAAAAGATTGTTAACTTATTTGCAATTGGTAAACTGACCGCGACCTATATTGATGTATGGGGACAACAGTTTTCGAACGGCAAAGTTAATTTAGTCCCTTCGTTAGAGCAATGTTCGGTGCTTTGATTGTTAATGAACTTCGGTAATTTTACCTAATTATTTTTAACGATTGTAGCTGTTTATACAGAACCCTTGGTGCGCGAGTCCGACTCGTACTTGAACGGTTTTTTATTCCCAGTTTTAAAATTTGTTCATTAAAAGTAAATGAACTTTCCCTACATAACATTTCCATTCGGAATTCACGCGTGTGCAGCGTTATTTAATTTCAGTTACTCATGAAAACTGCACCCACCGACGGTACACTATTCAAAAAGAATATTTCAGGTAGCATGCAATTCAGACATTTATGAATGAAGTCGAATATTCAACAAAAACAATGGCTAGATGAAATGAAGCTTGCAATATGATATTACACGTACTTTTGTTCCACAAACAATAGATACCCCGGCGAAATTATGTGCGACTTTTATTAAAACGATCGAAATCTTTTTATATGAATATTCGGCTCCGGGGATATTGAAATGCCATTGCAAGGAAAATACGGGTTTGTTTTCGCTCTGTAAGAGCTAGATTTGACCTCATATTGTAGATCGGGTACCTAGACGGGTGTATTTAGGTAAGCTATCCTGAAATTACTTTACGAAGTTGAAATTCCAGACCCTTTATTTATTAATAAATTTAAGCACTCCCTGTCTATTTTGATTCAAAGGTTAAGGTATCTTTTACAGATGATGGAGACTAATTTTTGCTGAAATATTAAACATTTTTACGGAACGAGAATTTAACTCGGCTACTTGTATTTTTCAAAGATTCAACTAGTGAATTTAAAAATATGATGACGAGGAATTTAAACCATTTTATAAAATTTTTGCTTAATACTGAAAATAAAAAGTCAAATATTTTTACAACATAATTCATAATGAAAAGATTTGTTGGCTAATGGACTTGAGCAGCTTATTATTTTTCTCTTGATTTCACTACCATTTACAGGATAGAATATAACAGTGACTGGTAGCGCCATCTCTTGTAAATGTCATAAATCAATCACCAAAAACACATAGACAAACGCATTTGAGATTTCGCGGGCGATCTATATCCTAATTATCTCGTTCCTTCCTCATTCCTTTTCCCTTTATGTACGCCTTAATGACAGGTCGCCAGAACGAACCGAAACTTCAACGTGAACGGGCCTCGTATCTCAACCGCCAGCTTTCCGAGCCACCTGGCTGGAGACTGATGCATCTAATTAGTTAGATTGCAGAGAACCTTGTGAACCGTGTCTATTAACCCGCCTCGCGGATATAAAACAATTGTGTGAAGTGTGTGGATCCTGAAGGAGCCATTTTGGAGTAGAAGAACACCAGCTCGCTGCCACACGTGGGCTGGCATCGACCACTACAAGGTAAGGCGTACTACTTCTCTCATTTCTATACTAGATCGCCCGAATTGATCCGTGAATATTTTCCCGCTTATTTTCAACGCACTATTGCCAGAACCCTTCAAATACAGTCCACTTTTCATGGTAGACACAAGGATGAAGAGGTTTCTCAAACCGCTATAACATTTTTGGTCCTTCGTAGCCCGATATATTACTATAATATATCCATTTTCCTTTATTTCTTACGTAGGAATCAATCATAAATTCCTACTAGGGTCGTGGCACCTAGCCGCCTACCCACATAATCAAGTTGTAAACCCAATACGTGGTTCCATCAACGCCGCTATAGCAGGTTCATAATTACGTATCTGCTATTATTAAAAATAATTCTTATTTAAAACTAACTTGTCATATTGTAAATTTCCATATTTCAAGCGTCTTTTAGTTTAACCGCCCTTATAGGAATCACCTACCTCCAATTATAAAGTGTTAGGAATAAGTTACTTTCCGAATACCGCGGGGTAGACATTCATTCTATAAGAGAAAAATAAAATAGGTGTACTACTTGTAGGTACCTACGCAGTATAAATATCATAACTTTACCGAATACGTTTCGACGATTGCGGGCTATAGGTTGCATATTTATACCTATTCATTTATCTTAAACAATATTCAAACTTAGCAATAAAACTGGTTGGGATAGTAATGCTATAAATATAAGGAAAGGAAGGATATCACTGCTTACTCTGTTGATCGCTTGTGTGAGGTAGCATGTGCAGAGGTCGAGGGGCATACTGTCTTGTGCGTTTACAGACCACCAGCATCAAACTTGTCATTGTTTTTGATTACAATGGAAGAATTATTAAGTAAACTTTTCAGAGATAATAAATTAGTTTTTGTTTGTGGTGACTTAAATATAGATCTGTTAGTCAACTCGCCTGAAAAATGTAAGCTCATTTCATTATTTAAATCATTTAACCTAAAATATTTATTTAATGAACCAACAAGAATAACAGCGACTTCAGCTTCTTGCATAGATAATGTATTCACTAATTGTAAAGTAAAAGATTCGTTTTTAATTAGTGGCGTTAGGTCAGACCATACTGGTCAACTAGTATCTTTTGAGTCAAATAAAAAAATTAACCTAGCTAAATCAATTCGATTAAGACCACTTACTAAAAATAAATTAATCTCTTTTAATAATAATGTTTTTAGCAACCTTTGTAACGCCAGTTTTGATTCAAACGACCCCAATATAAATTACGGCACGTTGTTTTCAACAGTTTGCCAAGAATTCAATAAAACGTGTCCTGTAAAAACAGTTAAAGTCAACAATTCCAAATCGAAATTTAGTGAATGGGCCACTGTGGGCATAAGAAAAAGCCGAGATATCTTATATAATTTATATTACGAAAAATCTTTGACTTCCGATCAAGTTTTTCACACTTATGTTAGAAACTATTCTAAAATATTCAAAAGAGTCTGCGCTCAAGCAAAATCTCAAATAATAATTAACAAAATTGGTGCTTCTAATAACAAAATAAAAACTGTGTGGCAATTAATTAATAGAGAAACTGGAAAGATACAACAACGCGATCAGAATGAGTTGTCTTTGAAAATAACTAATCAAACCATTTCTGATACAAGAAGTCGCTGAGACATTAGAAAATTTCTTTACCAACATTCCGTTAGAGGTTACGAAGTCTCTTCCTTCCTCATCTAAATTAGCTGAAGCTCTTCTTAAAGAAAACTTTACTAAGGACATACCAATCTTTAAATTTAAACCAATATGTATTAATACAATTAAAAACGCGTTCAAAAGTCTCAATATAAAGAATACTGAAGACTTGTGGGGGATATCCGTTAGGGTTCTTGGAGATATTATTGACTCAATTGCTCCTGTCCTAACAGGCATATTCAATCAATGTTTGGACAGCGGCACTTTTCCTGACTTAATGAAACACAGTAAAGTAGTACCAATTTTCAAATCAGGCTGTAAGAGCGAACCTTCTAATTATAGACCTATATCCGTGCTTCCAGCATTGAGTAAAATCTATGAAAAAATCATGCTGGAACAGATGTTGTCTCACTTCAATTCAAATGGGATCCTGCATAGTCAACAGTTTGGTTTCACGAAAGGTAGGTCGACAACGGACGCGGGAGTAAAACTCATCAGCCACATCTTGGAGGCTTGGGAGAGGTCCCAGGATGCCATTGGCATTTTCTGTGATCTCTCAAAAGCTTTCGACTGCGTCGACCACAACACACTGATCTGTAAATTACACCACTACGGAATTCGTGGAAAATCTGCTGATCTCGTGCTTTCCTATTTATCAAACAGACAGCAAAAAGTAAATGTTAATGGGGCGACGTCCTCCGGGTCTCTAGTCAAGATGGGCGTGCCCCAAGGTTCAATTCTCGGCCCTTTCCTTTTTCTGGTTTACATAAATGATCTCCCTTTTATGATGGCCAAATTATCGGATATAATTCTATTTGCTGATGATACTTCGCTAATTTTTAAAATAGATAGGCAAGATACGGATGTTTTAAATGTCAACGAAAGTCTAATTGTTCTCTCAAAATGGTTCGCAGCTAACAATCTTTTACTGAATGCGAAAAAAACAAAATGTCTAAAGTTCTCTTTACCAAATGTACCACAACATGACCTAAACTTAAATCTTGACGGCAAAAATCTTGAAGTTATAACGGAAACTGTATTCTTGGGGATTACTATCGATTCAAAATTGCAGTGGGGCGCGCACATTAGAACTCTTTCGGGTAGGTTAAGTTCGGCTGCATATGCAGTAAGGAAAATAAGGCAGCTAACCGATGTAGCTACAGCTAGGTTAGTATACTATGCTTATTTCCACAGTATTATGTCTTATGGCATTCTGCTGTGGGGATCAGCAGCAGACGTTGACTCAATTTTCATCCTACAAAAGAGGGCAATCCGCGCAATCTATAAAATGGGTCCTCGCGAGTCCCTCAGAGAAAAATTTAAAGAGACCGATATACTGACTCTACCTTCACTTTATATTTTGGAATGTATTTTGTATGTCCGTAAAAATCGGAGGCTTTTCAAAACTAGAAGCGACTTCCATAATTTAAATACACGCAGTAAGCACGAAATTGTAATACCCAAATTCAGATTAACGAAAACTAGCAAGTCTTTTCTTATAAACAGTATACGCTTTTATAACAAGTTGCCAAAGTCAGTTATAGAACTGACCGATGGAAGGTTCAAAAACTACATCAAACGTATCCTTATTAAAAAAGCATATTATAAAATCAAGGACTACGTTGAAGATAAAAACATTTGGCCTTAGCTCCTTCTGCGCATGCAGCTTCCCTGGTAACTTGTAAACGGCACAAATATGTGGATGTCTCTAACTATTCTCAATCTCATTTTTCTTTCCTTCTTTTAATTAGACTTTTACAGTGGTTTTCAAACATCTTTATAGCCCTTTGCTAAGAATAGTTACAGCACTGATAACAAAATTTGTGCCACATGTTAAATTTAGTCATGTAATACTATATTTTTTTTTTTTTTTTTTAAAACGTTGCCCCACACTAGGAATTTCTTCCTGTATCGTGGGAGCGTTTACAAACATATAAACTCACATACACAAACACCCAGAGCCGGAACAACTATCTGTAGGTCATACAAATATTTATTCCGTGCGGGAATCGAACCCGCGACACGCAGCGCAGCAGTCAATCGCTCAACCACTGCGCCAACCGTGCGCCCGAAATTACCTTTGTATAGATTCTTTTACCGATTGTTTTGTGAATGTGTGAACATTGTAGGCCTTCTAGATGCTAGTTAACATTTGTTAACTTTTTTATAAAATATATAATCCTTTTATTTTATTTTTTTAGTTTCTTACGACTTATTGTCATAAGTCGGGCCTACGTTGTCCCCCCATGTCTAAGTACTAATGCTGTAACATGGAAATATTGTAAAACCAAACCATTTTTAAAAGAGTAACCATGGAGTTTCTTGCCGGTTGTTCTCCATAGGAAACGACCAACCCGAACCGTGCACCTTTTGTCGACGTTTTATAAGTGCCCATGTAGGCCTATGTGAAATAAAAAATATTGATTTTGATTTTGAACCGAATTGTAATTTTTTCCCCAATAGAGGTGTTCCTTCCACCGGTATATAAACGATATAGACAGGTCCTAACTGTGGATAACGATCGATGCGACGAGTACACATCGGGTGCTAGCCATCCGTCTGGATTCTGGATGACTGATTTTAACTACGACACTTCGTGGTACATTGGTTTACGAACTTATACACTGAAATCGAAGGAGTACATACACGTGTATATAGCCTATTAAAACATGACTATCCATACATCCTCATACCTCCAATCCCCAATCAAATCCTCAATCTCTACCCTCATCCTCTGTTATTCATCCTCTTCTTCTTCATCTTTTTCAAAACATTCGGTATCAATCAAAGTATTCATGCAAAACAAAAAAACATCAGCTTTTTGTTGAATCAGTATATGCTGACAAAAATGTCCTGAAGAGCAGATTTTTTGAACAAGCGGTATAATCCAAAAAAAAAAACAAAAGTAAACTGGGTAGTTTAATCTCGGTTTTCGACAAAATCAATTTATTGTAAGACAAATATTTACTTTCGCACTATGTATATTTTCTCAGTAAATATAAATACTTCTCTATTGTGCTTATAGCACACTACTTCCTAATACACACAAACAAAAAACCGTACCACTATTGTTACATCACCAATACGAGAAACGAGTATTTGTCATAGTAATTCAATAACCTTATTCCCAGAAACGCTATTCAAATCAAACCGATCGGCCATATTAACGTAATGGTTGAGACACCAAATCAAATCGTGTTTCTCGGAAGATTGTTCATTCGAGGAAACGCTCACATTACAATTATACTAATGAATAATTAATTAAGAAAACCTTTTGAAAAACAAGCTTATTCTTATTCCTCCCAGCAATCCTTTTCTTGTGATTTCCATATCATGTGGTGCTTCCATCTTTGGGAGACCGCCATGTTGGATTTAGAATAATGAAACTTAGGCACGGGGTCCCAGCGCTAGCAAAGAAAATTTGTTTCAAATAAGTATCATTCAAATAATAGAATTAGGTATGTGTAAAATTGACATTTTATTTATTTATTTATTAAAACTTTATGCACAAGTACAAAGGCGGACTTAATGCCTTAGGCATTTTCTACCAGTCGACCTTAGGGTGGTGCAGAGATAAAACAAGGCAGGTGCAACTAAGTGATAGGATGAATAGAGAAAAGAGTATATAATTATAAACAAAAAAAAAAGGAAAAATAAATATATACTTAGATACATACATACATATAAACAATGTTATAGAGAATCCGAAACGAACAAATCAGTTTTGTGATGATTCTGCAAACTTCTTGCGAATGTGCTCACGTGCCTTCAATTTGAAAGAAAGCCGACTGGTTGCCATCCTGATGTTCTGAGGGAGCGCATTCCAAAGGGAGATTGCCTGGACAAAGAAGGACGAGTGGATAAACCCAGAGCGGTGAGAGGGACATTGTAGAAGACGATTATTGCTGGAGCGAAGATCCTTACTGTGAGCAGAGCAAAGGAATTGAACGTGAGAAGACAGATAAGAAGGAGAAGTAGGATTATCAATAAAAGGAAACAGGGTAGTCAAGGCCCTCAGCGCTCTACGCTGACGAATGGGTAACCATTTTAAAAGGGATCGATGTGGAGATACATGATCGTACTTCCGGAGGTTGAAGACAAATCGAATGCAGTTATTTAGAAGGCGGTTAAGTTTAATGAGTAGTTCTGCATTCAGGTCATAGTAGCACACATCTCCATAGTCAATTATTGGAAAGATTAGGGACTGTACAAGCATGGCCTTTATGTGAGCTGGGAGAAGATTTTTTAATCGATTCAGCGAATGTAACGTTCCGGTGACCTTTCGGCTGACACTCGTTACCTGTTTGCGCCAGTCAAGGCAAGTGTCGACAAACAAACCAAGATCCTTAACCTCAGAGCTAAACGGAATTGGTACGTTGTCGAAGATTATGGGTGGAACAGTTAAGCCATCAAGCTTTCTCAAGCTATAGGGACTCCCAAGTATGATAGCCTGACACTTAGCAGGATTAACCGCCACACCGAATCGGTCCTACCAGCCTTTAATCGTAATTAAATCCCGGTTTAGCGCTTCGTTCGCATCGGATAAGCTGTCAACACCTGACTGACAGTAGATCTGTAAATCGTCAGCGTAAAGATGATACGCACACTGAAGCTCGGTGGTTATAAGATTAATGAAAATGGAGAACAAAAGAGGAGATAATATACCGCCTTGAGGGACGCCAGCTGCAAGATTACACCACTCTGAAGAAGAGTCTCCAGCATAAACTGACTGCCGGCGCCTCCGAAGATAAGAGGAAAACCAATCCAGTACCTCGTGAGATACCATAAGATAAGAAAGGATAGACGAATAGGACATCGTGATTGATGGTATTAAAAGCGTTTGAGAAGTCGATTAACACTAAAGTAGTAACTTTAGTGTCCTCCATTCCCCGCCTTATATCATCAGTTACTTTAAGGAGAGCTGACACGGTGCTGTACCCGGGCCTGAAACCGGATTGAAATGGGCTAATGAGGGAGTTGTGGTATATGAACTGAGACAGTTGTTTATGAACACAGGCCTCGAGTACTTTGGACAGAAAGGGAAGGATCGAAATTGGACGAAAGTGACCAGGAAGAGTAGGATTGGGAATCTTAGGTAAGGCTCGGACATGAGCTTTACGCCACAAGGACGGGAAAACACCGGAGTAAAGAGAAAAGTTAATTATGTGGGAAATAGCAGGAAGAAGTTGATCCAAACCAGACACGATCATATAATGACTGATGTTATCGCAGCCCACAGCTTTGGATTTGATGGATAGGATTATCTTTTTGATCTCTCCTGGGTCAACTGGTGTGAAGGGAGAAATATTGGGACGCGTCAGACCAGCAATGTAGTCGATAGTTTTAAGTTTGGTTAGACTATCTAGCATAGGCACAGTGGAGAAATAGCGATTAAGATCGTCTATGCAAATTGTGCTAGGAAGGTCTGAATGCTGCGATTTGCCGATACCTAAGGTCCCAAGGAATTTCCAGATATCGGCAGAAGATGACGAAGAAATGTTATTTAGAATGTGGCGTCGTTTAGCGTTGCGTATCATCTGATTACACCGATTCCTAGCTTTCTTGAACAAGGTCCAATTGTCCTGTGAGTGATTCCTTATAAATATCCGAAATGCGCGGTCCCTCCGTCGCATTGCCATCCGGATTCCCCTATTCATCCAGGGAGTAGGTGAACGCTTCAACTTTACTCTCCTAACAGGAGCATGAGTGTCATATAGTTTGGTCACAGCATTGTTGAACACACAAACTTTGTCATCCACTGTAGCAGCTCCCTGCAAAAGTGTCCAATCAAGATTCGAAGCATCTTTTTGAAGTAGCTCACTATTCATACGTGCAAAGGCACGCCTGTACTGGAACGTGGGTTTCCAAACTCGTATCCGTAATCCGTCGGCAATAATTGTTTTATAATTCAATTGCAAGATTTGATCATAACCCCCACTAACTAACATACTAACAAAGCAATTTATATTAAAGCTTGTGAAGCCATAATGATTGAAGAGCGAGAAAACACGCCAACAACAAAATCAAAGGCAAAACTTGGAAATATTGACGTCATCATTCCCAGAAATACGGGGACACCGCAAACAATGAGTTGAAATCTCTGGAAAAATGTAGTGTCACGTGGGGCCGTGTTGTCGTGACAGAAAAAGCCCTCCATCAATCTGCGGGAAGCTATTTCCTAACGCTCCCGTGCCATCGGCGTCCTTTCATATCACGCTATAGCTTGGCATTTCAGATATTAGTGAACGTATTACGAGTACATATTCCATCTACACTTTTTCGGAGTTCGGGTCGTAGAGGCGTTTTTTCTCTAATGCAGAGTAATGTGGATCGTACGGTTGTTTTTGTATGTGAGGTGAGAAATATTTCGAAAAATTTGTGTTTTGTTGATTGTGACCACAAAATTTGGGTATTTTTTTAGCCTAGGCATATCTGTTTTAGGCAAAGTTTCTTAATTGAGTATTAAGCGTTAAAACTTGTCAATACTAAAGTTTGATAGTTTTCAGACTATAGTATAGTTTGACAATTACTCAACTTCAAATGGATGATGAATATTTTCAGTCCTTCAGTTAGATTGCCAAAAAATATTGAACACGTATTTTTTCTTTTGTCACGTTAACAAAAAAATTATGACGATACTGTGCGTTGAAATATCGCATGACGTCCTGCCTTGGCACAGTTTTTACATAGAAGTTACGTCACAAGAACTTCACTCACGAACTTTGATGCTCTTTATCTTGGTGATTTTTATTGATTTGAATAAGAAAAAAATACGTGTCCAATATTTTTTGATAATTTAACCGGCGGTCTAAATAGAATTTGCTGTTTCCTACCATCATCCATATTCTGAGGCCCTAAACAAGTGAAATTCTACCATCGAAAGCGTGGCGATGACGATTATTCAAGCAACATTACACCGGGATAAAAATGAAAAAGAAGTCTATGTGCTATACCAGACTATAATCAATTTATGTGCCAAGTTTCATCTAGATCCGTTCATCCGTTCTGGCGTCATTGAGTAACAAACATACATCCACTTTTCCACACATACATCCATCCAAACTATCACATTTATAATATTACTAGCTTCTGCAAGCGGCTTACCCGCGTGTTGAGTGTTATATCATTCGAAGGGATAAAAAGTATCATATGTGCTATTCCAGACTATGATCTGTCTCTGTGCCAAATTTCATCCAGATCCATCCAGCCGTTTGATCGTGAAGAAGCAACAAACATACAAACACACACACACACACTCCGCCTTTATAACATTAACTGTGATAGTAAGATAAGTCGAATTTCCATCTCTACCTACCAAGAACTTAAGCCCTATACACAAAAACAATGACTAGCCCACTCAATCGCCTCGTCACTTAACCCTAAGGTAATCGAAATCAATTTCCCTTAATGTATCTATGTAAAGGCTCACTCCAGAATGCACCTTCATACATAAGTAATACAGGAATCATTGGCATTTGACGACCCTAATGGCGCAGTGTCGACCTTTGGTCAGAAACGCCAGGGTCACGGGTCGTTGGTTCGATGTCTGCCTATTTTCATTATTGTTTTGTATCTGTATGTGGCATTTGGGTGCCTATATAATAGGGTCTATAATAATAGAAGAGCTAGACTGTAACAATAATTAATGGTACATATTGGAAATGTATACGGCATTGATTTTAACAATATGGATTCACTTTCGAAAAGGATCAAAGTAGAAATACCTATATTTATTGTCCAGAGCAACTGCCAACAACAGCAACAGATAACTATTTAGTTTTGGAAGGTTATTGATATCAGAACGTAAGGAAAATATTTGAAGATGTTTTTGTTCAGCTTTTGTTTATCAATTCTGTAAAAGCTGCCTTAGAGTTTGCCGTTTGCGGCACGTTTTTGAGTCAATACAAGTGAAAAGTAATTTTTACTTATTATTTGAGCTCACAGTACCTACAACTATTTTATTTTCTAATTGTATAATCTAATTGCAAATCTAATAAGTGCACTCTGAGCAGTCATCCTCGCTACGTTCTGTTTGATCACGTAAACTAAATAAACTATTCTCACATAGCACGAGAAAACATTGAAAATCCCTGAAAAATCAATCGTGTCACGCCATTCTCGTACTATAAAGCACAGCGAACAATCACAATAAATACAAACATTGTGTAAAAAAACGGAAACTAAAACCAGATCGGCGGCGCATATCGAAACATCAAAATATTTATATATAGTAGGAACATGGCATCGCATTGGATGTAAAATAAACACAGAGTACGGAACGTGACATAGTCTTGAGGAAACCGGCATTTTCTAGAACCAAAAATTCGAAGAAATTTGAAATTCATCAAATCGCACTGGGCCCTCATAGTGGATTAAGGCCCATTACCTCTCTCACAGAAAGGATGCCTGTGTCCTAGCAATGGGAACATTATAAGGCTGATAATGATGATGACGGAACGTGACTAGAGACGCCACTATTAATAATATTTAGGAAAACATATAGAACAAGTTTCGGCTCCTTAAGATTATTCTTAGTCAGTTTGAAGGCCCTCCATTCTACTCGGTCACCATAACAACGGCAAAAACCTTTACTTAACCTGGAATATATAGTCAGAATTGTCACGGTCTTTTGGTTTCTGTGAGTAAACGGTGACATTCACTGACAAGCTTGGTTTGTATGGAAAGTTGTTTACAATGACGTCTGTGGTAGTTTTAGTGCTCTGTGGATTGCATATCCATTTGTCTGTTTGTTACGATACCAATGCTTGCTTGTCAACGGGTAACGGACATCTGAACTGTTTTCCTTTTCCAGTCAGATACAGCATAATTAAGCGGTTTGATACATTTTATTAACAAATATATATATATTGCACGCAACCCTAGTGAGTCTGTTCTGTGCCACATCTCTGGTGCGCTGACGGCGCCCTCTCTCTTTTTACATGTCACACGCTAATGGAGGTATTTTATTAACGCTCTAATAATTGTAAGCATTTTGCGAATATTACTAAACAATCTCTATTATATATCAAAAATCAATCAATATTAAATGCCTAGTAGAAAAGTTTAACAGATATTTTTAATATAAGTTTTGCCCGCGGCTCCGGTCTCGTGACCCACAGAAACCATACGTTTTGCATGCGGTATAAAAATACCCTACTGCACTCAGCGATAGTGCAGCTTTCTATCAATGAAATAAATCCGTAGCAGCAATTTAAGAAACAGTCAATTTTTACCGCCGTATTATCTCAACCCTATCATTTTAGACTAAGGGTAGTATTTAAACGCAAATCAAAAAATATCCTTTTTCTACGCAATAAGATTCCGAATCCCCATCAAAATTACTGATTGCACAGCAAAATATTCAACTCAAAATATCACTAAACACACTACAATTTATTTTCGCAGCGTACAGCGATTTTTCCTAAAGCAAAAGCTTTTTCATCAATGCACAGCTAATAATCTTAATGCACATTATACATGTTAACTCTTTTTCTTTTAAATATAGCTTCTATTTTTATATTATGTATCAATGTCGACGGAGCCCCGCTGCGCGGGGCGCCTATTTCTGTACGCAGGGTCTAAAGTAACCTAACACGAACGAGATGACGGGAGCTGAGTTCGCTCGCTTTGCTTGCTCACTTCAGCTCCCGTCATCTCGTTCGAACCTAACCTGTCCGTGTCGGGGTGCCCTAGGCTTCCGAGCTCGCTTCGCTCGCTCTTGGACTGTTGGAATATGGAAAATTTGCTGTGCAGTCAGTATTTATGCTATGTATGTAGTATTTTTGTACAAAAATAAATTTAACAGTATTGCATTATGAGGAAAAAAGTAATGTTATATTGATGTATAATTTCGTTTTATCTGCAGTTTGAGTTTTGTTAAACATTTAGTTTATTTGTAGTGAAGTAAGTTATTAGATGTAAATAAGAATATAAATGATGAGTATGTATTGAAAGGCGATTATTTATTTGATATGCAACTTATAATATCCCTTAGACTAAAGCAGTTGCAAGCACATCTATGGAACCATTTGAATCAATTGTCATCCTTTATCGTTGATGTGCGATAATGTAATGACGGGTAATTTAATGACAAACTAGGCGAGTTTCAAACCATGTGTTCTGTCCCGAGTTTATATTTACTCGCAACACCGTGTCCGTGGGCTGTCAACGATTTTGACAGCTGACACTAACAGTGTAGTTAGAAAATTTGAACGGAACACGCGAGAAAATCGGTGTCTTGTATTCTAATAACGTAATCGAGCGATATTTCGGTGATTGTATTCGTTAATCGCGCCCGCCGTTCGCAATCGGCGTTGTGGGGCGTCCCTAAAGTGGGTTTAGAGTATATTTTCACGCGCATCGAAGTGCTTTTGCGGGAAACGTGCTGCCTGGTGGACGCCGGCCGGATTCTTCGGTCCAGACAGCCGTCAGTCTTTCCCATTACTTCCTTTATTATATATATTCTCCTATCCCTAACCTCACGGCACGAGATCGATCGACGCCCAGGAGTCTACCGCAGGAATCTAAGGTAAGTACGAATGTATATACGCCAATCCTTGTGCCACCTGTGAGATAGGTACCAGTATCTCTCGCAATAGGGAGCAAATCCCTAGCTTTCCACTGCTGCGTTACGGCAGTTTCGTGGGTACAGGTTCTGATTGGATCCAGGAGTGACACGCTGCTAATGGGCCCCAGTGATGAGCTCCTGGCTTGGGATCCGCAGACCTGTATTTAACACCATGCAAGTCAGTAAAATATAAACATATTTTACTAATTAATCATACTGTTATAAAAGTTGCAGTTTCTTTTTTGAAAGAATACAGTCCCTTTACCGAATGCTTTAACATAACTTCTAACATCATAACATGCCAAAAAAATCAACGCATTTACAGCATTTTTCAACGCAACTCTATCCGCAGTGCCACCCGCATAGACCCAGGTTACAACTCAGATTGATAACATGTTGTCTATGCGACTTTACTTTATGGTCGTATTCGTTTGCCACGTCCGCACTGAGGGGTCCGCGCGCGTAATATATGGGGCAAAAATGACGTAACGTATGGCACCGGAGATCGATGGGGACATAGGTGGATGTAGTGCGGGTGTCAATGACGGTAGAGGGAAGATAATGGCGGTAAACAAAAACTGAGCTTGGCTGTTGACGCTATGATGAGTCGTGCGGTCGATTACCTTCTATCCTATGAGTGATATTTTTCAATCAATCACTCCTCAAAGGCTAAATGGATTTGGGTGAAACTTGGGACTGGTAAACCATTACCTAGATTAAGACATAATAATAAGAAGCCTTTTTATTTCTTGTATAACAATAGTTGGTAGTAAAAATATTACAGTTATCACAAATTTGATTTCTTTTAGTGAGATTATCATAGAATTATGTTAGTATTATAAGTATATGTTTTAAAATATTTATAAATTAACAGCAACCCCGGTTTGGGTAAATGCCTTCTCCAAAGATATCCATTTTTGTCGGTCTTGTGCTATGGAGCACCAGTTTATTCCAGCTGATCTTTTCAGATCATCTTCCCAGCGGGCTAAGGTTCTCCCTTTCCCACTCTTGACTGGTGATCCTTCACATTGGGTAACTCGTGTGGTCCACCTTCTGTCAGGCATTCTCGCTACATGGCCAGCCCAATGCCATTTCAGTTTTTGAGCAAAAGTCAAAGCATATGGAACTTTAGTGATGTATCTTATCTTTGTGTGTTTTATTTTATCCATTTTCTTTATGTTTAACATGCTTCGCTCTGAACCTCTTGGACATGTATTGATTTAATTCATAGCTTTTGTAGAGAATTCCCAGCTCTGACTTCCATAGAGGTGTTGTGTTCTTCTATTTTGTTGCCCTGTCATCTAACTTCCGATATTCCCATAATATCATAGTTAATTTTACTTAAACATTCTTCATTATGTTATAATTTTTAATTGACGGCTTAACTTTGTGTTATTTTTCGAAGTTTTTGAGGTTGAGTATGGGTTTTGTATCTTTGGAGGGTTTTGGTCGTTATCTTCCACGGTGACCAGCCGGGTTTTGGCAGAAAGCCAGTTTTGTTTCCGCAGGGGGCGCTCTACGGTGGACGCCATCATGCGCGTGCGAGCCGTCACGAAGGGGGACGCAGTAGCCCGGGGCGGGGTCGTCTTGGCGGTGTCTCTAGACATCGCCAATGCCTTCAACACCATGCCATGGAGCTGCATCGGGGAGGCACTCCGGTATCACCGGATGCCGCCCTACCTCTGTCGCGTAGTCGAGGCCTATATGACGGACAGGGCCGTCATCTACCCCGGTCACCAGGTAGAGTGGAACCGGCGAGAGATATCGTGTGGTGTCCCACAGGGATCGGTCTTGGGGCCGCATCTGTGGGATATCGGTTACGACTGGGTGCTGCATGCCGATCTCCCTAGTGGCGTCAGCGTGGTTTGCTACGCTGACGATACACTAGTCCTGGCACAGGGGAGTTCGCACCAGGCGGCGGCTGAAAACGCGACACGCGGGGTTGCGACAATAGTCGACAGGATCCAGCAGTTGGGACTCGAGGTGGCCCTGCACAAGTCCGAGGCCATGTGTTTTCATGGACCTCGGAACACGCCACCGCCGGGTTCCCAAATAACGGTAGGAGGGGTTCACATCGGCGTCGGGTCGACGATGAAGTACCTGGGACTCGTCCTCGACAGCCGGTGGAATTTCGTGGAGCATTTCCGACGTTTGGCTCCCAGACTGGAGCGGGCCGGGGCTGCCCTCAAGCAGCTCCTGCCCAATCTAGGGGGTCCAAACGCCTCCTGCCGGAGGCTCTACGCGGGGGTCGTGCGGTCCATGGCCCTTTACGGGGCACCAGTATGGACGCGTTCCCTGAGGCGGCGTCCAGCCCGCCGGTTGAACGCGTCCCAAAGGGTCATGGCCATTCGGCTGGTCCGGGGATACCGCACGGTCTCCAGTGAGGCGGCGAGCCTCCTTGCTGGATTGCCGCCATGGGATCTGGAGGCAAAAGTCCTCGCGCAAATATGGGAATGGCGCGAGGAGGCGAAATGCCGGGGTGAAAATCCGCTGCCGCGACAACTCACGGCTCGGCGGACAGAGCTCCGGCAGGATCTCATGGCGACATGGAGAGGGCGATTGTCGCAACCCAGCGCTGGGCACGCCACAATTGTGGCGATAAGGCCCTCTTTGAGGAGTGGCTTCAGAGGCGTCACGGCGTCCTCACCTTCAGCCTGACGCAGGTCCTCACCGGACACGGCTGTTTTGGGAGGTTCCTGTTCAGGATAAGGCGGGAGGAAACGCCCGGGTGTCACCATTGTGAGGGTCGCCCGGAGGACATGGTAGAACATACGGTGGAGGTTTGCCCCGCTTGGGCGGAGCAACGCCGTGTCCTCGTGGAGGCGATCGGCGATGGCGACCTCTCGCGTCCGGCCCTGGTTCAGGCCATGGTACGGAGCGAGAGAGCATGGGAAGCTATCACGTCCTTCTGCTAAGCAGTAATGCTCGCGAAGGAGGAGGCAGAACGCGTGAGGGAGACGCAACGGAGACGCCCTCACGCCCCAAGTCACCGCAGGAGACGCCCTGGGCGTTGGGAGTCGCAAGCCGATTCCCAGCCACCGTAGGCGCGGGCTTGCGGACGGCGAGTAATGGGTAGCCCGCCGTCCGATAAGGACCAGGCCCGAGTCGAGGGCGCGTAGTGTTCCACGCGCGCCTCAAAGAGATGTCAGCAATAACTGACGGGGTCCGCTAGGGCCGATGCCTGTCTGGGTCGCGAATAAATTTGAAAAAGAGTTACCGCGGCCCTGGTTCAAGCAAATGAAGGAACACGGGTGGGTTTTAGTCAGTAAAAGTCTGACACACCCTCCTGCTTCACCCAGAGCGGGAGAAGTCATTGGATGATATCCCAAAAAAAAAAAAAAAAAAAAACGGAGATGTCATATCTCCGAAACTGTTCACCGCTGCACTGGAGGATGTCTTCAAGGTTCTGGACTGGAGAGGGCTAGGCATCAACGTCAATGGCGAGTACATCACTCACCTTCGGTTTGCCGACGATAGAATAGAATAGAATAAAATTTATTTGCATAAAAACATGGTATAGTAGATGGTACAAAATTAAATACAGAGCATACATGTTTTTGCTTAACATTATAAGCGTGCAAATTTTTCGTGCATACAATATAGTCATTTATTTATTTTTTTCAAAAAACTCTTTTACACTATAAAACTATTAGTGGACAGCCAGTTATACAATTTACTTTTAAATAATCTGGTATTTAGAATTTTTAGGTCGCTTGGTATCTTATTAAATATTTCTACACACATATACAAACAGCTTTTATTATATTTAATAAGCCTTGGCATGACATCCAGTACGAGCCTGTGAGGGTCGCGCCGGTTTCGAGGATGTAAATCGTCTGCTTTTGTAAATAATGCCTTATGCTTCCACACAAACATACATATCTCATATATATAAAGAGACGGTAGCGGTAACAAACCAAGTTTCTGAAATACCGGCCGACAAGAATCGTCGGATTGAAGCCCATAAATTGCTCGAATGCATTTTTTTTGTGCAACAAATGCTCTATTTTGATCGGTGCTATTGCCCCACATAATCAATCCATAGCGTAACACCGATTCAACATATGCATGATATGATGTTATTGCCGTTTGGACGTAGACGATATAGACCACTATGGCACATGGCTGAGAATATGGAGGACCTCAATACAATGCTCGATGACCTCAGTAGAGCTTCCGAAAGAGTGGGTCTTAGGATGAACATGGACAAAACCAAGGTGATGTTGAATGCCCATGTCACACCCACTCCTATCAGGGTCGGAGACTCTACACTCGAAGTTGTGGATGACTATGTCTACAAAACGATCCAGTTGGGTAGGGCCAACTTCGAGAAAGAGGTCAACCGTCGAATCCGACTCGGCTGAGCAGCGTTCGGGAAGTTGCGCGGTCTCTTCACGTCCAACTTACCACAGTGTCTCAAGACGAAAGTCTATGACCAGTGTGTGTTGCCAGTTATGACCTATGGCTCTGAGACGTGGTCGCTCACAATGGGCCTCATCAGAAAGCTTACAGTCACCCAAAGGGCAATGGAGAGGGCTATGCTCGGAGTTTCCTTACGTGATCGAATCAGAAATGTAGAGATCCGCAAGAGAACCAGGGTTACCGACATAGCCCGAAGAATTGCCAAACTTTAGTGGCAGTGGGCAGGGCAAATTGCTCGCAGATCGGATGGCCGATAGGGCAGAAAGGTTCTGAAGTGGCGACCGCGAACCGGAAGACGTTGCGTTGTAAGGCCTCCCACCAGGTGGACCGATGACCTGGTGAAGTTTGCAAGGATCGGCTGGATGCGGGACGCACGGGACCGGTCAATGTGGCGACGCTTGGGGGAGGCTTATGTCCAGCAGTGGACGTCTTGCGGCTGATATGATGATGATGATGATGATTTATGTGTGGTATCGGTGTGAAGAGAGCGGGTTAGTTGCTATGCATTTTTATTCGTTGTATTTTATTTGTCAAGAAGCTCAACATGCTTGGTTTTATAACTCCTTCAGTGACACCATTTGACCTTGAGACCTTGGTTTTTTAGCCAGACTGTTGTTGTTTATTCTGTTTTGTTTTATTTTCTTGAACATTAATAATTTCAGGAGATATTGAGAGATTTCTCTTATTTGTTGTGTTCCTGTTTTTGTCTAGTATTATAAGTTTATCGTACTTTATAATGGCAGTTTTTTCTTTTTCTTTCTCAATCTTTATTTGCTCCTGTAATTCTTTTTTTATTTAATACATAACGCGGATAGTCTTCTTTTATGTAGTATGTTGTGTCTTTCAGTGTATTTTTTTGTTTAAATAAATCGTGTTTTAATCCCAGATTAGAAAAAGTGCCAACAATTGGTCTAGGTTTTTTCCTTTCTTTCCAATTCTCTTTATTTCTTGTATGTCTCTTCGTTCAATGTTTAAATCAAAGTATTTTTTGATAAATTCAACAATAATATTTTACAAGTTTAAGTATGATGTCTCCTTCGCTTCTATTCCGGAAAATACAACGTTTCTTTGTCTACTTTTTTTTCCAAGAAATAAAGACGTTTCTCCGGGCTAAAAAGTAGCCTATGTGCTATTCCAGACTATAATACATCTCTGTGCCAAATTTCATCCAGATTCGTACAGCTGGTCTGGCGTGATTGAGTAACAAACATATTATATCCAAACCTTCGCATTTATAATATTAGCACAGATATTATAATACTAGCATACAGATGCCTCATCCCATACAAAGAAACCGTGCCGATTATAACGATTATTTTTTGTAAATCGATCGCGTCCGGTGCCGTTCCACGGCGATAGATCACCATCGAATAATCAATCGATATCGATAGATAAATCAAATAATCAGAATAATCAGTACAGTACGTCGGGACAGTTTCTTTGTATGGGATGAGACACCACTTGTTCGCGACGAGGCGTCACAAAAATGTTAGAATAGTTTTGTAGATATAAATAGTATAAACAAATCATACGTCTGCTTACCCCAGCGCGCGAGCTCGTACTAAAAAGTTTTAGACGAGAATTTTTCTTTTATAGTTTTTTCAAACATAAAATTTCGACCACTTTTTGAGGCACTAAACATTATGTTTTAGTGTATATGAGTATGTATTAAGTAAATATGGGGTCTGAAGAGTAAATTAGAATCGTTACATACATACTAAATGCGGTAGTTACGGAAAGAAAGCAAAATCAAAACAAGTCAAATTCCGTAAAAACGACCGGTCGCCACGACCGTTTAGTTCGAAATGAGCAGTCAGTTTTTTTTTTTTTTTGTTTTTTTTTTTTTTAAATGCGTGGCGTCTCGCAGTTCGGCCAAAGTAGCCGTCCTCTGCTTAACCGGACTAACCTGTGGAGACTAAGCTAAGTAGCCTCCGGCCAGGCTTAAAGTTTCTAAACCTAAAGCGACAGCACTAAGGGCTACCCCAGTTGGGGTCGGACCTCGGCTCAGGGCGTCGCTTGGGGGATGGCAAAGGCCGGATCTGATAAAGTGATTCTACCATCCGTTCGGAAAAGCCTACGTGGAGAAGAACGGACAAGTGAGCAGTCAGATGGCGACTCCCGTATATATAGTCTGGCGCGTAAGCAGGCAAATTTGGTATTTTAAAATAGTGTTTTAAAGGCTTTATAATAGCCTATAGTACCTAAAATGCGGTTATCTAGTATTATTAGAGTTAATATACTTTAGATAAAATGTGTAAGTAGTAATTTAAGCAAATAAAAAATATTTGTTTACTTATTTTGGACCCCCCGAAAATGGCCGGGTCGCAAGTATCGATAGGTGCGCTCTGCCCACCTACCAATCGTATTATTTACCTTACACATTTGTTTTGTTAGGAAACACCATCTAGGTGTTCTAGATAGTATACCTTGGTGCTATGACTGAAAAACTGTACATAATAACAGTACATAGCCAGGTTTAAAACAGTTTCACTCTGAGATGGTAAATACATGCATTTTTGCTCAAGTAAGTAAATGGAAATTTCGTTATAAGCGATTTAGCGCTTCTAGGTGACCTGGAACTGTGTCCAGGCCCTATATATAGATGACATCTGTGTAATTCTAGTACATAGATCTTACTTACTTGAAATAATGTGTCTGTATGTGCCAGCATGGACGTTTCTACGCGTCTGCCAGAGGGCCCACTACCTTCAGAAACACTGGGTGCCTGAAGGACTACTGATATTCTATCTGAAGCATTACCTTTGGGGACCCTCAGGCACACGCCTGGACTCAGTCACAACACATAGCTAATATATAGCTACACATACACACACAGAGGCGTTAAAGCCGTGGAACAACACGATATTTTCTATTTCGGCCGCTTCCCAGCAACAGAAGTCCCAGAAGGGCTGGTGGTACACCCATCAGGGTACCACCATTCGATAGCCCAATTCTCCTGCTTCCCAACCACATTTTGGAAGGAGCCTAGCTCTGGTGGTTAGGGAACTAACCGACTTAATATAGTAAGAGGTTCCATGGTTTTCTCGCATCGTCGACCACATCAGAGTGAATACTGGATCGAGGGTTGGAGCTGTATCCACCGGACTTCCACCATGGGGTGGCCCATCGCGAGGGCTATCCGATGATGGTTGGTGAATGCGGATCCGCCCACCAGCTCGAGTACAAACTCGCTAAATATGCCGAAAACAGGCACTGAAGCTATGTTTTCGCACTTTCACGTGGCTGTGCCCGTGAAGGTGACAGATGAAGCTGTGGAACTGTCACAGATCGATGGTCCAGGAGTAGGGCTACAAGTCCCTCGCTGGTACCCTGGCACTAAAGTGCACCATTGTGTTGTAAAATAGCATATAAAGCTATAAACTGACAGAACTTCCCCTTATTAGGCGTTCTCCACGCAAGAGCTCCGTGAAGGTAGCAGATATGGACCTGGACCAAGGTCCGGAAGGAAGGTCTTCTCGAGACCTATCCAGAGACACAAGTCTCATCAAAATCAGTTCAGTAGAAGGGGGGTTTCTGTTGGTTTTCAGCGACTAGTCACAAGGTATTAATTTTATAATTAAAGTTTATGCGCGGTCGTTGTTTTGGGGTCCTCGTTACGGTCAAGTGTGGTAGTAGGATAGTGCGCTGAGACACCGTCCTAATTGTAGCCATTATTTCTCAACATTAAAATCCACGTCACTTTGCGTAACGAAGACCATGAAGAAACGTCGTTTTTGGACATGAAAACTCAAGTCTTTTTCTGAACTGGACATCACGCCTTCCCCTCAACATCCTTGGCAGCCTTCCAACCACTGCAGGGTCGGTATTTGCTCGAAGACAACGAACTATAGGTGCAAGGGGCGTCAACGCGTTCGAGCTGGAGCCTTACAACCTCCGGTCAGCCTGGGGCCTTGAACGATCACGTCAGTCCCGCACACCACTGATATTAGTAAGATTACGTTTCATACTGGTCATAACTAATAATAAATACAACACAACCTATAATTATCTTTGTGCTCTTCTATCTGTATTCTTTCTTTTCTCTTTTAATTATACTTTATTAACATACATAAATAAATAATAAACTAATTCAGCTGTATAAGAGACAGCAGCAGCTTCACACATAAATAGATTACCAAGTTTGCTTATTGTGTGTTGGCGTTAACAGACTAGGACTTGATTGGAGATAAACAGAAAACTTTTTTAATTCAATGATGCCTAGCCATTTTGATTCGTTTCGCTTAGTTCCGTGAGTTACATTTTAGACTAATAAATTTGTGTCTACTGCAAGATATGCAAGGATTATGCTTTTTCACATACAGAGAATTATCGAGAACTGATATTGATCAGTCCGATGTCCGATGTATTGATATCAGAGATGATAAAATGAGTGTCTTTTTTCACAGTAAGTCAGGTGTTATGGTATGTTTAGAAATTAAAAAAAAACACTCATCAAGATATTTACAAAACTTTGGTCTCCTACGGATTCAATTAATTATTTTTAGCAATTCCACTACCTACTTACCTTTCACTGCATACTACATAACGCTACAGACACATATTACAAAAATAAACTATAAATTATTGTGTCGGTTTCGTTTCCTGTAAATATTTAACTAAAGATTAATGAATACCGAATGAAAGTAGCGGGGCGTGCATTGTGGCATACATAGTAATAAAACAATGTATAATAATAATGTAAACATTATGCTTGCATAATGTTTTCAATAAATAAATAACAATTTATTTATTTGTTGGTTTAGTGGACCTCGTGGCTAAATAATAACAGCCGCACGGGTCGATCTCCAAAGTTAAGCAACGCTTGCTAAGGTCGGCCCGTGGATGGGTGACCATCTTTACATAGGGAGTTTCTTCCGTACTCGGAAAGCCGTTGGTCCCGGCTGTCATTTGAAGATTTTTGGCAGTCGTTACGGGTAGTTAGTATAGATTATTTAGTATAGATGTGTCCTGGATTTGATGCCCTGGTTGGGCAAAGTATTATTAATGTTTCCAATGGAATGTCTCAGTAGCAACCTGAAGTCTGGCTTTGTGCACGGTTGATGACAATAGGTTCGCCTCCCGTTTCATCGGACTTACATAACTGACGAAATGTGGGAGCCCCTTCCCCCCCATTAGTCACCCGGCTGTATTCCCCGAAGAGGGGGCTATTCGGGGAATACAGCCGTCAAATTCTTTATTTCAATCAGGCCACTAACCGGCACTTTTGAAAAACAAATATTTAAATTTAAAAGTAATAATAATTGATTCTACCGTCCATTCGGCAAAGTAGCTTGTTATGGAGAGAACGGATAAGGAACTACAAACCCACTCTTAAAAAAAAAGTGTTTTATAATATTAACATACATACATTAATTCATATACGTACGAGGACGATGCAACCAGACTGACACTACTATAATATGTATAGGTATAAAGTATTACATGCACTAACAGGTAAATTCATTCATTTGATAAATAGGAACATGTTTCTCACATACTTACAAATATTGCAAACATAGGTTAATTACCTAATTCACACAACAACGCAACATTGTGTGTGAGTCAATTTCTTTAAAAAAGGGACGAAAAAAGCAATAGTTTGATTTTTCTAAACTAAAGAATTCCATAAGGAGCAGGAGCAATATGTATTATTGCACTATATAGTTTGCAGATTTACAGTAAACGTTTCAAAATTGACTACCTATCACCATTAACCACGAGTAAAAGCGAGACTTTTCCCATACTTTTTATAAACCACACTATTGAAAACAATTCACCGCAAAATTGTTATGGTAGCATAGGGGCACGTATCAGCACAGACGTGACTGACGTGAAACTAGAAATCGTTAACAAGCAAAAACTACGCGGTAAATTGAAAAAAAATCACTACTGGCTGATAAACTTGAACCATTCGTTTTTTGAATAATGTTCACAAACGACCCGTACGAGTAACCATCCGTTATCTACTATCTCTAACCATACGTTATTTTATGGCTTCGGTACAGCCAATAAGAGAGATTGGTATGCAGGCATTATTGCATTAAGCAGGCACTATGGGGGAAACAATTATTACAAAGCTTCTACCGTGGTGAATGTATGTTGTTTTCTTAATCATCTGCTGTTTTCTTTCTGGTCCTAAATCGTTTTCTACAGGATTCTTCGGGTTTTACTATATCTCGCCACTTTGCTTGTGGTAACCAACTCTTGCAGAAGTTGGGCATAGAATAACAACCTCGCTCCAATAAATTGATATCTTTATTAACCACAGCTTGAAACATTGTCATCATAATTATGCTTCATATCAATACGAGAATACCTAAAAGACTACACAGGTAATTTGTCATTATTGTATTATAACAACTTTTTAGAAACATTTGACATACTCAGATTAGTGGCCATTACTTATAGTGTGTCAGTTATGGTACCTGCACGTAGAAATTCGAATGTATAAGTGTAAATACCTACTTAACTATTTGGAAACATTCTAATTTCTTCTTGATGGTAGCTTAGCTCGGGTTGGTGTCTATAAAGTATATATCTGCACACCTATCTCTATTGTTGACTGTACACTTTATCAGTCTATGTCCATGGGCTATTTCCAGAATACGCGCATTGAATAATTTGAGGTCAGACTTCGAATCCCAGTACTGACAAAGTTTAATTGAGTTTGGTATTGGTAACCGGTAACAGTCTCAGAGTTGGAATTATGCTGGTAAATGAGGATATGCTCTCTTGGGGTATACCGCCATCAATGGGGTTTGAAGAACAAATTATATCTCTACCTAACCATTTAGTAATTACTTTCGTGAAGGTGTCGGTGATAAAAAAAAAATAGTTTGTTTGCACCACAAATAAAACATAATTAATATTTGTTCCTATTAATATTGTTAAAAAAGGTGAAGGTTTGTGAGGAAATCTTGCATTAGTATAGCTTATACGTCAGAATAACATAAAGGCTATATTTTATAAGGATATAAAGTACGCGGGCAGAGCCACGGGCAGCCGTTAGTTATTACATAAATTGAGAAAATATGCGTCAAATCCGCGCAAAACGGCTATCACTCAGCATACTGCTGGGACTGCATCCCGTCTGACTTAACTGTGGACTTCGCTGGCTTGGGACTCCTCTCCCGCTTCTCCATGTAGCGCCCGGCGTGCGTTCGTTAGTGATAGCATATTTGTACCGTTGCATCAGAATGACGTCACAGCCAGTCAGTTGGACGTTGAATACCGTTGCGTCAGAATAAAAGCGGTGGTTTTCAAATGATTGCATAACATTAAAAGATACGCTGGTATCTACGTACGGATATTTAATCCGTATTTAGATTCCTTTTCATTAGTATTCCTTTATCTTCCTGCCTAATTAGTTGAATCTCCTTTTCATCGATACGATGAATACACTCAGTCTCTATAGAACGTTACATATGGAAATGTATTCACAGACGTATATTTGATTTATAGAAAGTTGTGATGTAACAAGGTATTCAAAGAGCCATCAGAAACCCGAACACATCTACCCGATTTGAATGTGAACAAAGACTCACACAAATCTAGTCCCTTTATATAGTCATCGGCACGTAACTTGGCAAGGTTTTGGCGTAGTGGGGGTAAGTTCGCGTATCGTACACTTATTGCCACAAAAAAGTGGTCACTTTTATTTCTTGTCATTTTTCAATGGTTATGGCCATCATTTATTTTTAAAATGTATGTTTAGAGGAAAGTTAAATAATGGAGAGGAATTCGTGAAGTTTATTAGGTGTTATAAATAAAATATATACAGTTATAAGTCAAAAAAAATATTTGAAAAAGATAGTAAAAATTATGGCATTGTTATCAAAATAAAACAGTAAAATTCGTAATAAAAACTAAATTCAAAACAATATCAACTACTCCTAACAAAAACTAACTTAACAAAATCTTAACAAAAACTCAACAAAAACAAAGTGTACAACTTTCGTGCACGCAAGTTTAATCGGGAGCGAGAACGGGTTGCGGGAGGCGCGAGTCGAGTGCCACCTATCGCGCGCACGGATCGGCGTGACCTTGTACCCCGCGTCCCGCTTCACTACCAAGGAGACCTAAAAAACGACTTCTGCGCATCTTAAGACTCTTGCCAAGTTACGTGCCGATGACTATACAAATGCTAAGATCTAGGTATGTATGTATGTTTAGGCAAAAGGTACAAATATTTAATAACTTCTAGGTTCGTAATATAAATTAATTCTCTTTGACTCTAACCCCGTAATATAACGTAAAAATATTTGTTTGTGATAACGTTCAAGGCTGTTTAAATATCAAATATAATATTTAAGTTTTGATGTCTATATCAACAAGGATATTTACTTTTATAACCTTGCGTTATTACATACATAGTATGAATTACTCACGTAACTCTTTTTCCAATATTATTTTTCATGGATGGAAATAAAACTTAATTTATTATTCAGCAGATATTTTTGTTTTCGAGTTATTTTAACTGTAACTTAACCTACATTCCTTTGAAGTTGAACTGAAAGGAAATAAGTCCTTGAAAACATAGAAAAAGATATATGATATTAGACATCAAAGCAAACTTCTCATAGAACTCGAAGGTGTTTCAAATTAAAATCTATGTCGCAATATTTTAATCTACGTGCTTGAAATGAATTGCAACGCCGTAGGCTCGCAGAAGCTACGGCGTAGCTCGTAGCACCATTCTACACGCATGGCTTACGAAGCGCGCCTACCGGAACATGACTCAAAGGCTTCAGGCCTGCCTGCCTTTTGTCGCGGTGACGTGAGATAGCTAATTACAAACGACGTGTGTTTGCCCTCGCACAGATTACCTGCGGTGAGCCGTATTGTCCCAGCGAAACAATATGCACGACCTGTTCCACTGAAAATACCGAGCCGAAATACCTCTGAAATAACACCCGAACTTTCGCAGCTGTTACTCTAACATACACGTTACATTGTATTCTATCTACATATTCTACATAAATAGTACCACCCTTGATAGTCGAACAATACAATGATCAGATAAGTTACTAAGCGAAAAAACGAAGTAAATGGCACGTTGAAGACAAGTAACATCGATATTTAAGTGTGAGGAATGAAAGAAACCGAACAATACTTTTATAAAGTTGGTTTTTGCGAAGGTTTTTACTTGTAGGACTAATAATAATGTAACCTCGTTAAAACTAAAGTAATCAGGGACATACATACATCCAAACTATTGTGTGCTGGTACTTATATTATTAATGACTCCGACGCGCGACGTACCTATATATTATGTTATGTGTAGGTATAATAATATACGGTATAAAAATATTGTGCTTCTATTGTCACCACAAAAAAGCCCGACACTATAATTGCATATTTCACTATTATGGCAGGAACAGCAGTGCTCTCGAATAGGTCACGACTCGCTTCTAATAGTTAGCGAGGAAGCGCGCGGCCACTGCCTCTCAATACTGAATAAAAGAGAACTTACGGTCAAGAAGTGCCTCGTTATATCTCGATGGTCCTTAAGAATAGTAACATAAGGTTGGTCATTGTGTGTTTTATACTTATCCGTGTTAAGGTGACGTTTGTCAGGTATTCATACGCACGCATCACACATTGTGTGCGCGCGAGAAGAATGATTCCTGCCCAAGGCTTTTCGCCACAATAATGAGTCACTTGACGGATTGTCCCGTGGGCGCCATCTCGTCCAAATTACGAAGCCATTGTTACTGAGATATTGTTCGTGAATATGTGCGAAAGGAAATGAAACTGTTACCTTGTGCCAGTCACCGTTTGTTGGCTTCCCCGCGCCGACACTCCCCGCTATATTTCCATTTCAGAGATCCACTAAATGAGACTACCATCATAATACGTGACGCTTAGTGAATACGGGTTACACTACATTATTAATTAGCATGCTTCTAAGTTCGTGTTATTAAGACTACGGAAATTTTGAGGTGAATAATTTTGATATTAAATTATTTACGGTGGACAGGGCCGGGCCCAATCATTGAAGCTTCGTCACTGGCCCGTGCTCGGACGTGTGTGAACGAGTTCATATAAAATATACACAACGATATTTTTTGAGCCCCTGACGGGGCACGGTCAGTCCGCGTCCCGGGCACGACCCTGATATGTGTGGATAGACCTTTACTGTTACCAGACGAGGCTTATCCACATTCAATACAAATTGACGTTTGCATTAATGCGACCGAGCACCAGTAAAAACTCGCACTCAGCTTACAAATAGATAGTCGATCCACGTAAATTCTGGTACTCAGCTTCATTTGGTTAGACTGGCAGTCAGCAGAATGAGGCAATGTAGATTTGTACCAAACATAATATAATTATATTTAATACAAAGTAAGGCTACTATTAGAAGAATCCAAATACTGTTAGATTAATGCTTGTATCCATTTCCCGGCATTTAACAGCATAGCGAATAAATGTACCATTGTGTTTGTTTCTGGCATTATCGTTATCCGTTTTACAGTTTTCAGAAACAGAAATAAATATTACATAATTGTTTCCTCTTACAAGCTTTAAAAGGCCACCGTGTAATTTTTTCCCTAGATATTTTAAATACAGATTGTTTTCCTGGATCTATTTATAATCAAATACATATGTTATGTTCCTGACAACTTCAATAAGGTATCTACCATCTGTTACCTAAAGCCACCGTATATAATTTAATATCAAAATTATTCGCCTCACAATTTCCGTAGTCTTAATAACACAACTTAGAAAACAATAGGTACCAAAGACACCGATTTCGTAAAGGAAAGATATTTTTCGCTTTGTAGTGTTTTGTTTTGAGAAGTTGTTTTTTTGTATACATATTGACATAAGAGAACGTTTACGTTAACGATGCGACCGAGTTATTTAAAAAACTCGCACTAAGGAATCTGATCACCACAACCCAGTAGCTGTGTAACACCCCCTACCCTTTTGTACGACTATTAGTGTCAGACTTTCTGGTCTTTCAAAGATCTGCAAATGACCGGACCACCCGCTTAACTTGCTTCCGTGTTCTATATTTAAAAAACTATTCGCGGGATAAATATTCGCGAGCTGGGTGACCAAAACCTCTATAAAGATCGCTTCTTAAGCAGTCGGGTTTATAGAATTTTTTAATTATTTTTTTTCATTTATAACTTTTTAGTTATTTTTTTTTGTTCATTTAAACATATAAGTGTTATATATTTTTAAAATCTCCTCTTAAAACCCTTTATTTTGATAATGCACAAGGAATGTACGAAAAAAAATTTGGACCTCCACAAGGCAGCGCCCAAAAGGCGCCAATTTTTTATTTGCTAATTTTAATGTAGCCTGTGACAATTGCAAGATTCAAAAAATAAAAAGAATATACAAAAGTGCTATTGATCACAGAATATAGTAAAAGTGCTGTTTATTACAATTATGCAAAAAGTGCTGTTTATCACAGAGAAATATAATAAAAATATAAATTATGCCTTACAATAGGGATAGAAGCACAAAAGTGCTTTTCACCATACAGACAATCTGTTTTCTTAGGTAGGTACTACCCCAGTGCACCGTTTGTCATTGCAGTTTTGTGCGTGCTATTTCTATGCTTCTTACAAAATATTATAATAATACTGGTGAAGCATAGAGCCGCTTCAGCTTCGGTTTCGTGCAATGACTGTGGAGGCCACGTTTACACAGTACATTAGGAACTTTTCCCTGTGTTGCTTAGTCATGAGCCCATGCAGGCTCTCCTTCGTCAGTCTCCTGTCCAGCTCATCTTCGAGTTGGTAGCATTCCCTGATGAATAACGGGCAATTTACAAGTATATGCTGGACCGTCTCTGCCACGCCTGGATCGCAAACGCACGATGGGCTCTCCTTACACTTGAAGCGATGCAAGTATTCAGAGAACCGGCCGTGCCTCGTCAAAACATGCGTGAGAACGCCAGTCGGCCGCACCTGTTTTATAATACGGAAAGCTGCTATGGCATCCGGAAGAAACATTTTCGTCACAGAGGCTGTCTCGCCCGACACATATCTTCGGTTCCATTCATCAAGCGATTCCAAACGGATCTCGCTTGACAAATGAAACCGGACACTGGTCGTAGTCCGGCTTCCTCCGTAACGACAATGCTGCTTCTTTTGCTAACGCGTTCGCTCGCTCATTCCCCGGTAGGTCCGCGTGGGCCTTGATCCAGATCAAAGATACAGCTTTGTTCTGGCCCAGGGCTTCAGCCAAATTCGCGCGCGTGAACCGCCAGGGGATGGAGAGAGCCATGGTTTGCAAGCGTTTCCAATGCTGACCGACGTCCGTCGTTTTACAACTGGCCAGGAGTTCCGCCTGGTAGACTGGGCAGTACCTCAATCTTGCTGCCGTCGGTGAAAATTAGCACCGCCTGCACGTTGTTGCTGTCTAGCAACTGTTGGTCTGCCAGGCACATGAACTCCAGGGGCATTTGCGTAGCTGGATGAGGAGCCTCTGCAAACCTTACAGCACCTTCGATCTCCCTATCTCCTGGCACTAACCGGGATGACCCTCTCCTCGCTTCATACAGGGCGGCTGCCTCTTGTATGTACAGATCTAGTGGTAGTATTCTGGACAGTACCAGTGCTTAGTTCAGGGAGACAGTACGGTAAGATTTACAGATCTTCTGGATGAATCCTCGTTGGACCGAGCATAGCTTCTTCCATATTCCCAGCTTTTTCGTAGAGTGAGCCCAGGCTGCGGCCGCATACGTTATTAAGGGCTCAATCATAGCAGTGTAGATTGTATGTAGGATCTGGGCATCCTTTTTATTTTTTTCTTTTCTAATCTGTTAGCCTCCAGCCAGGCTTCAAAATTCTAAACCTAAAGCGACAGCACTAAGGGCTACCCCAGTTGGGGTCGGACCTCGGCTCAGGGCGTCGCTGGGGGGATGGCTAAGGCCGGATCTAATAAAGTGATTCTACCATCGGTTCGGAAAAGCCTACGTGGAGAAGAACGGACAAGAAACTCCAATAAACATCTAACAGGCATTTAACTATGGCTCAGCAACGTGGGCTGGCTTATATGAATCGAAAAGGATTACGCGACGAGCCTCTGCGGTGAGGACGGAACGAATATGTATATGAATTTTGTATGAACGGAGGGTTCGTACTATTTACGAACCCATTGACCGTCCTTGTAGACAAGGCTATCGAGCTCCCTAGTAATGGACTCATACCTCGAAAAGAGGCGGGCGCATTCAGCGGGAAGGAGAGAGACCGCATTCCGGATTTCAGCATCCAGAGCACGGGCTGGATATCGAGCCATAAATATAGAGTACGCGCTGATTATATTTTCAGCGACGCATAAATATGGCTTTTGCCCGGAGGGGGCGATAGGGGGCTGGCACTTAGCAGCAGGGGTGGTGGAAGCCACCTTCTGGCTTTGTGCGGTCATAGGGGCGGCGGGGGGCATTATGTCGGGGATTAGAATTGGCGCTGCGATGGGCGTGGCCATCAGCGCTGGAATCGGCTGGGTGCAAGACTGAGGGGCCACACTTTGGTGGTTCAGCTTACACCAGGGTGAAGGCCTCTGAGGGGCTAGTCTGGGGGGGGGTTTGAGAGGTAGAGGCTACGCGCGCTTGGCGCGCGTCATTACGCTTGGCCATTTTAGGCGCAAGTTTAGGGGCTTTTGGGCAACCACGGTAATTAGCCGGATGCCCGACTTGTCCAAAAAGCACGCAGCTGGGAGGCTCCGTGCATTGTGATCGGTCCTTAGGATGGGTACAGTCACCATGCTCTCCCATGCATTTAACGCACCTGGGAGGCGCAAAGCAATTGGTCTGAGAGTGACCGTAGAGTTGGCAGTTGTGACACTGACCAACGAGATGGGGACGGTATGGCTTTTCTATGGAAATGCCTGATAAGTTACATACGGTCCGGTCGAAACACACGACAAGGACAATGTCGTAGAGTTCTCCGCCTCTTGCTTTATGCAATCGGTGGACCTCTGACACAGGGACTTTTTGCGCTAGTAAATCCTTTCGGATTTCTTCCGTCGGGATCTTCTTCGGAACGCGCTTTATTACGACTCTTGTGAACTTTTCCTCCGGAAGGGAGTAAGTATGGAAAGATACTTTGCTGTCTTTAAGAAAACGAGTTAAATCTCGATTATCACGGGGCGTGGGGACTTGGATTCTGATGCCCTGTTGGCATGCAGTGGCCTTGGTGAAGTTGATTTTACGCGCTACACAGGTGCTTGAAATGTCGCTCCATTTCCCTTTATCTTGAAGATAAATGGGTGGAGGAAGAGGGGGCTTCGTAGTGGTAGTATTTAACGGATGGAACGGTTTAACCACTGAGAAGGACTAGCGGGGGCGGGGGAGGGTTGCCTGTCGGGCAAGGCCGGCGGCAGAACTGGCTGGGGAGAGGTTTTGGCTACTGGCTTTTTGGCCTTGGTAGCATGAGGGGGACTTTTCCTCATCTTCCTCTTTCCTCCAGAGTGGACAATGAATTCTCTGTCATCAGAGTCAGAAGAAGAGGACATAGTGGCATAGTCCTCTGACAAATCGGGGTTATTTGGGCCTACTGGGGGATTGTCTATTACCTGATCGACGTGGTCAGCTACTGCTGCCCATTCATCGTCGGTTCTGAGGGCTGTGTCCATTTCGATGGGAGAGTCAACCTCCTCATCGACCCAAGATTTGGATTTGGACCTAGTTTCTGAGTGCATAGCGGCTACGCGCTCTTTGTACTTTTTGTACTGAAGACGGGCGGACATCCTACGAGGAGGAGGCTTAACAGCCGAAGTCTGGGGCTATAGTGGGCTACGGTCTCTCTCAGAGGGAATTGGATCTGGCTTATTGGCACCATTGGCATGAACCTCGCCCTGGGAAAGGGTGGGTGATATAGGCCTGGACGTGGGCCTGACGGGTGGGGAGGGGGATCTTGGAGAGTCCTTCTCCTCACATGACACGGGGGAAATGCTAGGTTCAGGTTCCAGTACATCCTCGACGGTCGGATGTAAATCGGGTAAGAGGGCTTCTTCTAATATGGCAAAGGAAGTACCAAATCTCATACGGGATTGGCCGTCTTGGGCAAGTCTCTCTTTTATTGTTTTAATGGCTGCCAGTACACTGGCTGAAGGTGGGGCATGACTTACGTCAGAAGCGGGCGGGGGGCCAGGAGCACTGTAAGGTGCACATCTGGCAAGGGAGGCAAGAATAATTTTAAATCTGGACTGGTTTTCTTGACGCGGTCTGGGATTGTCCGACATCAAGTCCTTGACCAGCTCTATTAACACCTCAACGGGATGCATCGTTGTCAATAGAGCCAGTGCAAAGAGAAGAGAAAAATCTAATTCTAATTAGGGGCTGATAACCTTATTCCCCGGGTGGATGGGCCCGGGGATGTGTGAATCCTACCCTCCCAGCTGGGTTAGACTGGGAGGTGAGTATCTGGTGAGCCCTAAGATTGTTATCCTGCCACCAATCTTATTGGGTGGCAGGGGTCCTAGGGTACCGGTGAACCCACCGAAGGTGGGCCACCCTCCTCCTGTGTACCGAAAGTCTGGCACGTCGGGGTAGAGACACCCGACCGTGCCAGGTGAATCGCTGTGGGACAGAGACAGGGGTTGATTAGGCTATCAACCAAGGCCAACTACCCTGCTCCCGACTCCTTCTAACTGCCGTGTCCAGACGGGACTTGGCGAGTGGGCGGATCACCACTCCACTTGGTTTCGTTAACACCGTTAGGTATCCACCAAGGACCACTAAGTCGTGGTTTTAACCCGGAAGGGGCCAAAAAGATGTCCCTACTAGTAACCGAAGTTACTAGTAGTGACACCTGTGGGCGGCGCGCGGAGACGCGGCGACCGCAGTGACGTCACGCAGTGGCGCGATGAGTCGGAGAGAGGGGCGCGGCGGGGCGCGCGGTGGGGGCGGCGAGAGCGGCGGGCGGCAGCGAGACGACCGTTCGGCGGCGATGGCAGGCGAAGAGTGATCTGGGCGTCCAATCCCCAACTCACTATAGCGGCGCGGGACAGCTGCTTATAATTGTTGGCTGCCCTCCTGTAGTTTCGCCTATCCCCAGAGGAATAGGTGTGAGTTTATTTTTGTTTATTTCTGACACCGTATCTTAACATACTGAACATATTATGTTAAACCTATATAGGTATTTACCTATATAGGTTTAATAAATATATTCGTGGAACAGTTGCTTTTCAGAATGGTATCTACATAGTAGGCACGGTACTTAAAAACAAACTTTTATCAAATTTATGTTATATTAGGTGCCAAGTACCTGGAATTGTTTAATTTAAAAATATGCTAATCCGAGTACACTTCATTTTATAAAAGTATAAACACAATGTTTGTCCTGGCCCTAACGAACATTAATTAAAAAGTAAAACAGACTAATTGGGTGTTTTATAAATCTGAAATAACTTTGTTTAAGCTGATGTAATTAAATCCAGAATAATTAAAAATAGAAAATAAAAACGCCCACAGATAAAATAAATCTTTGATAATTAAGTTTATTTGATTGTTCATTCAAATATATTATTGCTGTTATTGTTATAAGGTATAGCCTCTAATATTGTGAATAATCTAATGTCAATTTGTGCCTGGTTAAATTGATAAATAAAGTTAGTAAAGAAATATTTTTGTTTTACCTACAAAGAGCAAGCTCTGTGACATTCTTACAATTTTCCTTGATTGCAAACCTTGTTATGTACCTACCTATGATTAGTTATTAGATTCTTTAGTCTTTCATGTTTTCTTTTTTCAGTACATTTATTTTTGAGGAAATTCTTGATACAACTAGATCATTTATCTCTGTGTACCTAATACTTTTATGTGCTTTTGAAGGAAGGTAACTCCACTTATGTGCCCTGAGTCGAGGACGTGACAACCAGAAAAGAAAACATTCGAGACGTGAAAGTTAATATAAACAAATAATAAGCTATAACTTTTAATTTGACTGAGGAAGTAGAAGTCAAGGTTGAGTCGAGTGGAGGAAATGATATGTTAAATTGATAGGTAAGTCCCTGTGTAAATAAACGAAAAATATTAATTTTTAGCTATACTAATGATTTGATTAACGCAGGGTTTTATGCCAAAAGCTGATGCATCCGTTACTGGCCTGAAATTTTATGTAGGTACCTCAGAATGGAGAAAATAAAGTAGGTGCTGAGTGGAAGGATGACCACTGTGCAGCTGCCTATAGTGGAGCTGCACAGCTGAGCTGAGCTGCTGGAGTGTCACTATATGATATTTGGCCGATTTTGAGTTTTTAATACTTCCGCAATTAACAAAAACATCTTTATCGATCTATCTAAGCTGTATTTTTCTGTTATCAATAGATGCCGGAAAAAAGGCCTCAAATTGCTATGTTTCTAAACCTATATTTGACAAGATTACGTAATTTATTTAAACTAACAATTTACCTATTCGAAAGTGCGCGATTAGATAAAAAAAAATAACCAGAAACTCTCACATAGTTGACAAACAGCATCGATTCTTACTATTTCGCGGTTTGTTGTTTTTTCGTATATAACTCAAAATATGAATTGGTCAGTTAGTGACACTTTTTGTTTTTATTATCAATAGGCTCGCGCTTGACCACTATCATACCAGATGGAAAGCGCTGAAGGACGAGAGTGAAGGCTTTAAGGTTTTAGTTCCTACATAGGTACTAAAATCCTAAACTCGCTCTCAATATTACAACACCAGACTTGAACTGGCAGAATTTCAATTTATTCACGGCTGGCCAGCGGCTTCGCCCGCGTGTATAGTGTTTTATCATCCCAAGGGAATATACTCCCGGGATAAAAAGTATCCTATTTGCTATTCCAGACTATAATCTATCTCTGTGCCAAATTGCATCCCGATCCATTTCGATTCACCCGTTCTGGCGTCATTGAGTAACGAACATACCAATCCATCCATCCAAACTTTCACAATCATAATACTGGCTTCTGCCAGCGGCTTCGCCCGCGTGAAAATTGTTTCATCATCCCAACTCAGAGGAACATTATACGGAAGAAAAACTAACTTTTACTATTATAATATTAGTAAGATTAAATCTATCTCGTTGGCGTAGTAATCCCATTCGCTTAGTGCCCAAGGTCATTCGCCGGCCAGGCCATGCAGGCATGTCTCCGAGGCCAACTAATTCTTTCATGATATACAAAAGTCGCGAAATTGGCTACTAGCGGCTAGTGAAAACATCGCGATTTATACGCGGCCCCCTTATAAATCCACTGACGAATGTGGCTGAGGGACGTGCTCTTATCGCTGCGACGATGGTCGCGCAGCCCTTAGTATTGAGTACTGGGTGCGACTCGGTCAAATCTTAATTTTGTTTTTTAGGAATTTTTGATCTGCAGTCCCAGGCCCGGATTTGTGCCTGGGCCCGGTTGATCGCAATAGGTTGCCCCCTATTCTCTACTTATTCGTGTTCTTCATTGCGGAAGGTCGTGCCCGTCCTCGAAAACTAATCTCTTTCTTTCTTCTTCTTTTTTCCTCCTTTATCAATTTTTTTTTATTAGAAAATCTTTTTTTAAAACAAGCTTTTTTCGTATTCTTCTCAGCAAACCCTTTCATTTGATACCAATATCATGGCAGGGCATAAAATTTAACTAGTCCGCATTCTTGGGCCGTCCGGCATATTGGATTTACAATGACGTGACTTAGTTAACCATGCATTGTCATACAAACCAAACGTGTATGGAAAATTCCATCTTAATCGGTGGAGGATAACTGCTTTAAAATTCAGTTGCAAGACATTGTAAGTTTAATAAAAGCTTGTAAAAACATTTTCCCCTATTACATAAATCTTAAACATAACTGACGAAAAGATGGTGTAATATGGAAACACATCTGTCTTACCCTTTAGGTATTACAAGCATGATGTTATCCATGTATATGCTCAGCTAAAAATATACTAACAACATCGTGAATCATTCTCTTGATCTGAGACAGATGTCAAATGTCAACGTTGGTTCTTTTGATTCAATTTAGGTGATTTATGTTTTCACGTCACCGAAGTTGTTAACATTTGGTATAGAATTCTAAAATAGCTTGTCTATTTATATGATATTGATGGCAACAAAGAACAAACGGCTATCTACAAAATCACCAGTTTTCAGGAGAGCGTTTTTACCGCGAAAATGCTATAAGTCCTACAATAACAATGCTAGGTTTTTCTAATTTGCAATAATTAAAACGGTATTTCGAAGAAAACAAGGAATGTCAGATAACTGATATACAATATACAGATTGATTTTTTTTAAGTGGGCGTGGATGGCTAAATCCGAAACTATGAAGAATAGCGAAAAACACTCAAAAGAGTCACCAGCCCGATTTTGATGAAAACTAAAACTGCATCATTGGCATTTTGAAAAATTTATAATCCTAGCTAGAAATCGAACCCGTTGATTTCGGGAAAAAAATCACACGCTGTATTATATATACACCATACGAAAGAGTCGCTTTTAAGGATAAAATTCTGGGAAGTAGTGTTATATGGCAAACTTGAGGAAAGACCTCATTTTCAACTAAACACTTTTTTTTTTGTAGGAATTCTATGAAGAATGCATCATGCAAATAAAGACATGAAAAAAAAATGGGGGAATATTCTAAACGGAATCAAAGTTATTGTAATGCTGAATGTAGAACAATGCTTTAAGTTGTGGAATCTGGCTATTTGTTGAAAATATTGGCCATCATTTCATCACTTACGGTTTTATAGAGACGTACTTAACGTGTAGTAAAAATAAGTATTTTGTTAAAAATGAGCCCTTTCAATAAGTTTGCCGTATGTTATTACTTCTTGGAATTTGATCCTTATCTTCTTCTTTTCGTGTGAGGTGTTGCCACCTCTGGTGTCAGAGTTAATTAAGCCGCGTCTGGGAAACCCACAGGCCTCTGACTTGGCTATTTCAGACTTTCATTAACTAGTCTAGGTTTCCTCACGATGTTTTCCTTCACCGTTGCCTGTGATGTCCAAGATAAACTTAGAAAGTATATATGAAATTGAAAAAGTCACATTGGTACTTGCCCCGATTTGAACCCACGACCTCAAGCACGACAGGCGAGGTCTTAGCCACTGGGCCACCACGACATTATTATTTGATCCTTATTAAGGACACTATCGAAAGATGTGATAATACAGCATTTGTTTTTTTTTTTCATAAACAACATTTCATTTAAATTATTCAAAATTCGGTTGATGCAGTTTCAGTTTTCATCAAAATTGAGCTCGTGACTCCTTTGGGTGTTTCTCGCTATACCTCATAGTTTTCGATTTGGTCATCCACGCCCACTTAAAAAATTCGCCCTGTATATTTCGAAATACGGCAGACATCTTTATCTACATCTCACAACATAAATATCTCTTTGCTCTCGTTTTCTTGCCAAACTTTACTATAATTTATGTTGTGCATGTATCTTAAGATGTATAATTATGAAACAAGATTTAAAATAAAATTGGTTGTAAGAATAATTAAGTGCATTATTACTAAAATTAAAAAAATCGACCACCAAAACTGTATAACTGGAATTATGCAACGCACACCTTTGTAATTCGTACAAAACAACAAAATACCAATAAATAATGTGATTTTTTATAAAAAGAAATATCACATTTTTTTCATTAAAATCTCATTAGGAAATAGTGAGTCAAGGCAAGCATTAAAAATTTTGCGATCCGATTGGTCGAGAGACCGGCTGTCAACGATGATTCACTAAAAGAGTGAATCATCATTAATGCGAATGGACTATAGAAAGAGTAAAGAATTTAAAATACAAATATATATATATAAAAAAGTTATTTAAAAAAAAATAAAAAACTATTAAACTAAAATGACATAAACAAGAAGAAAAGCATGATTTTCTTCTTGTTTATGTCATTTTAGTAGTTCGCAGTCGGAGGATACATATTTGCGAGCTGGCTGACCAAAACCAGATCGCTTCTAAAGCAGTCGGGTTTTTTGATTTTTTTAATTCACTTTTGTTATTTATAACTTTTTATTTCATTTTTTTTTTTCAAACTAGTTACATTTAAACATAGTGTTATATATTTTTGAAACCACATTAGAATACTTTATTTTGATACCCCACACGATGGGTTTGGAAGAAAAAAAGTAATTAAGCCCCCACAATATGGCGCCAAAAAGCCGCAATTTTTCTATTTTAATGTAGGCAGTGCCACTCGCACGGATAATACGATTCAATTGACGTAAAAATCTTCAAAATCGGCCAAAGCGTTTGGTCTCGAGAACGACACATAAAACCAAACATACATACAAACATACATAGATTGATAAACACATTATCCTCCTTCGGTAGTTGGGTAAAAAGTGTAAATCACAAAAATGCAGATTTCTTCTTTTTCTAGACTTTCCATGTTTTCTGTTGAAATCAATCAGGTTATTATTATGTATAGGTAAACAAGCCCGGGCTAGTAGTAAGTTAGTCAACAATTTATAGCCTGTGGTGTTTCTTTGAGGCGAAATGTTATTTCTAAATTCAAACCAAATACTAACATTTAAATAAAACTTATTACGTACAAGTGGAACAGAACCACAACAAATATAACAAAGATTTGTATGTGTTGAACTTTCAGTATACCTTGCCCAGTAGCAAAAAGCCTACAATAAATAGTAAATATTAATATGCTTTAGTTTTAGAACAATGAGATTTAATTGTTTTTATTGTAAGAGCAGCGCAAGCAGACAAGAATAGCTAGGTTTTATATTATACCTGGTTTCCTACATATTTGCTTTGCTTCGCCTATGTACAAGCCTTTTATGGGACCCGTGGGTGAGAAAGGGGTACAGTAATCCCATAAACGTCTTCAAACCGTTTAACAACTTAAATGGGTTTAAATTGCAAGTTATAAAGCTTTTATTCATGCCAAGGTTTATTAATAATCCAGTAATTGTTTGCTAAATGTCCGGTCATGCCCAGGGGTATGGAGTTACCCAGTTACCAGTTACTGGGTTGTAGAGGTCTGATAGCCAGATGGCCTTCGTAAAATACTGGTACTACTAATGTACAGCTGTAGAAGTGGAAGCTGACTCCAGCATAGTTGTAGTGTATAAGCTATGTTCTAAGTTCGCATATACCTATGTATGTTACTCGTGTACTTAAATACCAATTATTACTAATAAATGAGTCAGTTATCAACTAGCAGTCAGAGCGTTTGATTCTCCTCTAATACCAACCTTACATGGCGACCCTACCAGGATTGGAGATGGGGTGTCGGGTCGCAATGCAGGCGCACTGTGTGTGGTACAGATTTCGTTATAAGTGTACGTTGCGTTATTGAACTTTGTTCGAGAATAATCATAAACTTTTACAATGTGAATATCTAACACTCCAAAACGAAAAGAAGTGATAATACACCAAAATGGCATTGGAGCATCGAATGTGGCTAATACCAACCAGCAACAATTTCATCTTTCTGTAATAAGCATTGTGATGATGATAATTTTGGGTTTGTTGCTGATACTAGCAGCCTATTTCCTGTACAAATGCTATAAGAACTGTCATCGTACGTGGATTAATGACCAAATACTTCGTCAAACCTTGAGAAATTCGTTTACTCAGCGTGTTCGTAGAGGAACTGGAGAAGAAAATAGATGTTCGGCGTGTGCAACGCGATTTTCGGCGTTCAATACCAGGTGTACGTCGTGTTCAAACAGTCCTGGGGCCAAGCCCAGCCAAGCCTTCACGTCCTAAAGAAGATTTCGTGCTTAAACCGAATGTGTGATATCATATAACGTAAAATTGATGTAAAGTGAAGTGTCAAGAGTGCGTAAAAGTGAACTGAAACCGATGAAAATGCGTTGAACTATGGTAATCCAATTTATATATCCTTTTATTAGTCGTTAAGCTTGCTAATTATTTCTTATTCTTTAAAAATGTCAAATTATGGCTCATGAGCTCAATGATATATATGAAAAATTAAGAAAAATTAAAGAAAATGTATTTAAATTGAGTTTTGAAAGGAGGACGCCACAGCGTTCGAAAGAAAAGCTGAATGAGGCAACTATTGTGTATGATAGTTATTCTGTTTTACTTCCAAGCATAAGAAAACAAATAGATGATAAGATATTTAGTGGTAAAAGTTTGTCATTAATTAAATCGCATTGTGATAAAATTGCAGAGTTATATTCTCAAATACAAGAGTTTTGTAATAAGTTACATATACGTGAAACTGATAAGAGTAGTTGTGAACTATTTGGCTCAACATCGAATCTTGAATCCAAAATGGAGTTTAATTTAAAAGTAGCCCTGAGTTTGTTACCAGTCATGAACAATGAGGAATCGACGAGGCGTCAAATAATTGATGGTATCGATTACTATAGCTCTACTTTAAAAACTGAACAGTGTAAATTAAGTTTAGTTAATTTTGTCTTAAAGAGTCGTCTCTCTCAACAAGCAAAGTTAAGACTTAAATCTGATTATCCATCCATTGATGCATTACTAACTGATATGCGTATGATTATTTTGCCTAAAAAAAGTAGCGTCGCCTTGCAAAGTAAACTTCAAAGGTCGATTAATGATTATGGTAAGGAGTTGACTGAGCTATTTATGGATTTATCTATAGCGCAAGCCGAAGGCAAAACGGAAAATCTGAAGGTTTTACAACCTTTAAACGAAAAACAAGCAATTAAACGTTTTGCCGACGGGTTACGCAATAGGCGACTCAGTACGATAATAGCTGCACAAAAATATGAAACCTTAAAGGACGCGGTGCAAGCAGCTATAGATGAAGAGACCATTGCAATGCCGTCTCAGTCTGAAAATATTTTCACTTTTAATAGGAACCGTAATAATTATTTTCAAGGTAAGCATAATCGAGGTTTTCTGGAGACACCCGCCAGTTTCGAGGTGCCTCCACGTGTAACAATTTCAGTAGGCCTTCCGTCCATCGAGGTGCGACTTTCTACCGAGGCCGTGGTCGTCCGTTCCAGAACCATAGTCGAGGTCAGCCTAAACTGAATCGAGGTACGTACTATAACTCTTATAAAAGGTACAACAACTCTAGAGGTCATCAACGGAACGTACAACGTTGTGATGCGAATATTCACGTTCTAAACCGCGATGAGCCCTCAAAAACTAATTCAACCGGGGAGCAGAGCAAGTTTTTTCGTGAATAATGGGTTTGTATTTGCAAGTAATAGTCATTGTTGCATAGAATTATACGTAGATAAGTATAACTACTTATTTTTAATTGACACCGGCGCTTCAGTTTGTGCCATTAAATATAAACATGTGATTGAATTAAACATACCGATCCATAAAGAGAGCATTAAGATAAGCGGAATCGGTGGTACAATAGAAGCAATCGGATATGTTTATTTAACTCTGAGCGATTGTAATGACAGAGGAAATTTATTTAATCATAAGTTCTATGTTTTTAAGTCTTTGCCGTGTATGGCACATGCTATATTAGGACAGGATTTTCTTACGAACTTCAAAGCTATATTAAATATTGGTTGTAGAACTTTGACATTAAATAATAATATCACAAATGAAAAAGTAACATTGCCTTTACAATCAAATAACTCAAGGTTTTCTTATAATTTGACTTTGCGGCCAAGGACCGAATCAATTCATTACATACCTACTAACATTACCGAAGAGTGTCTTGTTTGTTCGGCTGAATTAAGAACAGGAATATTCATTGCCAGCGTTAAACCCGTAAATGGTATGATACCTATTTTAATCCTAAACACAAATGATACTGAGGTTCACCTTGATACTATTGAACCAACTTTACATAAAATTAGTGACTATAATTTGTGTAGTTTTGAACAGTATAGAAATTTGAACGCAGACCGTGTTAAAAACTTGTTTAGCTTATTAAATTTAAACCATTTGAACGTCGAAGAGCAAATCGCGATTGAAAATATTTGTGCAAAATTTTCCGATATATTTTTATTGCCAGGTGATAAGTTAACGACAACAAATATTTACATACATCAAATTAGTTTACAACCCCATGCTCAACCAGTCTTTAGTAAACCGTACAGAATACCACATTCGCAAAAACATGAAGTAAACAAGCAGATTAGTAACATGTTACGGGAAGGTATAATTGAACCATGTCAATCGGAATGGTCAAGTCCATTGTTATTGGTCCCTAAAAAGATAGATAATACGGGCAACAAGAATTGGCGCTTGGTAATTGATTATAGGAAATTAAATAACTGTATACAAGATGACAAATTTCCTCTACCGAATATTGTTGAAATATTGGATTCTCTTTCGGGTTCTGTATACTTTTCTACTCTTGACCTTTCCAATGGATATTACCAATGTAACCTTGACCCCGAAAGTCGGAAATATACAGCATTTTGTTCTGGACAGTTTAAAGTTCCGGGTAGCGTAGATAAAAGTACTTCTTCCGTATCAGGACAATACCAGATGACGAGAATGCCAATGGGTTTAAAAACAAGCCCTAATGCGTTTTCAAAAATGATGACTATTGCAATGTCGGGTTTGACCTACGAAAAGTGCTTGGTATATTTAGATGATCTTATTGTTTTTGGAAATTCATTAGAAAACCATACCAAAAATCTCATAGATGTTTTTAAAAGATTACGTCAGGTAAATTTAAAGTTAAATCCTCATAAATGTAACTTTCTTAAAAAGGATGTATTGTATTTAGGACATGTTATATCGAGCGAAGGTGTTTTGCCCGATCCTGAGAAAATACGTGCTTTGAAAAACTGGCCAGTTCCGAAAAATGTTGAAGAATTAATTAGATTTGTCGCGTTCGCAAACTATTACAGAAAATTTATTAAAAATTTTGCCAATATAGCGTATCCCTTAACACAGTTAACAAAGAAAAATGCATTATTAATATGGGATCAAAAATGTCAAACCGCTTTTTCTACTTTAAAATCCATAATTTCGAGCCCACCTATACTTCAGTACCCTAACTTTTCTAGTAATTGTAAATTCATACTACAAACCGACGCTTCGAAATATACATTGGGCTCAGTTTTGTGCAATGACAATAGAAAACCAATAGCATTCGCGAGTAGAAATTTAAATAAGGCCGAAATCAACTATCCTACTGTGGAAAAAGAACTGTTAGCGATAGTATGGGCAGTAAAACATTTTCGCCCCTATTTATATGGCCGTACATTTGTAATTGAAACCGACCATAAACCTCTAATTTATTTATTTGGCATGCGAGACCCATCTAGTCGCCTTATGAAGTTCAGACTTTTACTTGAAGAATACGATTTTATTATAGAATATATCAAAGGATCCACAAATATTCCAGCGGATTCAATGTCACGATTACCTATCACATCAACGGACTTAAAAAATATGCATGAAAGTATAATCACGGTTATGACACGTTCGCAACATAGAAAAGTGCTTGAGTCGCAACATACTCCAAGTGCTATGGGTTCTACTGACGATTGGCCTGCGCAACCAAGACTCGTGGAGATCCATAGTAGATCGAGGATGTCTGTAGAACTTAAATTTATAGAATATAATAAGTTATATAACCTACGTAGGTCTAATGAGATAGAAAAAGAAAATAATGTATTTTGTTATTCGTTATCGAGAATGACGTTATTTATAAATCCAGTTTGCCAATCACAATTGACGCCAGCCGCATTTGTGAGGGAACTGAAATATTTTTGTGAGAAAATTAACGTGCACGAATTAATTTTTATAAGAAGTCAAATTTACGATGAATTTATAAAAAAGTGTTTACAGAAATTAAGTCGTATAGAAACTGGACCGGTCCGCGATTATGTATTCTAAATGACGTAAGAATTATTCAAAATAAAGACGACCGAAAGGTAATATTGAATGATTTTCATCTTCTACCAACAAGTAGCCACGCTGGTATAAGACGAATGTATAATAACATCAAGAAATATTACTTTTGGCCATGTCTTGAAAGAGACGTGCAAGAATTTATTAGGAAATGTGATAAGTGTCAAAAATAAAAACATACTTCTCATTATGTTAGAGAGCCGTTGGTTGTTACAACAACAGCCAACTCGGCGATGGAAAAAGTTTTCCTAGACGTAGTAGGATCCTTAGATCGCGATTATTTTAATAATTCATATATTTTAATTATCCAATGTGAGCTAAGTAAATATGTAGAAGGTTATCCTATGATAACTAAAAGTCCTGAGGAGATAGCGAAAAATTTTGTTAATAATTTTATACTTAGATTTGGTATCCCCGCTAGAGTAGCTACTGATAGAGGCACAGAATTCATGTCAACTGTTTTCAAAGAAACATGTAAACTTCTCAATATAACTACTTTAAATTCTACTGCATACCATCACGAAACAATAGGTTCTCTGGAAAATACTCATAAAAGTTTGGGTAATTTCCTGAGAATTCAAACGAATAACCATTCGAGTTCATGGAGTACGTGGGTACCGTTTTGCTGTTTTGCCTATAATACCTCAGTTCACACTGCCACTAAATTTACGCCTTTCGAACTTGTATTCAGAAAAAGATGTAATATACCTACCAATTTAAGCCAACAATCAGTAGATCCTCTTTATAACTTTGACAATTATCCCTTAGAATTGAAATTCAGATTGCAAACATCGCAAAAAGAAGCGTATGATAATTTATTAGAAAGCAAAACATTAAGGAAACACAAGCATGATCAAAATTGTAATCCTATTACGTATAAACAAAATGACTTAGTTCTAGTGAAAAACGAGACTGGAAACAAATTCCAAAGTATTTATAATGGGCCATATTTAGTTGTTAAAGATGTTTCGCCAAATGTTGAGATATTGAAAGACAATGGAAAACTAGATTTAGTTCATAAGAATAGGACTAAGTTATATCATTCATAATATTTTCTACTTAATATTTCCAAGTTAATCATGTACTCTAATACTTATATTCATTTAAACAATTTAATAAATATACAAAACTGTAAACATACTGTACTAAAATGTGTATTAAATGTGAATCTTGTTTACTCATTAAAATAAAATAATACTATCATATTATTTTATTTTTTCCTTTCGAGGAAGGTGTAGTGTATAAGATATGTTCTAAGTTCGCATATACCTATGTATGTTACTCGTGTACTTAAATACCAATTATTACTAATAAATGAGTCAGTTATCAACTAGCAGTCAGAGCGTTTGATTCTCCTCTAATACCCAACCTTACATAGTAAACAAATCTAAGCAAATTTAAAAGTATCTTGTGGTACCGAGTTGCCGCGTCTGACACACCGCTGTTAAACCCGCGATAGTTTGTGTTGGGATGTTAATACGTTCAACAACTGTTTGTTAAAATGTTCTTAGTTCATAAATGATAACATATTTTTTTGTTGAATGGCACGTTAAGTACCTACTTAACAAAGTTTTGAATATATCTTTGCGCGCGGCCCACTATTGTGTGTGTGCATTGACGCAGTCGTCATCCGAGCAAACAAGGTTACCCACACAGCGCCGCGCGCAAATATTAGTTGAACTATCTAAACTCCTCTTAAAAAAATACCCAAAAGGCTATCAATTAAGAAAATAATAGATTAAAATCAAAACTGATCTTTGTCCGTGCACATTTCTATTTGGTCGACCTACGATTCCAATCTTATTAGAGCTTTGCCGCTATATCTCGCTGTAATTGGATTGTCTTTTGAATCACAACCCACGACCGATAGTGCAACAGAAATGTACAAAACAACTTGACGAAACACAATTTCGATCACCACCTCTCTTTCTTTCTTCAAATATTAGAGAGAGTGAGGAGCTGGTTTATTTCGATTGGACTTGGAACAGGCTGGTAATAGTCCGCCCTCAATATCGGAGCCCAGATGTACAAAACCATTTTATTCTTTAATAGTTCAGGACTTCAGGCTCGCCTTGTTAACTTTTTAACGTTCTTTTCTTTGGCCAGCCCCGGATCTAAGGGGGGGCAAACCGGGGCACTTGCCCCGGGCGGCAGTTTCATGGGGGCGCCAAATCCTTGAGACAAGAATAAGAAATATCGAACAAATGAAGCCGTACGCGGTGCCTACAATCTCATAGGTTTATAATCTAATATAATGTTTGAAAAACAAACTTTTCTAGCATAAAGCTAACTTTTTTAGCCATTGAAAACAAAACTGCCTATGCGACGGACTTTGAGGAGCTAATAGAGTCTTTCGCAGAAAAGAAAGCACGCCATGTAAAATTGTAATCTTTCCTGTTTATATATTTTTCTGTGTTTCTGTTTTATGCCACAAATGAAAGTTTTTAGATAATAAAAAGTTTAAAATTAAAGGATTATTATTTTAACAAATGGTCACAAAAAACCTACTCATTGGCAGTTTTAACAGTTTTCTCAAACACTATCAGGGGGCGCCACTATCAAGGTTTTGCCCCGGTTCGAAAAAATCGTAGATCCGGGGCTGTCTTTGGCGTTTACTTAATAGAAGTTCGACGGCAGTTGTTTGTTAAATACAATAAGATTGTTGATTGAGTTTGCTCTGTTTTTGTTGATAATAAACGGGCAGCTAATTTCAATGTATTCGAGCATTTGTTGCCGGATATTTCGTGTTGGGTAAGTATGAAGTTTATGTAAACACTATCATCATTAAAATCTATAAAACTTTTTAACAAAGGAAATGTGTTAACATACATGCATACACTCACGCCTTTTATCCCATTGGGTAAGCAGACACTTAAGTACGACACCTATTAATTTATAAGTTATGGTTTTTATGTTTACTTATGGTTTGCGACTTACATCAGACCAGTATTCAGTGAGGGATGCCGAGACATGTTACAAATAATATTTGTGGTTGGTAAAGTTGTTTCCACGACGACGGGGAAATCGCGACCCTCAGTAATGAGGAACACAACGAGAAGTGGAGTACATGTGGCAACTAAAATGACACCTGTACCTAATGTACCTAAGTGATCATATTACTGCCAAAGCCAATTCAAAAGATATATAGATGCCATCGAACAAAATAAATAAAATTCCCAGAAACTGGAACACTTGAATAATTTACTTCTAAAGAAATAACCCTTTAGTTGCCACTTCCAATATATATTTGGAATAGTTTCAATTATTCCAATCGTTCGATAATGGCGCCAACGCACTTTGCAGCTAGTATTGCAATACTTTTCTATGCATCGCTAGGAGAGGGTTCAACCCACCATTTTCGTTCACTGAGCACTAACTTATTGAAGAATCGACTATTGAACATTCTAAGGCTTCTTTTGTCGAAAACCTTATAGTTATAGCAGAAGGAGGTTTTATTAGTCGTTCGGGTTGAGTTGCAATTGCTGTTCTTTATACCTAAGGATGATCAAAGAACATAATAATTTAACGAGTTTATGATAAAATTTCATTTCATTCATTCTTGAAAAGTGTCAGGTATTGTAGGTGTGCATGGTTGGAGGGAGGCCAAAGAAAAGATTTGTGTCTTGTAAAAAAGGAGTCAGTGATAGCGTGGCGGTTGACAGGTCGGAATATAAAAGTAGATAGTGATAGCGTGGCGGTTGACAGGGCAGAATAGAAAAGGAAAAGGTGATGCGCCGACTCCAAGTAATGTGGGCAAAGGACAGGAAGATGGTAATAGCCAATATTTAAAAGAACTATATATTTTTTACGAAATCAACAATTTGTTTGCCTTCTTTTAAGTATGGAGATACCTATAACAGAAGACCCAAAATAATTACTTCTATTGTCTTGAAAGTTGTATGAACTACCATCGCTATGAGCCATCGTCATCGCCATCGTTAAATTCAGAGGGTAAAATATTGTTTTATACATGTCATATGAATCATCTCAAAATTAACAGATTGTTTTATTTTTATTCATTATAGGATCGTGTTTGACCTCTATCTCGCCTGATGTTAAGTGATGATATGGTCGATGGTGGAGCACGCTTGCCTAGAAGTATCCTATTCACTCTTGACTTGAAGACCCCTAGGTTGTAGCTATCAGGAAACAAGGACGCCGGCAGGGAATTCCACTCCTTAGCTGTACGCACAATGAAAGTATTTTCAAAACGCTCTTGTTCATTTTTATTTACTATTGCATGTAGCTGAACTTTAAACGAGCTGTTGTTAGTTATTCAGTTCCTACTTGCGGGTTATGATTACCCAGGAGGAATGAAAACTGCAAGACTGTTTGTTTCTGAACAAATTACTTCTTTCTCGTTGCAAGAGAATCAGATTCATACGTTTTTAGTTGCTAGGATTTACTGTTGCATTCGGCTTAAAATAGTATCGGTGGTGTCGTTCAGACAAAGAGAAGTGTGTATGTTGCAAATGCGGGCAGTACTGGGTCGACTATAGTGGCTACTAAGCTAACTTTTGGCTAGCAGTCTGTTCTGGCTAGAATACTGATGATAGTGATGCATAATCATCCCATACAGGCCTCCTCTCTGTGAGGAGAATTCGGCTGAACACCACGCGGGCCCAGAACGTATTTCATCACCACTGCTCTCAAAACTATACAAAGGAAAACAAATGTCGGTGTCCAAAGAACCAAAAATTCGAAAACATGACATTTACCGTCATAATGATACAATACCGCAACGTAAAAACGACTTAGCTAAAACGTGGCTACGCTAACGATGTACAGACACTTCATCATCTTATGTCTATCATCAGTTATTTTTTTTAAACTGCAGCCATATAATATTGCACGCAACCATTATCAGATGATATACGAAAATAAATAGTGGAACTGTTATAACAATTCCACACAAAGAAGTCCAAATCCACAACAACAACAAAGAACATCGGATGTAGTTAGGGTGATGATGACAAGGACTTATTTTTATTTTTTTTATCTTTGCCCCACACTAGGAATTTCTCCTTTATCGTGGGTGCGTTTACAATAGTTATTTATGCTACAAGTGCGGAAGGTAATTTATTGATCAAATCTAAATCTAGAGTAACTAAAATCGCCTTTAATGAAGTATAAGTTATATTTTACCTTTTATATGAATGATAATCTGTACGTAACTAATTTGTAAAACTTTTCTCAAATAATAAAAACTATATGCGTCTGGCTGACGACGGATAGTTAAAAATAAAAAAAATACAGAAAAGTAAAAAAAACAAGCACCACTGAAAAAAAGTGACACTTTCCGCACAGTTTGTCTTCTTGGAAAACGCTCTTTTCGAGGACATGCATTGTAAACATATAAACTCACATGCACAAACATCCAGAGCCGGAACAACTTTCTGTAGGTCATACAAATATTTGTTCCGTGCGAGAATCGAACCCGCGACACGCAGCGCAGCAGTCAATCGCTCAACCACTGCGCCAACCGTATGCCCACTTGTTGTTGTTGCCCACGTGTGCCACTGTTTTGCGCTTGACAATCGCACAACAGTCAGACAAACAAATAAATAAAGTGTCAGTAAATAAACCAATTCCAAGAGTAAACAGAGATCTCGATTCCATTATTAGAGTTGAAATGTGCATTTACGACAACGCTGGCGGCGCGGCGGCGCGGCGGCGGTCGCGAGCTTTTTCTAACGGAAGCTTATAATTATTTGCTTTTAATAACGCCTACAAGGGTTGAAGCCGAGCGAGCCTTTGCATCCGCCGGATATATTTGTAATAAATTAAGAAGTTCTCTGGGTGACAAATCCTTAAATGCCCTATCATTTCTGAGATCACATTTTCAAGAAGAAAGGTCATATTCGGGACGAAAAGAAATGGTTTACATAAGATCTTGATACATTATTTTTTTTTTAGAAACATGATTTTAATTTTATGTTGTTAATTCCTTAGTAAGTAAATATACAATATTAACAACAAAATATAATCGATTTAAAAATAAGGTAAAAATACGTAATTACGGAATTGAAGAAAGAAATTGTGTAATTAGTTATGTAACTGACATTTTCGTAATTTTGGTGGCCCTACATGTTACCACAAATCTAAACTCATGGGTCTAGAGTTCAGCTCTACTTCAGATCTACATTATTTTCAATTAATTTAAGACTCTCAAGTAAGTAACAAAGTTAGCGCAATCATAACAGCATGGAGTCAACTTATAAAGGCGTGCGTATGTGAGTACTTGAACACGGCCCGGCTTTGTTCACGAGTCACGACACAGACTGTTTCTTTAATCGTTTTCTCTTATTATAGGAGTTGTGTCTCTGAAGTTTTGCTGAATGAGATGAAAGATTATAAATAAATAAACGGCACCTGTCATTACGTACGTGAGGTTTGGATGTTAATGCTATTCCGCCAAATTGGATTTAAAATGACGTTACTTAGCTGACCATGCATTGTCATCCAAACTAAACGTGAATGCAAAATTTCATCTTAATCGGTGGAGGATAACTGCTTTAAAATTCAATTGCAAGATTTGAACCGAACACGCTTACATACATACATTGCAAGTTAAATAAAAGCTTGTAAAAACGTTGTCCCCTATTACGAGTACATAAAATTTGAAAATAACTGACGAAAAGATGGTGTAATATGGAAACACATCTGTCTTACCCTTCAGGTATTACAAGCGTGATGTTATCCATGTATCCAGCTAAAAATATACGAAAATTATCGTGAATCATTCTCTTGATCTAAGACAGATGTCAAATGTCAATGTTGGTTCTTTTGATTCAATTTAGGTGATGTATGTTTTCACGTCATCGAAGTTGTTTACATTTGATATAGAATCCTAAAATAGCTTAACTATTTATATGATATCGACGGCAGCGAAGAACAAACGGCTATCTACAAAATCACCAGTTTTCAGAAGAGCGTTTTAAACGCGAATATGTTATAAGTCCTACAATAACAATGCTAGGTTTTTCTAATTTGGAATACTTATTTAATTAATACGGTATTTTGAAGAAAACAACGAAGGTTAGATAACTTATATACAATATACAGGTTGACTTTTTTATGTGGGCGTGGACTGGAGAGTAAATAAAAAACTTTGAAAGGTAGGGAAAAACATTCAAAGGAGTCACCAGCCCGATTTTGATGACAACTAAAACTGCATCATTGGCATTTAGAAAAATTTATAATCGTAGCCAGGAATCGAACCCGCTGATTTCGGAAAAATACACACGCTGTATTATTATTACAGTATCCGATAGTGTTTAAATGTTATATAAAAGTAACTATTATTTTCATGAAAAAATCTCACTATATAGTCCATTCGCGTTAGGGAAATAGTGAGTCATTGTTGTCAGCCAGCCAATCGGGTCGCAAGTTTTCTAATTTGATGCGACAGACGTCGACAGACCGGCTAACAACGATGATTCACTCTTTTCTTAACGCGAATGGGCTATAGATAAAGTAAAGAATTCTAAATCAAATAATCTAAATAAAAAAGGTAATTCAAAGAATAAAAAAACCAGCTAACTAAAAGACGTCAACAAGAAGAAAATCATGTGGATACATATAGCGAGCTGGCTGACCAAAACCAGATCGCTTCTTAAGCAGTCGGGTTTTTTGATTTTTGAAATCACTATAATTTGATACAGTATAATTTGCCTGCCTTCCTGCCAAACGTTTACCTGCGAATCTACGCAGTGTAACACCACATACCGATCCCCGACACTCCTTGCTGCCTACCTACCGCACGTGGTGTAATACTGCGGCAGATAGGTCCTAAGCAACGCGGTGGTATCCTCGCAGAGACCGCACACGCCCTCCAGCAGTACGCGCAGGGTGCGCACGCTGAACCAGAGGGTCCACATCTCGCGCTAGCGCACCACCAGCCATGCCATCGCACCGTGCCACGCTGCCCTGGGAGATCTGAGGAGTTCCTGTCCATCCAGCTGCCAGCTAGCTGTCAACCTGAGTGACCCACGTCATGTGAAGCCGACCCATAGTTTTATACTCAATATCCTTTTTATTAATTTTTAGTTTATAATTATTTATTTTTATTAACGTGGCTTACTTTTAGCTCCCTCTGAGCATTTTCCATTTTTAATGTAGTGCCAGTGACACTCAAAAGGTTAAGACGAATCGATTGACGTAAGAATCATCAAAATCGGCCAACGCAGTAGGTCTCTAGAACGCCACATAGGAACAAACATATATACATACATAGACAGATAAACTCATTACCCTCCTTCGGCAGACGGGCAAAAAGTGAAAATCACAAAAAAGCAGATGTCTTTTTTTTCTTTGCTGCCGAAGTCTATTTTCATTCTCTCAATATATGGAATATTGAGAGACTAAAAATAGACCTGCCAAGTTTTCTGTTGAAATCAATTAGGTTATTGTTTGGTATACTAAACAAGCCCGAGCTAGTAGTATTTTAGTCATTAATTTATAAGATAAGATAAGATAAGATAAGATAAGTCTTTATTTGCCTTAAACATGGTATAAAGTTGTTACAGTCGGGTTTTGATATAATGTCCACATGTTTAGCTATACAGAATATGTATCAATTGCATGCAAAATAATTAATACACAAGTTAAAGGTGAACTACACAATGTCACAGATTACTAATTGGTAATACAATAATAGTCATTCAGATCATACATCACTAATACATTTTCATTAATTCCTGTAGATACATATTTTATATTTTCAAGTTAAAGAAATCTTTAATGTCATAAAAATTATGTCCATTCAGCCACTTATATAGTTTGTTTTTAAATGAGTTAGTATTATTTAATAATTTTAGTTCTTTTGGTATTTTGTTGTATATACGTACACACATCACAAGGCAGCTTTTAGCATACTTGGCTGACTTAGGAGTTTCCTTCAAAATAAGTCTGTGGGGATCCCTTGATGGTCGAGAGATTACTTCATACGCACTGTTGAACAATCCCTTATTACTGTACACAAATTTACAGATTTCGTATATGTATATTGAGGGAAGTGGTAATAAACCTAGCTTTTTAAAAAACGGTTCGCAGGATTCATCAGGATTGAGTCCACAAATGGCTCTGACGCATTTTTTTTGTGCAATAAATGCTCTGTCCTTATCCGTACTGTTTCCCCATAAAATAAGCCCGTAACGTAAAATAGATTCTATATATGCGTGATATGTAGTTATTGCCGTTTTCCTATTGGTCACGTTCTTAACTTGCCTGAGAGCATAAGCAAATTTGTTAATCCTATTGCACAAATTATCTACATGTAATTTCCAATTTAAGTCTTGGTCTATGAGTACACCCAAGAATTTGGTTTGTGTAACTTCTTTCAGTCTATCAATATTAAGTTTAAAATTGTATTTAGCATGTTTAGATTTATTAAATTGTATAAATTTGGATTTGTCTAAGTTGATTCTTAATTTATTTATTTGTAACCATTCTAAAATATTGTCAATAGTATTATTAATGTCCATTTCATGGTCAGATATTGATTTATTTTTCTTATCAGACGTCACGATAATTGAAATGTCATCTGCAAATAATATACATTTATAATTAGTCACTAGTAGTATGTCATTTATATATAATATAAATAAAATGGGTCCTAAGACACTCCCTTGAGGTACGCCGCATTTATTTTCCCTGGAGTCAGAAGAATAAGAAGAAAGTAAGTTATCGTGTACTTTATCTATGACAACGTATTGTTTCCTAACACTTAAATAAGACGCAATCCACTGCAGTGCTAGTCCTCTTATTCCAATGGTTTCTAGCTTTTTTAATAAAACGTCATGTGCTACAAAGTCGAAAGCTTGCGACAGGTCGAAAAACAGTCCTGTTGTAATGTGATTATTATTTAGATTACTTAGGATATTGCTCAAAAGGGAATATATTGCCTGTGTTGTCGACTTGTGCTTTTGAAATCCAAACTGTTCATTAGCTATAATGTTATATTTGCTACAAAAATCGACAAGTCTATTGAGCATACATTTTTCGAATACTTTTGACAAAATAGGAATAAGAGTAATCGGACGATAGTTTCTCACGTCATTTTTATTGTTTTTTTTGTAAAGTGGTTTCACGACTGATAATTTTAAGGCATCAGGAAAAGTACCTGATGAAAATGAAAGATTAATTAAATATGTCAAAATAGAAATTAATTCAGTATTGCACGCTTTAATTATTTTTGTGCTAATTCCATCATATCCTTCGGAGTTTGTATTATTTAAAGCCATTATCTCCTTTTTAACTTCATTTTCTGTCATAGGACTAAGAAACATAGAATTAGGAATTGACACCTTATTAGAGTTATGATGTAAATTATTAGATGTGGTGTTTGTCGAGTCAATAAAATAATTATTAAAAGCGTTCGCTATGTCAGTCGGATTCGTCAGTATTTTCTTATCTAATTGTAATTCAGAAATATTATTGTCATGTTTTGTATTCCCAATTTCGTGATTAATGACTGACCACGTTGCTCTACATTTGTTTTGACTTTTTTTAATGAAGTTAATATTAGAATTCATTTTTGATTTAATAATGCACTTGTCCAGTATATTTGAATACTTTTTATATTTTGTTTTGTACAATAAAGTTTTATTTTTGTAGTAAAGATATCGTAAAGATCGTTTAGTTTTGCAGCTATTTCTTAGACCCTTACTTATCCATTTTTGTTTGTATATGTTAGAGTTATTAATCTTAATTTTTATTACTGGGAAGCATAGGTTGTATAACAGAGATAGTAAGTCATGAAATTTATTAAAAGCCTTATTTGGGTCAGTTTCTAGGTGTACTTCTGACCACGATAAACTTGTGAGACATTCTTTGAATTTTTTAATATTTTCGTTACAGTAGTCTTTCTTATAAATGTAGTATGATTTGGACTTCGAGTTACGCTCTTTTACTGGAAACTCTAATAATTGGGCAGTGTCGTGGTCAGATAAATAAAGAGGCAAAACATCTGTTGATGTTGTCTTTATGTTACTTACTATGTGGTCTATACAAGCGTCTTTACGAGTGGGAATATTAATGTGCATTTGCAGATTGTAGGTATTACATAAATCTTTTAAATAGGTGGCCACTTTTCCTGGTTTTAGGGTATTTATATTAAAATCACCAGCAATAACAATTTTTGTTCTTGGCCCATATTTTTTGTGTGTTTCACACATAAGTCGGTCGAGCTTATTCAAAAATACATTAGGGTCAGAGTTTGGCGTTCTGTAAAGACACACTATTAATAAATTGTGCAATGGGATTTCAACGCCACAGGCTTCAAATGATTTTTGAGTTGAATATTTTTTTATGTAAGTAAGCTCATTGTATATAATACCCTGTTTTGCGAGAATACAGGTTCCCCCTCTCTGTTTGTCTCTACTAAACGCAGTTGCTAAAATATAGTTATGTAATTTTAAATATTTTTCATTACCGGCACGCATAAAGGTTTCAGAAAAACATAAAATGTCAGGTTCCTTATTTACGTCTCGTAATTCTAATATTGTTAGTTCTAGTATTTCTTGTTTTGATAAAATACTAGCGATATTTTGGTGTAATATTTTAAAAGTCTTGGATTTACTAACAGTTCTCACGAAAAAGCTGTTTCTTGTCTACAACCTTAAAATAGTGTGGTATAGTACCGATTTGTGTAGAAGTTGTTTTTTTTATATCGGGTTTATTTATAGCATCGCATTCTGGCTGTTTACGTCCAAAGTAATATGGGATTGTTCCCTTAGGATCATTTTTATATTTGATAACAGTCTTCGTAGCATTTGGTTGACTACGCAGTATTAATTTCTTTAGTTCTTTGATATTCAAGTATTTTTTTTCATAATCATTATAGTCAATAATATAATTAATTAATTTACATGTATAATAATTTAATTTATGATTAGAGTCAATAAAGTTAGAATTTTTGTGTTCATTGCAAATATTACGTATAGTTTCATTCAAGTCACTTACATTTAAATACATATTCTTTAGTACACTCAGAACAATGACATTATTATTGCCGAATACATCGAGAAGTTGACGAAGCTGTGAAGATAAAATCTTGATGTCATAGTCATTTTCACCCACACAAATAATGAGTTTGTCACTTGGCGATGGCTGAATATTATGGCAGTTCTTAATGACGTCACTAGTTAGTGCGTATGGCTTCGTTATAGACGTGACGGCATATTTTACGTATGACGTATTCTGTCTTGATTGTATCAATGCAGATGATAGTCCAACACATTGTTGAGTGCCAAAAATATATATCTTGTTCGTGCGCTCGACTGTTAGGGCATCCAATGGAGTATCTATTTCCTTTTGACATTCACTTTTTGGTTCCAATATCTTCTGAAGCTTCAATATTTGATCCTTGAGGTTTAAGATTTCGTTACCGGCTTGTTTTAATTGATGCTCCAAATCTGCAATGTTTTTTTGTAGGCTCAAGATATTCCCACTGGGTTGTGTACTTGTATTGCTATTATTACTTGTAGTCAAATTTCTAGGTGGCGTAAAGAAGGCTTGCATATCTTGGTATAACATAGAATTATATGTATTGGCTTTTTTCGTATCTTCTGGTTTATTATATTCTCTTTGCGGTGGTTGGTTTAAGAATCTTTTCAGAGTAACATTATCTTTTAGTAGTTTATCATTGTCTTTCCGAAGCTCATTGTTTTCGAGTATGATATTCTCAAGTTCATTCTGAGAACTACTAAGTTGCGTTTGAAGGAGTTCAATGGTATCCTTCAGTTCCTGGGCGTGGATTGAATCAGTTACCGTATAGTCCATGCTCCTTGACAATGTTTTGTCGATTATGGCAGTTGATTCATCATATGGATCCATTGTGAGTATGTGTGAGTCATATAATATTTCAGAGGTTGTGCTCTTTGGAGTAGACCAAGGCGTAGTCTCTTCTGATGTGTTAGGTGTGTCATCTATGTATGATTTAGGAGACGAGCGTTTTTTTGTCCTCATTGTCACATTGGATACAACAGAGTTCGGTGTGATTTGCTCTTTTGCTTTCTGGGTGCACGCTTTGCATTTCCATATGAATTTTTTTCTTTCTTCTAGATTCTTTAAGCGGTATACTTTCTCAGGATAACCGGCACAATCAAATTCAAAATAGTTTTTACATAAACTACATAATAAAGTGCTTCGGTGATCAACTTGTTTTTTGCATTTGTTACAAGTGACCTGCTGTATAGGGTCCTTACGGCCGCTATTGTTAATGTTTTTTATTTTCGATGCCATTGTCTTTTGTTGACGATTGATTTTAGAAGGTATCGCTTTTTGAGGCGTTCTGGTATATTTGTACCTAGATCGCTATTAAACTCTCAACTCCAATTATGACTCCAATTATAACATCCAATTATGGTGTTGGTGATCAATTTCTACCAGTTTATAGGTTTCTTATTACCTGGCAACCCCGCTTTAACAAAGCGCTAAAAGGCTCGTGTTCAAGTCGCGTGACATCGGTCTTTGAACGAAACCTTTTACGTCAAAAATTTTACCAGCCGTCTGTGATTGGTCAATGTCGCAAGTAGTAAATCACCTGTTGTTTGTTTACATTACAACGAAAATTTTTAATTCCTACTGGTTTTTGTCAACTAACTTTGTTGTTTATCACTCTTTGAAGTTATGTTCTTGTTAATTATAAGTCACTATTTAGTAATTTCCGTCTTTAGCCACACTATTTCACTGCGCATAGGTTTATTGTATTAATTCCAGGTCACTTTAGTCAAAATCACTGTGATCGTCACATTTAATATAATGCACAGAATCTTCTCAAGATAACACTGTCACTAGTGCAATATGATACACCGAGTATTTTAAGCGTTATTTAGTTACTTTAAAATAGAAAAAAACATTAAAACTGAATACAAATTTGTGGACCGATGTTGACATTGGCTAGTGTTGCCCTATCTCCTGTATCTCCTCTATATAGCCTGTGGTATTTGTTTGAACTTTTTCAGGTGAAATTTTAATTCTTAATTCAAACATTTGAATAAACACTTATTACCTACAAATATAACAGAACCCCAACAAATAAAATACCTTGTCTTGTAGCAAAAAGCCTTCAAAAAAAGTAGATCACAGATGCTTTAGATTAAGGACAATGAGATTTTATTATTTTTATTGTAAGAGCAGAGCAAGCAGACAAGAATAGCTAGGTATAATATTATACCTGGTTACCTATATTGCTCTGCTGTTAATGTCTACCCCTATGTACAAGCCTTTATGATACCCATGGGTGGAAAAGGTGTACAGTAATCCTATAAATGTCTTCAAACCGTTTAAATTGCAAGTTATAAAGCGTTTATTAATGCCAAGGTTTATTAATAACCCAGTAATTGTTTCATAAGTGACCGGTCATGCCCAGGGGTATGGTGTTGTCCAGTTACTAGGTTGTGGAGGTCAGATAGCCAGATGCCCTACGTAATATACTGGTACAACGTTATGTACAGCTGTAGAAGTGGAACCTGCCCCTATCTTAAGTAAGAAAATCTAAGCAAATTTTAAAGTATGTTGTGGCACCGAGTTGCCGCGTTTGACATACTGTTGAACCCGCGGTAGTTTGTGTTGATATGTTCATATGTTCAACAAATGTATGTTAAAATGTTCTTAGTTAATAAGTGATAATTTAAAAGAAAATGAATGGCACGTTAAGTACCTACTTAACCAAGTTTTCTAATTTAAGTATAGATAGCTGAACTCATCTTTGCGCGCGGCGCCATATTGTGAGCGTGCGCTGTACCTGCGCTTGTAGTTATATAGATTTAATTTGTGTGGCAGTGACACGGCACAGAGTGGCAGTCATCGTCCGAGCAAACAAGGCTACCCACACATAGCGCCGCGCGCAAAGATGACTTGAACAATCTATACTCCTCTTAAAAATCACACAAAAGGCTATCAATTAAGAAAATAATACATTAAAATCAAAACTGATCTTAGTCCGTGCACATTTATATTTGGCCGAACTACGATTCCAATCTTATTAGAGCGTCGCCGCTATATTTCGCTGTAATTGGATTGTCTTTTGAGTCACAGACCACGACCGATAGTGCAACAGAACAGTGCAATACACCTTGACGAAACACAATCTCTACCATCATCTCTTTCTTTCTTCAAATATTAGAGAGAGTAAGGAGGTGGTTGATTTCGTTTCGACTTCGAAGAGGCCGGTAATAGTCCACCCTCAATATCGGAGACCAGATGTACAAAACCATTTTATTCTTTAATAGTTCAGGACTGCAGTCTCGCCTTGTTAACTTTTAAAGTTATTTTCTTTGTCGTTTATTTAATAGAAGTTCGACGGCTGTTGTTTGTTAAAAAATAGATTTGAATGTGGATATTGTTAGTAAATGTTCCAATCAGCAAAGAGGTGAATCACAAACCATGCAGGAACAATGTATTGAATATTATGTGACTGGCTGAAAAACTGCGAGTGCATCAAATAAATAAAAATGTTGATGAAAAATAAACAACGCGTGAAATTAAATGCATTCTGCCTTCGTTCGTAGTTGTTTCAAATTCAGATTTTAGAATTATAAAAAATGAGTGCGTCTTCCTGAAGTGAAAGTATTATGATCAAGTTTCTCAAAAACTACATCCTGGAACACCGTGTTCTGAGACTATTTCTAATTCCCGAATAACTGATGGTACTAATCAAACTGTTACGATGCACTTCCATAATTGTTAAAATATAAACATTAGCCTCGAATTATTTTGTTTTATGTCTTATGGTTCTTAATTTTATGTAAATAAATAAACATAACGTTCTTGTTCATACGTTGCACTTACTTATTTTCTCATAGAGGATGATAAAAAGTAGAGTGTCCACCTCGGGAGCAACACTATTTTAAGCTCGAGTGACGTACTTTGAATCCTGAGTGCAAACACGCTCGCCATTAAAAAAAATGTTTGCTCTCTAGGTAAACAATCTACTATTATAGTTGTACTTTGTGAACGAGCTGTTTTGAATTATTTAGTTCCGACTTGCGGGTTATGATTACCCAGGAGGAATGGTTTCACAATAGGGAACATTACTGCTAATTGCTGCTGCCAGATGGCGCTTGAAGGAGTGGAGTAAAATAACAACATTGGGCAGACTACTACTTTTTGTGGTTACCGAACTTTAATAACTGTTTTTAAGAATAATTAGCGTTCAAAAACCAAAAAAAAATATTGCTAGCTATTGGTCAAGAATGCATCACTGTTTTAGATGCAGAAATAAATCGGCCATATGATCCTTAAAAACGCCAACATTCGCAAGCAATGGGAAATTACTGTTCGTCGCCGGAATTTTACAAAAAAATCAAGATCAAAAAAAGAAGGATTTTCACAGGTCAGTGTACAATCCTAAAGGTCTATCCACACATATCAGGGGCGTGCCCGGGACGTGGACGGATATTATCCCTGCACGTTGTTGATTTTTCTTTTATAAATATGAATGACGAGTTATTAATTAATAGAGGCAGTACGCATAATTATATAGCGTTTTGTACGATTTATCTCACCCAAAATATATGGATTCTAAGTACAAAAACAATATATGGAATGAAATCGGGCGAAAATTAAACTGTGAGGGTATGTAACATATTTTTATTAAACTTATTAAATGCGATGTCTTTGCCTTAGTACGGTGCACGGACCGGTGACGGAGCTTCAATGCATGGGCCGACGCCGTGACGTGCGCCGCGTGCGCGGTTGTGCCGATATTTTCTCTGCACGTAGTCGATTTCGTGAATATTCTTTAATTGTACCTATAGTTTTTTAAGAATCAAATCGAATGACAAGTGATGTCAATACATACGTCTAAAAATTGTTAAAATTAATAATAATACAGTTGGTTATCACAGAAAAGCCACCCCTGAATTTTGTACTGCCAAATGCTATTATCTAAACTGACAACGAATCCGAAGGAACACCGGCCCAATGCGAGCGAGTCATATTCTTTTTGGTCTTAAACCATCTTCGCATTGCCTTTCTAATGAAACAGATTTGGGGCATATCGGTTGGACGATTTCAAAGTCTATAGCGGACATAGGTAGAAACATTATTTGTGTTTTATATATTAGAATTATAGGATGAATTTCAGAAAAATCGACAACGCCATCTACTGGCAATACCGGAACCAGCACACAACGCCATGTTCATTATTGTGTGTGCTTTGTGTCTATCATGTAACAGAGATGGCGCTGTGTCGCAAAATGTATGGGAAAATGTTTTTTTTTCATGATAAGCAATTGCATTTTTTGTTAGTTTTTTGTATATTGTGTGAAATTCTCCCAGTAGCTCTCTGTCTTACCACAATTATGATACCCAAACACGTTTTTAAACACTTTCTGTCTGTCTTGTACCTCTTTCCTCTCCATCTAGAGCAATTGCAATCGAAACCAACTCCTCTGTATCTAGTATTATATTATCTGTGTCTGTATTAAACAAAGACATGACTTAGGTATATTGATATATGGATTCCCCCACTCTGCGCCCGATCGGAACGGACGTGTGTTCTGCGTTATTTTAGTAAATATTGAAATATCTTAAAACATATTTTTATTGTATTTTTAAATTGATAAGTTAAATTATACCGAAACTCGGACCCTCGTCTTTCTTCTTGGGGAAGTGTCCATAAGCCGCGGCGGACATATTGTTTGGTGTCGGAAGTCTCACTTACTCACGAGTCAACGTGGAGTCGTCTTCGGGACATCGCTGTTGACCTTGGTGAGTCAAGAGCAAGATTTTTATAAATCTCGAAAAGAGGACTGTGCGTGCTGGGATTCGAACTTGGGGCACCGAGCGTCGGGACAACGCACTCAGCGACTGCGCCAAATCAACACTGACGTCACCGCAGCAAATCTGTGTCCTCGTGCTACGCTGCTACGGAGCTCGCGCTACGTCACTATCGCGCATCGGCTACGCGTTGGATGCTACGAGCGCTACGAACGTTATTTGTTTATCTGCTACGCACTCCTGCTACGAAAGTGTTCTTGTACGCACTGTGTGGATTTATTTACATTTTTATTATCTGAGGCAACTACTGGTAGACTGCTATGCACCACGCACACCTAAACCACCCCCGCCTACGGCTACCGGTGCCATAAAAGACGCGCATTCTGAGCCGGATTTATCCTCAATAAGAGTGAGTGACCACGATTTACCGAACAAAACGACTCGTAAACGAATGAGGTCGGATGACCTGTGTCCTGAAAACCAATTTGAACAACTAAAAACAATGCTGGAAACTTGGAAATCGGATCAGGAGACGATCTTAAAAAAGTTGGTCCGTGATGTGGGTGAATTAAAAGCACAAAATCAACAAATAAAGGAGTCAAACCTTGAAATTGAAAAATCAATAAATTTTATAAATAAGGACTACGAAGAAATGAGAAATAAAATAAAAGTTCTAGAAAACGAGCGCCAAGACTTTCTCGGTTCCATTACCGGGCTTGAGAAAAAAATACAAGATATGCAGTTGTCTTCACGCGCCTCCGTTATTGAATTGAGAAATGTCCCAGCTCGGGCAGGAGAGTCAATGGCCGACTTGACGAACCTAATTACCAAGGTTGGCAATGCGGTCCAGTTCGACATTAGCCCCAGGGACATAAGAGACGTATACCGACTTCCTGGTAAGCCTAACACTAATAAAACTATTGTTGCGGAACTCACCACCGTACATATGAAAAGTAATCTGCTAACAGCTACTCGCAACTTTAACAAAAACCGCACTAAGGAAAATAAATTGAATACGGAATCTTTGTGTCTTCCTGGAGCGCGCCAGCCCATTTATGTAGCAGAGTATATGCCACCTTCTGCAAGGAGAACCTTCTTGATGGCACGAGAGTTTGCTAAAACGCACGAATACACATTCTGCTGGTACTCAAATGGAAAAGTGTTCCTGCGGAAGGAGCAAGGTTCTAAACATATACTGGTGGAGTCAGAACTCTGCCTTAACAAATTGAAACCATCTGAAACCGTTGAGCAATGACTATTTCTCTTTCTTATTACTTATAAAATATCAAATTTTTTAGCCGTCACTTGTACACTATTATTTAATCAGTACTTTTTCACAATATCAAAATCTACCACTCATAACACTCTCACAATCCATTCGTCCAATACTCACCTACACTACATTCTCTGTTACCTATATTTCTATCATATAAACATTCTACATAGTTCAGTTAAATTAACGTACATAAAAATATATAAAACAAAATATTCTAATCCCTATATACTCGTACTTATCATGTGGTCTAATTACAACTCAATCAAAAAATTTAAAACACCACAGTTATACTACGTTTTTCGTTTGTGTAGCCTTATAAATTATAAAATGACTATGACAATATATAACATTCTTAGCTCTTACTGTGACTATATCTCCAGAATTTTGCATACAACTAAAAATGATGAACATAAATGAACTTTCTCTTGACATCGATAACGTTTCAGTTGCGGAATCTTTTATATGTAGTCCGGAAGATTGTCGGAACATTGCTGGACAGAGCAATCAAAGACTTGGAATAATTCATATAAACATCAGGAGCATAAAAAAGAATTTGGACCAATTTATTACAATGATATCAGTTACAAAAATCGAATTTGATATCATAATTCTGACTGAGTGCTGGTTACAACTAACGGGACACCTACCCTACTTACAGGGCTATAATTCCTATCATACAATAAATAATCCCATTAAAAATGACGGTGTTGTAATATATGCCAAAAGCACACTGAATTGTCTCACATTTGAACCAACAATACGTGACGCTAACTGTCTGGTGTGTTGCTACAACAATACAGCGATTATCGCTGTCTATCGATCTCCATCTTATCAAGATGCTGCATTTTTCTATTCTAGTTTAAGTGAGATAGTAACATCTGTCAAATCCTACTGCAATATTGCATTAATAGGTGACATTAATATTGATATTAAGCCTGGTAACTCGGATCAACATTCTAATGATTATTTAACAACTATGGCGACACTCGGCTTATTACCCGCACATACATTCCCCACCAGAATAAACAACTGTCTTGACCATATTCTTTTAAGAACTCGGTCACCGGCTAGAGTCATCGTACTCAATTCTCACGTTACAGATCATCTTCCCGTTGCCCTATTCATAGACTTAAAAGTTTGCAAACTCCCATTGAAAAGATCCTCAATTCGATATGATTACGTATCCATAAAAAATGAAATTGATAACTTTGATTTTGCCGCTGGTCTATGTACGGAGGACCCGGACCTTGCAACGGATTTTCTGGTTGATTTCATGCAAAGAGTACTGTTCAAGCATAGTAAAACCATACACACATCTAACAGAAAAACAGTCTTAAAACCTTGGATGACTGTTGGTCTAGTCCGCTGTTTAAGACATCGCGACGAGATGCATCGTAAGGCCAAATCTCAACCCGAAAATTTAATTCTAAAAATATCATATAATCGATATCGTAATTTCTGCAATGCGTTACTTAGAAAACTCAAACGAGCACACGAAAGATCAGAGTTATTGAAAGCGAAAGATAACCCTAAGGCCACGTGGAAGGTAATTAAAAATATCACGAATAGTTACCACGTTAAAGAATCACCTAGTGTGCTGCTAAAATTGAAACCCGATCCAGCTGCCTCTATTAACGACGTTAATAATTTATTTGTGAATATCGGGAAAAATCTTGCAACAAAATTCGGCTGCGATAGTCCCAGCACCGCCTCCATCCATTTTCCATCGCCACTGAACTCATTGGCCATCCCCTTGGTTGACCAAGAACAGGTGATAACCATAATCAAGAATTTGCGCAGTGAGTGTGCGGTTGGCTGGGACAATATACCTGCCAGAATACTTCAACAATCTAGTAGGTCTCTCGCTCCTATGATAGCTCACATCTGTAACTGTGCCATAAATTCGGGAACTTTCGCAAAAGCCTTTAAGCGTGTGTTAGTATTGGAAGTACGTGTGACGTCATTGAATCATGAATTTCCACTTTATAAGCACAATGGTCTGCTACAAAATACAAACTGTCGTATTTATTAAGCATCTACCGACAAATATCGAAGTACCTACCTAAATTATTATTGTATTGTCAAATACCTACAATTGTTATAGTACCCACCTGAGTAAATATTGTTGTGTACAGGAAATAACTCTAAACTTACATTTAAGGCATAGTGATGATATTCCTATAAAATATTACGTAATTTGTAATGATCATTGTGATGTATTCTAGATTTTATATTACCATTTTAGTATTATAAGTCCTTTGAGACAATTAGTACAAGAAAGTCGGTTATTATCAATATTCTTTTGAATATTGATTAAGAATGACTAAATAAGCGATATTCAATTCCTTAATTGTCTTGATACGTTTTAAAAAGGTTTCATTACTCAAGAATTGATTATTGACCTAATTGTGAGATTATTTATAGAAATGTAGTAAATGGTGGGGACATTTGACACGTCGACTCATTACTATAAATAGTGTGTAATTCGTAAGTTGATTTACTTTGTTGTGAGCTACAAACCAGTACGGACCAGATAGTGATATTGCTTTCCTGAATTGTTATATATGTGAAAGATGGAAAGATGGACTACACAAGCTTCACGTAAGTTATTTGATATTATAACTTGCTTATTGCTAATGGTTGTGTATAAACACTATTTCATATTGTGGCCTTTATTCATAATGATATTAAATTGGTTTAAGGGCTAGTCATGTTATTTGCCTTATCCTTATTGTTTAGAAAGATTCATCATATAATGGCCATAATAGAATCAGATCTTTATTGTGATAAACGATGTGTAATATGGTTGTGAAAGATATCTATAAATACTTTTACAACCATAGTTGCTTCCATGGAGTTTCTTGCCCTTCTTCTCCACGAGAACTAGGTCTAGCGAACGGGCGGTAAGCTCTCTGAGCCTCAATATAAATTAATTGACAAGCCTTATTGAAATAAATACCTAGTCTTGTCTTTTTGTGCTTTTCTTCATAAAACCTTTCCCTTATACACCACATACATAGGAACTCTGATACATAGTAAATAACCATTTTGACATATATTGATGCTTTTATATGGAGTTTCTTCATGATTCTAACACGTGCAGTAGTGCACCCTATATTCATGGCTGGGGCAAGAGGCGATGTGTCCAATTATCGACCAATATCCGTACTTAGCGCATTCTCTAAAATCCTAGAACGTATCCTTAATAATTCCCTGACAAAATTCCTTGCGAAAAATAATATATTATCTCCAAAACAATACGGATTTCGGACAGGTGTCTCAACCGAGGATGCGGTGTTAGACTTTGTTAACAACTTGGTGGATAAACTGGATAATCGCTTCAAATGTTACGGAGTCTTTCTGGACCTCACTAAGGCCTTCGATACTGTCTCAATTCCCAAACTTTTGGCCAAAATGGAGCATATAGGAATACGTGGTTTGGCTCTGGATATTTTTAAAAGTTACCTGACTGGCCGTAGTCAATGCGTAAAAATTGAAGACCTTATCAGTAAAGAGGAACCGGTTTGCTACGGCATACCACAAGGCAGTATTTTGGGGCCCATACTCTTTCAAATCTACATTAATACCTCTGCCAATTACCTATCATCCATTGTGATATTTTCACCTACGCTGATGATACGGCACTTCTTATTTATGACAGAGACTGGACCAAGGTGACTGATAGAGTCGAATCTTCATTGCGTAGTATAATGGACTGGCTAAGCAACAACATGCTGACACTGAATATTGCTAAAACAAAACTCATACAGTTCTCTCCAACAAACTGCCCCAAGCCTCCAATTCTCTCTGTGATCGATCTGTGCACATTTATGCACAGATCCTACTCAATGTAAATGTATTAGCCTCACCTTGGTACCTCACATCAAATATCTAGGAGTCCATATAGATGAAAAGCTTGACTGGCGATCACACATAGATGCTTTATGTTCCAGGCTCCGTAAGCTTATTTATTTGTTTAAAGAACTACGACATTCTGCGGACAAGGACACGGCAATCATGGTCTACCGCACGTTATGTGAGTCTATAATTACCTACTGTATTCCAGTATGGGGAGGGACATTTAAGACAGCTATGCTTAGAGCGGAACGGGCACAACGGGCAGTACTTAAAGTGATGTCCTTCAAAAAACAAATCTATCCCACTAGAAAGTTGTACTCGGAAGCCCATGTACTTACGGTTCGACAATTATATATCCTCCGTACTGTCCTACGTAGACACATGTTGCCAATGAGCTTAAATGCAATAAATAGACGTACTGGTTTTCCAGTTTGCAAAGTTACCAAATGTCGCACTGCACTCGCGTCCAGACACTTTTGTGCGTTAAGTTCAAAGATCTATAACCGGGTTAATAAATCTATCTCAATTTATAAGCTCACGTTATATAAAGTGAAACAAATTATAAGACCATGGCTTCAGTCATTAAGTTATGACGACACTGAAGAGTTATTTTTTATCAGTACCATAAAAGACGCGTATAATTTGAACAATTAAAGTTCATCAAGATTACATTAGATTCCCACACGCTCACTCAAGCGTCCATTCGCTATCACACATACATACTCACACACACTCACACACACACACACTCACACACACTCACAATCACAATCACACGCTCGCACGTTCGCTTTGCTTCTTTTTATTGTTTAGTTTTACTGTTTCAATGACTAGTAGTGTTACTTACTCCTTGTGTTCTATTACATAAAAATTGAAATGTGTATTGATTTATATCAGCGGAGGACACTGATTCCTGTAACACAGGTTCACCTAGCACGGGAGTCAGGGGCTTCACATGTATGGTTGGATATCCTTTGGCCTTTTGATCTTTTTAGGGTTCCGTAGTGAACATGGAACCCTTATAGTATCACCATGACATATCATATTAATTACTCCGACAAAGTGGTAAAAAAAATGAAGAAAAAACATTCTGGATGTGGGGATGTGTTTTTTCTTCTCGTCTATCACATGGTAAGGGGTATTATTGGATAGGCCATTCAAAAATATTACGGGTCTGTTAAAACCATTTTTCGATTCAGGGATCCGTTTGCGTAAAATTTAGCTTTATATTGCTAATTTTTGTTAGTCTTTTGGACAAGTGAAAAATTCAAGGCAGTAGGTAGTATATATAATGAAATTAAAAGAAAACTATCACAGCTAAGTAGGCTTTACATGTAATAATAGACCAACATATAAAATGTACTTGAAAAGTAAACCTTATGTACAAATGCCATTGGAAAATTACTTGCATAACTTTGTTAGTTGAGTAAAACACATAGTAAATATAAGTTTATGATCAATGAAAAAATAAATAAAATAATCCTTTATAATAATGATATCTAAATTAATAATGTTTATGCTCGAATAACGCATTGGAGTGGGCGGAGACGTTGGCAGTACTGATACGTACGGTGCATGCGCGCGGGGGGAATCTATTTTGTGTTAGTGCAAGAAGTATTTTCATAGTTTTGTAACCTTTCTAAATCTTTTGTAAACTTTATCAAACTAGATTTGATTGCCAAGCAAATTCCGCTAGCCGACCATAGAATTCATTTTCTCCGGGCTTCGTCGAGCTTTATTGCCTCGGCGCTTTTCTGGTGGTCGCCTCTGTTGATTCTGGCTTTCTGGAGTTGCAATTGTTTGGGAATAGTGCGGTAGGATTGTCCCAATAGCCAACCATAGACGGCGGTATTCTCAGTGGTCGCAATAAAAACTTAATTGCATTTGCCGTAAGGTTGTCATTCGCGGTTAGTTCCGCTATGCTCTAGTCCCGCTATGGTCGACTCGAAAAGTACCTACTGAAAGGTGCCGCTATGCCCCCCACATTTTTTTTGAACCGGAATGCGGGCAGAAGCTAGTTCATGATATATGTCTACTTAAAAGATTAGCTTATTAGAATGGCAAATGTTAATAAATATATAGTGCTTTAGTATTTAAAGTTATAGCAATATACCTCAGTGTGCATGTACCAATAGAATAAAGATGTAAATATGAATATCTCTAGCAGAACAAATTGGAAAAGTTTTCCATTATATTTCGCTACTACAGAGCAGAGTTTTCAACTTTCTATCAAGTTAAATATACCATAAGCTCTAACTCAATAAGAATCCACATTTCTTGGAGGCTAGTCATCATCGACAGAATACCAATTTATTTAAGGGAAAAGTTCGTTGTTTTCAGTAACCAAGAAATATATGAATTATTCATACTCAAAACAATAGGTACCAAAGACACCGAATTCGGAAATGAAAGTTATTTTTCGAAATTTAGAGTATTTTATGGAAGTTGATTTTATAAGTAGAACACGTTAAGCGTGTTGGGGAACTCCTAAACTTTCTACAAATGGGTTAAAACTTTGTCTAGTCACGGAGGTTTTTCAACTGAAATTATTATGAAACTATCTCTTAATGAAACGTATATGAATAAGACACCTATACCCACTATATATCATCAAAATATTAAAAACATACTTATTTACGGGTATCAATAAAGTTGTCACTAAGGCATCAGGGTCACATTAAAAAAAAACGTGACAGTTTTACTAAATATTTTCCTACGCAACAATAGGTGTCGGAAAAAATCGTGCAAGTTGCTTTTATTTACAATAAAGCTTGGTGCCTTTTAACTGTATATGAAAGAACTGTGTGGAACAAGATGGCCGCTTTAGACACGTACTCACTTAGGTATGTTATAGTGTTGTTTTGTGTTTATTGTCGTATCGGGAATAAGACCAAGTGCCCGATTGTGCGGTTTTATTAAAGAATTTTCTCGGTGAGAACTACCCATGCGTGTTGGTTTAGTGATTTTTCTTTTTATTGGTGGCTTACTTCTTTTAATTTTGTAGTGCAAAGAGGAATGATAACGTCATTTTTTTTTTTTTTTTTTAATTTATTTATTTTAGGTCGCTTTTCAACATCTAAGGTCATTAGCGACCACAGTAAACATTATATTATAATAGGTTACATTAGTTTATACATATTTATCAATTTCAAAAACGTTAAGGTTCGTGTATAACCATCCTTATTTAGACAATCTTTTAGACTAGAAGGTACATTGCAAATTTGTCTTTCTTGACTGTAAGCCGTGCATTCAACTAGAAGGTGTATAACTGTTAAGTCCACTCCACATTTGCATTTGTTTTTATTAGCTTTAGTTATAAGATGAATGTGAGTTAAGTTTGTGTGTCCTATACGTAATCTGGTAATTACCACTTGATCCCTTCTTAATCTGAATGAAATAGATTTGTCAAAAATTTAATTTCTTATGCCAATTAATTTAGTTGTATTTTCTATTTTCCAGTAATGATCCCAAAGAATTTTGACTTTATGTTTGAAGTATTTTTTTATTTCGGTTGGAGTAGATTTTATTGTTTTGCAAATCTCATTTTCATTGGTCGAATTTTTAGCTTCAGTATCCGCTCTTTCGTTGCCAACTATACCTTGATGACTTGGAATCCATATAATTTGAAATTTGTAATTATTATTAAGAAGATTTATCATTTTTTGTTTAATATTAACAATAAGCGGATTTGTATTGATTAAATTTTGTAATGCTGTTAGACATGATTTCGAGTCGGTATAAATAATATATTTTTCTGAATTAGATTTAGTATGTATTATTTCTAAAGCTTTAAGTATAGCTATTGCTTCGCAACTAAAAATTGAATTAAAATTCCAAAGTCTATATCGATAGCAATTATCATCAGACACTACTGCGGCTCCTGATCTTCCATCCTTAACTGATCCATCGGTAAAGAAAGTTATATAATCCTGATATCTGTTATTAATATCATTATACAATTTTTTGTATATACATTGAGTTGTATTATACCTTAAATTTTTAGCTAGTTCTAAGTTAATTGGGAATTCAATGGTTTCCCATGGACCGCAGGTAAGTAATTTTTTTGTAAAAACCGGGGGGATCTTAAGTTTTAATTCTTTCAAATATTTAGCTGCTCTAATTCGTAAAGGTTGCGGTAAATTAGGTCGAAATTCATATTCTACATCTGTAGAAGTTGATTTACTATAGTAATTATAAGATGGATTTTCAGGACAGGATAGAATATTTATAGCGTACACAATTACAAGTACCTTTCTTCTAAATTCTAATGGCATTTCTCCAGCTTCAGCTAAAATGCTTTTAATAGGGCTTGTTTTAAACGCACCAATACTAAGACGAAGAGCAGTATTTTGAATGCTTTCTAAGGAATTTAAGACACGACTTTTGGCAGAATCATATATAACAGAGCCGTAATCTAGCTTTTGCCTAATTAAAGCGCGATATGTATTAATCAGGCATTTTCTATCAGAACCCCAAGTTGTTGATGATAGTACCTTAATTATATTTAACCTTTTATGGCATTCAGATTTTAGTTTATTTACGTGTGTATTCCAAGTCATTTTTTTATCAAAAGTTAATCCTAAAATTCTTAAATTATTTACTTCTTTTAGACTATGTTCATTTAAGGTTAATTGTATGTTTCTAGTTTTACTATTCTTATTAGACAATATTATGAATTGGGTTTTAGTTTTAGAAAATTTGAATCCTGATTTCGCGGACCAATCTTGAAGATTATTTAGAGTGTTTTGTATTAATTTTAACGTAGGATTCAGTGTCCTGCCACTACAAGTTAAGGTCAGGTCATCAGCAAACAAAAATCCTTTAACTGGTTTTTCCATAGAATACAAAACATCATTTATAGCTATTAAAAACAAAATTACACTAAGCACCGCTCCTTGAGGTAGCCCATTTTCTATGGGAACAGATTTAGATAAAGTATTATTTATTCTTACTTTAATTGATCTTCCTGACATGAAATTTCTGACGAACGCTAGGACATTCCCTTTGATATTAATATCTTGTAACAATTTTAGAACCCTGTGTTTCCAAACCATTTCATAAGCTTTTTCTATATCCATAGCTACAATTACTGTATAATTATCATTTGCAAAACTGTCAAGAACTTCACTTTCAATGTTCATTAAATTATCTATTGTTGATCGAAATTGACGAAATCCATATTGAAAAGGAGAAAAACATTTATTAGTTTCTAAATACCATCGAATTCTTTTACTTATAATTTTTTCAAGAATTTTACAAAGATTACATGTTAAGGATATGGGTCTGTAACTAGAGTCTAGACTTGGTATTTTTTCAGGTTTTAATATGGGAATAACTAAGGCTTCTTTCCAGTTATCTGGAAATACCTGCTTTTGCCATATAAAGTTGTATAATTTAAGTAAGTAATGTAGTCCACTGCTGGGCAAATGTTTAATTATAATATTAGATATATTGTCAGGTCCTGGACTAGAATTTCCTATCTGAGACAACACCGATAACAATTCATGCATAGATATTTCCTTATTAATTGGGTTAGAATTATCAAACGTATCGAAATTACATTCAATTTCCTGACTATTTTTGTATTGTACAAAATCATTATCATAATTATTCGAGCTAGAGTTGGTTGCAAAGGTTTTAGCTAATAAGTAGGAAGTTTCAATTGGGTCAGATGTAAACGTACCGTCAGATTTTTCGAGAACAATATTGTTGAATCTATTGATGCGGTGGTTAAGTTTTTGTATCTTTTTCCTCATGTCCCCAATAAGGGTTTTATTGTTAATAGATGATACCCAATTTTCCCAATACTTTTTCCTTCTTTCTTTGAGAAGCCTTCTATAGAATGCTCTTTTTTTCTTATATTCAATTTTATATATCGAATTAGGGTCATGTCTAGCAAATTTTTTAAACAGTTTTAAGGCCTTTTTGGTTTCTCTTATTGCGGTTTGACATTCATCATTCCACCATGGCAAATTGTTTTTCCTGAACGAACCAGATGTTTTTGGTATTGACTTGTTAGCGGCTTCAATAATTACTTGGGTGAACTTTTCAACAATATCATTGACATGATAATCAAAGGTAGAACTTAAAGGTGATAATACAGGAAAAGTTTTATCGATCTCTTCTCTAAATATTAGCCAATCAGCTTTATCAAATATCCATTTTTTAGTTAATTGAATATTGTTTTGTATATCTTGCGTAATAAGAGATTTAATTGTTATTGGAAAATGGTCACTGTCATACAAATCATCTAAAGCATTCCATTCAAAATATGACGTAATATTTTGTGAAGCCAAAGTAAGATCAATATTGCTCGTACGACCAGTATTACTGTCAAAATGTGTAGGTTGGCCGTTGTTTAATAATAGTATATCCTGGTGTTCATCAAGCCATTCAGCTATTATTCGACCTCTCGTATCACATTTTTCAGAACCCCAATAAAAATGATGGCTGTTGAAATCACCCAAAACTATGCAAGGGGTCGGAAGCTGACTAATTAAGTGATTGAATTCGTTTATGTTAAGTGGAGTACTATTAGGTAGATAAACATTGCATATGGTCATAGCGAAAGGAAATTTAATTTTTATGGCTATTGCTTCTAAAGATGTGTTTATTTGTATTTCCTCAGGAAAGGTATGTGGTTTGATAAACATAGCTACTCCACCACTGGCCCTGTTACTCTGCAACCGATTTTTATAAAAACTTTCGTACCCATTCATAGAAGCACAATAACTAGAAGTGAAATTAGTTTCTTGTAAACAAATGCAGGTTGGACTTAACCGACTGACTAATAGTTTTATATTTTCTAATCTTTTAAAGTAACCGTTAACATTCCACTGTATAATGTCCATATTATTGATAATAACAAGGAATATATATATATATATATATATAATATATATATATATTATTTATTTGTTACTTACTTAAAGTTAAGACAAAGATAAATGTATGTAGTTAAATAGTATCCTTTTGTTCAGTAACAATGGAGGTAGTCAACATTTCATGTAATTTTCTTGATAGGCGCGAACATCTGTTTTTTAAACTCTTATTCATTTTACAATGTAAATTGTTACACATTTTAATTAGGTCTTTTACATTTTCTGTATAGGAATATACTAATTCTTTTATATTTTGTTTACCACGTGAATTATCTAATAGGCTTATAAATTGATCCAAGCTTATAGGAAATTCTTTATCACTGTTTAATTCTATCATACTGTCTTCAATATCTTTCCAAACTTCTTTTTCATTTCTGAGGTCAGTCTTTTTCAATTTCTTCTTTGCCTTAGTTTTGACTTCCACATCTTCAATTGAAACATTGCTGCCTGTTTCATCTGTCTCAAATTCTATTATATCAGAATCATCATCTTTTGTATACCCAATAGGTTGAGTTACATCAATTTTTGACGCATCACTGATAGTTGGAGAATGAATTCGTTTTTTTCCTTTAGGGGTAATTTCAGGTTGTGTGAATTCTTGTATCATTTGAGAATTAAAGACGGGGTCTGGTATATAGTCATGATTTTTATCAGATATTATATTTATTTCTTCTGCTGTTTGTTTATCTTTTTCTTGAGGGTAAGTCTTTGGTATGTTTTGCGGACAATTTTTGGCTAAGTGGCCCATTGTATTGCAAGAAAAACATTTTAGGGCATCAGTAGATACATAAATCCAGTAATTTGTACCTTCAAAGCTGAACTGTATTGATTCTGGAAGACGTGAGTCATCTTCTGGGCTAATATATAATTGTCTTCTAAAACTTAATACGTGAGAGAATCCAGGATCAGTCACACCAATTTTCATAAATGTTATAGGCGACATTATTTTTATATTTAATTCTTCGAATTTTTGTTCAATGACATAATTTGGTATTACGGGACAAACATTTGACAATACTATTCTTTTGTTTCTCGTAATTAAAGGTTTTATTTCAAGAACATTTTGATGAATATTAATCTTTTTCTTTTCTTCAATAAGGTTGTCAGCTGTTTTTTTTGAATCTAGGTATATACATATACGTGCATTCGATATACGAGATATAAATCGAATAGATGACGTTGGTATAATAGACGATAGGGCAATAAGGTACTCCCTGAGTGTTATTCCATCGATCGAGTCCAGTATAATTGCTTGATCTTTCTTGGGAAAACATGTTGTTGACGTCACATTGGCATAACTTGAAGTATTGGGTGTTGGATGCAACTGTGTAGGTATTTGCGACATTGGAGGTATTTGAGACATTGAGGGTATTTGATACGTTGGGGTGAAAAACATTTTAATATAAAGGGCCCCCTGTTACCAGGAGTAACCCCGTTTTCGTTATTCCAATATTCGTCGCGTAATTACTTATCGCTTAAAAAATAAACACTAACGGGTCAAGCGGAGTGAGACACGCGCGTCCGCTGTGACTACCTGCGCGGAACTGTGGGTAACGTCATTGTTAGTTAGGTTTTCCCACATAAATCTTACAATATTGTGGAGGTCAAACAACAAGCTTTGTTTAAATTAATTTGGTTTTTCCACGGCTTAAGCAATGCACCTGCCATGTGATCTCTTCACCACCCTTGGTTGACTGGTACAGAAAGTTAAAGGCAGTGGTTTTCAAACTGTGGCCCGTGGAAGATATTTGTGCGGCCCACGGCATAGCACATTGTATATGTTTTTTTTTTGTGTGCAATAAAGAATTAAGAATAAAAAAATGTGCGAGACAGGAACATGAGTAAAAGCTTTTTCTGGTTTCGGCAACCAGCAGCCTTCAACCGCTCAGTGCGGTCAGCATGCCATTGTTTTAACGTACCTACTGTACCACACACTTCTTTGTTTATAAATTAAGCGCAAGATATACTTCTTAAATAATATTATAATAGCGGGTATCAACAAAAGTGCTACTAAAAGGAAGTCGTCAGCATTATCATCGGCCTATCAATGTGCCCACTGCAGGGTCAGAGGCCTTTACTCTGTGAGAGAGGGATTATGTAATTCACCAAAACAATACCACGCGGGCCCAGTGTGGATATCATGTCTTCAAATTTTTGGTAGACTAAAAATTGTTTGAAAAGAACTTTGGTCTGCCTGCGGATATCCTCAATCAAATCTTCAATTCGCAAAAAAAAATAACTTTTCACTGATGCTAAATTAATAATGGAGTGTATGTTAACTGAAAAAAAATTGGGGTAATCGCATTTTTACACACAGCTCTTAAAAATATGTCAATAGATTGGTGGTGTTAACTATCCAATCCAAAAATATGAGGCCCACATACCCACCTCACATTGTACTATGCGAGAGTCCTACCTAGGTCAGAAAAGTGTGACGACTGACGACCACTGCACTATTGTACCTTTGTGCATGAAGTTTAAATAAATAAATCGCATTAATAAATTGTTTATTTCTCTTCACATATAAAAGTTACTTAGATATAAAAATATAGCTACATATGTTCGTAGTCAAAAATGTGTGCGGTAAATCACTAGGTCCCCACCAGGTAAATAAATTAAGTATCATTATTTATTATTCCTAATGCCTTGACTCAATTCCTTTACAACGAAAATGTTCTCCATCTTTACGTATTACATTAAATATATGTTTACGAGGTAACGTAGCAATATTTCTATGCCTCCCCATAGCCATAAAGGTTGTATAGGTGTTGTAAGCAAACTATTTGTTATTGATAGTTTGCTTACAACACCTCCAAATCATAGCGATCTTCGCTATGATTTGGACAGTACCGATATTATTTAGATTTAGAAGAGTTTGTCATTGAAGAGAACATCATATCTTAGATATAATTATGTATACGTAGTATGTTATAGATTGTTTTTTCTGTCGTTTTAGGTGTGCCACGTACATATTGCCCGGCAACGCTGCAGCAATCTATTCTATTATCAAGTATCTTTCATGAAAATTAAGTTCAATTAAAAAATATATATACCTGCAGATTTTAGCGGTGGGATCTTAGGCTGTACCTCTTCTGGGTTTTCGTGAACACCTTAAAGAAATATGAGTCATTATAAACTAAGGAGAAAACAAATTACATAAGTTTGCCAAGCCCGATGATAAATATCAAGACATGTGCCTAATATTCTTCAAGAGGTCTTTAGTTCTTAAACAAAGTGTAGCACCATAATAAAGCCTTGCTTCAGCTGCTCTGTAATAACTTATTAGCATAACAGGTGCACGAGTAGTTACAGCTGTTACTGACTTATGTACTTTTATACCTAGCCAAGCTTTATTTTTAAATGGGTATTCATTTAATATTCTGCATGTCTGCGAAGCTGCAGTCTTAAGACCGTCACGCTGCGATTTTCTCCTGTTACACTTTTGTGGTACCATCTTCTTCTTCATCGTTCTCTCACTGCTGATGATTGTGATTTGTGACCAAATGAGACGAACTTGGTACATGTTCCGACTGCCTTCTTTTTACAATCGATCAATTAATTCAATCTGTCGCATTTCACTGATGCACATAGGCTTTTGCCATGCTGCGCCAGAACACGATCCTTCGCCTTATACATCCATTCTGTCTCAATTAGCCTTCTTAATTAGCCGGCCATACTCTGTCCTGAAAATACCTTCATTCCTTTTTCATTCCTTCGGTCCGGTAGCTATCTTAAGATTATTCTAAACAATACCTTGGCGATGGTATACAATATCAATATGTATACACTATGTCGAGTTGGCCCAGTGGCTAAGACCTCGCCTCTCGTGCTTGAGGTCGTGGGTTCAAATCCGGGCAAGCAACAATGTGACTTTTTCAATTCATTTGTCTTTGTGTAAAGATCTTAATGAAATTTCGGCAAAAATACAACTAAAATGCAGACAAGACCATAATAACTATCTACGCAACATTTGTACAGAAATCGAGGCGCATGCAAACAGGTATGAGTCAAGAGACTTGTACCACAAGATCCGTCTCATTACAAAAACGTTGCCGTCTAAAACCTGGGCTATTGAAGATCATAATGGCCGAATAGTCACTGAACTGGACCATATTTCAGAAGTCTGGAGGAACTACTGTCAGTCCTTGTTTGAAGATCCTCAGTCGCAAAGTTTTGCATCCACGGAACATACGAGTGATATGCTGGAGCCAGGTATCCTTAAATCAGAAGTAAGAGCCGCTATTCAACATCTTAAGAATGGGAAAGCCACAGGAAAAGATGAAATTCCAATAGAAACTATTCGAGCAATGGGAGAACATGGCGTTAATATCTTCTACACCATCTGCAACAAGATATGGCTCACAGGCAAGTGGCCTTCGGAATGGGCTCACTCAGTTTTCACTCCTCTTCATAAAAAAGGTACAACTAAGAAATGTGGCAACTTTCGACTCATTGCCCTAATATCACATTATAGTAAAATAATGCTGCACATTATAAACGAACGACTGAAATCGTTTTTGTCCAGAGAAATTGCGCCAGAACAAGCCGGTTTTGTAAAAGGCAAGGGAACCCGTGAGCAAATTCTCATTGTTCGTCAAATTATCGAAAAAGCTCGAGAATTCAACAAGCCGACTATGCTTTGTTGATTTCTCCAAAGCGTTTGATTCGGTGAAATGGCCAACACTGTGGAAAACACTACTGGACACGGGCACACCTCAACACCCCGTACTCCTGCTCAGAGGACTCTATGAAGGAGGAACAGCATCAGTGCGGACAGATGACGTCTTCTCAGACAATTTCCACCCAAGTGCGGGTGTAGGACAAGGATGCATAATTTTACCTTTGCTGTTTAACATCTACACGGAGCTTATAATGCGAATCACTCTCGAAGATTGGAACGATGGTGTTATAATTGGTGGATACAGGATTTCTAACTTGCGATACGCAGACGACACCACCTTATTTGCGAGTAACCGGACCTCATGCAGAAATTACTTCACAGACTGGAGCGCGTAAGTCTAACGTTTGGACTGAAGATTAACCGATCCAAGACCAAGATTATGATCGTGGACCCCGTCAATGACAACTCGCCAGAAGTAACACAGATTGCGAACTGCGACGTGGTTCAAGCCTACGTATACCTTGGGGCCTTAATCACAAACAATGGTGGTTACGTAGATGAAGTAAAGCGTCGTATGGCCTTAACCAGAACCGCGGTGGAGAAATTAAAGAAAGTTTGGAGGAATCGCAATATCACCAAAGCCACCAAAGTCAGACTCATGCGAACATTGGTGTTCCCAATCTTCCTTTACGCGGCAGAGACATGGACAGTGCGTGAGTTGGAAAAGGGGAAGATAGATGCTCTAGAGATGTGGTGCTGGAGGAAGATGCTCGGCATATCGTGGACAGAGTTCCGCACCAACGTGTCCATACTCCAGGAACTCGGCATCACAAAGCGTCTATCTTCCATAGTACAGACGCGCATACTGCAGTACTTTGGCCATGTCTCTAGGCTTGATAACAACTCTATAGAACGGCTGGTCGTGCAAGGAAAACCAGATCACGCGGCAGATCACCTATGCGCTGGACTGATCAAGTTAAATCTGCAGTGGGAAGCTGCGTATCAGATTGCACCAGGCAGTCTACAAACAGAGAGAGATGGCGGGAGATCATGAAAAGAGCTGTGTCCGCCTCTAACACCAAAGTGGATGACTCAACGTGACCACGACCGCTCTGCCAAGAGCGAAACGACAGAGGAGGAGGAACTGGACTGTTTGCCCCAGGTAGACATAATCGTCTACAACTTCGAGTGTAGAGTCTCCGATTTTGATAGGAGTGGGTGTTACATGGACATTCACCATGTCTTTGGTTTTGTCCATGTTCATTTTAAGACCCACTCTTTCGGAAGCTCTATTGAGGTCTTCGAGCATTTTACTTTGGCTCTCCTTGATCTCAGCCATGACCACTATGTCGTCGGCAAACCGAAGGTGAGTGATTTACTCGCCATTAACGTTGATGCCGAGCCCCTTCCACTCCAGAAACTTGAAGATATCCTGCATTATAACGAAAATATGTTGTACTAGCGTGACAAAAGTCAGGCAGCTACACCTACGAGTCATGTACGAAATTAGTATATTTATTCCTCATCCACGAAAACTTCCATGTCAATTCCAAATATCTCTCCCTTACACACACATCAAGTCCTTTAATAACGCCATCCCGTGACCCGTACACTAACAAACATACGCCATCACTTCCAAAGTTCCCGTCGTCTAAGAACAGGTGAACTCAAATACCAAGTGTTCAGATCGTGCCATAGACTGCAAGACTGCGGATCTGCGAGGCTGCGAACAAGGTGAGCTAATTACTTATTTTTTTGAGAGCTCCACGAGTGTGCACTTTGTTAGCAGCGAGTGTGGAACGAGATAGCCCGGGTAATGGACCATAAATACATCGCGCTTTTTAAGGAGTTGAGCTGAAAGAACTTGCGCACTGAGTCGTTTGGAAGTGTTGATGCACAAAATGAAGTAAATTATGGATAGATAAGTTTGCAGCTATATATTCCAGTTTCAAAATATGGGCATCCTAAATAAAAAATAAAGTGTAGGCATAATTATTTGTATTTTTGATTTAGTTGTCTAACAAAGAGTGCAGAGGTAATCAACATTAGGACTCTGGCCATGATTGGGTAAGCTTGATGAACTTATGGCTAAAGGTAATCTACCACATAAATAGGTAGCCATTCTTTTTTTAACGTTTACCAGTCTCTGAGATAAATCCTAAGTTCTACCGTGTGATTTCTGGTAAAAGCCAGAAATAACCGATTATCTCAGATCATTTCGGACTTTTACCAGTAGGTAGCCCTAGGTTTTACCGTAGTTCAGGCTTTGACACTACTATCATAACTATAACCCCATTGCAAACTAAACAATTGGCGTTTGCTTAAATATCTTAATAATGTGACACGAAGTTGGCACAGTTCAACTGTTTGCCTCTGAGTACAAAAGCGGCTACGAAAATATGCCGAAAATACGCATTTCAACTGGTTAGCGCGAATTATATGCACATTAAGTTAAATTGTATGTGTCCACTGACCAAAGAAATATGCAGTTATATTTACGTTACTTGTCATATGTACGAATTATTTTTGTCCCATTTTTTATAGCTCTTAGTGCATGCTACTTTGGTTTTTTTTGTAAGATGGCAAGCATTGCAGGGTTAGTTGCATTGTTTTTTCACTGTGGCCGTCAGGGGTCACCTGCTATGGTCAGTGCCGAGTATATTAACCAAATAATCCAATATAATATCCAATGTAATTTAAAATAATGAAATATTTTGTAATTTTAAAGTAATTTTTCCGTACGCAAAATACGCGTTTGGTCGTGGAGTTGCGCCTAGCTAGCCTAGTCAATGTTATTTTTTAAGCGACATCAAAAAAAGGAGGAGTTTCTAAACTCGTCGGTATATATTTTTTTATTTATGTTCTCCGATTACTCATAGACGCCTGCACCGATGGGAAAATTCTTCTTTTATTTGAAAAGTCCTTGTGGTGGGCTCCTGAAGAAATCGAGAGAAGTCATCAAATATTATAGGCACACATATAGCGATGGTATTTTCATCAATAAAGCAAACCTTTTGCCCTCAGAAAGTATCATTTGGTAAAGTGGAACTGATGAAGAAGACCACAGACCATCACTGGAATTCCGTAATGCTAAGTTTGTCACGGGTATAAGATATCTTGAATAGTTAACCGACTATGATGAAGCAGATACTTATAAATATATGGGACTGATGTAAGTGGTACCATCGAACTGATCTGATGACGAGGCAGGAAGGCAGGCCCTGGAACTTTGAATTAAAACACTGTATCCTAGTCGGGTTTAGGCTTATTGGAATCGTCAAAAAAATTGGAAAAAAAAAAGGTGGCCCAGTGGTAACGGCCGCGACATACAAGTTGTAGGTCGTGGGTTCGAACCCAGGCAGGCACTTTGTGTAAATTAGTTCATCACCACTGCTCGTAAAACGGGCTCTCGCAGCTGGAACTACGGGTCCGGCTGTTTGGATCAGGGTACGCGGGGTCAGGTAGGCCCTCCACCATTGCAAGCGCAAAGGTGGGACCTGACATTGAGGTTGGACTCGCGGTGGTCTATGTGGTGGTTGCAGAGGAGTGGCATGTTGTCTGCTCGGCTATGTGTGGGTCGAGCGTCATTCCTCGCGCGCAACAAGTGTCTGAAGTTACCGGCCCAAGGCAAAGGGCCACCTGGTGGTCAGACGCGGGGTTCGTCAGTAACCCTCAAGCAAGTGAGCTCCTGTGAGCGAGCTGCATCTCCGGCACTTTCCTGGATAGAAAGTAGAGGACTACCCGTTGGATTAGTTTGCCGGCAACCTAGCTGTAGGCATTGGGTAGATGCGATGATTTGTATTCGAGAGGTGAGCGTGCTTACAGCTCCGGGACCATTCTGGAGAAATGGGAGCCAGCTGAGAGGGAGATGTCAATGTAACCATATAAACTTGTGTTCTTTTATAATAAAGGGCAGTATAGCAACAGCATTCGTTGTATCACTTACTCCTAATATCACTCATCCGTACATGGCGACCGTGACAGCGTAAACGCTAGCAGCGTATGTTTACATTTCTTTGACCAAAACGGGTGTCGCAATGTATTGTAACGAGACCAATCTCGTACTGGGACTTAGCGTGGTCACTATTCTATTTTGTGAATATTTACCACGACAATCACAAAATGGGTACAACTAATACGAAGGAAGAAGTTATAGTTCCACAAAACGCAGCAGGTGGAAGTAACAGCGCTGACATCACGCAGCTGACGATACATGCCAGCACAACAAACATCATTTTAATCGTGTTACTTCTTATAGCATCGTTGGCGTTTTTGTATGGTATCTTCAGAATCTACAAGAATTGCCATCAGAAATGGATGGGTAATGAGATCAGGAAGGACAGATTACGATGTTCTATATGGAGACGTAGAGCTGACGCAGAGGAAATGCGGACGAATGCCAGAGGCTACAAGAAGGACACTGAGGACGTCATCTGAAGAGTTAAAAACCCAGGGTTTACGAAGAAAAGTGCGCGAAAGTTGTATTCGTTATGTGTCAGTGCGTGGTTATATATAAGGTGTTGTCTATTCTCTATTAGTAGTAAACCTGTAATAGCATAAAATATACATGACATTATTTTAGTGGACTAAAATAAGTGACAAATGAAAAAAAAAATGAACGCTGGAGTGTATGCAGTATAAAATAATGGTATGTAATTCAGTACCTACTAAGAAAATAGAAATAAGTATTTATGTTAAATGGCACAAAAAACTTAAAAACATTGTACGACAAGTTAATTGAAATCAGAAAATATTTGATAAAGATAGGTCCAGATAGAAGAAAAGGTAACATTATAGTCGTAAAATTAGCAGAGGCAGACAACTTAGTAAAAGAGTACAACTTATTTTTAGAATATTATTCAAAATCGAAAAGCACCGTATGTGAGAGTGAATGTTCGCATATTCACGAGCTTTGCGCAAATTTTGATCATTTATATGAACAAATATTAGAATTGTGCTCACAGAAACCTAGTACGGCAGATAAAATGGCAACTACTTGTAAATTTGATTTAAAAGTTGCTTTAAGTTTATTACCAGTTTGTACAGACGATGAGGCTAGCGTAAAGCAACTTATAGATGGCATAGAGTATTACAAAACAGAGTTAGACGAAAATTCACAAGGAAAACTGTTAAATTTCGTATTAAAAAATAGACTCTCACAGACCGCAAAATTGAAATTAGCGACTTCATATGTCAATATTGACGACTTTATAGCTGACTTGAAGATTCAGTTATTGCCTAAAAAATCGGCTACAGCAATTCAACGAAAGCTGCAAAGTCTTAGGCAAAACGATTTATCAATCGATGATTTCGGCAAAAAAATTACGGAATTGTTTGTTGATTTGACGATCTCTCAATCGGGGGCCAACGAGGCCAGTTTGAAAGTTTTAAAGCCAATTAATGAGAAGCAAGCTATCAAATGTTTCTCAGATGGATTGAGAAATCGACGACTTAGTACAATAATTTCAGCCAGAAATTTTACATCATTGAAAGATGCAGTACAGGCGGCCATCGATGAAGATATAACAAGTCCATCAACATCTTCCGATATTTTAACGATGAATTATAGAGGGAGATCGTCTTATAACTGGTCACAGCGGAGAGGCCGCTTCTCATACGCAGGTAGAGGACGCGCACGTGGCAATCAACAGGTTATCCAAAACCAAGACGAACAGCAGGATCAGGTTCGGAGAGGATCGCAGGCAAGCTGGCGCCGGTCCACCCGACCATTTCATGGAAACAGAGGTAGGTCCAATTATAGCACCTCCAGGGATCAACACATACATACATTGGATGACTCAGAAACGCAGGAAAATACAGAAACAGAACAGCGGAATGAGGACCAGTTTTTTCGGGACTAAAAATATAATTTTATCATGCAATAACGTAGGCTACGTAAATATAAAATCGCATAACCATTATTCATACCAATTATTAGTAGACACCGGTGCATCCATATCTGTCATAAAGTATAAACAAATTCTCGACCAAAACATTCCAATCCATATCGAGAAGACACTTGTAAACGGCATCGGGGGCAAAGTACAGGCTATAGGATATGCTTATTTGCGCCTAGTTATTGGAAATCAGACCCTACAACATAAGTTCTATGTTTTTAAAACATTGCCTTGTAAAGGTAGTGGCATACTGGGACAAGACTTTTTAAGCAAGTATAAATCAGTATTAAATTACGGTAACCAAACTTTGTTACTATGGAATAACAACTCAAAGGTATCATTACCATTAATAATGACAAACAATCATTTTAATATACCGGCAAGATCAGAGTCTATTCACTTTATTCGAACATGTGAGATAGAAGAATGTGTAGTTAATGGAACAGAACTGCGAAAGGGGATCTTTGTTGCAAATACTTTAGTTAAGCCCACGAATGGGAAAATACCAATTAGGATTTTAAACACCACGGAGACAGATTTAGTCTTGACAACAATTAGTCCAACACTTTACAAAGCAAGCGAGTATGATGTATGTTCATTTCAAGAAACCAATAATAATGCTGATCGTGTCAGAAAGGTATTCGCTTCGCTATCGCTGAAACATTTAAATAAAGAGGAGCAATTGTCCATAGAGTCCATTTGCGCAAAATATGCAGATATTTTCTTCCTACCGGGTGATAAATTAGGAACAACTAAATTATATGAACACTCAATAACATTGAAACCAAACGTGGCACCAGTGTACGTTAAGCCCTACAGAATGCCGCATTCACAGAAAGCCGAATTAAAAAAACAAGTGGACAACTTATTGGAACAAGAAATTATTGAACCTTGTTCCAGTGAGTGGTCCAGCCCAGTACTCCTAGTGCCTAAAAAATCAGACGCAAACGGGGAAAAAAAATGGCGGTTAGTTATAGATTACCGTAAGCTCAACACTTGTATTCAGGATGATAAGTTTCCACTGCCAAACATCACGGATATACTAGATTCCTTGTGTGGATGTATTTATTTCACACATTTAGATTTAAACCAAGGATTTTTTAACGTAGCGTTAAACAAACACAGTAGGAAATATACTTCATTTAGTGCAGACGGTGGTCAGTATCAAATGACAAGAATGCCTATGGGACTCAAAACTAGTCCCAGCTCATTTTCGCGTATGATGACCATGGCAATGACCGGGCTATCCTACGACAAGTGCTTAGTGTACCTAGACGATCTTATTTGTATGGGACGGAACTTAACTGACCATAACAAAAATTTAATAGAAGTATTCGAAAAGTTGCGCAGTGCCAACTTAAAATTAAATCCCACTAAATGCGATTTCCTTAAGAAAGAGATGCTTTATTTAGGCCACGTGGTGACAGGCAATGGTATATTGCCGGACCCAGATAAGATTAAAATAATTAAAGAGTATCCAGTTCCTAAAAGTACGGACGAAGTGAAACGCTTCGTTGCTTTTGCAAACTACTATAGAAAATTTATAGACCACTTTGCCGACAAAGCCTATCATTTAAACCTTTTAAGTAAGAAAAACACTAAATTCAACTGGGATAGCAACTGTCAAACGTCATTTGAAACTCTAAAACAGAGTATGATGTCACCGCCAATCCTACAGTACCCAGATTTCTCAGAACTAAATCAATTCATAGTACAAACCGATGCATCTGGGTACGCAATTGGGGCAGTACTATCAAATTCAAATGGCAGACCAATAGCTTACGCTAGTAGGAGCCTTAACAAAGCGGAAAAGAACTATCCCACTATAGAGAAAGAACTCTTAGCTGTAGTTTGGGCTGTCAAATATTTCAGACCCTATTTATACGGTCGTACATTTAAAATACTAACCGACCACAAACCCCTTGTATACTTATTTAATTTAAAAGACCCATCTAGCAGGCTCTTTAAATTTAGACTAGCTCTAGAAGAATACAATTACGAAATAGAATACGTAAAAGGGAGTGAGAACTGCGTTGCAGACGCATTATCTAGAATAAAAATTACGTCAAAAGAACTTAAAGAAATGAATGAGTGTCTGTGTGCAGTAATGACTCGCGCTCAAAAACGAAAATTAGATGCTGTCGCCCCGGCAGATGAGTTGCCCACCGACAACTTGCCAGTTCAACCACATGTAGTGGAAACTCATATCAAACCAAGAGGCGCAGTAGAGTTAAGATTTGCACCCAGTAGCAGTCTTAAGAAGTTAAAGAGCGATAGCTCAGTAGTGTTACAAACACACATAATATTATTGTATAATGCCCAAATGAAAACTATATTCATAAACTCGGCATCTCAATCACAAACTACGCGAGCCGAGTTTGCGAGAGAGCTGAGTGATCTATGTAACAAGCTAAATATAGAAGAAGTATACTTCATTAAAAATTCGAATAATAAAATTTTTGTAGAGAAATTAACTAGTGAGATAAGAAAACAAAGCAACTGGAAAGGGCCCAGATTATGTATATTAAAAGATGTCGAAAGAATAGAGGACAAAGATGATAGGAAAGTGATACTCAACGACTTTCATCTTTTGCCCACTAGTGGGCACGCGGGCATGAGAAGAATGCTGACTAATATAAAAAAATACTATTTTTGGCCAGGCTTAGAAAGTGATGTCAAAAATTATGTCAAAAAATGTGTTCAATGTCAGAAGCATAAGTATACAGTTCAGGTGAAAGAGCCAATGGCAATCACCACAACTGCTCATTCGGCTTTCGATAAAATCTTCTTAGACTTGGTAGGACCATTAGACAAAGACAGCAACAATTTTTCTTATATATTGACATTGCAATGCGAGCTGTCCAAGTATGTATGTGCGTATCCCCTCGTCACTAAAACCTCTACAGAAGTAGCACGCACCTTCGTGGATAACTTCATACTTCAACATGGCATCCCGAGGGACATAGCTACCGACAGAGGCACAGAGTTCATGTCCGAGACCGTGACACAGGTTTGTGAATTACTACATATTAAAAAGTTAAACTCAACTGCGTATCATCACCAAAGCATCGGAGCGCTAGAGAACTCGCATAAAAATCTAGGTGCATTTTTGCGAATCCAAGCAGAAGGAAAACCCGAATTATGGAGTACTTGGTTACCATTCTGGTGCTTTGCTTATAATACGACAGTTCACTCGTCAACAAAATTTACACCATTCGAACTCGTATACGGTAGAAAGTGTAACTTGCCCAATAATTTGGAAAAGTGTGTAGAGCCTCTATATAATTACGACAGTTACCCGCTTGAACTTAAGTACCGCCTACAGGTTTCTCAAACCGAAGCGCGGGAAAATTTGATAGCCAATAAAATAGGCAGAAAAAGTAGATACGACCAGCATGTAAATCCAATACGCTACAAGCCAAACGATCAAGTTTTAATTAAAAATGAAACTGGCAATAAACTTCAACAATTATATTCTGGACCTTACAAGGTGATTAGAGATTTGTCACCAAATGTTGAGGTCAATTATAAGGGAAAACCCGACATTATTCACAAAAACAGAACGAAACCGTATCATGTTTAAGATAAAAACAATAAGACAATTAATTACCAATGCTATAAGCACTTAACAATAGCTATTATACAGGTCAGCAGAAAACGGAGACGAATAATAAGCGCCAGCTGTGCGCTCATAGGTACTCAGGGATTGATTGTTATTATAAGTATGTAACTACTTATTATTGTATAACTTTGTATACCAAACATAACGAACATATGTACTACGATTATGTTATAACTATATTTTATACGTGTTAGCCTAAGAGTATCAATGTTTAATTTGTGCTTATATTGTATCCATGCAATAAAATAAAAGTAAACTTTTATTTTATTTTAGTTTTAGGGAGGAGATGAGAGGGAGATGTCAATGTAACCATATAAACTTGTGTTCTTTTATAATAAAGGGCAGTATAGCAACAGCATTCGTTGTATCACTTACTCCTAATATCACTCATCCGTACACAGCTTCTCTGGCGTCCTTAACGGGTATTGAATCCGCTAGCACCAACTGCGCTGGTGCCGGTGCTTGCACTAGTGCTGGCGTGCTGGGGTGCGTGTGGTGAGCGGCTTTATTGCTCCGGTACCATTCTGGACAAATGGTAGTGAGTAATCACGATGCGACTCACATTTTCTCTTGAGTACCAGGGGCGAGTGCTCTCGGAGGCGTGACCTACCGAAGATGGTCCCAGACACCTCGTAAGGGGTTGCCTGGTATAGTGTGCCGCCTTATATAACGTAATGTTGGTGAAGGAGGCCACTATAGGAAATCTCAGTAGACTAATGGGGGTATGCTCGTAAAACGGTGAAGGAAAACATTGTGAGAAACCAGAACCAAAAATTCGAAGACATGTGAAATTCAACAATACGTATTGGGCCCGCGGGTTGGATTACGGACCATTCCCTCTCACAGAGAGGCGGCCTGCTTCCCAGCAGTGGGAACATTAAAAGGATGATGATGATTTTTTTTAGCTGGTTTATGGCGTCTCAAATTTTTTATGAGAAAATTATTTATCATGACATATTTCAGTGCAGGTAAGCAATCCACCAGGAATCAACCAACCCGATTGTTAGGCTGTCTTAAACCAATGTCTTAACCATTGTAGGTTTAGTTAACTTTTACATTTTACTTGAACGTTATGATTCGTTGATGTGAGGATTTTCATTTTTTTTTGCTTGAAAAGATATTCTAGTAATCGCAGGTAAACATATTTTCGTGACATAAGTTAGGGCAGAACTTGTACTGTGTTTAAATCTAAAATTTCTGAACAATGGAGTCTAAGAACAAAAAAAGTTCACAATCTAAGTAGCACAAGACCCTCAGATAGGAGCTGCACTTAATTTTGCCAGTATCTATCAACATACAGAGAGAATTGTGAAACAAGTGTAATTTAAAATATTTAGCTACTTTACAATTTGCAGTGGCGTGAAATTTGGTTAAAATTCCATGCTCAACTTGCGCGGGCATTGGGAGGCCTTGGCGGGCACTTAATAAATGAACCTCCTTGTCTCTGCGACTCAGGAATGGAGGAGAGTGGAAGAGTACGACTTTTATACTGTGCTTTACAGAAATCTTCACATAATATATAGGACGGGTAATTGCAACAGTAAAAAAATTAACGTTTGAATTTTTTACGGGTTTTTTCTCCATTTTACTCAACATTAACCGTAGCTGCGTAGTGCTGTAACCGCGTAGCGTTGTAGATGTTTAGCCGCGGCGGCGTAGTAATAGTTGCGTAGCCGTGTAGCAACGAAACCGCGTAGTCACGTAGTTGCGTAGCCACATACAATACGTATTCAATAAAAAAACCGGTCAAGTGCCTGTCGGACCTCGAACATTTAGGGTTCCGTACTAATTGTTGAATATCTTGATATTTTTTTGTAAAATATACGTAATAATAAACATTATCACCAAATTCCAAGTTCATAGGTCAAAAGGAACTTAAAAAAATTCGATACAAAGTTTTGTGACAGACGAAGGACAGACAGACAGACACTTGAGTGACAGCAAAAGGGGTCCGTTTGGTGCCTTCGGGTACGGAACCCTAATAAGGCACTGCGGTTCGTAGACCCTAGGGAGTCGTTTAACTACAACCAGTGACGAGCGTTTTATTATACTAATGCATTCTATTAAAGACAATTGACAGTAAAATAGATTTTAAAAGCCCTAAAGTTAATCTACCTGTAAGGACATTCCTTACAGGTAGATTAACTTTAGGACTTCCAATCAAAATATAAGGACACCTTTAGTGCCCAGTTTAGCGATAGGATCTTATTAATAGGCTCTTTTATATAATCTTAATTGACCATGTAAGTCTTAGGCACCAGTATTTCTGTCTAGTGAGAACGACTCTTCAGATATTTATAATAATCTATTCAAATAATCTGGGGCACTTAAGACAAAGGCAAATTATACCACAAGCAATAATTCTGTGCTTTAGAACCCCAGCTGAATTTAGCAATGAATTATTAAACTACTTGTACCTTTGGGGAGCTACTCAATTAGGCTCTATTTTAATTCTAAACCATAATCATTTATTGGCACTGTTTAAAAATGGTTACATCAAAGTTTACACAGTAGCATTAATTATCACATAATTTAATTTGCAATTTGGTTGATGCGAAACTCCCTGACCCCCGTACTAGTTATAAACTGTACTACGGTGGGCCAGTTTTATTCTTCCCTGTGCACAATTGTAGTAACAATATAAATCCATGCATAAATTCATTATATAAATTCAATAGTAATCCAATAATAGTATAAATTCATTGAAATAGTTGATACCTTACACACAATTTATTAATTCTACACTCATTCGACATGCATTATTTTTATTTGACATTGGTAATTTACACACATTTTATAACAATATAATATTCAATACAATATTCCCATTTGCATAACTTTACACTTGATATTATTATTTCAATTACAAAGTATTTAACGTTTTACTCTTATATGCATATCAATAAGAGTAAGCCATGGAAGAACAAATTATACTTAAGAAATAAACAAATAGAACAGAATCATTTTCTTCCATACCCTCACGCCACTGTGTGCTGTGTGATTTTGTGTTAATAAGTTATCACGTTATCTCATTATTTCCTCCACCTGAGAGTAATGGATGGCTGGAGCTCTTCAAGAAACCCACCAATAGCCTCCCTACATTCACAACTGCTAAGATTCCTTAGCTTAAGGTTTTTGCTAATCTTATTGTAAATGCAAGGGCCAAGAAAATTTCGAAAGGTTTGAGCGAAAGCAGTCCTACATCTCGGAGTATTATAAACCATATCCTTTCTTCGCCCAGCCCCAGAGTCAGGTCTAATTTTATGCTGTGCGACGATCAGCAGCTGGATGAAGAGCTTGCGTACAGAAAGTACCCCACTTTCCTTATATAAGAGATCAGTAGGATACCTGTAGTTCTTAAAACAATGAGTTTTAAGAACTACAGGTATCCTACTGATCTACCACTTACTACTACCTTAAGTAGCGCCCGTTGGGCTCTTTCTACTACAAGCATAGGTGTTTTCGATGTACCACCCCATGTAGTCAGACAGTAACCAATAATAGACTGACAAAGTGAGTAATATACAGTAGTAAGTAATTGCCTTGAACACACATTCCTGAGCATTTTAAAAATGTATATTAGTTTTCGGATACGGGCACTTAGTTTTTTGGCTTGTTCCTTCCAGTTGAGACACCGATCAACAACAACGCCCAGATATTTAATAGATGTGGATGTGGATTGATGATAGTGTAACAATTGTTGATAAATTGATGTTACTATTATTGTTACTGAAACTGGGCACTAAAGGTGTCCTTATATTTTGATTGGAAGTCCTAAAGTTAATCTACCTGTAAGGAATGTCCTTACAGGTAGATTAACTTTAGGGCTTTTAAAATCTATTTTACTGTCAATTGTCTTTAATAGAATGCATTAGTATAATAAAACGCTCGTCACTGGTTGTAGTTAAACGACTCCCTAGGGTCTACGAACCGCAGTGCCTTATTAGGGTTCCGTACCCGAAGGCACCAAACGGACCCCTTTTGCTGTCACTCAAGTGTCTGTCTGTCTGTCCTTCGTCTGTCACAAAACTTTGTATCGAATTTTTTTAAGTTCCTTTTGACCTATGAACTTGGAATTTGGTGATAATGTTTATTATTACGTATATTTTACAAAAAAATATCAAGATATTCAACAATTAGTACGGAACCCTAAATGTTCGAGGTCCGACAGGCACTTGACCGGTTTTTTTATTGAATACGTATTGTATGTGGCTACGCAACTACGTGACTACGCGGTTTCGTTGCTACACGGCTACGCAACTATTACTACGCCGCCGCGGCTAAACATCTACAACGCTACGCGGTTACAGCACTACGCAGCTACGGTTAATGTTGAGTAAAATGGAGAAAAAACCCGTAAAAAATTCAAACGTTAATTTTTTTACTGTTGCAATTACCCGTCCTATATATTATGTGAAGATTTCTGTAAAGCACAGTATAAAAGTCGTACTCTTCCACTCTCCTCCATTCCTGAGTCGCAGAGACAAGGAGGTTCATTTATTAAGTGCCCGCCAAGGCCTCCCAATGCCCGCGCAAGTTGAGCATGGAATTTTAACCAAATTTCACGCCACTGCAAATTGTAAAGTAGCTAAATATTTTAAATTACACTTGTTTCACAATTCTCTCTGTATGTTGATAGATACTGGCAAAATTAAGTGCAGCTCCTATCTGAGGGTCTTGTGCTACTTAGATTGTGAACTTTTTTTGTTCTTAGACTCCATTGTTCAGAAATTTTAGATTTAAACACAGTACAAGTTCTGCCCTAACTTATGTCACGAAAATATGTTTACCTGCGATTACTAGAATATCTTTTCAAGCAAAAAAAAATGAAAATCCTCACATCAACGAATCATAACGTTCAAGTAAAATGTAAAAGTTAACTAAACCTACAATGGTTAAGACATTGGTTTAAGACAGCCTAACAATCGGGTTGGTTGATTCCTGGTGGATTGCTTACCTGCACTGAAATATGTCATGATAAATAATTTTCTCATAAAAAATTTGAGACGCCATAAACCAGCTAAAAAAAATCATCATCATCCTTTTAATGTTCCCACTGCTGGGAAGCAGGCCGCCTCTCTGTGAGAGGGAATGGTCCGTAATCCAACCCGCGGGCCCAATACGTATTGTTGAATTTCACATGTCTTCGAATTTTTGGTTCTGGTTTCTCACAATGTTTTCCTTCACCGTTTTACGAGCATACCCCCATTAGTCTACTGAGATTTCCTATAGTGGCCTCCTTCACCAACATTACGTTATATAAGGCGGCACACTATACCAGGCAACCCCTTACGAGGTGTCTGGGACCATCTTCGGTAGGTCACGCCTCCGAGAGCACTCGCCCCTGGTACTCAAGAGAAAATGTGAGTCGCATCGTGATTACTCACTACCATTTGTCCAGAATGGTACCGGAGCAATAAAGCCGCTCACCACACGCACCCCAGCACGCCAGCACTAGTGCAAGCACCGGCACCAGCGCAGTTGGTGCTAGCGGATTCAATACCCGTTAAGGACGCCAGAGAAGCTGGCTCCCATTTCTCCAGAATGGTCCCGGAGCTGTAAGCACGCTCACCTCTCGAATACAAATCATCGCATCTACCCAATGCCTACAGCTAGGTTGCCGGAAAACTAATCCAACGGGTAGTCCTCTACTTTCTATCCAGGAAAGTGCCGGAGATGCAGCTCGCTCACAGGAGCTCACTTGCTTGAGGGTTACTGACGAACCCCGCGTCTGACCACCAGGTGGCCCTTTGCCTTGGGCCGGTAACTTCAGACACTTGTTGCGCGCGAGGAATGACTCTCGACCCACACATAGCCGAGCAGACAACATGCCACTCCTCTGCAACCACCACATAGACCACCGCGAGTCCAACCTCAATGTCAGGTCCCACCTTTGCGCTTGCAATGGTGGAGGGCCTACCTGACCCCGCGTACCCTGATCCAAACAGCCGGACCCGTAGTTCCAGCTGCGAGAGCCCGTTTTACGAGCAGTGGTGATGAACTAATTTACACAAAGTGCCTGCCTGGGTTCGAACCCACGACCTACAACTTGTATGTCGCGGCCGTTACCACTGGGCCACCTTTTTTTTTTCCAATTTTTTTGACGATTCCAATAAGCCTAAACCCGACTAGGATACAGTGTTTTAATTCAAAGTTCCAGGGCCTGCCTTCCTGCCTCGTCATCAGATCAGTTCGATGGTACCACTTACATCAGTCCCATATATTTATAAGTATCTGCTTCATCATAGTCGGTTAACTATTCAAGATATCTTATACCCGTGACAAACTTAGCATTACGGAATTCCAGTGATGGTCTGTGGTCTTCTTCATCAGTTCCACTTTACCAAATGATACTTTCTGAGGGCAAAAGGTTTGCTTTATTGATGAAAATACCATCGCTATATGTGTGCCTATAATATTTGATGACTTCTCTCGATTTCTTCAGGAGCCCACCACAAGGACTTTTCAAATAAAAGAAGAATTTTCCCATCGGTGCAGGCGTCTATGAGTAATCGGAGAACATAAATAAAAAAATATATACCGACGAGTTTAGAAACTCCTCCTTTTTTTGATGTCGCTTAAAAAATAACATTGACTAGGCTAGCTAGGCGCAACTCCACGACCAAACGCGTATTTTGCGTACGGAAAAATTACTTTAAAATTACAAAATATTTCATTATTTTAAATTACATTGGATATTATATTGGATTATTTGGTTAATATACTCGGCACTGACCATAGCAGGTGACCCCTGACGGCCACAGTGAAAAAACAATGCAACTAACCCTGCAATGCTTGCCATCTTACAAAAAAAACCAAAGTAGCATGCACTAAGAGCTATAAAAAATGGGACAAAAATAATTCGTACATATGACAAGTAACGTAAATATAACTGCATATTTCTTTGGTCAGTGGACACATACAATTTAACTTAATGTGCATATAATTCGCGCTAACCAGTTGAAATGCGTATTTTCGGCATATTTTCGTAGCCGCTTTTGTACTCAGAGGCAAACAGTTGAACTGTGCCAACTTCGTGTCACATTATTAAGATATTTAAGCAAACGCCAATTGTTTAGTTTGCAATGGGGTTATAGTTATGATAGTAGTGTCAAAGCCTGAACTACGGTAAAACCTAGGGCTACCTACTGGTAAAAGTCCGAAATGATCTGAGATAATCGGTTATTTCTGGCTTTTACCAGAAATCACACGGTAGAACTTAGGATTTATCTCAGAGACTGGTAAACGTTAAAAAAAAAATGGCTACCTATTTATGTGGTAGATTACCTTTAGCCATAAGTTCATCAAGCTTACCCAATCATGGCCAGAGTCCTAATGTTGATTACCTCTGCACTCTTTGTTAGACAACTAAATCAAAAATACAAATAATTATGCCTACACTTTATTTTTTATTTAGGATGCCCATATTTTGAAACTGGAATATATAGCTGCAAACTTATCTATCCATAATTTACTTCATTTTGTGCATCAACACTTCCAAACGACTCAGTGCGCAAGTTCTTTCAGCTCAACTCCTTAAAAAGCGCGATGTATTTATGGTCCATTACCCGGGCTATCTCGTTCCACACTCGCTGCTAACAAAGTGCACACTCGTGGAGCTCTCAAAAAAATAAGTAATTAGCTCACCTTGTTCGCAGCCTCGCAGATCCGCAGTCTTGCAGTCTATGGCACGATCTGAACACTTGGTATTTGAGTTCACCTGTTCTTAGACGACGGGAACTTTGGAAGTGATGGCGTATGTTTGTTAGTGTACGGGTCACGGGATGGCGTTATTAAAGGACTTGATGTGTGTGTAAGGGAGAGATATTTGGAATTGACATGGAAGTTTTCGTGGATGAGGAATAAATATACTAATTTCGTACATGACTCGTAGGTGTAGCTGCCTGACTTTTGTCACGCTAGTACAACATATTTTCGTTATAATGCAGGATATCTTCAAGTTTCTGGAGTGGAAGGGGCTCGGCATCAACGTTAATGGCGAGTAAATCACTCACCTTCGGTTTGCCGACGACATAGTGGTCATGGCTGAGATCAAGGAGAGCCAAAGTAAAATGCTCGAAGACCTCAATAGAGCTTCCGAAAGAGTGGGTCTTAAAATGAACATGGACAAAACCAAAGACATGGTGAATGTCCATGTAACACCCACTCCTATCAAAATCGGAGACTCTACACTCGAAGTTGTAGACGATTATGTCTACCTGGGGCAAACAGTCCAGTTCCTCCTCCTCTGTCGTTTCGCTCTTGGCAGAGCGGTCGTGGTCACGTTGAGTCATCCACTTTGGTGTTAGAGGCGGACACAGCTCTTTTCATGATCTCCCGCCATCTCTCTCTGTTTGTAGACTGCCTGGTGCAATCTGATACGCAGCTTCCCACTGCAGATTTAACTTGATCAGTCCAGCGCATAGGTGATCTGCCGCGTGATCTGGTTTTCCTTGCACGACCAGCCGTTCTATAGAGTTGTTATCAAGCCTAGAGACATGGCCAAAGTACTGCAGTATGCGCGTCTGTACTATGGAAGATAGACGCTTTGTGATGCCGAGTTCCTGGAGTATGGACACGTTGGTGCGGAACTCTGTCCACGATATGCCGAGCATCTTCCTCCAGCACCACATCTCTAGAGCATCTATCTTCCCCTTTTCCAACTCACGCACTGTCCATGTCTCTGCCGCGTAAAGGAAGATTGGGAACACCAATGTTCGCATGAGTCTGACTTTGGTGGCTTTGGTGATATTGCGATTCCTCCACACTTTCTTTAATTTCTCCACCGCGGTTCTGGTTAAGGCCATACGACGCTTTACTTCATCTACGCAACCACCATTGTTTGTGATTAAGGCCCCAAGGTATACGTAGGCTTGAACCACGTCGCAGTTCGCAATCTGTGTTACTTCTGGCGAGTTGTCATTGACGGGGTCCACGATCATAATCTTGGTCTTGGATCGGTTAATCTTCAGTCCAAACGTTAGACTTACGCGCTCCAGTCTGTGAAGTAATTCCTGCATGAGGTCCGGTTACTCGCAAATAAGGTGGTGTCGTCTGCGTATCGCAAGTTAGAAATCCTGTATCCACCAATTATAACACCATCGTTCCAATCTTCGAGAGTGATTCGCATTATAAGCTCCGTGTAGATGTTAAACAGCAAAGGTAAAATTATGCATCCTTGTCCTACACCCGCACTTGGGTGGAAATTGTCTGAGAAGACGTCATCTGTCCGCACTGATGCTGTTCCTCCTTCATAGAGTCCTCTGAGCAGGAGTACGGGGTGTTGAGGTGTGCCCGTGTCCAGTAGTGTTTTCCACAGTGTTGGCCATTTCACCGAATCAAACGCTTTGGAGAAATCAACAAAGCATAGTCGGCTTGTTGAATTCTCGAGCTTTTTCGATAATTTGACGAACAATGAGAATTTGCTCACGGGTTCCCTTGCCTTTTACAAAACCGGCTTGTTCTGGCGCAATTTCTCTGGACAAAAACGATTTCAGTCGTTCGTTTTGTAGTATATTGGAAATGAGACACGTACTGCTAGTGCAACCATTTATTTTGGACTGATCGTCCTACACGACACACACACACACACATGCGTGAGCGCCTACAGATACACTACAATCCTCCACCCTTATTCAATAATTACCGCTAATACAAAACAAAATTATACAAACTAAATGTGTCTAAACTTATGCATAACACAAACTACCTTCGTAGGAAATACTAACTAGGGGCAATATTAACTATGACATAATCCTAAAGACTAAACTCTAATATACACTTATACATTAAAGCAGTTCCTTATGGCTAATTAATTAAACATTATATTTAGCTGGCTTATTTAGCCTGCATTGACGCATGGGACGGGACTGGGTCGGCTCAAGCGGAAGCAAGCGCGGTGATTGAATTACTTCCGGTGTAGCTGGCTCCTCACTGTCTTCGAACCATTCCTGAGCTTCATCCTTATCCTCCCCCGTGACTACCTGTGACGCGTGTCCATCTAAACGGCTCGGGCTGGGCCCTCCACCATCAACAACTGCTTCACCCTTGCTATGGGGAGGACTCGCCGGACTAATAAGTGAACTGCGCTTCCTGTGCTTAAGCTGATCGATATGTTTATGCGCCTCCCTACCTATCGCATCGACGACCCTATAATCCGTAGCACCTATCTTTTCTGTTACTTTTCCCTGCATCCACCTATCACCTCCGCTGTACTGACGGAGCCAAATCTCGTCCCCGGGACGCAGGTCACGTGTCCCGCTTGCGCCACTAGTCTGCTGTTGCTTTTGTTGGGCGTTCCTAACCTTAGTACCTCTATCCGGTCTCAACGAATCCAACTTGGTTCGCAGCTTCCGGCCGCACATTAACAACGCCGGCGTTTCACCCGTAGTACAGTGCTCAGTGTTGCGATAGTGCAATAGGAAATTGTTCAAAAATAATGTTACGTCTAATTTCTCTCTGAATGCCTTTTTAATTACTTTTTTTACCGTTCTAACTGCATTTTCCGCTGCACCATTTGACGCCGGGTGATAAGGTGCAGAAAATAAATGTTCTACACCATTTGAGTTTAAAAAATTAGAAAAGTCACTACTTGTGAAGGGCGGACCGTTATCGGTAACTATCTGTTTAGGTAACCCAAAACGCGCAAAGACTTCACTTAACCGGTTTATAGTGTGGCACGCCACCGTACTCGGTACCTGACTTACTTCTATCCACTTGGTCCTAGCATCAACCATTACTAAGAAAATTCTACCTGTGATCGGTCCCAGAAAGTCAAGATGAACCCGAGCCCATGGTTTTTCGGGCCAGGGCCACGGACAGGGTACGTGTCGCGGGGGCGCGTCCGCCTTGGCCGTGCAAGTCGGCACATTGTCTCGATCGCTTCGTCGATGCCAGGCCACCACACATAACTACGCGCGAATGATTTGGTCTTTACGATGCCCATATGCGCCTCGTGTAATTCTGATAATACTTTTGACCTACATGCCTCTGGCACTACTACTCTGTGACCCCACATCACACACCCTAATTCCTCATATAACTCTTTTTTTCGATTGAAATATGGCTTCATTGAGGTTATTATTTCATCAGACGGCCAATCGTCTCTAAGATAAGATAAAACCCGGCCCAGCATTGGATCACGGCTAGTCTGTTTCCTAATGTCCTGATAATCCATTGACATCGCATTCTGCGCGAAATGTAAGAACGTTTGTTCAGGTACCTTAGTGCATTGTTTACATGTTGAACGCGCCGGCAAACGCGATAAGCCGTCAGCCCCGTTATCTTTTGATCTTACAAACTCAATATTGTACATATACGCTGACAATTTAATGGCCCATCGTTGTAACCGGCTCGCCACCATTGATGGAATTCCCTGTTTGGGTCCCAAAATGGTTACCAACGGTTTATGATCGGTTCTTAACGTAAACTGCCTACCGTAAAGATATTGATGTAATTTTTCCATGCTAAATACAATCGCTAGTGCCTCCCGTTCAATTTGCGAATAATTTTTCTCCGCACAGGTGAGTGCGCGCGACACATAGATAACCGGTCGCTCGCGCAGGCTAGTGCTGCCCCCTGCGCCCGCGCCCTTCCCTTCGCCCAGCTGTGTTAGCACTCCTCCTAGGCCCCGCGCGCTAGCGTCGCACGTTAAAAACAATGGCTTATCTGGGTCGTAATGAGCTAATACATCTACACTCGTTAAAATGGATTTCACCTTTCTACACGCTAACTCGCATTCGTGATCCCACTTCCAAGCAAAACCTTTTTTAAGTAAATTATACAAAGGTGCTAAAACAGTGCTTAAGTTACAAACGAATTTTGCGTAAAAATTAATTGTTCCTAAAAACGACCTTAACTCCGTGACATTACGAGGGGAAGGGATGTTTACTATTCCTTCTACTTTCGCTGGGTCTGCCTTGATTCCCTCTGCGGAGATAATGTAACCTAAATACTTAACTTCATTTGTCATAAAGAAACATTTATTTTTCTTTAATTTAATCCCGCTGCTATGTAATCTTTCGAGTAATCTCTCTAAGGTTTCGAAATGTTGAGTCATCGTTGTTGTTCCTATTATAATGTCGTCCAAAAATACTTGTACATTTGGAATATCGTTAAGAAGGTTTGACATTATCCTCTGGAAGATACCCGGACTCGAAGACAGTCCATAAACCAATCTTTTATACCTAAATAAGCCCTTATGAGTATTAATTACTGTCAAATTATCGGGATCATCTAACTCAATTTGATTGTACGCTTGGGACAAGTCAATTTTTGACAATACTTTGGCGCCATTTAGTTTAACTAACAAATCGTCGATGCGGGGTAAAGGATATCTATCGATCAGCAAAACAGGATTTAATGTCACCTTATAGTCCGCACAGATACGAAGTCCTCCATCTGCCTTACGCACCGGTACTAGTGGAGTGGCCCAGTCCGCGCTGTCAACCGGCTCAATGACGTCGGTGCGCAGCATGGCATCCAGCTCCTCATCGACGCGATCCCGTAGCGCGTATGGCACGGGCCGAGCGCGGCAAAACACCGGCGTCGCCCCCTCGCGCACCCGCAGCCGCGCCACTCCTCCCTTGAACCGTCCCAGTCCCTCCGTAAATAATTCTTTATACCTGGAAAGCAATGACATTAATTTCTGATTACTATAATGTTTGTTTTCCTTCTCTACTACATTTTTAAACAATGTAGGTATTTTGATTTTTAATTCGGCAAGCCATTGCCGTCCTAACAAAGATGTAGTGCCACCTTCGATTACAAATAGTTCCAAAGTTTTAGATTCCCTTCCGTAGCTTACAGACGGTTTAATAACTCCTAGGGCCTAACCTTGGCACCATTATAAAATTTAAACACCAAATTTGATTCCTGTAACGTTCTAACATTAAAAAACTTATCGTACATTTTTTTACTAATACATGACACTAATGAACCGGTATCTACTTCCATCGGAATGCTAGTCCCATCAATCTTAATTGACAAACTTACCGGCTTATAGCCATTTAGACAGAGTTGGTACAGATCTTCCTCAATCTCCAACTCTTCGTCCTCGGGCAGTGACTCGTCGTCTCCAGACAGGTCTGTTCCGCACCCCATGTCGGCCTGGTCCCCGGCCTCCACGTGCGCCAGGAGGCCGCCGCCGCCGCTACCCGCGCGCCTGGCTTGCGCTCCGGCCGCTCGCTCCGGGCACACCCTTCGTAGGTGACCTCGTTGTCTACATTTCTCGCAGATGTAACGATTATATTGACAATCCTCCACCTGATGATTGAAACCTCCACAGGCATTACAAGGATTCATCTTGTTTCCGCCGCCGCCGCGGTTTGGTCCCCGTGACCATGATGGGCGCGCGCCGCCGTGTCGGGCCGAGGCACCGCGCCCGCGCCGCGCCACCTCGGCCTGATGTATATCGGTGCCACCACCACGGGTGCTGCCCGATGCGGTCTCGGTCCGCTCCACCGCCGCCGCGTCCCGTTCCGCCGCTTCCATCGCACATGCGATTTTTCCGGCCTTGGCATATTCTAAGTTCTCCTCCGTGAATACACGTTGCCTGATCGTCTCGCTGCTGAGTCCACACACTAGCTGATCCCGAAGATTTTCTTCTAATACCGTCTTAAATTCACAGTATCTCGCAAACTTTTTTAATTCTGAAATATATTGAGGTATGCTCTCGTCCGCTTCTTGCCGCCTTTGTCTAAAGCGATATCGTTCCGCCATAAACGAGGGTTTGGGTTGTAAATGGTCTTTCATCACTTGTATAACTTTAGCATACGTTGTATCGCTGGGTTTCGCCGGACTCGTTAAATTGCTCAATAATTCATAGGCTTCATCGCCCATCGCCGCGATTAATGTGGGTAGCCATAGTTCTTGTTTTATTTCGTTCACTTTAAAATACATTTCAGCTCGTTCCACATATAGTGTCCAATTCCCGGTACGTACACTAAATTCCAACAACTTCCCTATCGTCATGTTGGCCGAAAATTTAAAAGTTCAATTCTGCACGCTAATCCCATCCTCGTCGCCACTGTAGTATATTGGAAATGAGACACGTACTGCTAGTGCAACCATTTATTTTGGACTGATCGTCCTACACGACACACACACACACATGCGTGAGCGCCTACAGATACACTACACGTTTATAATGTGCAGCATTATTTTACTATAATGTGATATTAGGGCAATGAGTCGAAAGTTGCCACATTTCTTAGTTGTACCTTTTTTATGAAGAGGAGTGAAAACTGAGTGAGCCCATTCCGAAGGCCACTTGCCTGTGAGCCATATCTTGTTGCAGATGGTGTAGAAGATATTAACGCCATGTTCTCCCATTGCTCGAATAGTTTCTATTGGAATTTCATCTTTTCCTGTGGCTTTCCCATTCTTAAGATGTTGAATAGCGGCTCTTACTTCTGATTTAAGGATACCTGGCTCCAGCATATCACTCGTATGTTCCGTGGATGCAAAACTTTGCGACTGAGGATCTTCAAACAAGGACTGACAGTAGTTCCTCCAGACTTCTGAAATATGGTCCAGTTCAGTGACTATTCGGCCATTATGATCTTCAATAGCCCAGGTTTTAGACGGCAACGTTTTTGTAATGAGACGGATCTTGTGGTACAAGTCTCTTGACTCATACCTGTTTGCATGCGCCTCGATTTCTGTACAAATGTTGCGTAGATAGTTATTATGGTCTTGTCTGCATTTTAGTTGTATTTTTGCCGAAATTTCATTAAGATCTTTGATATCAGCTCCCGCTGCTTTCATCTTCTGGCGTTTTTCAATGAGTTTGAAGGTGTCATCAGTCATCCAGTGTAGTTTTTTGTGGGTTCCGATTGATGGAGTTGACTCCGAGACCGCTGAAACGATTAGTGTCTGAAGTGACTTAGCGTGGCCCCATAGTGCATCAGGTGTCTCGTTAGCCATATCCGTTTCCGACCATTTTGACCAATTCCGTTCCACAATCGCACGAAACCCGAGAGCATCCTTCACTTCAAGTTTCTTCGTTGTCTTGATGGTTCTGGCTGCTGTTAGTTTGAGCTTTAGCTTCGAGATCAAAAGTTGGTGGTCAGACCCGCAATCGGCCCCAGGTAATGTACGGGCATTTGTTATGGGTGATTTCCATCGTGACCGCATCATAATGTAGTAGATCTGGTTGCGGGTTTTTCCATCAGGCGATACCCATGTGTACAACCTTCGAGGGTGGTGTTGGAAGAGGCTATTTGCAATTAGTAGGTCATTTTCTGAGGCGAACTGTAACAAGCGTTCACCCCGTTCATTTCGCTTTCCGAGCCCGTATCTTCCGGCGCACTTGCTTAGTTTATCTGCGTTTTCCCCGATCTTAGCATTCCTAGCGGTCTCCCAAGATGATTAATAGCTCTCTATTGGGTACCTTCGCTATTGTTGACTCTAATTCGGAGTAAAACTTCTCAATTTCTTCGTCGCTCGCTGTAGAGGTAGGGGCATATACCTGGTCTCCTACCCCACCATGGCCGGTAGCCAACTTCACACTGCGCTCCCCGGACGCAGCGCTGCGCCGGTCGCTAATCGGTTCGCAGGGCGATCGTGTCTCATTTATTTGTACTCTCATGTGACTTTCTTGGGAATGTAGCCGCAGTGGTTTCCCCTTGCCTTCTGCGCCAGACATTTTAGAGATTATTTAGATCCCAAGGCCGCTGTAGCCTCTTCCGACAGGTTGCCCGGGTGTGTGTGCGGTTATACCGCCATTTCTCGGTCGCCAGAGCCTCGTCCGTTATCTAGTAGGGGGCACCGCGGCAGCCCGGAGGCTGTTGCCACTAGCTGTTCATACGAACCACTAGTGCGGGCAGGTGAGGAATGGTCCAGTTGGGTAGGTCCAACTTCGAGAAAGAGGTCAACCATTGAATCTAACTCGGCTGGGCGGCGTTCCGGAAGTTGCGTGGTATCTTCTCGTCCAATTTACCGCAGTGTCTCAAAACTCTATGACCAGTGTTTCTTGCCAGTTATCATCTATGGGACCGAGACGTGGTCGCTCACAATGGGCCTTATCAGAAAGCTTAAAGTCACCCAAAGGGCAATGGAGAGCTATGCTCGGCATTTTCTTGCGTGATCACGTCAGAAATGATGATATCTGCAGGAGAACCAAAGTTACCGACTTAGACCGAAGAATTGCCAAACTTAGGTGGCAGTGGGCAGGGCACATTGCTTGCAGAATGGATGGCCGATGGGGCCGAAAAGTTTTGGAATGGCGACCGCGAAGCGTAAGACGATACGTTGGAAGGCCTCCCACTAGGTGAACCGATGACCTAGTTAAGGTTGCGGAAAGGCGCTGGATACGAGACGCACGGGATCGGTCAATGTGGTGACGCCTTGGGGAGGCCTATGTCCAGCAGTGGACGTCTTTCGGCTGAAATGATGATGATGATGATAGGAATGGACCTGAGGGATGATCTCCACTTCATCAGAATCGTCAGTAACACCGTTCAAATGTTCTGACTAAGATCTGTCATGTTGTAATTAAATCCGATGATCTCAAGACGTTGTTATTAGATATTACACGCACAGGTGGTAAGTGAAACCCCATCTTATTTCGTATTTCATATAATATGCAACCGCATCAGTCACTGTAGGAAGAACCGAAACCAATGAATAAAATATAAGGTGATAAAGACTAGCGCAAACCTAATTTCTATTTACAACTAAGTACTAATCTAGATTCTCTTAAACGACTATTCTAAGCAAAATATAATGTGCGACTTGCTAAGAAATGAGAATGTCGTTATGTAGCGGTTTTAGTTCAGACTGAATTTATGAGAATAAGATGTAATGTTTTTGCACAGGTTACAAGATATAAGGGTATAAGTTTAAATACGTCGAAAATATTATGAAAGTTTATTTTATTGCTAAAACACTCTTGCCCTCGAATTCTCTTTCATGAATTCAAGTAATAATATGGACATGTACATCAGCAGACGTCCGAAGAACCTTTGCTTGATCTAATTAACACAACGCTGTATGTTTCAGTAATTTGGAACTTAAGTTGTCATATTTCATGCATCGTTATTCCTTTTATTTATTTATTGAGCAAGACACACCAACAACTCATTTACGAATTCATACCAGAAAATAACATTTAGAAAGATCCTGTGTAAGCAAGTCACTGACAGGCATGCAAATTGTCATAATAAGTCGCATAAATTAAAATAAGAATTTAAATCAAACATAAATTAAGATAAAATACATACAATTAAATCACCCACTAATACCTGTAAAGATGTCGACTTGTCGGCTCTTAATACGCACTTTTCTTAGCGATTTATGCCATGAATCATGACCTGGAGAGAATTAGTGAATGGGCTAAGTCTTATGGCTTACAGATCAGGCCTATTATCATGGCCTTCCAAGTCCCAGGCCATGATAATAGGCAGTCGATGTTATCGCACTGCGTTTGACATTTCTATCTTGACACCATTATCCATTAACGGCTCGACCATTCCTTACACCGAAACGGCTAAGAATCTCGAGAGCACAAGTCAATGAGAATAGTCGTAAGGTGCATTTTTCGTTTCACTCATTAAAAACCCTTCAAACTTTCCTACCCTATAAAATTAAAATTTACTTAGCTCAAACTTTGATTCAGGCGATCATAGATTACGCTGATGCCTGCTATCTGGATGCCACCGAGGAGCTCTTAAATAAGCTTGAGCGCTTGCAAAACTTGATGACCAAAACGGATGCACCGTTTTCTTTTTGGACTGAGGCAATACGATCATGTCTCTCAGTTTCGCAAGGATCTCAAGTGGCTCCCTATCCGTCTTCGCAGGAACACTCGCATATTATGTCTCCTTTTCAACATCCTTTTTGACCCTGCATACCCTGGCTACCTGCGCGATCGTTTTTCGTTTACTCGCCGTTGCCGATCCTCTTTGCTGATCCCGCCTTAAACTTCATCTCAATGTCCCATCCCATAAAACTCATTTCTATTCCCACTCCTTCTTGCATGCAGTATGATTGTGGATCACACTTCCACCTAAAATCCGTGACTCTCAAAATGTATCTCTATTCAATAAACAAGTCAAAGAACATTATCTCTCTACCATATTGTAATTTTGTATATTATATGTATGTATTTTTCTCATCTATACTTATATTTAGTTAAGGTATATGTGTAATTTATATATAATTAGTTATGTAAATTGTATATGTTATTATAGTCTATTTTAGGTTGCCTTATTTCATTCTACATACTGTGTCTTCGTCTATCATCCAACTGTCCTGTCGCAGGTCTGCTGGAAGAAATTTCTATTGAAATAAGCAGTACGTTTATGCTCTTCTATCTCTATTCTTTCTTTTCTCTGTAAAGCATTGTGTGTGTACATAAATAAATAAATAAAAGATATAATACATAAACTAAACCAAAATAAAATAATTTCAAAATAAAATCAAAACGAAATAAAATTAAATTTAAATATACATGTCATTGATTAAATTGGTATTTAATAAAATTAACTTTAAAAACTAAATTATATTATTAACAGAGCGATTGTTTTAATCATTTATGCATTGATTCTCAGCTACATTATGCCTGAAATGTCACTACAACACAAATTTTACTGTGACTGTTCAATAATTTTAGGAGTATATGCCGATTTCTTTGGTCCGATTACTCTATACGCACCATTTCACACATACAGTGCTACCACAAAACGACTCATCAATTGAAAATATAAAAAAATCGTGACTCTGGTTGCTATTAACTCTCGGACGAGAGACAAAATAGTGTACTTAAAATATCTAGAGACGTATAATGAAACGTCTAATTTATTATTAAAACGATCCTATAACATGCAACTGAGAAAATAAAAGCGACTTTCAGAATAATATAGGCTGCATATTTTATATATTTTCACATATTTATTTAGTTTCTGAATAGTAACTGAAGGCTTACCTATCTGTCCATGTGTAAGATTATACAGTAACTTTGTAACCTAAAACACTACTTGTTGAAATAGTATTTTTATATCTACTTTCTTGATCCCTTCATAAATTCTTGACAAAGATTTTTCTTACGCTTGAAGAGGTGATGTTTTTTATTAAATACTGACTACGAGAACTATTTAAACCTTTTATCATCATCCTCCTGCCCTCATCATTGACTGTTGGACATAAGCCTCACCAATCACTTGCATTCATATGTATTCTCGATAACTCTCATCCAGGTGCCCTCAGCCACCCAAAGAAGATTGTCACTTGACCCAGCTTCAAAGCTTCCCACCTTAAATCTGCCGATTCGCAGTTTCCACTCACGAACACCTCTATCTCAACGGTCATCGCTTCTACAGCTAAGATGGCCGGCCCATTGCCAATTCGTCTTGCGTATTCCAATTTATCTGGCATCGTTGCAGCCTGTCTTTTTTTTCCATTTCCCAACGGCCATTTTTATCCATATCTTGACAAGGATTTTGGACAAAATTGTCGCAGTATTATATGATTTAGGTCCTTTCATCAGAGGCATAAGTGCTTTTTTGTTGCTTTTTTGTTTTAAATGCCTCGTTAGACTAACTGTAGTTTAAATGCCTGTTTAACTGCTAAAGTGGCTAACAGCCGCGGAATAATAATAAAATGATCTAATTATTTTAAGCGCACAATTTTTAACAGTATCATCATACAAAACTTCTCTTTAATTTCTTTCGGATGAATTATAAAACTTTTCCATAGAATATTAATCAGTATTTTATGGTATAAATGTCGGTGGTTAATAAAAATATATCGCTGAAGATCTTTATCGCTTTTTGATGGAATAACGACTTAAAAAAATAAGCTTTCAGTAAACCACAGGGCATTGTGGTAGGTAACTGCCGTATAACCGACTTTCCAAAAAGGAGGAAGTTCTATGGTCGGTTTTAAGATTTTTTTTTTTTATATTCGCTGAGTTCTCCGTCAATTGTGGACCGATTTTGAATTTTTTTTTGTTTGAAATTGTATGTTCTCGATCTGATGAAGAACTTCGGAGATGTACAATATAACTCTTCAATAACTACATGTTGTGTCTATCGCATCATATTGTACACTATGTTTGTGTCATATTGCTTGTATTATTAGATAAACAGTGAAAGAATTGTAGACAGGCCAATAATAGTAGATTATTGCATCGAGCACAAAGTAATTTATTATTGCACCGAGTGCCTGATTTAGAGCCCGAGCGTTAGCGAGGACTCTAATCTAACAGGCACGAGGGCAATGTAAATTACTTAAGGCGAGGTGCATAATCTGCTTTTCTTTCAACTATTACCTATAGGAATAGTAGATAAAAGAAACTCATATCAAACAGTTAAAATAGAAGTTTAATTATTGAAATTAAAAGATTTTCTATAACACTGTCGGCTTCATTTAGAATGTTTTCCGGAGTTAATGTGTCGCTAGATGATTCCATTTTAATTCGAAGCCGAAGCACTCAAAAAGAATAGTATCACACTTTATCGTTTCCAAAAATATTGTCAAGCAAAATTAACAAAGTTCCCGCCAAATCACTTTTTTAAATTTCTTTCCTTTTTAAATCAGAGTTAGCAGCAATCATTTTTTAAATTTGGAACAAGTAGGATATAAACGAATAATACGTACGTAAAAAAAAAGTATTGATATCGGCTGGCTGAATAGAGCTAATCCATTGAGATTGGCACCTTTTGGAGCGATTAAAAAATAAACTGTGCAATAATGAAATTTCATACATTTTTATTGCTCTAGAGCATTAAAGACTCGCTTTGTACTGAGTTTTTAGTGTGATTGTGATGAAATTAAAGCATAGTTGGAAGAAAATAAATAAATGAACAACGGCAATCTGTCGGGATTGATGCAATCGCATGTCTGTTTTTTATTTACGCCATTTTATAATATAACATCACGCTGGTACGCTCTAAAGCGGTACACAAATGTGTACAATTCAATCTGATACACTCAAGTTTAAGTTTTATGTTACTCGGGTAATCTATTCTGGCATAACTTTGGGCATTATAGGTAGGTACCTTACTATAGAAATCGCTCATTATGTACCAAAACTAAAAAGTGTAAAATCAAAACTTTTTACAAAAAAATACATCGACTTCTAAATAAAAACACTACAAAGTCAAAAATTACTTCAATTTCAGCAGTCGGTGTCTAAAAATGAAGAAACTAAAACAGGAACAAGGACTTTCGAAATTTAAATTATTTTTAAGAACAACCGGTTGTAGTTACTCAAGAAGAGAGATCGAGAAATGCTATTGGGTTTTTGTCCATCTAAAATTTGTCAGCAGCAGCGCGGTGGATGACAGCATGGTTTGTGGCCGGTTGCTAGTAATAGGCTCGCATGATTCCCCTCTTTCTTTATCTATACTAAGAATTTTTGTGTTTGTTTGTTTCAACGCGCCAATTTTTGGACCTAACTGTCGGATTTGAAAAATATTTTTGTGTTGGTTAGCCCATTTATGGAGGAAGGCTTATATCATCACGCTACGACTAATAGGAGCGGAGCATCAATGAAAAATATTGTAAAAACGGGAAAAATTTATTCCATTTGATAGATTCCGTTGCGTGCGTTGTTGTTTAGGTATGCCTAAACTACCCTACCGTATGTATGTACCGTATGTAGGGTAGGGTAAGTAGGTATGTCGGGCAGGGTAGGTAGGACAGGTGGGTAGATAGGTACCTAGTTGACGGGAGCGAAGCCGCAGGGGACAGCAAGTTTAAACATAACTGGCGAAATGTGGGTGTCGCTACGTTATTTCACGTCTGTCAATCCCTTCGGAGAATACAGGCGTTATATTATATTAGATTACGCTATACTTATTTACTAGACCATATCCTCCTCTACATAAATAAATCACGAAATAAATCCTCAGAAATCTTATCCAATACAGACAAATATTTACTCACTTGATGTGAAAGTGCCAATACGTGTCCTAGTTACCTACAAGATATATTAATATATTGGTACGTATCGTCGTGGTTTTAAAGTGATTGAATAACTAGGGAAAAAATAATTATATAGATACAGTGTACACCATCATCACTAAAACCAAAAAAGAAACTGGCAAACCCAACTTCCTTCCACAAAACGGCAGATGTGTAACAAAAATCGAATAACGAGGGCGTAAATCAGGAAGGACCCACTCTAGATCAGACGCCATCGCCACCCTCGGAGCTCCCTTTGTACTTTTTTCCACTCAATATAATAATATTAAAAATTATAATATTAAAATTTATTTTCTCATCACAAATGTTGCAGGTATAGAAAAATACGTTACCTTTTTGAATAAAGAGGTTGGATTTTTCCCCTTATTGAGTAAAAGTGAATGGTGAAATTGGGTTCACATTCTGCCATCAACTATGCAAGAATTCTACTGCAACGTCATCGCCTGTTATATACGGTTGTGTCGTGGTGGCCCAGTGGCTAAGACCTCGCCTCTCGTGCTTTAGGTCGTGGGTTCGAATCCGGGTAAGTACCAATAAGACTTTTTCAATTCATATGTACTTTCTAAGTTCATCTTGGACATCGCTGACAACGGTAAAGGAAAATATCCTGAGGAAACCTGGACATATTATTGAGTGAGTTTATTATAAGATTGTGCTCCATTGGTGTAATTGCTGCAAGGCGTTCCAGTGCGAGGATAAACTAATAAATAAATAAAATGATACGAAATAATCATCTAACTAAGAGCAGAAGTCAAAGCCTTCTATATTATAGACTATTTATGTTCATAACTCTGATTAAAATAAATAGGGAGATGCCTTTGCCCTGAACCTGTGACTGTTACCACTTGGAAAGTCTGCTTATTTCTTCTCTGTATTGTATATGGAGAGAACTTAAACCTACATTAAAATAATACATATTCCGGTATTACAATAGAAGTTTTCTTGGTTATATTCTCCACATTTTGCTTGTTACATTTTACTCTAACAATCGTAAAATGCACAGAAATTGGAGCAGTATATAATTTAACATACGTAGTTCTGCCCGACTTGGCTCTCTAGTTCCTCGTCTAAGCTCTAGTCTTATAAATACTTCGTTCACGTGTACCGAGTGCCTTGTAATTCAATTGGAATGCTTTCGCTAGGGAAATGCGCTGAGAAATGTGGGTGTCAGTACCTACACGTCTGTCGATCCCTTCGAAGAGTACAGTCGTGATATTATGTTACGTTACACTATACTTATTTACTAGACCCTATCCTACTCTACATAAATAAATCACAAAATAAATCCTCAGAAATCTTTACAACTCTTGTACTATTCTATACTAGCCTTCAATACAGACAAATATTGACTCACTTGATGTGAAAGTGCCAATACGTGTCCTAGTTACCTACAAGATATATTAGTATATATCGTCGTGATTTCAAAGTGATTCAATGACTAGGGCAAAAATAATTCTATAGATACAGTGAAGAAGTATTATTTTTGGTGAAGAGTTAGATCAGATAATTTTTGAAGTGAAAACTTATTTAGCCGCGTTGAGCGATTTTTTATAGGGGCTAAACTTATCACTCAGTGATATGGCAATGTGACAGCGTCATCAACATGACGTGACGGAATCACAAACACAGTTGTTAAATGTCTTCATTTCTGTCGGCCGTCCCCGTAACTGCATATTATTAGTTTGAGACTTTGAAAAGTTTGCAGTGTACTTCATCATTTGCCTGCCCTTATCCCATGTTTCTTGGGGTCGGCGCAACACGTTCACTCATACTTGTTAAACATTATCTTGCTAAAGATCTAATGTCATGTCACTATAAGGCTTTATACTGTACATACATTGCCTTTAATCCACTCTATAGCACATCACCAGGTGACCATACATACAACTATTTACCTACGAGTTACGACAAATGTAAGGTGCCCACTCTACAGAAAATCTTTAAAAAAAACCCTTTCATTGGTAACAAAGTACCCATTCCCTAACTCCGAGACTCCGTACCTCTCGATACAAGTCATCAAAGAACTCTTTACTTCCTACGTACGGCTCTCGACGCGTTTCGACTGAAAAGCTCATCTTCGTTTAACTTAGGCGTCACTAAATCATTGTATATTTACTTTGAAGGCCCGAGGTGTATGTCAGTTTAATTTATGGGGAAAGTTCTCATATAAAATGGTAGGCTGCCTACTGTTCACGAACGAGGTTGAATAAACTTTGACGACTATTTTCGTTCCTTGTGCATAATGCGGGAATAGGTTATTGTACTTGTTGGAGTTTTTTGGTATCTTTTTGGGGTTACAGTAAGTATTAGCGTGGCATGATCTTTGATAGATAGTATCTAATTGTACTTTGCTTAAAAAAATCTTGATGTTCCTGTTTTTGACCTCGATATCACCTGTTGGAAAGCAATGGATAGGGTCTGTGAAACGAGCAAGCCCAGAAGAGGTTGGTAAACTCTTGTATTGAGGTCTGATACAATCAATATATTCAACGTGCTACGATTCCTTTATTCAGCATATACGCAGTTAACATATGTAAATATACCTATCTAATCAATTTCAAATTCTTGTTAAAGGTACATACCTCCAAGCCAATCATCTACTCTATCAACCAGCTAATCTGCTTTAATCCATCATCTCCAAAACAAAAAAAAAACTGGCCAACCCAACTTCCTTCCATAAAACGACAGATGTGTATCAAAAATCCATTATGAAAACCAAATAACGGGGGCGTAAATCAGGAAAGACCCACTGTAGATCAGACGTCGACGAGGCCGTCGCTACCCTCGGAGCACGCTTTGTACTTATTTTCAACTCAATATGTTACCTTTTTGAATATAAAGATGGATTTTCCCCCATTTTAAGTAAAAGCGAATGGTGAAATTGGGTTAAAATTCTGCCGTTAACTATGCAAGAATTCTACAGCAATATCATCGCCTGTTATATAAAATAATACGAAATAATCGTCAAACTAAGTGCAGAATTCAAAGCTTTTATTATAGACTATTCATGATTATAAATGAAATTAAAATAAATAGGGAGATGCCTTTGCCCTTTACCTGTGACTGTTACCACTTGGAAAGTCTGCTTATTTTTTCTCTGTATTATATATGGAGAGAACTTAACCCTTCAGTAAAACAATACATATTCTGGTATTACAATAGAAGATTTCTTGGTTATATTCTCCTCATTTTGCTTGTCACATTTTACTCTAACAATCCTAAAATGTACAGAAATTCAAGCAGTATATATTTTAACATACGTAGCTCTGCCCGACTTGGCTCTCTAGTTCCTCGTCTCAGCTCTAATCTTATAAATACTTCGTTCACGTGTACCGGGTGCCTTGTAATTCAATTGGAATGCTTTCGCTAGGGAAGTGCGCTGAGAACAAGCTTCATTCATTAGATCTCATGCGGACACTGAGAACGTACTCATTGAAACTTTGCACTAAAACTGGACGGATAATTCGTTTTAAATTTCGAAGGAGCGGATTATGTTGCTGCTTTGAAACTGAAGCTGGAGATATTGCGTCTGCAGAATAATAGTTTTGTTATTATTTGCATATAAGTGAATATGTCAGTGGCTTTTATTCGTGGAAATGAGACACTCATCGAATTATGCCACTAATATTATAATTGATAAAGTATAGAATATTTATCACCTAAACAGGTAGACCATGGTCCATGACCTAAATTAGAATTAAGAATATCTTTTATCCCAATAGCAAGTTTCCGTGGGAATAATTTCTACATTGACGTGAACGAAATCGCGGGCAAATGCAGCGCTTCATATTTGTCATTGGATTTATCTTTGACAATTGATTCAAGTCAATGTCGACTACTTTCTCTTGTATTTACTTATATTTCAAGATGACTGGTAAAGACAGTAAATAAGCTCTCATCAGTAAACCTAATCGGAGAAAATGGCGAGAGAACACAGACAGATAGAGTCATCCATTGCTGTGTAGACAGGACACCCAGTAGTGCTGTTGAACGTACCGAGGCTAATAAATTTAGGTTCCTACATATCCTGTTATGTTTTTTAATTAATTAAAGCTTTAACACATTTTAGAGGTAGATTAAATATAAACATGTAAAAATATTTCACAGCTGAAATAGTAAAAAAGACTTCTATGAAATTTTTCCTGATTTAACAACAATTTTTCAGAGGAAGGCTACTCCTTTACCTTATATTATTGAAAATTGAAAATGAACTGTGTTCATAAAGGCTGGTATTGATTTCAAAGTAAACCCAGATCTCAATAAAATCGATTACTCGATCGCTTCGCTATGAATGTGTGTGATGTAGTACGTATGCAACCTCTATTTCAATGTGTGTAACCAATATATAAGTCATAGTATCAACATAATAAAGGCAGTCTTACACCACATTTTGGGATGTTTTATTATATCTGACACCTGACCATACATGGTGACCCTGCCACTAAACAGGGCTTGAATCATGTACGCGATTAGTATCGGTTTTGCTCAGTGTGGCAACTGTTTAAGTGAAAAATATATTAAAAGTGACTTTGAAAAATGTGCAACTCAAAAGTAACTAATGAGGAGAGTTTTCTCAATCAAAATAGCGCCGCTAAAAACACAGCGACGGTAGAGGAATTTAAATTTCATTTATCGGCCATAAGTATCGTGTTAACAATAATTTGCACGATACTATTCATCGGTGCACTATACTCCATCTTTAAAATTTACAAAAGATGTCATGAGTCCTGGGCGCGAGAGCAGATAACGAGACACATCTTAAGGCGTTCTGTGGATCGATCCAGAAGGTGTCGCGACGGTGCTTGTAACGTGTCTGCAGGCGAGGAACGTCGGGTCCACGCTTCCAACAAGAATCCCTGACAACACAGAGGCGTGTAACAAATCATACAATTCGGCTAGTGTTCTTGTGAGTTCCGTGTTCTAATGAATGTGAAAGTGTGGTAATTCTAACATGGGCAGTGTATGCGTGCAACAGTGGAATCATAGTCGCGATATGAACTTGCATTTGGTATATGAACTATAAAATTATGGACAGTTATGTATGACGAATTGTTACAGATATACAATGACCTTGGTAAGATAAGAATATATTTAATAAAAATAGGACCAAGTAGACGAAAGGGTGAAATTGTTTTGAAAAAACTAAAAGAGGCCGATAAATTGCTGAGTAATTTCAATGAGAGCTTAGACCATTTAAGGCTACTTAAAACCGGATTAAAAGACGAGGAATTATGTAAATTTAATAAATTAAACAAAGATTTTGTTAACCTGTATGACAATATTTTAGATTTGTGTAATAATTCATCGACTGAAGAGTCAATTATTGAACAAAATATGGCGAAATTCGATTTAAAAATCGCCTTGAGCTTATTACCAGTTCTAAATGACGACGGCACAAATACGAAACAGCTCATTGATGGCGTAGAATACTATGAAACGGAACTTGACGTAGACGGACAAATTAAATTGATAAATTTTGTTTTAAAAAGTCGACTTTCGCAGTCTGCTAAACTTAAACTTAATGCAAAGTATGACAGTGTTAATGAGTTAGTAAAGGCTATGAAAACATGTCTGTTACCAAAAAAAATCAGCAACAGCTCTACAACACAAATTGTACAATTTGAAACAAAATGATCTTACTATAGATGACTACGGTAAGAAAATAACTGATTTGTTTGTTGACTTGACGATTTCCCAATCTGAAGGCAATGAGTCTAGCTTCGATATATTGAAGCCTATTAACGAAAAATCAGCCATTAAAAGTTTTGCCGACGGATTAAGAAATCGTCGACTAAGCACAATAATAGCAGCACGACAGTTTACATCTTTAAGTGATGCCATACAAGCAGCCATCGATGAGGAAGTTTCAACACCGTCCACGTCAGGTGACATTTTATTTATGCGTCGTAATAACAATTACTACCAATATAGGAATTCCAGAGGCCAGGGGATGTCACGAGGACGAGGACAATCAACGCCACCGGCGGAACGGAGGGATGATCGAATATCGCAAACAGGTCGCGGTGGATGGAGATCTCGTGGCCGCGGCACATTTAACCGTGGAGCTAAAGGTAGGATTTTTTTTAACCAAGCTACTATTCACCAGGAACAGCAACAAAATACGCATATTTTGACAGATTCAAATCCGCGAGAAAATCAATCTGAAAATAACAATGATAATAATAATTCAGAAGAGTTTTTTCGTGAATAAAAGCGTTATGATGTCATGTAGTAGCATATATCATATTTCATTACACTCTAAACATAACAATCTTACATATACGTGGCTAATCGACACCAGTGCATCCATATCGGCCATAAAATATAAACACATTGCTGAGTTGAATGAACCCATCCAAAAAGGAAAACTTGTTGTAAATGGTATTGGGGGAAAAATTGAAGCGATCGGTTTTGTTTATCTTGAATTAAGAGCAGGTGAACAAATTCTAAGCCATAAATTCTACGTATTTGAATCCTTACCCTGTAAGGCAAGTGGCATTTTAGGCCAAGACTTTTTGAGCAAATATCATTCGATTATTAACTTCAAAAATTACTCCTTAGTTATGTATAATAACAATAAAGAAATTTGTGTGCCTATTACCAAACATAACGAGACGCTAACTATACCCGCTAGGTCCGAAAGCACACATTACATTACGACCGATATAACAGAAGATTGTGTAGTTTGCGCAGAGCAGATAGGAAACGGAATATTTTTAGCAAGTACAATAGCAAGCCCCGCGGACGGAAAGCTACCAATAAGAATTTTGAACACAACAGAAAACGATTTTTATGTACATAGCATTAATCCTAAAATACATAAAGCAAGAGATTATAATATCTGTATATTTGACAAGCCAAAGAAACATGCAGAACGAGTCAAAAAACTGCTTCCCTTATTAAAATTAGATCATCTAAATAAGGAGGAAAAAATCAGCATTAGGAACATATGCGCAAAGTATAACGATATCTTTTATCTCGAAGGAGACCAACTCACTACGACAACTATATATAAACATTCAATAACAATACAACCCGGTACTAGACCAAGTTACAGCAAACCTTACAGGCTCCCACATTCACAAAAAGGGGAAATACAGAATCAAATTAACCGCATGCTCGAACAAGGTATAATAGAACCCTGTAATAGCGAATGGTCTAGTCCCGTTCTATTAGTACCAAAGAAATCAAATGGAGAGAAGAAATGGCGTCTAGTCATTGATTACCGAAAGTTAAATAACTGTGTTCAAAATGATAAATTCCCACTGCCAAATATTCATGAGATATTAGACTCGCTATCTGGTTGCATTTATTTTACGCACTTAGACTTAAGCCAAGGGTTTTATAACGTGGAACTTGAACCAGATAGTAGGAAATTTACAACTTTTCATTCAGGTCAATATCAAATGACTAGAATGCCAATGGGTCTTAAGACAAGCCCGAACTCATTTGCCCGAATGATGACAATGGCAATGGCGGGCCTTAATTATGAAAAATGTTTATGTTATCAGGACGATTTAATTATAATGGGACGGGACTTATCAAATCATAACAAAAATTTAATCGAAGTACTAGAAAGATTACGCAGTGTCAATTTAAAATTAAATCCGATGAAATGCGACTTTCTTAAATAGGAAATGCTCTATTTAGGCCACGTCGTAACAGATAACGGTGTACTACCCGATCCAGAAAAGATTAGTGCTATACAAAACTATCCAATTCCCCAAAACACAAATGAAGTAAAGCGTTTTGTAGCCTTAGCGAATTACTATCGCAAATTTATTCCAAATTTTGCTGAAATTGCAAACAGTTTAAATATTTTGTGTAGAAAAATGTAGAATTCATTTGGAATAGCGACGCACAAAAGGCATTTCAGACACTTAAAGAATGTATGTCTACACCACCAGTTCTCCAATATCCGGATTTATCAGATAAAAATCAGTTTATTGTACAAACTGATGCGTCAGGGTACGCGATAGGAGCGGTTTTATCCAACGGCAATGGTCGGCCAGTCGCTTACGCCAGTAGGAGTTTAAACAAAGCTGAACGTAATTACCCGACTATTGAAAAAGAACTCCTGGCTATAGTATGGGCCGTAAAACATTATAGACCCTATTTGTATGGTCGTCCATTCAAAATAGTAACTGACCACAAACCACTAGTATATTTATTTAGTTTAAAGGAGCCATCAAGTAGACTGCTCAAATTTAGATTATGTTTAGAAGAATATGACTATTTAATAGAATATGTCAAAGGTCAACAAAATGCAGCCGCCGATGCTTTATCTCGAATTCCAATATCATCGAAAGATTTAAAGAACATGCACGAAAGTTTATTTGTAATGACACGAGCACAGATAAAACGATTAGAACAAACTTCTCATATTCCGGAAGATACCGCAGACAACTGTGTCCCGGATCAAGAAGATCAAGCAAGGATTGTGGGAACAATTAACAAGCCTAGTAATGCAGTAGAGCTGCAATTCATTGATAAAACAAGTCTAAACAGGCTACAAAAAACGAATAGAATATATAAGGGAAATAATATATTTTCATATGATCAAGCAAAAATGATGTTGTATATAAATCCATCTGCTCGATCACAACTGACGCCAGCCGCATTTGTGAGAGCGATGTGCGATTTCTGTAAAGTTAATGATATACATGAAATATGTTTCGTGAAAAATAAATCCCATAACTTATTCTTAGGAAAAATAACTAATGAGGTTAAAAGATATACTAAATGGGAAGGACCGCGATTGTGTATTTTAAATAATATAGAAAAAGTAGATAACTTAGAAGATCGGAGAGTCATTTTAAATGACTTTCACTTATTACCCACAAGTGGCCACGCAGGCACAAAAAGAATGTTTAACAACATTAAAAAATATTATTTCTGGCCGGGTCTCGAAAAGGATATAAATAACTATGTTAAAAAATGCCCTATATGTCAAAAACAAAAGTATACGGTTATAGTAAAAGAACCCATGGTAATAACCACAACGGCACAATCATCATTTGAGAAGATATTTTTAGACATAGTAGGGCCTCTTGATAGAGATTACTATAACTACACGTATATTTTAACACTTCAATGTGAACTATCAAAATATGTATGCGCTTTTCCACTAGTGAATAGAACAGCAGCTGAAGTCGCTCGTGTGTTCGTCAACAACTTCATCCTCGTGCACGGTGTGCCTCGGGAAATCGCTACTGACAGAGGAACGGAGTTTATGTCAGAGACATTCAAAGCGGTATGTACAATTCTTAATATTTCCAAACTGAACTCAACAGCCTATCATCACCAGAGCATTGGTGCACTGGAGAATTCTCACAAAACCCTAGGGGCCTTTTTAAGAATGCACATCAATCAAAGACCAGACTCATGGAGTTCATGGTTACCTTTTTGGGCCTTTGCATACAACACCACAGTACATTCATCGACAAAATTTACTCCCTTCGAACTTGTGTATGGAAAGAAATGTAACTTACCAAGTAACCTTTTAAGAACAGTAGAACCACTATACAATTATGACAGTTATCCCCTTGAGCTTAAATATAGATTACACATTTCACAAACAGAAGCACGGGAAAACTTGATTAACTCGAAATTAGAAAGGAAAAACAGATATGATAAATATGTAAGACCTGTAGAATATAAACCAAATGATAAAATATTGATTAAAAATGAAACTGGTAATAAGCTCTCAAACCTTTATACTGGTCCCTACACTGTTATTAGAGATTTGTCGCCAAATGTAGAGGTAAACATTAATGGAAAAATTGATGTTATTCATAAAAACAGAACGAAGTTGTATTACTCATAAAGTCATAATATATTGTATACTTAGCAACAATACCTAGGTTACTGACCTTCGTTGCGATCGTGGCTGTAAAATGATATGCACTCGTGATGCCCTGAATGAATGGTGCCAACAAAAAGTACTTACATGTTTTATTTGTAAACACAGAACTCAACTGTAATCTTAGGTATAAGTTTGAAAAAAAAAAAAAAAAGCAATTCGCTTGTTTGTAAACACAAGCGATACAACAACTGTAATCTTAGTAATTACGTTAGCGACTGCTGGTAGGAGGTTTTAAAAAAGGCGATTTTGTCCTTTTACATATATTTAATTAAAATAAAAGTTACATTAGGTACTTATGAATAATTAACCTAAAGACAACCTCTAGCTTCGGCGATCGAGCGAGATTTATTGTCTTGATTTCCGATCGATTCCCATGAGAACGTTATGCGCGCACGGTCAGCACTTTCGTAAGTCTTTCTGGGTATCACTCACGCTTGCGTAACACTTGCAACACTTCACTGTAAGTTATGAATTGGTAGTACTATAGGTACATAGGTATGTAGATACATAGGAAGATATCCATAGGTAACACCTTCCCCTCCAGACGAGCAACTATTTGCGCATGTTTAACGCAAATATTGCGGCTTGGCGATCCTCTGGAGCGGCTTCCCGAAGGCTAGGAGTAGCAGTAGTAGTAGTTGTAGTCTCCGCTGCGGCTGATGCTGTCATTAAGGATCGTCGGCGACGTATAAGGTAGGCTATAACTAGTGCACCTGCACTTAATAAGGCTATGCCATAAAGCGGTGTAACTATGTGGTAGGTGCTTGTAATGCCTGTAGTGTCCAATTTTACAGGTTTTTCTAATAGTATTTGCTGCTGGATGTCGTGGAGCTTGTTTAAGTCGATTGTGTTAAGGTTGTAACGGGGTGATTCATTATCAAGGCTGGATGGCGTATCCTGTGAAATGGACATCAACTCGACGGCGTTTCCACGTACTTTGTCGTTTGTGTTAACGATAGTGAACTCCAAGGTCCTTACGGAGCAATCCTTGGGGATTGTTGCAAAATAGCTACCATTCAATAGTCGATGTTCTTCCTGTCCGCAATTAATCTGAACCCTTGTAGGTTTTGGGAACGTGATGAGGTAATGCTGGCTATCTAGTTGTAGAAGTGCTTCCTTGAGGAGAGAAACCGGAGTTGGGTGACAAAGTTCACCTATTTCTTTTTGGTAGAGAAGATGATGAATGCAATCTCGATGCGTGCGCCCTTGGTATGAGACTTTTTGTTCACAGATGTACCAGGTGTCGACCTTCGGGCATTCAGCCTCCATGTATACAAATTCCTTAGAGTCAGTTGCTATGTAAGGAAAAGGTGGCAGGATAACTAGAGATTTTGCATTAGGAACGGGACAAAGTCTGAATAGACTATAGATTGTAGGTGACAGAATAGGAAACTTGAGGACAATCACTATCTTATTGCTAGTGTAATATGATCCTATGCTAATTACATCATAGTAGTACCTAGCATCTAATTGAATTATTTGATCCAAATTGTATAAGGATTTTAATTTGCTTATCATCTTGTTCAATTGCTGAACACTTATAATAGAATGATGCATAGAATTAGTGCGACTAAACGCTAAAATATTCTCTAACCTATTTATTTCTAAATAAATATCCTGAATATTATTAGTTAATGCGTTAAATATCTGAAATAAATGAACGAATCTAGCTGTATGATTATCGCTAGTAACATTCAATAGATAGGCAATCGTTTTGGTAAGTTTCTGCTGGTTAGAGCTCAAAGTATCTAATACTCGCGATTGTTGAACAGTCATATCTTTAAATAGACTGACATGCTTATCAAAGCTGCCTGTTAACTTTTTATCATTACTTTGCAAAATTTTAATAGCGTGTTCGAATCGTAGAGCATCACTATGGTCTAAGTTGCCTGTAATACTTTTTATTAAAGAACCCAAGGGGTCGATAAGACCTCGTTTTAATCTTTTGCTAGGGCCAAAGGTTTCAAGGTGGGATGTTATCTCATCTAACTTTTTATATAGGTACAGAATATGATTTTTGAACGAAGATGCATTTTGTTTGGATAGGCTAGCAGTCAATTCGTCTAGCTGAGTTCTTAATAAGTTAATTTGGTGTTGAATTTTCTCTATGTTAATTTCTTGTAAAAAGATATGATCATGTGCAACAATTCTAGTTTTGCCTAGGTTAAAGGGTAATATTCCAGGTCCGTCAGATATGTTGTCAAGTCGGATGGTTTTGTCCGTCGGATTGTCGGCTAGTACCCGGTCCAGGGTCATGATGAGGGTTATGATCCTGCAACAATGGCGACTTTTTAATTAATTTGGATCGTTTTATTCTAGTTTTAGCAACTGGTCCAGATTTCTTAGATGTGTATATGTGTATAGGTAAGTTCGTGATAACTTTATCTTGAGTGTAACGCGATGCGAGCTTTTGTCTCTGCGCTATCGGATTCCTTACGTATACATTTTGTCCAGGCTCGTAATCTGTTTCAGGTTCACGGTCAAGGTTACGGTGAGCCATTAAGGTCTTGCGTTCGCGGTAAGATGAGTCATGTATTATTTTATATACTACGTCCATTTTATCGCGGTGGTCCTGCAGATATCGTTGGAATAATTGCTGAGTCAAGTCTAAGTCTGTCGGGTCTCTAGGGTCAAAGTGTCCAGTGATCAATTCGAATGGCCTGCATTTCGTCAAACTATGTACAGAACTATTGTATGCTATTAGTGCGTATGGTACTAGATTTTCCGCTAGTACATTTTTATGTTGTAACTTCAATAAACGTAGGTGTTCTAACAGGGTGCTATGAAAACGTTCTATCATGCCGTTTTCATGTGGTGCGTCAGCAGCAACGAGGTGGTGGTCTATTTTATGTAATTTGAAAAATTCTTGGACAACCTGATTTGTGAATTCGGTACCCCTATCAGTAGTTAAGGTGATTGGGAAACCGTGGTGAGTGCCAAAGTTTAAGAGGGCTTTTACTATATTGGGGGCAGTACAATCTGGTAATCGGTGTGCATGTGCGTATTTTGAGAATGCATCGATAATAGTCAAGTATTTTTCCTGTTCTATTGTTAAGACGTCTGCGTGAGCAAGTGCAAAAGGTTTTGTAGGTGGCGGAACTATCTGAAATTCAGGACGTGGGGGAACACGGTCGTATTTAGCTTGATTGCATATGACGCATTCATTAATGAATGATGTTATTTGTTCTTTTAATTTTGGCCAAAAGTATCTTTGTGATAAAGATAAGTATGTTTCATTAATTCCTCTATGATTGGTTTTTCCGGTGTGATATTTCGATATTATGTCTTGTTGTTCCAGATAGTCTGAGACGTTTTGAATTTCACGTTTAACTAAGATTATTTTAACTGAAGAACTTTTCAGGTTTTGCTGAATTACAGGAACAATAGTGTACATTTTTTCAATCGGCTGTACCATTATAGCTGTGCGAAGTTTGGGGTCAATAAATTTTTGAACTATGGATACGATTTCTTCTTGTAAAATATTCTCAGAAACTTCTACGACTGTCTTTCTGAAAGTTTCAAAGGGAACTGTAATTTTAGGTTTGGCTTTTAGTGATTTAGTGGTGCATTTTATGATAAGTTGCCGTCTGAATTTATTTAAGGGTTCTTCTGAGATAGGTATTTCTAGGATAGGACTTTCGTGAGATGTGTGTATTGTTTCAGAGTCATGCATGTCTAAGTCGGGGATTGGACTACTTAAAGCTCTTATAGTGGGTGCGGTGTCAGTTGAAGAGTCACTAATTATAGGTCTTTCATCAGGGGCTGTAACTGTTGATTCTGAGTCGGAAATATTGACTATTAGGGAAGGAGATTCCTCATTATAGATTTCTACCCGTGAGAGTGCATCGGCGTTTGTGTTGGATTTTCCCTTTTTGTATACTACTTTATAGTTATATTCGGACAATTTAAGTTTCCATCTAGTAAGGCGTGAACTGGGTTCTTTGAGATTCATGAGCCATTGTAGTGGCTTATGATCTGTAACTATGATGAAGTTCCTTCCAAAGAGGTACGGCCTAAAATATTTGACCGCCCAAACTATTGCCAAAAGCTCTTTCTCAATAGTCGAATAGTTAATTTCACTGTCGTTTAGTGTTCTTGAGGCATAAGCTATTGGTCTATCAGTACCTATTTGACCTTGGGACAGAATAGCTCCTAACGCTACATTAGAAGCGTCTGTCGTGAGAATGAAGTCTTTCGAAAAGTCCGGGTATTGCAAAATTGGATCATTTGTTAACAGGGTTTTGCAATGTTCAAAGCACTTAATATATTCGGGGGTAATATTGACTTTTGCACCCTTCTTTAAACATGTGGTTAATGGTTTTGTAATACGCGCGAAATTTGGTATAAATCGTCTATAGTATCCAATTAGACCTAGAAATGCTTTAATCTGTTTTTGAGTTTTAGGAATAGGGTATTTCAGAATAGCTGAAATTTTATCGGGGTTAGGCTTAACACCTTCCGTTGTAATGACATGACCTAAGTACGGTGTTTCGCGTTTTAAAAATTCTGATTTATCTAGCTGTAATTTGAAATTTGATTCCCTAAGCCTTTGAAATATTTTACGCAAGTTAACAATGTGTTCTTGAAGTGACGTTGAAAAGCATAGAATATCATCCTGGTATACGATACAGATTTCATGTTGTAAGCCTCTAAGAATATTATCCATAACGCGTTGGAATGTGGCGGGACTGTTTTTCAGACCCATAGGCATTCGCAGGAATTCATAGTGTCCGTTACCGTCGGCTACACTAAATCCTGTCTTGTGAATATCGTCTGGGTGAAGTTCCACTTGGTAGAACCCACTAGCGAGGTCTAGGGTAGTAAAATATTGACAACGTCCCAACTTATCGAGAATATCTGTAATATTAGGGATAGGATACTTATCATCGATAGTTTTTTCATTTAATTTACGGAAGTCTATAACAAGCCTCCACTTGGTTTTGCCAGAAGCGTCCTGTTTTTTCGGAACTATCCAAATAGGTGCACTCCATGCTGAAGTGGATGGTCTAATAATACCTTGTTCTAGCATTTTCCTAATTTGGTCTTGGACTTCTTTTCTATGGATGTACGGATACCTATAAGTTTTAGAATGAACAGGAATTTCATCAGTAGTATTAATTTTATGTTTTATTTTATTCGTGAAGGTTAAAGGCTCATGTTCTAAATAAAATATGTCCGAAAATTCCTTGCATAATGATAATAAATTAGCGCGTTCCTCAGCGTTAAGGTGGTCTGTACGTAAGCGTGATGAAATTTCATGGAACCGGACATTGTCTTTGCTGTTAGCGACTAATGTCTGTTCGTTAAATATGTGTGCAGTTATTGGTTTATCAAGGCTAAAAATAATATCATTATTTGTGGGGTTATAAATTTCTACAATGCATTTGCTATTTGTAGCAGTTGATAGACATCCTGTTATATTACAGCCATTAATTGATTGCTGGTTAATTATTACATCACCTTGCGAAATATTAATAGGCATCTTAATTAGTCGAGTGGACTGTGCAGGAACAATTGTCTCTAATAAGTTAACAGCTTTAGAGTCATACATTTGAATTTTATTACAGGATAATTTAGTCTTTAGTGTACGTGTCTGAAGGTCTATTTTTGCTTGCCAGTGTTCTAATAGGTTCCATCCGATTAAACCATCGAAGTAATCGTGGAACTTGTAGATGAAAAACTTTATAGGATCATGACCTTGAAATTCGGAAAAGCACGGAACGATTATCGAATATTCATTTCTAGTAGTCGCGTGAATATTTGAAACAATGAATGGGTCTTCATAAACTGGTAAGTGGGAGAAATATTTGTCTACTATTTCAGGACTAATAAAAGACTGATTAGCGCCTGTGTCAATGAGCAATTTTAGCGGGGGGTTTTTTATCTGAATGTACGGGAGTTGTCTTTTGCTATGTATGTTCAGTTCTATTCTGGGAAATTGATATCCTCGGCCTCCTGAAAATTTTCACCGTCATATTCCTCCATAATTTCAGGTGCGTTTTCGGATGAATATACCTCAGGTAAGTACTGGGAATAGTCAATGTCATTAGTTTGGTCATAGTTATCATAGTCATCGGTCTCATTAAAGTTAACCTGTCTACGGTCAGTCTGTCCAGTCAAAGGTAAGTCGCGGGCTACAGGGTGACTTATGCCACTCATTGGAACGGGACCATTTTGAGTCTTATTACGAGGTGGGATTCTAAATCCGGTTGACATGTCTGCACGAGGTAACGCTCTCATAGCCTGTTGAGTTCTAGAAGGACCTTGAACTTGAGGTCTAAACATAGGTGAAGCCTGTGGTACAAAATTAGCATTATAAGAGTTGGGAATAAAATTATGTCTAGTCTGATTATGTAATTGAGGTAAAAATTTTGGTGGATTAAATTGTTTTTGAAAGCTAGTAGGTTTTCTAGAGTTTTCTATTTGATAGTTCTTGTTCTGCAAATAAGACACATTAATTTCTTCTTGCGCAAACTCCAGAGCCTTTTCTAAAGTTTCTGGACGCATGCACCTAACACGTGATCCAATAGGTTCATGTAGTCCTCTAGTGAAGGTTTTTAGTGCTAATTTATTATATAACTGTCTCTTAGCGTCTATGGTACTTACGATTTGCTCGTGTAGTTGGACATAGGCCATGATAGTGCTAAGCATGTTTTGCACACGCTCATAGAAAACGTTAGCCGTATCGGTACCTTGGGTAAGTTGCGATAGATCTGTGTAAAGTGAACATTCATCTCTATGATCCGAGAAACTATTAACTAAAGTGTTTCTAATTCCTTGCCAGTTGTCTGGAATACCATTGGTAGCTAATGTTCGTGCGGCTTTACCTGTTATTTTATTAATAATGCCGTTAAGTAGAGCTGAACTAACAAGTTGCTCATCAGGATGGACATATTCTAAAACTAACTTATCACAAATGTGCAAAAATCTAACTAAAACGTGGGAATTGCCATCGAATTCCGGTACTAATCTAAGGGCTTTCCATATGCCATCAATTTTAGCACTATTATCAGATTGAGCCATTTCGATTTCTGAAAGCTCAGTAATACTACCAAATCTTAATCTATCTATAGTTGTGTGCCGCGGATTCGGCTCACGATCCCTATTTCTCCTTGTCAAAGAAATCTTGACTACTTACAATAAGTAATGGAAAAGGATCAGGAATAGCAACCGATTTCTAGGAATTGCATAACTTAAAAATTACTCACAGTAGATACTGCATATCCAGTCTCATCGATGTTCAGACGAGGGTGGAGTTTCAGGAACAGAAGATTCTGTGGGCTCCTCCAACAGCTGCTCGTAGATTCGTAGAGATAGTCGACGCGTCGACGATACGACTATCAGGCGGTCTCGAAGTTTGATAACGCGCACTGACTCGACTATCCTACCGACTGCGCCAATTACGTTAGCGACTGCTGGTAGGAGGTTTTAAAAAAGGCGATTTTGTCCTTTTACATATATTTAATTAAAATAAAAGTTACATTAGGTACTTATGAATAATTAACCTAAAGACAACCTCTAGCTTCGGCGATCGAGCGAGATTTATTGTCTTGATTTCCGATCGATTCCCATGAGAACGTTATGCGCGCACGGTCAGCACTTTCGTAAGTCTTTCTGGGTATCACTCACGCTTGCGTAACACTTGCAACACTTCACTGTAAGTTATGAATTGGTAGTACTATAGGTACATAGGTATGTAGATACATAGGAAGATATCCATAGGTAACATAGTTATAAGTTGTTTATTAATATATTTATATAAAAAAAAATAAAAAAAAAAAATATATAAAAAAAAAACCTGCGAGTAACTCAAACGCATAACCATTACTCATAGATAATAAACAGTAATTTTACATTAAATTTGTAACCACATTACGTAGTTTTATATATATAAAAAAAAAAAAAAAGTATCCATGCAAAGGAATATTTTTTTTTTTTATTGCCTTGGGAGGTGTGATGTAGTACGTATGCAACCTCTATTTCAATGTGTGTAACCAATATATAAGTCATAGTATCAACATAATAAAGGCAGTCTTACACCACATTTTGGGATGTTTTATTATATCTGACACCCGACCTTACATGTGAAACTAATTGATGAGGTACAATTTAAATGTTTTATAGAATAGCCTTCAGCCTAAAAAAGACAAAACAAAATGGCAACCTTGCTATCAACCGCAAGATTTGCGATATTTTCACGCTAAATAAATAAATTAGAGGTGTAAATAACTACCTACACCATGCTTATTCAACTAATGCATGTCTATACAAAATATGCATTCAATTAATTGGTAACTCAAAATTGCATCAAATATTTACCATTAACTAAATTATCTTTCATTGATAAACCAATATTTGTTAGCTGAAACTGCACCCAATTAATAATCTCACATTATTATTTCAGCAACGTTTTGACAAATACATCGTATGATGAAACATGTTAACATGCCAAAATACCAAACATTTTTTACTCCCAAAAGTGACAAACGTAAATCCAAATTATGTTTACACGAGAAAGTTAAAGTAACAATACTTACACTCTAAGCCAAAAAAATTTGAGGCTCAGCTTTTAGGCCCTCGTATGAATGATCTCACGAAGTAAACAAATATTTGTAAATGAATATGGCATTATGTGTACTCGGGGCCGAGCCCGACGCGTCGCTCAGCGTTCCTCAAGACAACACCACGATTTATATTTAACCATTATTTATATCAAAGCGGAATAAGCACATGCTATTCAATGGCAGATGCAGCTTATTATCAAGAGTACGCCTTATCCGTCATCGTTTCGTCTCGGTTCGTTCGAATGACGAATTATCTTTCAGCCATGTTTCTTTTCTTAAGTTCCGTTGTTAAATGTTGTCGAACGTCTCGAACATAAAAATGTAAACAAGGCGGTATATAATGCGTAGGATATGAATCATTATCTTTAAGCACATTTTCTGTATTGGATGAGAGCCTGAACTTATATAACGAGAATTTCTTAACCTACACAAAGAAAATCTATTGTCATGGGCGGCTTTTTATGTGCGTATTCTTCTTTTGTAGTCTTTTAAATATTTTATCCAATTCTATGCCGGTGCCTATCCAGGTAAGCCCACACTAGAAAATTTATTTTCATTTTTAAGATGACCTTTTCGTAAGCACGTCTTAAAAATGAAAATCAATTTCCTTGTACTGAACGTGGAAGCGATTGAAGTATTTGATGACCCAAACCAGATTCGAGGTTTTCGCTCTCTGAGCGGAGAGTGTGTGACAAGAACGACCCAAATTGTGACTTAGTTTGAAAGTTTTTTTCTTTGCTCTATTAGAGCAAATATCCTAACTCGGTTTACATGACTTCAGGTGAAAATGACGCTATTTCAATCCTACCGCACCTCTCTCTACACGTCCAACTTGTGGGCGTGATATTGCGTGTGGGGGCTTCTCCGCTTTTATAGTTAGTGCATCTGGAAATTTCGGATATGCTTTTGTAGATTGCTTCTACACAACCTTGCGTAAAAGGTTCGCTTCGCTAGTGCGCAGGGTGCGGGACATCTCAAACAATATCCCTAGTATGTTTTCGAGTCGCCTGAACTGTGTTTCGTTGGTCACTGTTGTGCCATCTCTCATTGGCTGCTGCAAAGATGTTGCACTAATGGTAATATTGTTTGTTTTAATGTGGCTTTGTTTAGTGGCAGTTCTTACAGCGTTCCATTTTTTGGGGTTTGTCACTTGAATAACGTTAATTATATTCTGACGAATAGGCAGATCATTTAAGGACTTATAAACGGATCACGATTCTCTCCCTCGCTGCATACCCTACCTATACAATATACCAGCTACATACCTATGACAGCACAACTATTGAATCAGTGTTGCGCGATCCGGAGCAAGTTTCCTTCCACCCCGCTCGGATAAGCAAAACTTACCTAGACATACCAACACTAACTTCGCAACAGACTTCTGTATCTAATCCCCATGGTATGTGATATTTTGTATCTATTTGTAAGTATGTTTTTTCGTTAGTGAGCTTTGCTGTGTAGACTGTGGCTGAGTTCACACGTTTTACTGTACGCTGTTTTATACTGAATCGTTGGGGTCACACTGAATTTCACGGAAAAAATTATACACTTTTTTTTTACTGATGAACTGTGGAATGATGACCTGTTTTTCCGATATACTATAAATATATTGCACAGTAGCTTCAGCGTTGTGTGAACATATCATATTTATTTATGTTTCAAACTCTAAGTATTACGGAATACCTACCTACGTTAAACCAAAAAAATGATTGCTTCTAGGAATATACTCGTAGGTACTTTTTTACACCAACATGATAATAAATAGGTAATTACACACTTATTTTAAACATCACAAAGGACGCTTAAGTTTTCTATTTTATGCCTGTATTAAAATAAATAGACAAAGCTAAAATATACCGGCAGGGACACTGGTAGGTAATTAATTACACCTCAGTTTACACTAACAGAATTAGTTACTGTCGTGTAACATTTACACTTCTTTACAAATTGTTGTGTCAGCAAATATGTAGTTACAGTGCAATTGTGACTTTAATCGAGTACATAATGTTTCGTCATTGTCGTCATTATCAGTGCCTAGCACCGCTCCCGCTTATTTGGTTCTCAATGCTATCCCAACGTCCAATTGTAATTGCGAATTCCTATTAGGAAATTCTCAGTATTAGTCCGTGATTAGGAATACGTTCGAGAAAATAGCCGATTCCTTTTAGATTCATTGGGAGGCCCCTAATGTCGTCATTAGCAAATTACGAGTAGTTACGAGTCTAAGGAATTACACCTTTACTCGTTCTAGAGAATATGAACGTGATAGGCGTCATTCTACAAATTGTCATCTCTGTCTGATTGCTGTCACTCACGCGACCATCTGTCTGTCCGTCATCTGTCACACGGGTTGTACAGCCAAACGGTTGCAGCTACAGTCTTAAAATTTTCACAGTTTATGTATCTGGTTGACCAAAAGTCATACAAGTTGTCAAAAATATTTTTAAATGTTTTTAAGGAGAACTCCCATACAAATAAAGGAGGGGACGCGTATTTTTTTTTGCCTTCCCCATCTAGTGGAGTATCATTGTTTAGAGCTCGATAAGTAGATATTTTTTTATGTTGTTAGTCAAAGGAATGAAAAGCCACCAAAGTCAGCCTTTTATACAAAATTTTGTTCCTAAGAATATTCTAACTTCCCATTGACCTATGAACTTCAAATTTGGTGATAATGTTTATTATTACGTATATTTTAATAAAAATAATCTGATTTATCAATACCAATATATTTATAAATCAGATTATTTTCTTTGGTATTTCACCCTGATGTTTCCTATTATAACCAACTTAATTTGGCGGTCTGGTACGGAACCCTAAATGTGAGAAGTCCGACACGCACTTGGCCGGTTTTTATTCCATCTTTAAGTTCTAGAATGTTTTCAAGTCTTTCGCTAGTACATTTTAAAACACTTTTCGCATTCTTTCAGACGGATGCCAGGCATATCTTAGTCTATTTACTTTAACGCGGTAATAAGCAAAGCCGCGAACATGCTAGAAGTAGTAATCGTAAATCTAACTAGACAGGTTCAAAGATTTTATCTTTCAGCCCTTTCTGTGTTCTGCTTCAGACCGTCACGTTAGTGTTACGTGTTACTTTCAGTGGTTCTTTATTGCATTAGTACTTCGAATCGCACAATAATATTGTAGATGTGTGGGCCGCCTTTCTTGGGAAATTCATAGATCACCATAAAAATATTCACTCCTCTTTCCAACCCCTTAAGGATGATTGCCGGAATAAAACTATCATAAGTCCTTCCTAGGGTCTCAAACTATCTCCTTACCAAATTTTATCTAAATCGCTTGAAAAGATAACAGACAGACCGACGGAAAATACAAATCGTCAAAAAATACCTAGCCTACCTATACAATCTGTTGTGCAGTTTTCTTTCATAGCGGTCCACCGCGAAAACTGTTCCGGGAAAACTTGCAGCGAATACCTCCAAGTTTTCCGGGTATTTCATTTTTATTCCGACTGTATAAAAAATGATAAAAATGCAGATAAATCCTTTACCTGTCCACTAAATAGGCGCGGTTGGTTCGTTAGGGCTTCTTCTTCAAATTAACCACAATGCGGGGTGCCAATTAAACGTGGCAGACCGCGGTGTGATCAATTATCAATAGAACTACTACACGGATTTATTTCACAGCAGATTTGTACTACGTACGAGCCGGTCAGGTGTTTTTGTAGGCCTTTGTTTTTGTAGTCTCGTGATTGGCTCGGTGTTTGTTATTCTAAATCTAGTCTACTACCATTTTCTGCTGAAGGTACCTACTAGAGAGATTAACCAATGGAATATATGTATAATTAATCTAAATTAACTATTTCATTCTTCATAGATATTGGGAAAACTTCGCATTGAAAAATTTATTTTTGCAATCTAAAGACCTTATAATATAATAAAATACGGAGCAGTAGTGGCTGGGGGTTACGACTTACAAGTTGTAGGTAGTGGGTTCGAACCCAGGCAGGCGCTTTACTTTGTGTAAATTATTTTATCACTACTGCTTTGAAAACGGTGAAGGAAATCATCGTGAGGAAACCGGCATGTCCTAGAACTAAATATTCGAAGACACGTGCATCCACCAACATGCACTGGGCCCGTGTGGTGGATTACGGCCCATTCACTCTCACAGAGAAGAGGCCTGTCCCAGCAGTGGGTATATTAAAAGGCTGATGATTATGATAATACAATAAAAATATACTTTCTGTAATATTACGAAAATCGCACGTATTTACCACTCAAATGAAAGCTAACTAATAAAAACGCCGAAATATTTTAAAACTTACACATACGAACGAAATTTCAACGTCCCTCGTTTTCAACGGCTAAAATTAATATGAAAGTTTCGCCTTTACGGGACGACAGAAGTGTGGATGAATACACTTGTTAATTATCAAGTCATTTAAGCGAGACTCGGCGGCGCAATTTCATGGTCGAGTGAACTATGCTCGCGGCGAAGCGCAGACTGGTTACTTCCGACATTAAACGACCCCGAATGTAATCATACAGAAAGTTACCAAATTCTTTTTGGGGATTTCAGATATAATAGACAAATATGATGGACATGTGGGGTGATTTTGTGGGTAAATGAGATAGTGGTATGCCTTTATAAAATTAAGTTATCTAATTGCTGTTGGGGACAACAATGTCTACCCACTGTTTTGGTAACACAAATATTATGAAGCTTGATAGACTTTTGGAAAGGTCTTCTCACGCCAAATCCAGGTCTTCGTCAACCGATGTCTTCGCCGCATACTTTGAATTTACTTGCCCGAGATCATCTCGAATGTAGAGCAGTTCGAGAGATACCACGAAACCCCGATCAACCGCCAGATCAAGCGGCGTAAATGGATTCGGATTGGTAACACGCTCCGGAAGGATTCCGATCACATTCCTAAACAAGCCTTGGATTGGAATCCTCAAGGAAAAAGGAAGCGATGCCGTCCCAGTCAATCCTGGCGACGTACCGTATTGGCTGAAGCGAATAGCATCTGAATGACGTGGAGCGAGGTGAAGCTTGAAGCTCAAGACTGGTCTCGATGGAGGAAAGCTCTCTGAAAGCCCTCTGCCCCAGCTAGGGGTCATAGGATCATAAGTCAAGTAAGTCTGATAGACTTTTATGTAACTAAATGCCAATGTTACTAATCATCTAGGCATATTGACGTACCAATACTACCGAAACGGATTTTAAAGCTATAAGCGTAAAGCTATTCGAGCACAAAATCCAACAACTAAAATATATTTTTAATCCAACATATTGGAAGTTTCATACAGTACAGAAGCGTACGGCAACGGCTTATGTAATCAGGTAATGGATATCGTCAGGTCCGTATCAAATAAATCAAAGTAAAGGGTAACTCTACGCAGAAATATTTTATATCGGGCAATCAATAGAAACATCGCAATAAAATCCCTTTGATCGGAAAAATTGAGACCATTACAATAATGGGAATTGAGCAATTTGGTAGTTAGGTACCTATAATAGAAATGCCCATTTGATGCCTTTTGCTGATCAAAGACTTTCTAATTTGTCATTGGAAAGTATTTGATCAGCAAAATATTTTGTCATTCCTATGAAAATATATTTTATTTGATCAGTTATCCGTTGGCCGTTGCGCTACTCTAAGAAGCATAGTAACAGCAGATGATCAGTCAGTCATACCCCCGAGGTTGGACCTGCAGCCTTATTGCGTAAGTGAATTCGCATAGACGGAAATCCACATCGCGTCTTTCATCTCGCTTGTGAACCAATCATAAGCGACATGAAAGACACGATTGTCCATACTCTTTGCCCTTTGCATTGTCTAATTCATTTACGCAATAAGGCTGCTGGATTACCTGGATGTGACTTGCATAGGATCAGGAAAAATATTGTATCAAAATTTGTATGAGACTATTATACTTTGTATGAAAAGCCCCTTTTTTGTATTGCCCGTTACTTCCTTAAGAGAAAGTTGATTATTAACATAAGCAGAAGCAGTTTTTAAAATGTGATCACACCTTTTCGTCACGTCCTTTAGATAAAATTTAATTCCATAGTCAAGTGTGGTCAGGGAAGAATAAAAAAAAAGGGTTGACCATAAGCTCTTAGAGTAAGGTTATATTGAGTGTGCGTAAGGGACAGTTGTATACAAGTCATATATGGTCAAAAGGTGTAAATTTGGCCTCGTTAAGGAGAATAATTTCATTTCTAGCATGTAATCGTTATTATTTAGAATACTGAGTGAGAATTAAATGAAATTCACAAAACTCCAAGAACCATCAACGTTATGGCACAAGTAGTTAGGACTTGTAAAGTGGTAAGCTAGCTATTTATTAAGAAATAACAATAATTTGCTGAACGGGGCTTCGAAAGTTGCGTTTCAACATAGTTACTTCTCTTTTGGGTTTCAAGCATTTTTCTATCCTTGGATAAGGGGCTTATCATCGATGGTGATTTCGATCTTATTGTAGGGTTATTTATGGCTAATCAGATTCGTGTCTAAGGCCCAGTGGTTTGATCCCTTTTTATATCAACCATTGGTAAAATATGCTAACCAATGGTTGTAAATTTCGGTTAAACGCGTAAAAGTTTAAAACAAATGTCCGCGACAGTATAGTTATAATTATCTATCTTTTAAGATTGATTCACTATACTCTTTTTTATGGTAATCTAATTTGTTCATTTGTGATGGAGTTTTCATCAACTATACTAATATTATAAAGCTGAAGACTTTTTTTGTATGTAGTGTAGGTAGGGTAGGTATGTAGTGGTAGGTATATAGATTGCCAGTTGACAGGAGCGAAGCCGCGGGGTTCAGCTAGTGTATTATATACTTGACGTTTTAACATTTATTTTGTGCCGTTATTATGTGATTGGTCAATTGTTCATACTATTTGCCCTTTGCCTTGTGCCGAATTCTCTTACGCAATCAGGCCGGGTTTTTTGATGATGTACCTATTTCAAATATCAAATGAATATGAGGCTGTTAGATACATATCATTTTCAAAAAACTGGGTACCTACCTACTGACTATTCGCACAAAGTACCTACCATAATAGTTAAAATACAAACAAACTAAAAATTAAAGCTAAACGATCAAACAAAGTGCATCAAACTTAGTCCTAGCAATTTAATACGGCCTCTTTAATCAGGGCTGATATTAGCCAGCAACTCCGAACTGTAAAATCCGTTGCTGCTATAAAGTCCGACCACGGTGGAGACTACAAAACTGGTTTTGTTCCATGAAAATGCCTGATCTCAGTACCACCGTTCCTCCCCCTATTGTGCCCCTTCGCTTTGTCTATGAAAACGTTGTGTATTTCACCGCAAAGATAAAAAAGTATGGCCATTTATAGGCTACTCCGCATTTTGCTGAATGGCTGCAGCTGTCAGCATAAAATTTGTAAATCAAATTAGGTAAACGCAATCATCTGTACCTACATATACCTATTATGGCTTTTTTCGCTCTCGTTGTGCAACATTTCATTTCACCGGTTCCTAGGTATATAAAATTTATTCCCTCCTATTTCTGTTGCACTTGCGGATGAAAAATCGTTAATAGAACACTTACGTGAAAAACTTTTTAACAAAAACATTAAACCGTCTTCCAAAGAAAACACTACAAAGCGAAAAATAACTTTCTTTTCCGAAGTTGGTGTCTTTGGTAAGTACATCTTGTTTTTGTTTTATCGAAACCGACTTCGGAAAAGAAAGTTATTTTTCGCTTTGTGGTGTTCTTTTTTTGGAAGACGGTCAATTTTTTTTGTTAAAAAGATTTTTATTTTCCTTTTTTTAGTTTTGTTACCTCAAAATTCCTTGAAAATAATTGACAGCCAAAGTAGGTATATTTCATGACGATTCTAATAAGCCCAAACACGACTATATGGATACTATGGAAAAGGCATATTAATGAATTACAGGCAAAGGCGGCAAAGTTTTTAGGTTTATTTAAAGCATTGGCGGGGCCGACTTGGGGAATCCATCCAAAACATTTGAGATCTTTGTATATTTCATTGATACGCAGTAAGATTGACTTCGGTTGTTTTCTCTATGATAATAGTGCAAAGAGCCATATAAGTAAACTGGACAAAACTCAGAACCAGTATTTGAGGAGTATAGGTGGTTTATAGAAAGCTCTCCAATACACGTAATGGAAGCTGAAATGTGCATTCCTCCTTTTTACGATAAGAGGCTATACTTAGCTTGAAGTCTGTCATGTTTGTACTATGTAACTATTAAATTAATAGATGACTTGAATGATCTTTCAGTCACAAGATACTGGAACAATAAAAAAAAACCGTTGCTTGTTACCGTATACAATGAATGTAAACTACGTAGAATACATTGTTCAAGTATTTTAGACATGTACTCACTGTAGAAATGGGTTACAGGTATATTCGTATAGGATACAATTAGTTGTAAGTTAGACTGTGTCAAAGTAGCAAAACGCAGCCATGAGGTAACATCACTTAAATTGGATGTGATCAAAAAACTTAGGGGAAAGTACCAGGGGTGGAAAATGTACTTTACTGATGGGTCTAAGAGCAAAATTGGATGCGGTGCCGCTTATTATAGTTTGAGTGATGGAACTTCGGCCTTATTTAAATCTATTGATAAAAACTTATCTGTAATGACGATGGAACTCGTTGCAATCTCAAAAACTCTAGAGCACATAACTTGTTGTGCACAATGCGAACCATTCTGTGAATCAAAACATTGTTATATGCACGGATAGTAAAAGTAAAAGTAAAAGGAGGTGTACCGATAGCTTATGTAATCCTTAGACTACCTAATTTATGAACTTAGTGACATTAATTTGAGGTTGCAATGGGTTCCATCTCATATTAGTATACATGGAAACTAGATGGCTGACATGTTTGCCAAAAAAGCTATTTCGGAAGGATTGGAAATTGACATCGCCCCGTTCTATACAGAAATACTCAGCTTTTACTAGAACATATGCTACAACCGTTTTAAAGAGTATTTCGACAGGAAGTCTAAAGAATAAGGCATATGGTATAGGACTATGCAAAGTGAGCCTCCTCGAACGCCTTGGTTCACTGAAAGTTATACAAAGGTTGCGTTCTGGTCATTTTCCATCCAGGAAATTTGGATATCTAATGAAAAAATTCGATTTCCCTAATTGCCAAGTCTGTAACTTAATATGTATGATGTTGGGGCTTTCTTTAGAATATTAATAAGCGTGCTCCACCATCGACCACATCATCGCTTACTATCAGGTGAGATAGTGGTCAAGCGCGAGCCTATATTAGATTAAAAAAAAAAAAAAGTTATCTATACTTAATTCGGGAGAAGCGAAACTGATTTATGCAATGGTTGCTGCATCACTATCTCCCTCGCTTACGCAATAATATATATGTTTTATAATATTATAATTACGTGTTAAATTAGTTAAATAAGGGTATGATGAGGCTGACGTACCTTTGTAAGATAAAAGACTCTAAATAAATAAAGATTAAAAAAAGCAACTAAGGATAATTGTTTTATTACGAAGTGTCAGTGCCTAACTACATGTCGGCTTCATCATCGGATCAGTTCGGTGGTACCTACCATTTTCATCAGTAGGTACCATTTATTTATAAGTATTTGCTTCATCATAGTCAAACTGATCTCATGATTAAGCCGGAAGATAGGCACTGGAACTCCGTAATAAAACAAAGTATCGTGGTCATGTTTGGACTTATTGGAATTGAAATGTACTCTGGCTATAAATGATTTTCATGGTAATGTGAGGTACCAACTTTAAAAGAGGGAAACAATTTTTATTGAACCCGATACGTTCCACGGATATCTCTCTGGAAAAGAACTGCCAATAGTGCATCCTGATGACTCGCAACTACAGGAATGAAGTGCTTCAATTAAGGCTTTAATTGCGGCACCCAATGCTAACTTGATTACGCTAGTTTGCCTTCTTCAAGCTGCCATGGTGATAAGAATCTACGATAGGTATCCTAATTAAAGTTACAGCTACAACTCGACAGGAAGCTCAGGAAAGTAAGCACCAATTAATTGGAAATCCACACCTAGGTACAAGGTACTTTTAACGTATCTAGGTAAATCAAGACAGAAAAGAACGAAAGAACTCTGCTTATCGCTTATGGTATACCTACAGTCGTCAGGCGTTCAGTTTCAGTTCAGTGTTACTCCACTTGATGAGGCACAGCTTTAAGTATATAACATTTATTTATTTATTCAATAAGGCATGTCAACAACATATTTACAAATTCATTACAGAGTCAATGACATACAAGATGGTCCTGTGCAAACATGTCAGTTACAGGCGTGCACATCATTCACGTCTTAAATTACAGTTTTATTTTTACGAATATTGTATTAATTGAGTATTATGTCTACTGATAAAAAATTAATTGAAATAAACTTCAATAATTGCATTTAAATTAAAGTAGAACATTCTAATAATTGTGCTAGAATAAAAATAAATTACAATTAGATATATAACAAATTAGTTACTAGTAAGGTCAAAGATAAAATTAAGTTACAATTAGATTACAATAAAATACTAGTAAGTCAAGGACAAATTAAAATTAAGTTACAATTGAGTCAAAGTTAAATTATAATAAAATGACGTCAAAGTTATTTGAGTCACAGATAAAATTAAATTACATCACAAAAAAACGAAATTAGTGAGTTAAAGTTATAATATAATGCTAATAAAATGATGTCATAGTTAGTTATATGATAATTTAATATTGAGAGTACACAATGAAACAGAGCAGGCAAGTCGGGCGAGACTACGGATCAATGTGCATAACTATAGTATATAACTATAATAGCTGCCACCCGTGGCTCCGCCCGCGTGGTGTTTGTACTTCTCCCAATCAAATCAAAAATCAAGCCGTTTGATCGTGAAGAAGTAACAAACATACAAACACACTCACAAACTTTCACCTTTTTAATATTACTAGCTTTTGCCCGCGACTTCGTCCGCGTGAATGTCGGTTATCGCGGAAAAAGTGATATCTACTAAATGAGAAAAAAAATTTTTTTTTCTCATTTATTTGTATCCTATGTTACTTCTAATAACTCCAAGAATATGTGTACAAAGTTGCATGATCATCGGTTAAGTAGTTTTCGCGTGAAAGCGTAACGAACAAACATACATTTACATTTATAATATTAAGTATCTATTAGTGTGAAGTGTGGATAGCCTATGTGTTTTCTGATGCTATATTTCTGTAAAGTTTCATCAAAATCCTTCAGTAGTTTTTGCGTGGTAGAGTAACAAACATCCATCCATCCATCTTCACACACTTTTACGTTTATATTAGTAGTAGGATAGTATCAAGCAGGTAGATACTAAATTGCAGTCAGTGACTATGTAGGTATGAGGGATCAACCAATAAGATGAGCGTTCTTATTTGGGGTTAACGTAACACGTTTTCTGCACCCAATCTGTTCTATCAACCGTCACGCTAGCACCGATTTATCATCATCATCATATCGGCCGAAAGACACTGCTGGACATAGGCCTCCCCCAAGCGCCGCCACATTGACCGGTCCCGTACGTCTCGCATCCAGCGGATCCCCGCAACCTTCACCAGGTCATCGGTCCTCCTAGTGGGAGGCCTTCCATCGCAACGTCTTCCTTTCGCGGTCGCCACTCCAGAACTTTTCTGCCCCATCGGCCATCCGTTCTGCGAGCAATGTGCTCTGCCCACTGCTACTTAACTTTGGCAATTCTTTGGGCTATGTCAGTAACCCTGGTTCTCTTGCGTACTCTACATTTCTGATTCGGTCACGCAAGGAAACGCCGAGCATAGCCCTCTCCATTGCCCTTTGGGTGACTGTAAGCTTTCTGATGAGACGATGGTCGCTTACAACGGTAAGCGACCACGTCTCAGAGCCATAGGTCATCACTGGCAACACGCATTGGTCATAGACTCTGTTGTAAGTTGTCTTGAGACACTGTTGTAAGTTGGACGAGAAGATACCACGTAACTGTCCGAACGCTGCCCAGCCGAGTCTGATGCGACGGTTCAACTTTTTCTCGAAGTTGGCCCTACCCAACAGGATCGTTTGCCCCAGGTAGACTCGTCCACAACTTCGAGTGTAGAATCTCTGACCTTGACAAGTGGTTGTAACAACACTGGAAGTAGGACCGATTATCTTATCATTTCTCACACCCCTCAGGGTTACTTTCATTGGGTATAAATAAGCGTTTTGCTAATACTTTCATTGTGCGCACAGCTAAGGAGTGGAATTCCCTTCCGGAGTCTTTGTTCCCTGATAGCTACAACCTAGGGGTCTTTAAGTCAAGAGTGAATAGGTTTCTTCTAGGCAAGCGTGCCTCACCGTAGACCACATCATCGCTTAACATCAGGTGAGATGGTGGTCAAACGCTAGCCTATTTATATAGATCTGAGCAATTATTACACATGTCAGCAAGATACTGCTGTACATAATACATGATAGGCTGAAACACTTTCTCGATCCACAAATTCCAGAGGAACAAGCAGGGTTCGTTAAAGGCAAAGGAACGCGGGAACAATTCCGGAACGTTCGCCAAATCATAGAGAAAAGTCGGGAATTTAACAGCCCTGTGTTAAAGTGTTTCATTGACTATACTAAGGCCTTTGATTGTGTGCAGTGGGATATGCTGTGGGAGGTGCTAAGGGACATGGGTGCGCCTCAGCATCTTGTTGACTTAATCCGATGCCTCTACATCAACAATCGCTCTTTCGTCAGAATAGACACCGACTGTTGAAATGTGTTCTCCATCAAGAAAGGCGTTAGACAGGTGTGCATCCTTTCACCCGTACTTTTCAATGTATACAGAGAGTATATAATTCGAAGACTCTTGAGGGCTGGGAAAGGTGTTTTGCTGTTGGTGGAAAGCGCATCTCCCATCTGCGCTACGCTGACAATACTGTTCTCATTGCTACAACATATTACGACATGAAGGAGATATTGCATAGATTGGAGATGGAGAGTGGCAAGTTGGGGCTTGCAATAAATAGGCAGAAAACTAAGCTTATGGTGATAGATCGTGTGGAAAAGCTATCGGGCGCTTACAGCATCCAAGGCATCGAAGTTGTGGATAGGTTCATTTATCTGGGGTATATTAATACTAAAGACAGCTGCGTCCCAGAAATAAAACGACGGATAGCAATGGCTCAAGATGCTATGACACGCTTGCAGAACATCTGGAAAAATCGTGGCATAAGTTATTAAACCAAAGCCCGTTTAGTCAGAGTATTTATTTTCCCCATTGTCCTCTATGGAGCTGAGACGTGGACAATCCGAGCAAGGAAAAGACAGAGGGTACACGCATTCGAAATCTGGTGCTGAAGGCGGATGCTCCGAATATCATGGACAGCCAAACGCACAAATGTGTCTATCCTTTCCCAACTGATATCAAGACCAGATTGTCTACAGTATGCCTACAGCGTGGATGGGCGATGGATCTTGTATATACGAGGCCGGTCGCCAACACGATGGTCTAACCAAGTGAAGGAATCTACGTCCTCAAGCCAATTTCAGCAGGTGATGATGGCAACTTTGGACCGGAATCGATGGAAGCAGATTGTCCGCTTAAAGGGGTCCAGTGACCACGATCCTCAATAATGAGGGACCGATTAAAGAAGAAGAAGAAGAATACACCTTGGCATTAATAAATGCTTTATAACTTGCAATTTAAACCCATTTAAGTTCTTAAACGATTTGAAGACTTTTATGGGATTACTGTACCCCTTTCTCACCCATGGGTATCATAAAAGTCTTGTATATAGGGGAAGATATTAACAGCAAAGCAAAGTAGGTAACCAGGTATAATATTATACCTATCTATTCTTGTCTGCTTGCTCTGCTCTTACAATAAAATACCTTAAAAATAATTAAATCTCGTTGTCCTAAAACTAAAGCATATTTTTATCTACTATTTATTATAGGCTTTTTGCTACAGGGCAAAGATATACTGAAAGTTCAACAAATACAAATCTTTATTTTATTTGTTGTGGTTCTGTTCCACTTGTACGTAATAAGTTTTTATTTAAACGTTTTTATTTGGTTTGAATTTAGAAATAACATTTCGCCTGAAAGAAACACCACAGGCTATAAATTGTTGACTAACTTACTACTAGCCCGGGCTTGTTTACCTAACCTAATAACCTGGTTGATTTCAACAGAAAACATGGAAAGTCTATTTTCAGTCTCTCAATATTCCATATATTAAGAAGCAAAGGAAAAAAGACATCTGCATTTTTGCGATTTACACTTTTTACCCGACTGTCGAAAGAGGGTAATGTGTTTATCAGTCTATGTATGTGTATATATATGTATGTTTGTTCCTTTATGGTGTTCCAAACGCGTTGACTGATTTTGATGTTTCTTACGTCAATCGATTCGTCTTAACCTTGCGAGTGTCACGCAAAAAAAGCGGATTTTGGGCGCCATATTGTTAGCCTAAATTCTTTTTTCTTCCATACCCATTGTATGGGATATCAAAATAAAGGGTGTTAAGAGGTGATTTAAAAAAATGAATAACACTTATATGTTTAAATGTAAAGAATTCGAAAAAAAATCTGTGTTAACTAAAACTTATAAATAAAAAAGTGAATTCAAAGATCTTTAAACCCTCGCTCGCAAATATTTAACGCTCTCCTGAAAACTGGTGATTTTGCAGATAGCCGTTTGTTCTTTGCTGCCATCGATATCATATAAATAGACAAGCTATTTATTCTATATAAAATGTAAACAACTTCGGTAACGTGAAAACACAAATCACCTAAATTGAATCAAAACTTAGATGAAGAACATTCTTCATCTAAGAATCAAAAGAACCACCGTTGACATTTGACATCTGTCTCAGATCAAGAGAATGATTCACGATGTTGTTAGTATATTTTTAGCTGAGCTATACATGGATAACATCGTGCTTGTAATACCTGAAGGGTAAGACAGATGTATTTCCATATTACACCATCTTTTCGTCAGATCGGGTGAATGGATCGGGATGAAATTTGACACAGAGATATATTATAGTCTGGAATAGCACATAGGATACTTTTTATCCCGGCAGTATATTCCGTTGGGATGATAAAACACATTTTACGCGGGCGAAGCAGAAGCTAGTACGGGAATAATTTAAAATTCTGCCAGTTCAATCTAGTGTTGTAATATTGTGAGCATTTTTAAGATTTTAGTACCTAGGTAGAAACTACTATACACAGTTTGGTTAGTTACCAAATCATGTTTTGAGACGGCAAAACAAAAAACCGGGAAATAGTAAAAATCGATGCTGTTTGTCAACTATGTGAGGGTTTCGGGTGTCAAATAAAAAAACTGTTTTACAAAAAAATACCATCGACTTCCAAATAAGAAAACTACAAAGTGAAAATAACTTTAATTTTGGCAGTCAGTGTCTTTGGTAGGTACCATTTTTTGCGTTAGGGACACCGACTTCCAAAAATAAAGTTTATTCGGCAGTATATTCCGTTGGGATGATAAAACACTTTTCACGCGGGCGAAGCCGCTGGCAGAAGCTAGTAGGAAGGAATAGTTGAAAATTCTGCCAGTTCAAGTCTAGTGATGTAATATTGTGAGCATGTTTAAGATTTTAGTACCTAGGTAGGAACTAAAATCTTAAAGCCCACACTGTAGTCCTATAGCTAGAGTGTCACTAACTGAACAAATAATGTTTTGAGACGGCAAAACAAAAAACCGCGATATAGTAAAAATCGATGCTGTTTGTCAACTATGTGAGGGTTTCGGGTGTCAAATAAAAAAACTATTTTACAAAAAAATACTATCAACTGCCAAATAAGAAAACTACAAAGTGAAAATAACATTATTTTTGGAAGTTGGTGTCTTTGGTAGGTACCATTTTTTTGCGTTATGGACACCGACTTCCAAATATAAAGTTATATTTCACTTTGTAGTTTTCTTATTTGGTAGTTGGAAGTATTATTTGTAAAAAAGTTATTTTATATTCAGTCACTTTTTAGTTGTACCTACCTAATAGGCAAGTAGTTAAGTAAAGTAAAATGCAAGAATAGATTACTCGAATATCATGAAACTGAACAAAACCGGTGACATGAGATGAGAGTGTACCAAGGTGAACTGTACACATCTGCGTACCCGCTCAGAGTGAACTGGCGCGATATTATGTTATGAAATGGTATAAACAATGAACAGACATGCAATTGCAGCAATCCCGACAGATTTGCCGTTACTTATTGAAGAGTCCTTTTGTATATTTTCGAAGTTCTTCTTCAGATCTGCATCAAATTAAAATGGGATCAATTTCGGAACACACTTTTTCCAACACAAAAATAATTTTCAAAATCGGTCCACGATTGACGGAGATATCGGTGAGGTGAACATACACAAAACAAAACATTATCTCGAACATAGAACCACCTCTTTTTTGGTAAGTCGGTTAAAATTAGATAAATATATAAATTACGTAATCTTGTAAAATATAGGTTTATAAACAATATTAGGCGTTTTTATTTTTTCCGGAATCTATTAATAGCAGAAAAAATGCTACTTTAAATACAGATCGATAAAGAATTTTTTTATGTTAACGGAAGTATTAAAACTCAAAATTGGCCAAATATATAATGCCATAAAGTGACACTCTAGCTATAGGCAGCTGCACAGTGGTCATCCTTCCACTGAGCACCTACTTTATTTTCTCTAATCTGAGGTACCTACATAATATTTCAGGCCAGTAACGGATGCATCAGCTTTTGGGTTAAAACCCTTAGCTAACCAAATTATTAGTAAAGCTAAGAGCTAATATTTTTGGTTTATTTACAAAGGAATGTACCTATCAATTTTACATATCATTCCTTCAATCGAGTCAACCTTGACTTCACCTTCCTCAGTCAAATTTGACAGTTATAGCTTTTTATTTGTTCACATTAACTTTCACGTCTCGAATGTTTTCTTCTCTTGTGACAACAACAAAACAGCCCTGATTCAGGGCACCTAAGTGGAGTTACCTTCAAAAGCACATAAAAGTGTTAGGTACACAAAGATAAATGAACTATTTGTATTAAAAATTTCCTCAAAAATAAATGTACTGAAAAGAGGAAAAGCATGAAAGACTGAATCTAATAACTAATCATAGGTACATACATATCATATCATATCATAGGTAGGTTTGCAATCAAGGTAAATTGTAAGAATGTCACATAGCTTGCTCTTTGTTGTAAATATTTATTTAGTAACTTTGTTTTTCAATTTAACCAGGCACAAATTGACATTAGATTTTTCACAATATTAGAGTTTATACCTTACTAAAATAACTACAATAATATATTTGAATGAACAATCAAATAATCTTAAATATCAAAGATTTATTTTATCTGTGGGCGTTTTAATTTTCTTTTTTAATTATTCTGGCTTAAATTACATCTGCTTAACCAATGTTATAACAGATTTAAAAAAAATCATCCAATTAGTCTGTTTTACTTTTTAATTAATGTTCGTCAGGGCCAGGACAAACATTGTGTTTATCCCTACTAATATTATAAATGCGAAAGTAACTCTGTCTGTCTGTCTTTCTGTCTGTCTGTCTGTCTGTCTGTCTGTCTTTGCTTCACGCCTAAACTACTGAACCGATTTGTGTGAAATTTGGTACAGACATAGTTTGGAACTTGAGAATGGACATAGGATAGTTTTTATTACAAAAAATAAAATATAAAATAAAATTTATTCCGGACATACAGCGCCATCTATTGGTCATGAGTCGGCATCAGAAGTCACTATTCCACGCGAACGAAGTCGCGGGCAAAAGCTAGTACTTTTTATAAAATGAAGTGTCCTCGGATTAGCCTGTTTGTAATTTAAACAAGACTCTGTTCTATGTTATTTTAGATTTGATAAAAGTTGTTTTAAAGTACCGTGCCTACTAGATACGATTCTGAAAAGCGACTGTTCCACGAATATGTTTACTAAAACTTTTAGATTAGTAGATTATTAATCAAGGGGATAAAGCAGTCTCTTCTGTCGCAGGTGACGATTTGAATCGCGAGCGTAACGAAGGACTCGATGTTTACTGCCGAGCGTAGCGAGGGTGTTAAAAACTTAAATCACGAGCGAAGCGAGGGATTTCAGTTCACCCAAGACTAAGACAGCTTTATCACCGAGGAAAATACTCTACTTTTCGTACCATTTGCAAAAAATTAACACAATAATAATATGAGATAAGCATTTATTAAAAATAATAACGTTTATGTATTTGAAGAAAACAAAAACGCGGCAAATTCCTAGACTTATATTTTTTTGTCGGAAAAGCAAAGGCATCAAGCTCATACGGCCTCGTTGGTTTTCGTAATTTTATTTAGTAATCATAACTGCATAATAAATGCGTATTCCTTTTTCAAAAAGATGTATATTGCTTTATATACAAACTCAATGGTGTAAACACAGATGTAGTTCAGTATACATTTCGGTAAGTATTCCAAATTTAAATCACATTCTCCCCCTAGAGGATGAATGAAATTCAGTACAATTTTCTTTCCCTGTTTATAACAGATTAAAAATCACTATTATTATGTTCGCTTTTTGTGGCATAGAATGTCACTTTTTTGAGCAAGTGGTACGAAAAGGTATTTACTTACTTATTTTATCACACAGAGTACCTCAGTGAGGCGGCGGATACGGCACAGCAACGGTACCATTCCGCCCAACTAGTGCTACTGGGGGACTTTAATGCCCACCACCAGGAGTGGCTCTTCCCATACCAGTGCACTGATCATGCTGGACGAGAGACGCGCAAGCTTGCGCTAGCGCTAAATCTCACCCAGCTGGTCCAGGGGGCAACGAGGGTGCCAGATGTTGATTCGCACACAGCCAATTGCTTGGACCTTCTGCTGACAAAAGATCCAGACCGATAATCAGTGTCGATATCTTCACCTTTGGGTAGTTCCGACCACTGTCTGGTGAAGTCTGTGTCGTTTACTCCCCGCTCGATCCCAGCCCAAAAGGCCCCCGGCGGGTATGGCGGTACAAGTCAGCAGATTGGGATGGGTGCGATTTTTCTTCGCATGCTATCCTTGGCAGCCCACTTGCTTCTCTTCGGACGATCCATCGTCGTGCGCTGATGCTGTGACAGATGTGTTGCGTCGGGGGATGAGTACTATATTCCATTCTCAGACGTAGCAATGCCTAGCGTCGACCGGCCATGGTTTGGAGCCGAGTGTAACCACCCCAACGCGGTTAAACACAAGGCCTACCAAGCATGGATCGATGCTCGAACGCGCAAGGCAAATGACGTGAGTCAGAAGAAGAGAGCCTTCAACACAGCTGCCAAGTCCTGCAAAAAGGTGATGTGAAGAGCACGGTTTGACCACATTAGCAGAATCGGGCGCAAACTTGCTTCATACCCAGGGGGTAGCAAAGCGTTTTGGTCCCTGGCTAAGTCGGTCGAATCAAACTTTTGTCGCCCCTCACTACCACTGCTGAAACCTGACGGGTCACTGGCCCACTCCGCTGAGGAGAAGTCAAACTTGTTTGCCTCCCTTTTTGCGGAATCTTCGCATCTGAATTCTGATGGCGCGCAACCACCTCCATCTCCTGATGGATGTGTGACGAGTATGTCGGACATTTGCATCCATCAAAAGGACGTCCGTAGGGTGCTGCGAAGCCTTGACGTGAACAAAGCGAGTGGCCCCGACGGGATACCAGCAATTGTCCTTAAAATCTGTGCACCTGAATTGTCTCCGATCTTGACACGCCTATATCGCCTTTCGATAGGGACTGGAAAAGTGCCGAAGGCTTGGAAGCAAGCCAATGTTCCACCCGTGCTGTGGTGTTCTGATTTACAGATCCATATTTTTTTACTCTATTTACAATTCATAACACTATACAAACCATACCTTCATATATTTTGGTATTTTATCAACTTTTGTAATTCATTTTTATGTTTTCTTTCTATTGCTATCATCTGAAAAGCATACTTTTAGTTATATCTGATTGTTTTAATATCTGAAACTTAAATTATATTGTTAATTTGTAATTCTTGCAATATTTTTCTACTGTGACATTTTCATCTGACATGACATCTGTCTGTCTATTTTATTTTTCCTAAAACCATAGACCGTATCATAGGTACCATGGACTAAACCTCCTTTAAGCTTAGGTTTACACTATTATAAGGGTAGCATAGACTGACCCCTTTGTGAACCGTTTTTTATTCGTTCTGGTCTTTATTTCTTAATTGAAATTTGAATTTGAAATGTAGATATATGACACAGAACGATGAAAAACGGGCGTCAATTTTTTGTTTCGGAATCTGAACTGAACGCCGAAAGTCTTTTTACTACTGAGTATTACAAAGTGTATCTTCTGATCTAAAAACTCCTGGAAAACTCTTAAACTTTATATCCAGCTTGTGAAAGAGTGATATTAATATCTATAAACTATAAATAAATCGCATTTGGTCTCTTAAAAGTATTATTACTGCCGACCCGCCCGATTGACTACCTACCGTACGCCTACGTATCTGCATACCAACCAGTGACCTGGCTGCCTGCGTATCTACTCTACATCCTGCCTATCCGATTGCCTGCCCTACACTACAGCCTACTACTGCATACCAACCTGTGTGTCTGCTTGTCCGTCGAGACTATAGCCAGCCTACTGTATGACTACTAATGCACACCAACCTGTGTGGCTGCTTGTCCGTCGAGGTACCTGATCACCACCTGCATACCTCGAGCATAGAAGAGTACCCGTCCGTCCTGCTGCCTGTCTAGCTGTCGAACGCAAGCAACCAACGACGTCTGAAGCCGGTCCCTCAGTTTATATCCTTTTCCTTAATTTTAATTTTAATTTTATTAACGTGGCTTACGTTTAGCTCCCTCTGAGCTAAACGTAACGCTACAGTGCACAAGAAGGGCAGTCGAGCTGACCCAGTCAACGACAGACCCATATCTAAAAAAAAAAAAAACAGTATAAACTCAAAACTATTCCCCTGGGGGTAGGCAGAAACTACAGAACGCCACCAGTCATGATCCTTATATACTCCTTTTTCTTCGTTTACGTTCATATATCATATAATAAGGTGTCCAAATAAAGTTTATTACAGAAATATAATATTTAATAAACGTCATGTGGTAGGTAGGGCAGTGCCGTCCCGTGTCACATCGGACAATATTGTCCCGCTGTGTTGACCGCGGGGTCCCGAAGAACGGGACTCTTGCCAGTCTCGTGAGTTTGCACTTTTATTGTGTTACTCTATAACGCTAAAACACATTCACTTACATATTTACCCGACTGCCGAAGGGGGATAATGTGTTTGTCAGTCTATGTATGTATATATGTATGTATGTTTGTTCCTATGTGGCGTTCTAGAGACCAAACGCGTTGGCCGATTTTGATGATTCTTACGTCAATCGATTCATCTTGCAAGTGTTACTGGCAACATTAAAATAGAAAAATGGCGGCTTTTGGGCGCTGTATTGTGGAGGCCCAATGTTTTTCTTACAACCCTATCGTGTGTGGTATCAAAATAAAGGGTTTTAAGAGGTGATTTCAAATATATATATCACTTATATGTTTAAATATATATGTTGCAAACATGAAGGCTATCTTCAATATACCTCGATCTTGTGGGCTTAACGTGGGTATGCTTGCACAAAGCAGGTAACTAATGTCGTTTTAGAGATAGTCCTTGGTCCAATTTTATCAAAGCAGCGGATTCGGCCACCAAGCATTTCGCTTTTTCTCAACCAAAACACTCTTTTTAACCGACTTTCCAAAAAGGAGGAGGTTCTATGTTCGACATTATGTTTGGATTTTTTTTTTGTTTGTTCACCGATATCTCCGTCAATTGTGGACCGATTTTGAAATGTTATTTTTGAAAAAGTATGTTCCGAAATTGGTCACATTTTAATTTGATTAAGATCTGATAAAGAACTTCGGAGATATACAACAGAACTCTTCAATAAATAACGGCAAATCTCTCGGGATTGCTGCAATCGCATGTCTGTTTAATGTTTATACCATTTCATAACATAACATCACGCCAGTATGCTCTTAAGGGGTACGCAGATCTCTCATTTCACCGGTTATGTTCAAGTTTCATGAAATCTATTCTGGCGTTATAGGTACCTTACTAAGTTGCCTATTAGGTAGGTACAACTAAAAAGCGAAAAAAAAAAACATTTTTTGCAAAAAAATTCTACCGACTTCCAAATACAAAACTACAAAGTGAAAAATAACTTTATTTTTGGAAGTCGGTGTCTTTCGTAGGTACCATTTATTGCGTTATGGACACCGTCTTCCAAAAATAAAGTTATTTTTCACTTTGTAGTTTTGTATTTGGAAGTCGGTAGTATTTTTTTCAAGATTCTCCCCTTTTGGCTACTTCACTTCTCAACTCTCTTCCTCACAACTCTTTTGCAACGCCGAAACGCGCCTCCGCGCGTTTCTTTTCTAACTCCACGAAAAACGTGGCGGAAGAACCCACTCAGAGTGCCTTTATAGACACCCCTGCTTTTTATTGGCTAAAGAACTCATCCGGAAAATTACCGCTTTTAAAACATCCAATCATAATCGTGTTTTTTGACATAAGAAGAATAAAGTGTTGTCAATCGAATAAAATCGAACTGAGGCTTGGATCAGAAGGTAAATGTTGCCAATTAAACAAAACCAAATCAATAAGTTTACAAGCGATATTTCTTTGTTCCTTATTATTAATCGTATACCTTCCTCCGATATATATAACTCGAAAAAAAAAATGTTATCTAAAATGTTATAAATAAAAAAAGTTAATTCAAAAATTCTATAAATCCGACTGCTTATGAAGCGATCTAAAAAGACGTAAACAAGAAGAAAATTATGCTGTGCAGTCGGAGGATACATATGATTTTGGTCACCTAGCTCGCGAATATTTATCCTTCGACTGCACAGCATGATTTTCTTCTTGTTTACGTCTTTTTAGTTCGTTTCTTAAGCAATCGGGTTTTCAGACTATTTTAATTAACGTTTTATTAAATATAGAACACGGAAGCACGTTTACCTGTCATTTGCAGATCTTTGAAAGTCGATCAGAAAATCTGACAATAGTCGTACCAATTAGATATACACAATTGTAATACTAGAAATAAAGATAAGTTAAATCAACCATCTTATAGATTAGCTAAAGTACACACATCTTCAGTGGGGTACTGTGTTAAATTCTATAACAAAATACCTTGTGAGATATTAAAACCAAATTAAAGAAAATTTAAAACAATAGTTAAAAGCACACTTTGTAAGCAAGCATATTACAAATTAGATGATTATATTCAAGATAAAAATGCTTGGAAACATGCTGGTCCTGCTCCATAGAGCAATCTTTAGTTCAGACAAAATCAAACTGGTTAATTTGTATAATATTCATAACTAGCTTCTGCCAGCGGCTTCGCCCGCGTGTACTATAACATATAAACGGAAGGTTTTCTTGAATCACTCTATCTATTATACCGCATCAAAATTCTTTGCGTATTTTTAAAGATCTAAGCGTACATATGAACAGACAGCGGGAAGCTACTTTGTTTTATAATATGTATAATGATAAGGATTAAAGTAACGTTTTATTTTTTAATTTATTTTCTCGTTTTGTTTAAAAAAATTTACTGATCACTGTTCCATTGTTGTTGAATTAGGTAATTTACCTATGTTTGCAATATTTGTAAGTATGTGAGAGAGAACCATGTTCCTATTTATCAAGTGAAGGAATTTACCATTTTGTGCTTGTAATACTTTATGCATATATGCAGTAAGTTTAGTAGTTCTGGGTGCATCGTTCTCACGTATATGAATTTGTTAATGTTTGTTAAATATTGTAGAACATTTATTTTTTTAAAAGAGTAAGTATGGAGTTTCTTGTGCGTAACAAGCTACTTTTCAGAATGTTAATAATTGTTAACGTTAAAAAGTGCCGCTTAATGGCCCAGTTGAAATAAATACATTTGAATTTGACTTTGATAAAGGGTACCGTGTTACGCAGCTACTGTGTTGTGGTGATCAGAAGCCTTAGTGCGAGGTTTTTAACATACACGATCGCGTTAACGTAAACCTTCTCTTATGTCATTTGTATACAAAAAAAGATGTTTCGTCGGATGAGCTGGCCCGAAGGGGCGCCAGTATGGCGGTGGTATGACCGGAACCTATCGTGCCACTATCCTTGGGTAACCTCCGCAATCTGGTAAGGAAACGCACCGAAGAACAACGCCACAAATTGTGGAATGACCACAGTGAGTGCAGGTTGGCCTAGGAGGCACTTCCCACTTTAGATGGCCGATAAAGCACAGTTTCATGCACAGCCGTAACGACTGGCCATGGGACTTTTAAGAAGCATACACATTTTTCGGTGACCCAGGTGCCGTACAGGGGATAGTTCGCAACACCAAGGCGCTCCTGGCATTTCTCGAGGAGCTGGGGTGGATCTAGTGAGGTAGATGAATCCCACTCGTACGCAAAATACGCGCGGACACCTTAACTTTAGAGGTTTCGCCTTACTTTCATTAGACGGCGCTTATCCACATTCAATACAAATTGACGTCTACGTTACCGCGATCGCGAGCACGAGTAAAAACTCGTAAAACCTCGAAGCCGACCAAATGAGGAAATTTAGATTAGTACTAAACATAAAATATTTATATTCAATACAAAGTAAGGCTACTGTTAGAAGAATCCCAATACTGCTAGATTAATGCTTGTATCCATTTCCTATTAAAATAAATGTACCATTGTGTTTGTTTCTGGAATTATCGATTTCCGTTTTACAGTTTTCAGAAACAAAAATTAATATTTTATAATTGTTTCCTCTTACAAGCTTTAAAAGGCCACAATTTAAATTTTTCCCTGGATATTTTAATGGCAGATTGTTTTCCTGGATCTATTTATAATCAAATACATATCTCATGTTCCTGACAACTCCAATAAGGTATCTACCATCTGCTACCAAAAGCCACCGTATATAATTTAATTTAAAAATTATTAGGCTCACAATTTCCGTGGTCTTAATAACACAACTTAGAAGCAAGCTAATTAATAATGTAGTGTAACCCGTATTCGCTAAGCGTCACGTATTAGTATACAATGGTATATCATCGGCAGTCGCATTTAGCGGATCTCTGAAATGGAAATATAGCGGGGAATGTCGGCGCGGGGAAAGCAACAAACGGTGACTGGCACAAGGGAACATTTTCATTTCCTTTCGCACATATTCACGAGGCGACGAAAAATATCTCAGTAACAATGGCTTCGTAATTTGGACGAGATGGCGCCCACGGAACAATACGTCAAATGACTCATTATTGTGGAGAAAAGCCTCGGGCAGGAATCATTCTTCTCCCGCGCACACAATGTGTGATGGGTGCGTGTGAATACCTCACAAACGTCACCTTAACACGGAAAAGTATAAAACACACAATAACCACCCTTATGTCACTATTCTTAAGGACCATCGAGATATAACGAGGCACTTCTTGAGTGTAAGTTCGCTTTTATTCAGTATTGAGAGGCAGTGGCCGCGCGCTTCCTCGCTAACCATTAGAAGCGAGTCGTGACCTATTCGAGAGCACTGCTGTTCCTGCCATTATAGTGAAATATGCAATTATACTGTCAGGCTTTTTTGTGGTGACAATAGAAGCACATTATTTTTATACCGTATATTATTATACCTACACATAACATAATATATAGGTACGTCGCGCGTCGGAGTCATTAATAATATAAGTACCAGCACACAATAGTTTGGATGTATGTATGTCCCTGATTACTTTAGTTTTAACGAGGTTACATTATTATTAGTCCTACAAGTAAAAACTTTCGCAAAAACCAACTTTATAAAAGTATTGTTCGGTTTCTTTCATTCCTCACACTTAAATATCGATGTTACTTGTCTTCAACGTGCCATTTACTTCGTTTTCTCGCTTCGTAACTTATCTGATCATTGTATTGTTCGACTATCAAGGGTGGTACTATTTATGTAGAATATGTAGATAGAATACAATATTACGTGTATGTTAGAGTAACAGCTGCGAAAGTTCGGGTTTTATTTCAGAGGTATTTCGGCTCGGTATTTTCAGTGGAACAGGTCGTGCATATTGTTTCGCTGGGACAATACGGCTCACGGCAGGTAATCTGTGCGAGGGCAAACACACGTCGTTTGTAATTAGCTATCTCACGTCGCCGCGACAAAAGGCAGGCGGGCCTAAAGCCATGGCCTTTGAGTCATGTTCCGGTAGGCGCGCTTCGTAAGCCATGCGTGTAGAATGGTGCTACGAGATACGCCGTAGCTTCTGCGAGCCTACGGCGTAGCAATTCATTTCAAGCACGTAGATTAAAATATTGCGACAGCGATTTTAATTTGAAACACCTTCGAGTTCTATGAGAAGTTTGCTTTGATGTCTAATATCATATATCTTTTTTTATGTTTTCAAGAACTAATTTCCTTTCAGTTCAACTTCAAAGGAATGTAGGTTAAGTTACAGTTAAAATAACTCGAAAACAAAAATATCTGCTGAATAATAAATTAAGTTTTATTTCCATCCATGAAAAATAATATTGGAAAAAGAGTTACGTGAGTAATTCATACTATGTATGTAATAACGCAAGGTTATAAAAGTAAATATCCTTGTTGATATAGACATCAAGGCTTAAATATTATATTTGATATTTAAACAGCCTTGAACGTTATCGCAAACAAATATTTTTACGTTATATTACGGGGTTAGAGTCAAAGAGAATTAATTTATATTACGAACCTAGAAGTTATTAAATATTTGTACCTTTTGCCTAAACATACATACATACCTAGATCTTAGCATTTGTATTAAGGGACTAGATTTGTGTGAGTCTTTGGTCACATTCAAATCGGGTCGATATGTTCGGGTTTCTGATAGCTCTTTGAATACCTTGTTACATCACAACTTTCTATAAATCAAATATACGTCTGTGAATACATTTCCATATGTAACGTTCTATAGAGACTGAGTGTATTCATCGTATTGATGAAAAGGAGATTCAACTAATTAGGCAGGAAGATAAAGGCATACTAATGAAAAGGAATCTAAATACGAATTAAATATCCGTACGTAGATATCAGCGTATCTTTTAATGTTATGCAATCATTTGAAAACCACCGCTTTTATTCTGACACAACGGTATTCACCGTCCAACTGACTGGCTGTGACGTCATTCTGATGCAACGGTACAAATATGCTATCACTAATGAACGCACGCCGGGCGCTACATGGAGAAGCGGGAGAGGAGTCGCAAGCCAGCGAAGTCCATAGTTAAGTCAGACGGGATGCTGTCCCAGCAGTATGCTGAGTGATAGCCGTTTTGCGCGGATTTGACGCATATTTTCTCAATTTATGTAATAATTGACGGCTGCCCCAGGCTCTGCCCGCGTACTTTATATCCTTATAAACTATAGCCTTTGTGTTATTCTGACGTATAAGCTATATTAATGCAAGATTTCCTCACAAACCTTCACCTTTTTTAACAATATTAATAGGAACAAATATATATTATGTTTTATTTGTAGTGCAAACAAACTATTTTTTTTTATCACCGACACCTTCACGAAAGTAATTACTAAAAGGTTAGGCAGAGATATAATTTGTTCTTCAAACCCCATTGATGGCGGTATACCCCAAGAGAGCATATCCTCATTTACCAGCATAATTCCAACTCTGAGACTGTTACCGGTTACCAATACCAAACCCAATTAAACTTTGTCAGTACTGGGATTCGAAGTCTGACCTCAAATTATTCAATGCGCGTATTCTGGAAATAACCCATGGACATAGACTGATAAAGTGTACAGTCAACACTAGAGATAGGTGTGCAGATATATACTTTATAGACACCAACCCGAGCTAAGCTACCATCAAGAAGAAATTAGAATGTTTCCTAATAGTTAAGTAGGTATTTACACTTATACATTATAATTTCTACGTGCAGGTACCCTAACTGACACACTATAAGTAATGGCCACCAATCTGAGTATGTCAAATGTTTCTAAAAAGTTGTTATAATACAATAATGACAAATGACCTGTGTAGTCTTTTAGGTATTCTCGTATTGATATGAAGCATAATTATGATGACAATGTTTCAAGCTGTGGTTAATAAAGATATCAATTTATTGGAGCGAGGTTGTAATTCCATGCCCAACTTCTGCAAGAGTTGGTTACCACAAGCAAAGTGGCGAGATATAGTAAAACCCGAAGAATCCTGTAGAAAACGATTTAGGACCAGAAAGAAAACAGCAGATGATTAAGAAAACAACATAAATTCACCACGGTAGAAGCTTTGTAATAATTGTTTCCCCCATAGTGCCTGCTTAATGAAATAATTTCTGCATACCAATCTCTCTTATTGGCTGTACCGAAGACAGAAAATCATGTACAATGTAGATAACGGATGGTTACTCGTACGGGTCGTTTGTGAACATTATTCAAAAAACGAATGGTTCAAGTTTATCAGCCAGTAGTGATTTTTTTTTCATCTTTCGCGTAGTTTTTGCCTGTTAACGATTTCTAGTTTCACGTCAGTCACGTCTGTGCCGATACGTGCCCCTATGCTACGATATCAATTTTGGGGTGAATTATTTTCTATAGTGTGGTTTATGAAAAAGTATAGGAAAAGTCTCGCTTTTACTCGTGGTTAATGCTAATAAGTAGTCAATTTTGAAACGTTTACTGTAAATCTGCAAACAAGTGCAATAAAACATGTTGCTCCTGCTCCTTATGGAATTCTTTAGTGTAGAAAAATCAAACTGGTTCATTTATATATTCATAATTATAGTATTGCTTTTTTCGTCACTTTTTTAAAGAAATTGACTCACACACAATGTTCCGTTTTTTTTTTTATTTTATTTTTTTTTATTTTTTTTTCTGTAAGTTGGTTTATACAAACACTTTTACATGTCGAACATATTTTTTAAAACTAGATGAGGTCGGCGTTTCCTATCTGACTACTCTGAGAAGAACGGCCGAAACAAACTCAGAGGTCACAGTCTCTTTTAAAGTCCAGACAAAATATTGGTTAGATCATGTGAAGACCATGTAGACTGATGTCTGAAATGGTCTTTTGAGGAAAGAACCAGTCAGATTGAGTGGACCTGTCCAGTCAGTGCACGCATTTGTCAATAACCGAGCAGCTCAACTCAGACTTTAAGGAGCTCAACGATTCGACGAACAATACCAAAGAAAGGACATTCGGGTGGGCCGCATAAACTACTCAAACTGCCAGACCATGATTAAAAACTAAGATAAATTTAAATTAAAATAAAAAAGAATGATCCACATAGTCTTCACACTCACAATAATTAATATAAAATAATATAATACTTTAAAAAGTAAATATTCTTGTCATTGCAAGAAAACCAAAAAAACAACAACAAAATTCACGGTGCAAAATATAATAAAAAAAACAAAATTAATTGGAGCAGCTCAATCCCAAGCCTTTTTGTCTTCAAGGTAATCTTTAGTTGTATAAAACGCTTTCTGGCACAACTTACGTTTAATAAAAGATTTTTCGTTGTTGTGTGAATTAGGTAATTAACCTATGTTTGCAATATTTGTAAGTATGTGAGAAACATGTTCCTATTTATCAAATTAATGAATTTACCTGTTAGTGCTTGTAATACTTTATACCTATACATATTATAGTAGTGTCAGTCTGGTTGCATCGTCCTCGTACGTATATAAATTAATGTATGTATGTTAATATTATAAAACAATTTTTTTTTAAGAGTGGGTTTGGAGTTCCTTATCCGTTCTCTCCATAACAAGCAACTTTGCCGAATGGACGGTAGAATCAGTTATTATTACTTTTAAATTTAAATATTTGTTTTTCAAAATTGCCGGTTAGTGGCCTGATTGAAATAAAGAATTTGACGGCTGTATTCCCCGCATAGCCCCCTCTTCGGGGAATACAGCCGGGTGAATAATGGGGGGAAGGGGTTCCCACATTTCGTCAGTTATGTAAGTCCGATGAAACAGGAGGCGAACCTATTGTCATCAACCGTGCACAAAGCCAGACTTCAGGTTGCTACTGAGAAATTCCATTGGAAACATTAATAATACTTTGCCCAACCAGGGCATCAAATCCAGGACTATACTATACAATCTATACTAACTACCCGTAACGACTGCCAAAAAACTGCTTCAATAAATAAATGGTTATTTATTTATTGAAAACATTATTCTTAAATTATGTATGTTTTTTTTAACATTATTAAACATTATTTATTAGCTATTTGTTTCTGCATAACCCAAATAGCAGCAAGTAGAAGTATTAAATAAATAAATAAAGTATGCACAGCATATATAATAAATACTGTGCAAAGTCGGACTTAATGTTTTCTCAGGCATTTTCTATCAGTCGACATTGGTAGTGAAAATACAGAACATGACAAGTGCAAATTATGCAAGTCTTTTGTCACTTAGTTTATCAAAAACCCAACTCTTATCTTTTCCAACATAGATTAATTATAGTTTGGTACTACATAGCCCCCCTAGCCAAGTTACAAACGTTTCGTATCGAATATCTTTCTCTAATCGTTAACGCCTTCTATTTGTTTGGTATGACCACTGACTTAACGTTCAGATGTGTCATTCCCATACATTGATTAGTTTTGTACTAGCGTTAGCGATTGTAGATTGTCAACTTGGCGACAAGTGAATTCCATTTTATAATAATACCTACTTGTATATTCCGGTTGTAACTCGTATTTATTCACGCTTTCGTAAAATTTTCGGTAACATAATGTGGGATTGGCGCCAGGATGTGACGTCATTGCCGGTTTGCAGGTTACGTCCATACAAATATTATACATTGTTTTATTACTATGTATGCCAAAATGCACGCCCCGCTACTTTCATTCAGTATTCATTAAAATTTAGTTAAATATTAAAAAAAAATGAAATCGACACATAATTGATTGTTTATTTTTGTAGTATAATATGTGTCGTTAGCGTTTTGTATTATGCAGTGAAAGGTAAGTAGGTAGTGGAATTGCTAACAATAATTAATTGAATCCATAGGAGACCAAAGTTTTGTAAATATCTTGATGAGTGTTTTTTTTTTAATTTATAAACATACCATAACACCTGACTTACTGTGAAAAAAGACACTCATTTTATCATCTCTGATATCAATACATCGGACATCGGAATACATCTGACTGATCAATATCAGTTCTCGATAACTCCCTGTTTGTGAAAAAGCATAATCCTTGCATATCTTGCAGTAGACACAAATTTATTAGGCTAAAATGTAACTCACGGAACTAAGCGAAACGAATCAAAATGGCTAGGCATCATTGAATTAAAAAAGTTTTCTGTTTGTCTCCAATCAAGTCCTAGTCTGTTAACGCCAACACACAATAAGCAAACTTGTTAATCTATATATGTGTGAAGCTGCTGCTGTCTCTTATACAGCTGAATTAGTTTATTATTTATTTATGTAAACACAACAATTAAACGAGAAAAGAAAGAATACAGATAGAAGAGCACAAAGATACTTATAGGTTGTGTTGTATTTATTATTAGTTATGACCAGTATGAAACGTAATCTTACTAATATCAGTGGTGTCTCATCCCATACAAAGAAACTGTCCCGACGTACTGTACTGATTATTCTGATTATTTGATTTATCTATCGATATCGATTGATTATTCGATGGTGATCTATCTATCGCCGTGGAACGGAACCGGACGCGATCGATTTACAAAAAATTATCGTTATAATCGGCACGGTTTCTTTGTATGGGGTGAGGCATCTGTATGCAAGTATTATAATATCTGTGCTAATATTATAAATGCGAAGGTTTGGATATAATATGTTTGTTACTCAATCACGCCAGACCGGCTGTACGAATCTGGATGAAATATGGTACAGAGATGTATTATAGTCTGGAATAGAACATAGGCTATTTTTAGCCCGGTATAATGTTCCCTTGGGATAAGAAAACACTTATCACACGGGCCAAGGCTAAGAAGCTAGTACCGGTATAAAAGGTATCCTATGTCTTAATCTCTTTCAAAAGTGAACCAACAGAGACACTACTTGGATGAAAACAAATCAATAGTTCAGAAAAAGGCCAAAACAATCTCACAAATCATGGAGGACATTATGAAAGCACTTCGTAACATTCAAAAAGAGTTGGATGAACAAAAACTCACCATACAAAAAAGCGGGGATAAAGTAACAGAACAAGTAACACAAAATATAACTAACATTGTGGAAGAAAAATTTAGAACATTAGAAGAAAAATATGACAACCTACAAATAAAAATAGAAAATCAAGAGAAACGTCTTTATTTCTTGGAAAAAAAAGTAGACAAAGAAAAGTTGTATTTTCCAGAATAGAAGTGAAGGAGGCATCATACTTAAACTTGTAAAATATTATTGTTGAATTTATCAAAAAATACTTTGATTTAAACATTGAACGAAGAGACATACAAGAAATAAAGAGAATTGGAAAGAAAGGAAAAAGACCTAGACCAATTGTTGACACTTTTTCTAATCTGGGATTAAAACACGATTTATTTAAACAAAAAAATACACTGAAAGACACAACATACTAAATAAAAGCAGACTATCCGCGTTATGTATTAAATAAAAGAAAAGAATTACAGGAGCAAATGAAGATTCAGAAAGAAAAAACTGCCATTATAAAGTACGATAAACTTATAATACTAGACAAAAACAGGAACACAACAAATAAGAGAAATCTCTCAATATCTCCTGAAATTATTAATATTCAAGAAAATAAAACAAAATGAATAAACAACAACAGTCTGGCTAAAAAACCAAGGTCTCAAGGTCAAATAGTGTCACCGAAGGAGCTATAAAACCAAGCATGTTGAGCTTCTTGACAAATAAAATACAACGAATAAAAATGCATAGCAACTACCCCGCTCTCTTCACACCGATACCACACATAAATCATCATCATCATCATCATCATATCAGCCGCAAGACGTCCACTGCTGGACATAGGCCTCCCCCAAGCGTCGCCACATTGACCGGTCCCGTGCGTCCCGCATCCAGCGGATCCCTGCAACCTTGACCAGGTCATCGGTCCATCTGGTGGGAGGCCTTCCAACGCAACGTCTTGCGGTTCGCGGTCGCCACTCCAGAACCTTTCTGCCCCATCGGCCATTCGTTCTGCGAGCAATGTGGCCTGCCCACTGCCACTTAAGTTTGGCAATTCTTCGGGCTATGTCGGTAACCTTGGTTCTCTTGCGGATCTCTACATTTCTGATTCGATCACGTAAGAAAACGCCGAGCATAGCGCTCTCCATTGCCCTTTGGGTGACTGTAAGCTTTCTGATGAGGCCCATTGTGAGCGACCACGTCTCAGAGCCATAGGTCATAACTGGCAACACACACTGGTCATAGACTTTCGTCTTGAGACACTGTGGTAAGTTGGACGTGAAGATACCGCGCAACTTCCCGAACGCTGCCCAGCTGAGTCGGATTCGACGGTTGACCTCTTTCTCGAAGTTGGCCCTACCCAACTGGATCGTTTGTACCAGGTAGACATAGTCATCCACAACTTCGGTGTAGAGTCTCCGACCCTGATAGGAGTGGGTGTGACATGGGCATTCAACATCACCTTGGTTTTGTCCATGTTCATCCTAAGACCCACTCTTTCGGAAGCTCTACTGAGGTCATCGAGCATTGTATTGAGGTCCTCCATATTCTCAGCCATGACCACTATATCGTCGGCAAACCGAAGGTGAGTGATGTACTCGCCATTGACGTTGATGCCTAGCCCTCTCCAGTCCAGAGCCTTGAAGACATCCTCCAGTGCAGCGGTGAACAGTTTCGGAGATATGACATCTCCCTGCCACACATCAATAAAAAACAAAAAAAAAAAACCAACCCGGCTGGTCACCGTGGAAGATTACGACCAAAACCCTCCAAAGATACAAAACCCATACTCAACCTCAAAAACTTCGAAAAATAACACAAAGATAAGCCGTCAATTAAAAATTATAACATAATGAAGAATGTTTAAGTAAAATTAACTATGATATTATGGGAATATCGGAAGTTAGACGACAGGGCAACAAAATAGAAGAACACAACACCTTTATGGAAGTCAGACCTGGGATTTCTCTACAAAAGCTATGAATTAAATCAATACATGTCCAAGAGGTTCAGAGCGAAGCATGTTAAACATAAAGAAAATGGATAAAATAAGACACACAAAGATAAGATACATCACTAAAGTTCCAAATGCTTTGACTTTTGCTCAAAAACTGAAATGGCATTGGGCTGGTCATGTAGCGAGAATGCCTGACAGAAGGTGGACCACACGAGTTACCCAGTGTGAAGGATCACCAGTCAAGAGTGGGAAAGGGAGAATCTTAGCCCGCTGGGAAGATGATCTGAAAAGATCAGCTGGCATAAACTGGTGCTCCATAGCACAAGACCGACAAAAATGGACATCTATGAAGAAGGCCTTTACCCAAACCGGGGTTCCTGTTAATTTATAAATATTTTAAAACATACTTATAATACTAACATAATTCTATGATAATCTCACTAAAACAAATCAAATTTGTGATAACTGTAATATTATTACTACCAACTATTGTTATACAAGAAATAAAAAGGCTTATTATTATTATGTCTTAATCTAGGTAATGGTTTACCAGTCCCAAGTTTCACCCAAATCCATTTAGCCTTTGAGGAGTGATTGATTGAAAAATATCACTCATAGGATAGAAGGTAATCGACCGCATGACTCATCATAGCGTCAGCAGCCAAGCTCAGTTTTTTGCACTACATCAACCTATGTCCCCATCGATCTCCGGTGCCATACGTTACGTCATTTTTGCCCCATATATTACGCGCGCGGACCCCTCAGTGCGGCCGTGGCAAACAAATACGACCATAAAGTAAAGTCGCATAGACAACATGTTATCAATCTGAGTTGTAACCTGGGTCTATGCGGGTGGGACTGCGGATAGAGTTGCGTTGAAAAATGCTGTAAATGCGTTGATTTTTTTGGCATGTTATGATGTTAGAAGTTATGTTAAAGCATTCGGTAAAGGGACTGTATTCTTTCAAAAAGAAACTGCAACTTTTATAACAGTATGATTAATTAGTAAAATATGTTTATATTTTACTGACTTGCATGGTTTGAAACTCGCCTAGTTTGTTATTAAATTACCCGTCAGTAGATTATCGCACATCAACGATAAAGGATGACAATTGATTCAATTGGTTCCATAGATGCGCTTGCAACTGCTTTAGTCTAAAATTATAGGTTTGAGATAATACGGCGGTAAAAACTGACTGTTTCTTAAATTGCTGCTACGGATTTATTTCATTGATAGAAAGCTGCACTATCGCTGAGTGCAGTAGGGTATTTTTATACCGCATGCAAAACGTATGGTTTCTGTGGGTCACGAGACCGGAGCCGCGGGCAAAACTTATATTAAAAATATCTGTTAAACTTTTCTACTGGGCATTTAATATTGATTGATTTTTGATATATAATAGAGATTGTTTAGTAATATTCGCAAAATGCTTACAATTATTAGAGCGTTAATAAAATACCTCCATTAGCGTGTGACATGTAAAAAGAGAGAGGGCGCCATCAGTGCACCAGAGATGTGGCACAGAACAGACTCACTAGGGTTGCGTGCAATATATATATGTATTTGTTAGTAAAATATATCAAACCGCTTAATTATGCTGTATCTGACTGGGAAAGGAAAACAGTTCAGATGTCCGTTACCCGTTGACAAGCAAGCATTGGTATCGTACCAAACAGACAAATGGACATGCTTTAAATCCACAGAGCACTGCAACTACCACAGACGTCATTGTAAACAACTTTCCATACAAACGAAGCTTGTCAGTGAATGTCACCGTTTACTCACAGAAACCAAAAGACCGTGACAATTCTGACTATATATTCCAGGTTAAGCAAAGGTTTTTGCCGTTTTTGTGGTGACCGAGTAGAATGGAGGGCCTTCAAACTGACTAAGAATAATCTTAAGGAGCCGAAACTTGTTCTATATGTTTTCCTAAATATTATTAACAGTGGCGTCTCTAGTCACGTTCCGTCTTCATCATCATTATCAGCCTTATAATGTTCCCATTGCTGGGACACAGGCATCCTCTCTGTGAGAGAGGTAATGGGCCTTAATCCACCAAGAGGGCCCAGTGCGGTTTGATGAATGTCAAATTTCTTCGAATGTTTGGTTCTAGGACATGCCGGTTTCCTCAAGACTATGTCACGTTCCGTACTCTGTGTTTACTTTACATCCGATGCGATGCCATGTTCCTACTATATATAAATATTTTGATGTTTCGATACGCGCCGCCGATCTGTTTTTAGTTTCCGTTTTGTTACACAATGTTTGTATTTATTGTGATTGTTCGCTGTGCTTTATAGTACGAGAATGGCGTGACACGATTGATTTTTCAGGGATTTTCAATGTTTTCTCGTGCTATGTGAGAATAGTTTATTTAGTTTACATGATCAAACAGAACGTAGCGAGTATGACTGCTCAGAGTGCACTTATTAGATTTGCAATTAGATTGTACAATTAGAAAATAAAATAGTTGTAGGTACTGTGAGCTCAAATAATAAGTAAAAATTACTTTTCACTTGTATTGACTCAAAAACGTGCGGCAAACGGCAAACTCTAAGGCGGCTTTTACAGAACTGATAAACAAAGCTGAACAAAAACATCTTCAAATATTTTCCTAACGTTCTGATTTCAATCTCCTTCCAAAACTACATAGTTATCTGTTGCCAGTTTTATAATAGACAAGGAGGTTCCCTCTAAATAGGTGACAGGTATTAGGTCCTCACAGTACCTAATACCTGTTCCAAGGTTCTAGATAAGTGGCATTCGATGTCAGTGAAGGCAGCCTCTGGACAATAAATATAGGTATTTCTACTTTGATCCTTTTCAAAAGTTAATGATCCGCAAAGTTTATTCGAAAATGGGGGCCTAACGGTTTATCTTATAAAATTTTAGCAGAATGAGACTGCGATGAGATTGTGAACAATCTCAAATATAGCTACGGGAATTGTTCCTGTGAATCCATATTGTTTAAATCAATGCCGTATACATTTCCAATATGTACCATTAATTATTGTTACAGTCTAGCTCTTCTATTATTATAGACCCTATTATATAGGCACCCAAATGCCACATACAGATACAAAACAATAATGACAATAGGCAGACATCGAATCCACGACCCGTGACCCTGTCGTTTCTAACCAAAGGTAGACACTGCGCCATTAGGGTCGTCAAATGCCAATGATTCCTGTATTACTTATGTATGAAGGTGCAATCTGGAGCAAGCCTTTGCATAGATACACTAAGGGAAATTGATTTCGATTAACTTAGGGTTAAATGACGAGGCGATTGAGTGGGCTAGTCATTGTTTTTGTGTAAAGGGTTTAAGTTCGTGGTAGGTAGATATGGCAATTCGACTTATCTTACATCTTACTATCACAGTTAATGTTATAAAGGCGGAGTGTGTGTGTGTTTGTATGTTTGTTGCTTCTTCGCGATTAAACGGCTGGACGGATCTGGATGAAACTTGGCACAGAAATTGATTATAGTCTGGTATAGCGCATAGGCTTCTTTTTCAGTTTTATCCCGGTGTCATGTTGCTTGAATAATCGTCATCGCCACGCTTTCGATGGTAGAATGTCACTTGTCTAGGGCCTCAGAATATGGATGATGACGGAGTAGGAAACAGCAAATTCTATTTAGACCGCCGGTTAAATTATCAAAAAATATTGGACACGTATTATTTTTTTATTCAGATCAATAAAAAATCACCAAGATAAAGTGCATCAAAGTTCGTGAGTGAATTTCATGTGAAGTAACTTCTATGTAAAAAGTGTGCCAAGGCAGGACGTCATCCGATATTTCAACGCACAGTATCGTCATATTTTTTTTGTTAACGTGACAAAAGGAAAAATACGTGTTCAATATTTTTTGGCAATCTAACTGAAGGACTGAAAATATTCATCATCCATTTGAAGTTGAGTAATTGTCAAACTCTACTATAGTCTGAAAACTGTAAAACTTTAGTATTGACAAGTTTTTAACGCTTAATACTCAATTAAGAAACTTGGCCTAAAACAGATGTGCCTAGGATAAAAAAATACCCAAATTTTGTGGTCACAATCAACAAAACATAGACTTAACAAATTCTTCGAAATATTTCTCACCTCACATACAAGAACAACCGTACGATCAACATTACTCTACATTAGAGACAAAACTCCTCTACGACCCGAGCTCCGAAAAAGTGTAGATGAAATAAGTACTCGTAATACGTTCACCAATATCTGAAATGCCAAGCTATAACATCATATGAAATGACAACGATGGGACGGGAGCGTTAGAAAATAGCTTCCCGCAGATTGATGGAGGGCTTTTTCTGTCACGACAGCACGGCCCCACGTGACACTACGTTTTTCCAGATTTTTCAACTCATTGTTTGTAGTGTCCCCGTATTTCTGGGAATGATGACGTCAATATTTCCAAGTTTTGCATTTGATTTTGTTGTTGGCGTGTTTTCTCGCTCTTCAATCATTATGACTTCACAAGCTTTTATATAAATTGCTTTGTTAGTAAGTTAGTTAGTGGGGGTTATGATCACATATAAGATCACACATAGTATAATATGTGTATGTTTATATATAAGCTTATGTATAGTATTTAATATAGTAATATATATATATATATATTAATGTAGCATTACACCACAGACTACCCCCTGTTTTATTCTTAGTTATTAACGTCCATCTAAAGGTTGTCTGGTAGATATCGCTGTCAGCGATAAGGCCGCCTTTGTACCCGTAGAAATAAGTATAATTGTAAAAGAGATGTGTAACTTTAGTTTTTGGTGTACAATAAAGTATATTCTATTCTAATCTATTCTATTCTATTCTATAAAACAATTATTGCCAACGGATTACTGATACGAGTTTGATTTGGACAATGCACGGTCGTGGGGTCTCATCCCATACAAGGAAACTGTCCCGACGTATCTTTATATCGCTGTGGGACGGAACCGAACACGATCGATTTACAAAAAAAGATCGGTATAATCAGATGAAAACGCTAGTTACGTGGCACGGTTTCTTTTTATGGGATGAGGCATCTGTATGTTAGTATTATATTATCTGTGGCACGGTTATCAAAAAATAATGTTTTTATTTAAATTAATAATTTTATTTTTTTGAATTTGCCTTGTTAGTTAATGCATGAGTCAAATCTTGTAACCTAATTTTGAAACAGTTAGGTATCCTGAACCGATTCAGCAAAAAAATTGCACGCGAGTTTGGTTTGGATGACAATGCACGGTTACCTAAGTCACAGATAATATAATACTAGCATACAGATGCCTCATTTCATACAAAGAAACCATGCAGACGTCACAAGCGTTTTTCGTCTGATTATACTGATTATTTTATAAGTACTTTAATCGCGTTCGGTTGCGTTCCACAGTTATAGATAGTGTTAGCAGAGACTCGGCAAGTAAAAGTGGTTCGTGACAATTTTTTCCCTTAAATACAGTGATGATTTATTTTATAGTATTTTTTGCACAGAGTCATTGTACCCAATTTATTATATTTGTTACAAAACAAATTTAAAAAATCGAGTGGCATGCCTTAGAAACTGTAAACCGCGCCATCTATTGGAATCAATTTTAACCGTTCAAATAATTTTTGAAATGTTAATTAAGAGCCTATATTCCATAATTTTGTGCTTAGGAGAGTTAATCGACCAAGAACATACAATGTTTATGATCAATTATAGAAAATGTAAATTTTACACATACCTAATTCTATTATTTGAACGATACTTATTTGAAATAAATTTTCTTTGCTAGCGCTGGGACCCCGTGCCTAAGTTTCATTACTCTAAATCCAACATGGCGGACTCCCAAAGATGGAAGCACCACATGATATCGGAATCACAAGAAAAGGATTGCTGAGAGGAATAAGAATAAGCTTGTTTTTTAAGAGGTTTTCTTAATTAATTATTCATTAGTATAATTGTAATGTGAGCGTTTCCTCGAATGAACAATCTTCCGAGAAACACGATTTGATTTGGTGTCTCAACCATTACGTTAATATGGCCGATCGGTTTAATTCAAATAGTGTTTTTGGGAATAAGGTCATTCAATTACTATGACAAATACTCGTTTCTCGTATTGGTGATGTAACAATAGAGGTATGGTTTTTTGTTTGTGTGTATAAGGAAGTAGTGTGCTATAAGCACAATAGAGGAGTATTTATATTTACTGAGAAAATATACATAGTGCGAAAGTAAATAATTGTCTTACAATAAATTGATTTTGTCGAAAACCGAGAGTAAACTACCCAGTTTACTTTTGTTTTTTTTTTGGATTATACCGCTTGTTCAAAAAATCTGCTCTTCTGGACATTTTTGTTAGCATATACTGATTCAACAAAAAGCTGATGTTTTTTTTGTTTTGCATGAATACTTTAATTGAATGTTTTGAAAAAGATGAAGAAGAAGAGGATGAATAACAGAGGATGAGGATAGAGATTGAGGATTTGATTCGGGATTTGAGATATGGGGATGTATGGATAGTCTTGTTTTCATAGGCTATATACTACGGGTATGAACTCCTTCAATTTCAGTGTATAAGTTCGTAAACCAATGTACCAGGGAGTGTCATCTTTAAAATCAGTCATCCAGAATCCAGACGGATGGCTGGCACCCGATGTGTACTCGTCAGATCGATCGTTATCCACAGTTATGACCTGTCTATATCGTTTATATACCGGTGGAAGGAACACTCTATTGGGGAGAAAATTACAATTCGGTTCGCATGAGAGGGGCTTCTGGGAGGCGAAAGTCAACTCTGCCGAACATAGAAATCAAATAGCATTTGCTAGGAGCTTCGCTTTTGTGAAGATTACCTCATGAGAAAATTCTACCTAGAAAAAAAATATCCTATGTCCCTATCCAGGCCATTGTGTATTCATGTTCCCAACCAAACCCAGCCATGGAGGCGTGATTGATTTACAAACATACATATTTTTATATTTCCAATATTAGGAACGTGACAGGAACCATTATCAAATATCGCTTCTGCGACTCTGTAATCCTTTTAAAAAATGCCTGGCGTCTTTTAGGCACCAACCAAAAGATAAGGTGACACTAATTTCAGGGTATCATAATAAACATTACTTTTAATTTCCCACTTATAATCGTGACAATCTAACAAGTCCGATGACGTTTCTCATTTTACATGTCGCGATAACTTTGTATGAACGTCTACGCAAAATAAAATTCATAATTTTAATTAAATACTATGTTACCCAAACACTATAACAACGAGTATCATTCGTAAGCATCAAGTTTGACTTATTTAACGTATTTTTATAGCTGTCAAAGCCGACTTCTGAGATTGTCATACATTGGTATCGTATGTAAAATTGTTATAACTGCTATACGACTATTAAGTCACACAGAACGGCAAACTGTCAACAACAACATGGACTTGATGTAAAGCCTAATGCTTCATAAAAAAATAAAAATCTGGTTTCACACTCGAGTGCCACGCTGTAGTAACAGGCGCGATTCCCGCCGGTATTCTAATGCCGCGGTATCTTTATTGGGCATATTTTTCGATTTCCCGGAGTGTACACCCGCCGATTTGATTTACGGATCAAAGGTCAAACAATATCGAAATAAAGCAACATGTATATGTATAGCATAGTGCGCTGATTCGTACAAGTCATTTACTCTGATTAATGACTGGCTGGAAAAGGAATTACTTTAAAGCTATGGGATTGGTGGTGGGTCCGAGTAGGTTTGTGGCAAAATGTTTTGACGGACAGTTTGTGACCGTTATATTCTATCCTGTAAATCGTAGGTAAATCATGAGAAAAATAATAAGCTGCTCAAGTCCATTAGCAATTACTTTTAGACAACAAATATTTTCGTTATGAATTACATTGTTGTAAAAATGGTTGTATTTTATATTTTCAGCTCTAAATTCTCTAAATTCCTCGTCATCATATTTTTAAATTCACTATCCGAATCTTTGAAAAATACAAGTTGCCGAGTTAAATTCTCGTTCAGTATAAATGTTAAACGCTTAAATTTAATAAATAAAGGGTCTGGAATGATTACTTCGAAAAGTAATTTTAGGATAGTTTACCTACGTACCTACGTCTAGGTACCCGATCTACAATTTGAGGTCAAATCTAGCTCTTACAGAGCGAAAACAAACACGTATTTTCCTTGCAATGGCATTTCAATATCCCCAGAGCCGAATCTTCATACAAAAAAATGTCCGTTTTAATAAAAGTCTTACATAATTTCGCCGGCGTATCTATTGTTTGTGGAACAAAAGTACGTGTAATATCATAGTGCAAGCTTCATTTCATCTAGCCATTGTTTTTGTTGCATATTTTGTTACAACTTTTGCATGCTACCTGAAATATTATTTTTGAATAGTGTACAGTCGGTGGGTGAAGTGTTCATGAAAGACAAAGACAAGACAAAGATATTATATTTCAACTAGGCCACCAATCGGCACTTTTGAACGTTAGATACATTCAAATTTACAAGGAATAAAAATTGATTCTACCGAACCGAAAAGCACCGAACATTGCTCTAGGGGATAAAATTAACTTTGCCGTTCGAAAACTGTTTTCCCCATACTTCAATAGATATAGGTCGCGGTCAGTTTACCAACTGCAAATAAGTTAATATCTGTTTTTGATGTAGGTACAAATTTGCAGTTTTCAGATTTTTTCCTTTATTTGTGCTGTAAGACATTGCGTCTGACCAAATTTCATGATTCTTGGTCAACGGGAATTACCCTTTTGGTTTTGATTCCCTTAAGATTACTCAAATATGCGACATAAACGGTTATATCTTTTGATCGCGATGATTTAGAAGTTTGATTTTTTCACAGCTGCAAGTGATTGCATTTTTGAGTATATCTTATTAATTTCCAGGTGTTTCAGAGAAAAAGGTCTTAACACAGGGACAGACATACAGATACAGGCAACGAAGTGATTCTATAAAAGTTCCTTTTGAGGATAGGAACCCTAAAAATACATCGCTCAAGTTGCTTGACCGTCCTTCTACTACCGAAATTAACCCTAGAATTCTTGATAGGGATTTGAAGTTGAGTAGTAAAACCCTATTTGAAGTTGGGTAGTCAAACTCTACTACCCGAAAAACTGAAAATTTTGACTCTGAAGTTGGGTTAGACACGTTCTTAATTCCAAAAACTCAATTCTAAAACAGGCCCTTACCCATGAATTGGCTACGTATACATTACTTATGTAGTCATCCATGAATGGTCTTTTACGATACCCAAAAGCAGCTGTAGATAAAATAAATTAGGCAGCTTTTTCCACTTGTAACACAGCTATTACTAATCAATATGCCAAACGTGATGATTACCGCAATTTTATCTTTAGCTGCTCATCGTAGCGGTCAGCGAGCAGCATTCGACCTAATGCGATAATTAATGCTGATAAGTGTGTCTTGGGGGAGGCAAAGTAGGTGAGCTCGTCATTGATCGAGTCTGACGGCCGTCAGCGCTGAGCCGAGCGATTCTATCGATGAACGAGCTTGCGGCGACCGTCAGAGCCGATGGTCAGCGTCGTTCAGCGTCGGTCAGTGTCGGTCAGAGTGACTTTATCAGCCTAAAGGGTGTTGTTGAGAGCCATCCTTCCTTCTCTGATAATTGCCGAAAAATTTGGTTTCCTCTCCATTTTCATTATTTTCCTCATACAGTGAACTCCCCTCTGTAATCAAAATGTAATTGATTTTAAAGCTATTTAAATTGGATTTCTTTTTCCTGTTATGTACGATTATTAAGAATCAACATAGAACTGTGCTAACTTTGAACAATTTTAGTAATAAAAACCTACATTATGGCAAAAAAACGTATTTTTTTTTTTTGTGTTTTTGGTGAATATTTAAAATGCCGTCACAGACCAAATACTTTTATTATAATGTACCAATATACTCATAATGTTTTATATCCAAACGGTTAATTTTAATACTGAAAGGGCGTACAGTGCCCTCCGTGTCCAGTACAATAATGCGTTTCGGGCGGTGTTGGGGCTGCCCCGTTTCTGTAGCGCATCAGGGATGTTCGCAATGGCGCGCACTGATTGTTTTTACGCTGCTATGCGTAAACGTTGTGCGTACCTGGTGCGCCGGGTGCGGGCCAGCCCCAATACCATCCTGGCAATGATCGCTGACAGACTAGACTGCCCTTATGTCCGGCATGGATGTGGCAAGCATGTTGCGGTTCCAATGCCGGTTAGAAAACTATAATATTTATGTTTTTATTTTATTGTGTAATTTTAATTTAAATGACATTTTTAATTTAATTTATTTTTAATGTATAAAATTTTGATTATTGTATTTTATTCGATTTTAATTAATGTGACTGCGTGTGCTGCTATTGTTGTTATTATGTTATGAGTCTGTGTTACTTGAAATAAATGAATTTGTAATTTGAAACTACTATTATAAACGTGAAAGTTGGTGAGGATGGATGGATGGATGGACGTTTGTTACTCTTTCACGCAAAAACTACTGAACGGATTTTGATGAAACTATAGCTATAGCGTACAAAATATAGTTTATACATCAGAATAACACATAGGTTATAATTTATAAAGATAATGGAGCAAGTACTAATACCATGCGGGCGGAGCCGCGTGCGGCAGCTAGTATTATTCTTCTGTATTTAAGGATATTCAAAATAAAACACTGCAAATCACAGAGACTCGTGTAATGGCCAACAACCGACTGGCTAAACAAGCCTTCCCTCATATATGTATTTATCAGATATACCACATTCCTCCACCACTATTTTAAAAATACCTATTATTAAAACTTATAATTTTACTGGTTCCTAGTTTTTTTATCGGATACCGGCGGACAACTTGAGGTTCCTGATATGTTTTATTGCTTGAATGAGACTGACTTAAGTCAGGCAAGCCTGCGTCCACAAACTCATCATCCGAGACCGTTTCCGTTTCCTCTTCCCTATCCTCTCGCGCAGGAGACGTGGGGCAGGCAGAAACCTGTTCTGGTGATGTCAGAACCGGTTCAGATACTAAACCAGCGTCCCGCTCGTTTGACTGACTGGTCATCTTAGGGGAGCAATATCCAAAAACACTAACATCATCATTCGGTTCAAATGATGAGTTTCCTTTGTACGCCAGTAACTGATCAACATGTTTCTTTACATTTATATTTTCATCTGGAATATAAACTGAAAACATTCGAGATCCTAAACATTCATTCACTGTGCCCTGTTTCCAAATATGTTTAGTACCATTATTAAAATATTGTTTCAGTAAAACTTTGTCGCCAACAGAGAAACTTCTTTTGCCACCAAACTGTTTACATTGGTTCATTTGTGCTTTCATTACATTTTCGCTTTGGCCACGGACGACGAGGATGTTGTTATACCTTGTAACGGAAGTTTTAATGAATCGAGTCTGCACAGCAAAGGACGTCCATACATCAATTGCGCTGGAGAAAATCATGTAGTCAAATGTATTGAATTTCTATAATCGAAAGAAAATTTAATTAAATCTTTCACAAATACAGTTTGTGTTAAGTTATTGTTTAAAATGGCTTTCAAACCATTTTTTACGGTTCTGACACTGTTCTTTGTCTGCCCATTCGACATAGCATGATACGGCGCGCCCGTCAAGTGTTACATCCCATCCTCGTCACCAAATGTTCTGTATTTAAGGATATTCTAAATAAAACACTGCAAATCACATAGACTCGTGTAATGGCCAACAACCAACTGGCTTGACCAGCCTACCCACATATATGTATTTATCAGATATACCACAATTATAAATGCGAAGGTTTGGATGGATGGATGTATGTTTGTCACTCAATTACGCCAAAACGGCTGAACGGGTCTGGATGAAATTTGGCACAGAGATAGACTCTAAACTGGAATAGCAGATAGGCTTTTTTGTCCTGGTATAATGTTCCCTTGGTATGATAAAATACTATACACACGGGCGAAGCCGCTGGCAGAAGCTAGTTAATAAAGGATAGTATCTAAACTAGCGAAAATAAATTCAAATTAAAGGGGAAATAAAACTTAATATGGCTTACTAAAATACTAAGTGGGCGACAAACAGTGGGCGAATACAAATGTTTAAAACAGCGACTTGAAAATAAAAGTTTGTCGACGGAGCGTGGACGTGGCTCCTTTTTCTGTCTGCAGGGTTTCAAGTAACCTAACATGAAGGAGATGACGGGAGCTAAGTCCGCTCGCTTTGCTTGCTCACTTCAGTTCCCGTCAGCCCCTTCAAACCTAACCTATCCGTCTCGGGGTGCCCTAAGTTCCAGAGCTCGCTTCGCTCGCTCTTGGACTAACTCGTTAATAAAACGAATACTCCCGAACGCCCGCGCTGCACAGCAATGTCACCTGGTCGGTTATTCTGCTATTTTCGAAAGAATTATATGCTATAATAAAAAAATAGAACCCGAAATACAATTAAAGTATGTATATTATTACCGCAGCTCACAAAATCCTCCTAAAAGATATTACTTAAACCTGATGAACAATTAATTACTTAGTATAATAGTCGCCCATTCAGTATATTTTTCACCCGATTAAATATTGCCTGTTAATAAATCATCATCAATACATATAATAAATATGTAGAAAAGTCGTTTTTGTACATTGAAGATATTAAAAAAAAATAGCCAGGGTGTTAAAGGATAACCAACAGTACCCATTGCCAGCATTTGTGAATTTTTTGTCTGTTTATCTGTTTCTCTGTTTATTTGTGCACGCATCACGTTAAATGTAGGAAACCAATTTAGATAACTTTTATATATAAAAATTATGCGTAACTTGAAGTATTACTTAGTTTTGGTTTCATCGCAATCGGTTCACTCTATCAAAAGTTAAATGAATTTAAATTGGTCTAAAAGTAAAATATTACAACACGCAATTCAGATACTCGGACAGCTGAACTCTATATACGAAAGATGGCGTTGTGCATATGACGTCATTTTCTGAATGGCGGTTATAAGATTCTCCGCTAAAAAGACCCTAGAAAAAAAAATGGTAGGTTGGTAGGGTAGGTAGCAAGCCAAGTAGCGTAGGCAGGTAGGTAGAGTAGATAGCAAGTCAAGTAGGGTAGGCAGGTAGGCTGGGAGTATCAACTCTATACGTCGAATCAACGACATACCTTCAAGAGCTATTTCAAGTGCGGCTAGAGTAAAAATAATAATTTGGGACCAAGCACGAGACAAAAAAAAATACGTTTTATGACGTTTCAGGTCTCTAATCATACTACTAATGCCAATGATGACGTTGTCGTTTGTTCAATGTGGTTCGTAATTTAGCCGCCGCTACTGCTCGTCTGAATAGCCTAATGATACACGTGGTGGCTTACTACGCCCAAGGTTCGAGACTCCACTATGGATAGTTTTTTTTAACCGACTTTCCAAAAAGAAGGAGGTTCTATGTTCGACATTAGTTTTTTTTTTGTGTATGTTCATCGATATCTCCGTCAATTGTGGACCGATTTTGAAAATTATTTTGTTTTAAAGAGTGTGTTCCGAAATTGATCCCATTTTTATTTGGTGAAGATCTGAAGAAGAACTTAGGAGATATACAACAAAACTCTTCAATAAATAACGGCAAATCTCTCGGGATTGCTGCATTCACATTTTTTTTTATTTTTTATACCATTTCATAACATAAAATCACGCCAGTACGCTCTAAAGGGGTACGCGGATGTGAACAGATCACCTTGGTACACTCTCATTTCATCGGTTAGGTTCAGTTTTATGATATTCGGGTAATCTGTTCTGGCATTATCGGTACCTTACTAAACTACTTGCCTATTAGGTAGGTATAACTGAAAAGTGAAAAATAAAAAAAACCTTTCGACAAAAAAATACTACCGACTTGCAAATAAGAAAACTACAAACTGAAATATAACTTTATTTTTGGGAGTCGGTGTCCATAACGAATAAAATTGGTCCCTACCAAAGACACGGACTTCCAAAAATAAAATTATTTATCACTTTGTAGTTTTATTATTTGCAAGTCGGTAGTATTTTTATGTAAAAGATTTTTTATATTTTCGTTTCGGTCTGGTGTTCTGGAGTGCTACAAGATAGCGCGCAGCAAGACTGTCTTTACTTCTTTTTGTATGAAGTCGATATTCTTATTCTTATATCTCCCTAGAGTATTCTGTGCAGGTAGGTAAGTTAGGTAGGTAGGCAGTTGACGGGAGCGAAACCGCGGCAACAACTAATACCTAATATTAGAAAGGCTTTTTTAGAGCTGTCATTTAGTTTCACCTATCCCGGTGGTTGATTGTATTTAGGTAATGAAAGTTTCCAAGTTATGTTTGACTCAGTTCCCGGTGTTCGATTGAGCTGAAATTTTGCACATAGATATATATCTCGTGACAATACAAGATTGTATTGGAAAAACTTATTTTTGGTGAAATAACCTATGAAAGCTTGTTATGTTTGGCATTTTCAGTTTTTCACGACACGTAGGCAATACTACTAACTAGGCTTTTCTGTACGTTTCCCGTTACCCTTTTGTAAGTCGACCCCGTATTGGGTTATTCAGTTCAGTACTCTACTGGATTACTTACTCGACCAGTGTAAACTGAGCTTTAAGGACAAGCCAGCGCCTTCAGCTGGCAGTAATTAAATAAGTTGGTAGATATACAGCCGCTGTGCTGCCCCGTTGTAACACGACTACTTTGTACTTGTTGCCTAGTAATTAGGACATTAGCGCTGTCCCTCAAAACCTAACGACTTGCTGTTCAAATTTGCATACAATTACCCATTTATAGTGGAAGCAGTTCCGTTCAGATTGTTCTGTAAGTTAAGGAATTATCTTGTCAGCGTTGAAAATAGATTTTACTACGAAACGTTTTGTATTTTTACGGGGTATTTGAATTAGCGAACCAGTGGAAACAGCGTTTAAATTGAAGGACTATTTTAAAATGTGCTACCTTACTTAAGGATTGAAAATCCTACTTTTTATCCAATTATCGCTAGTCTCATTAACAACTCAAACAGGTTATCTAATATCCTACGGTGTGTAACCGACCTTGTTTTATTTCTTTTTGCAATTATCACCAGTTTGATACTTTGTTGAAAATTTCAACGAGGAAAGCGTATAATGACGAGCAAATTGTTTTATGAAAATGGAAATTAAAAAAAGTTTAACGTTTTCAGGAAAATTTCCGAGTAATATAGTCATACTTTTAAACGATTCTAAACGCAAAGAATGCTGAAATAATGAATAACCTAACCACTCGTTATTTCGTATGATGTCTTTTAAATCTGTGTTGATAATAGTAAAATTGGTATTATTGCCATTATAAACGTAAATGTTGACAATAAAGTCCCTTTCCTCGGGCATATTTTTTGTTAACAAGGGTATTTGTTCCCTTGATATACAAATATTTCTGCGACCGTTGTCAGCATTTATTGGGACCCATTTTATTTGCAATGGTCCGTATTAAGTTTTCAATCGATGTGCGTCCTAATTTGCATAATCTGAATGCAAGCATGTCTTTTGTTACACTAACGAAGGATTTCAATAATCCACCATAGCGTCGTATTTTCGGTGAAGCAGGTATAACGTCCGTGGATGCTGGGCACGTACTCAACTTTCAGCGGAGAATCGGCCGATGCCTGCAAAAGTTAACCCAAGTGTCATTCGCCCTGCACCGAGGAAGAATTCTTTGCCCCACTTGTCAAACTATATTTCCGTCCTTTTTCTATAGCTGTTAGGTATTCTTTTTTACATAGGTTGGTATATATATTTGTGAGATCACAGTCGCAAGGGAAATTACGTAAAGGTGCTTGTGTCAAATTGCTCAATATCACGGGGATAGAAAAGAATCCTAATACACACGTATTAGCGTGGTTACAGGGATGGTCGTATATTCAGTATAGCTGCTGCTCACGCTGATAGAAACAAAATTGGTGTTGTGTGTGTCGGTGATAAATGTAAATCACTTGTATTCTGTTCACGAGAACTTTTGTATAAGTAAATTAAAACTTGGTCACGTTTCCCTCTTTTCCAAATTATCTCGTCGTTGCTCGTCCAACCAATTCCCAGTATTTGTTGGATAGTTATAAAGTTATAATGAATACACGCACTTTGTGTGCCGGTAACTTAGCATGCGAATCTCTTTTATATTTTACAGCTGTTTTAGTGCAGAGGTTGGCGCCGGCCAACAGCGCGCATGAATAAATCACTCAATATGAAAATGGAGTGATTTGTGATGAGTCTGTGTGTACAGCGTTGTGTTGTTTGGCAGTCGGAGCACGTCGCCAAGTTCTAGCACTCGGTGGCTTTCTGGCTACCAGATATTTGTCAGTGCTCGGGCGTACTAAGTATATCGGACGCAAGTCGCTCTTATAAGACTTGGCAATATATTTGTACTGTTCAGAAAGCACAGGTTACAAATAACATAGTTTTTTATGCAAATTGTTATTACTTTCTTTCTTGATTTCTTCGGAGCGAGCTTAAATGTTTTATTTGTTTTTTATGGAACCTAAAAGTTAAGAATGAGCAGCCAGCAGGGAAGAGACACATAACATTTTTAAGTGGACTATTTATATGCCATGATTTCGCTGAGTATTATTTCAAATTTCTTTGTTCTTGGCTCGGGGCGCGTACAGTGATAATGTGTAAACGTGAGTTAAATACAACTGTAGTGCATTAACAGTGACCGCCTTTTGGCACTAGTCACACAAGAGAGCACATTATAGTTTGCATGCATACAAGTCACTAACTCGCGAGTTCTTCTCATACAATTTTTTTCTACGTTTCACGTGGTCAGTGTTTTTATTCCATTTGCAAGAATTTCACGATGAAGTGACCTTTTCATCGAAAATATGGAACCATATTTTTATACGACTCCTATTGATAACAAATGTATCAGCGTTAAGTCTTTTATTTCCCTATAAAATATGAACACTGAAACTGAAGGAAAATGGACCATATCTTTCTTGTGTCAAAGTAAATATATCTACAGACCTTATCATAAAATAACCTTAAATTTTATACTGATTTTTGATCGCTCGTATAAAATATAGATCAGTATTTTTATCTTTTCTACTTTATTAGCATACTTAATAACTAAATTCATTAAGTATGGAAATTACGGGCGATGTTATTTTTATTTACTTACCTGGTCTACCTCAAGACATTGTGTATAAAATTATGGCATGGAAAAGTTTTCCAGTCCTCATGAAATATTCCTAAATTATACACTCTATTACAAAAATAAAGTAGTATTATCCTGTTTACTCAATCAATTCGTAAATAAGGTAATCTGTGTAGAACTAGTTGTTTCAAGTTTCTGAGAAATCTTGTCTCGTTATTATTTTCTAGGTAGGAACGTACAAGTTGAGCGAGGCTGAATGGCGGATAGTTTTATTACAAATTCGGGCTCCGGCTGACGAGTTAGCGTATGAAAGGCGTAGAGAAAGCTTTTCCGAAGACTTGAGCCTTGAATGCGTCCGACGGCACAACTTTCCGACTCTTCCAGTTCTTCCCTTTCACGCAACATCGAGCAAGTTTAATTAAAAACATTCCCTTAATATCAACCATTTTCAAAGCAGAACATCGAAAAGTTTTTATGTTTATTCGAAAAAGTACATTTCAAATTAAATGCTTGTTCTGAAGTTAGGCGTTTATGTTACTCGGGGTTTTCTTGTCCGATACACTATGATTTACAAGAGAACAGTTCGTGATTTCTTTAGCGTGATTTTAAGGCGCAAGATAAAATTTTATTGATATAAGTTCAGTTTATATTTTTCTTTAAATTTTACTACCGTTTATTTATGTTTTATTTTTATTGGTCTGCATAAAAAAGCAGTGGCACTGGTAACTATCGTTAAATTTAAGTTCCGCTGGTCATAGCGTTCACTATTTTTTGTGGCGTGCTTCGTCCACATTCAATACAAACGTGTGAAACAAAACAATTTTGAATGTTTGTGATTTATTGAAAAATATTTTTTTATGTTTTAAAAACAATTCGTACGGCTCATAGGCGACACATGACACAATATACAAAACAATATTATAATTTAGTGCTAACTAAACTGAGTGCTACATACGCTAAATTGCGTAAAAAAGCGGGCGATGAGTCCTGTGAAATATTGTTTTTAGTATACTACATCACCACTACTGAATGCCCTGAAGGATAAATAGAGGTGTAATATGTAGTACAGCCACAAATTGGCATTTTTATAATCCAAAGTCCGATGTAAAAATGGGTGACACGAATCCCTGCTAACACCAGCAAAGCGGAAAACCTTGTCTACCCGTAAGGAATAAAATCACAAATTAAATAGAGATATTTGTATGAGAAGCAGCAGAATCCATTCGACCTTTTCTTTGCCCCAGATCGACCATTTTCCGGGGGCAATTATTTCCTACGAGCGCACGTCTCTAAAGTAACATACTATTTATACAGCGTGCCCAGTATATCTCGACACCTCGCGACAGCGCTACTTGTGAATCCTATAGTCAATAACGTGTCAAAACACAACATCGAGTATAGTTTCTTTATTAACCACGTGTCAAGATACATTGGGCGCTCTCTTCAACCGTTTTCGGTGTCGTTATCTCAATTCTGTGAATGTGTAATCTGAGCATTGATGATATTTCAATGCTTTCGCCGTGATTGGAATATTTTTACACATAATCTCCCAGTATTTTGAAAGCGATTCTTTAATTTTTTAAATCTTTTAAGATATGCCTTTGGGTTTCAGTTCCAGGTAATGTAAAAGACAACTTTTTGTTTTTAATTCCAGCAAAACTGACCAAAATGGTGCCCTCTTTTAAATTAGTCAGGAGTTTTATGAGCGCTTTTTAATTGGAATAATTTTAAATCCGTATAACAAGATACCTGCTACGAAAATATCTCACACCTTCGACATTCACTCCTTATTGATAATCTTTCAATGTCTGTCTATCTCATCAACGAAAGGAAAAAGCGTGAATAATCCATCATTTACTCATATACGTATATTGGATTTCCTTTCCTCTCAACATAACACCGAAGTCCATATTGTCTAACAAAAGATCCATTTCGTGGCACATTTTGTTTTATATCAATACTGATTTAGTTCCGTATTATTGATATGAAGATTAAACTAGAAGGCTGAAGGCTTTGAGCTCACAATGCGGATCCAATAACGTAATCCATAGATATTAGATAGATATCGCTGAGATGGTAGATATCGCTGTCAGCGATAAGACCGCCTTAGTACCCGTATAATTAAGTTTTTCTTATAAAATAGATGTATAACTTTTATGGTGTACAATAAAGTATATTATATTCTATTCTATTCTAATCCTGAATAACGATCTTTCATATCAATACAGTACGTCAGTTTGTTTCCGATCAAATGGCTTGTATATCCAGTGGCTTCATGAAAAGCCGAACAAGACACAAAGGGGGCGAAGATAATCCGTGTAAATCTTCAAGCATACAAATGCGATCTCACCGGCCAGACGGATACGTTTGCTGATCTCTTTCGGAGAGTTGCCATCATATATCATTCTGAAATGTAGCTAATTATCAATTTTGCAAGATCATCTTTGTAGGTTTGTATAATGTGAAGGGGATTATAAAGGAAATTCTTGTATATTTTTCAATCATGAAAAATTCTGTGGTATAAGTTATCCGAAATAGTTGAGAATTCATCAGACCACCTGCCTGGTAACTACGGCGTAAAAATACATGTATGTAGTCGTGAGAAAACATTCGACTTGGACGTTTTCATTAACTCGAGATGGGGGGCGGACGGACGGACATACTGACAGACGGATGGACAGGTGAACTTTATTGTGAAAAACTAATTGGAAAAGAAAGACGTAGGTCCCGGTAACAGATTGTTCAATAGAAATATTATGGTGAAGTTACAAGCATAAAGGCTTAAAAAACTTGAATATCTAACAAGGAAAGGTACCCAACTGTCCAGCTCAGATTTGATTTATTTTGATAAATGTTAGAGAGTAGTCTAAAATGACAGGCATGTTTTTTTTTTGTTGCCTTCAAGGGAAAGGAGTGAGCCAGCAGTACCTATCTTTCATTGCGAGTTGTCGTAAAAGAGTAATATACTGGATACTAGCACTTTGTTACAGGAATAGTCGATGGTTAACGGTAAACTGGTACGTGTACTGAGTTCTAGTATTGTATAACGGGTCGTAGTAATAAAACACCCAGATTTATTTAACAGAATTTGTGAAGTATTCTGTAAAACTAGCTGTAATTAATTTTAAACCAAGTGCATCATGCAAACTTTAATGTTTTGAAGTACAGAAAATATATAACAGATAAATGGGTAATGAAACAAACAGTTTGACTGTACTTCACGTTTGTAGCCTCTGTATTAAATTATCATTGCGAGTTCGTATTACCAAAGGAAGACAATGATTCCCAAAACGCATACTTTTCCTGGCATATCTGAAGGAATGTCTCTTTTATGCCCATATGGAATATTCCATATCCACTCACTGGCATATCGATATCATGTTTCGACTCGGTCCTTTTACATTAATGGTGTTGGCTTATGGCTATGGTTAAATACAGCGCAACGCTTTTTATTTTGTTTCTGTTTTATACGTATGTAGCTGGTATTATGAGAGTGAACTAATACGTGGGAGGTGTAGGTAAACTCAATATAAATTTTCATTAGTCTATATTGTCCTACAATGGCCAAAGGCCTCGCCCATATCCTTCCCCGTATTATATCCAATATTATAAAAGTAAGATTTCGATTCGACTAAAATATTCGTATCATCATCTACCTGTCCTTATCCCATGTTACTTGGGGTCGGCGCAACATCTTCTTTTCGTCCATACCGTCCTGTCCACCGTCACGCTATTACTAATCCCTTTTCCTTCATATCACTCCTCACACAGTCCATTCATCTTTACTATAACCTTCCTTTCCCTCTCCATACATCCATCCATATTTATAGTCAACTCTTTTTGTAAACTGCATTGCATCCCTCCTCATCAGGCATCACATGACCATACCAGGACAAACAGTTTCCTTTCAACTTTTCTGTCAGTGGCGCGACTATCAAATTTCCTCTAATGTACACATTTCTCACTTTATCCATTCTCGTCACTCCGCATATCCATCTCAACATTCGAAAAAAAACAACCAAAGGCTTAAGCGAGATTTAAATAAGGTTTTCTAGATAAACCAAAACAAATGCTTTGTAAAATATAAAACAGATATCTAACCTATTCTTACAACCTAACACTGGCACCGACACTCACAGTCAGAAGCCGCAATACCCCTCTTTCCTATGGCAATCACGAATGTGGCATTTCCCACTATCTAATCAATACACTCGTTGGGCAAAGCCTATGATTGGCTAACAACAACATTCTAGGAAGTAAGAATAATAAGGCATTATTTATTCAACAACATTATATCCAACTAGCTCTACCCCGAGGCTTCGCTCCCGTGGTTTGATTTAGATAATTATAATCATACAGTTTTACCTCTTTATAATGTTAGTTAAGATTAAATTGAAAAACAAGGAGCGATACATAGATTAATGCCTGCATAAGTATGTACGTATACATTTTTCTTTCAGTATTATTCACAGGAACATGATTCTATTACGGTGTAACGCTCCGCTGCTCGCTAACTAGATAACAAGAGTATTGGATCCGTGCCCTCGTGAATATTTTAACTGCCTTATCTTACCTTCGTTTACTTTCGCTCCTTCTTTCCTTTGAATAATCCAGACTGCCGTGATAGGAATCTCTGCAGGAACGGTGTGTTTATGCAACTGTATGGAATCTTTTGTTTATATTTTTTGCGAACCCAAGGAATATAAGCCACATCTTGTTTTACAACTACGATTTCCAAATATTCTACAGTTTACCTAGAAAGTAGTGTAGAAATACATGGGTCGTTACAGGAATCGGTGCGGGCGCACGGATCTCAAAACGATACCGCATTGCTACAGCGCTGAAATCTGCGTTACGGCGTAGCAAACTGTGCTACAATGTGAGGTCGCTACGAGTTTAGAACTTTTAAGTTCTCGAAAGCTAATCGAATACACAAAGTTATGTATGACTTTAGCCAAGAAAAAGCGTTAGTCGCTTATTGTTCCCAAATATTTCAAGGAATTTAATTGCTCGTTCAATTCGAGGGTTGACCTTTTCTCGAAGTTGGACCAACCCAACTTGATAATTTGTTTGTCCTAGGTAAACATAATCGTCAACAACTACTTTGGAATTCCCGATCTTGATGTGAGTGGGTGTTGCGTGGCTATTGAACACGACCGTGATTTGTTTGGTCCAAGTTCATTTCAAGACACTTTTTCGGAAGCTCTACTGAGGTGAGCTAGTCCCAAAATACTTATATTCATACCATAGTCTTTGCTGACTCAAGCGATGCTGGGACGGATTACTTAATGTAAACGACCAAAAAAAAGAAAAAGAAAATTATACACCTACATTCGCCGGAGGGGTACGCAATACGCAGTAGTTTATAGTATTTTTGGGACAATCCCACCGCACTATTCCCAAACCACTGCAACACCTGAAAACCAGAATCAACAGTGGTGACCACCAGCAAAGCGCCGAGGCAATGAAGCACGACGAAGTCCCGAAGAATTAATTTTACTGTCTTGGATCCCGCAACGAAATTAATCAGAAAATAATAATGGGTAGTGTATAGTACACCTATATTTGGCCAGAATATACCTATGTTGCAGACACAAACAAGCAATATCGTAATAACCCAATTTGCAACACAACTTGCCATCCCCTATTAACCCAAACATTATCTATTATAGATAATTAATTATTTATTATTGTATTTTAAGGTGTACAATAAAGCATATAATAAATAAATAAATATCTATACACCTGGATCCACCTACAAATTTCTAAGCTCATCGATCAGTTAGCTTTTGGCAATGCTTGCTGTTCCCGAGGCGCCCAGATTTGGCGATTCTCCAATAACCAGCACACGATTTGGACATAATCTCACACTACTGGAAGTCCAACAGCCCGTGCTAAAAAATATTTGCTGGTCCAGTAACCTTGCTGAGGAATTGGCAACATTTGGCGCCGTGTGCACATAAATAATGCATGATACTCGAATAATTTGTGTATGAATGTTATGGTCCTGTTTATGGCCGAATGCGATTTGTTTTTGAACTATTATTGTTGTTGTGGTGGGTTCATGGATGTGGTTGTTGAGTTATTATTTCGTGTTTTAGTGATGATTTTCTCTGATTTACGGTAAAGAAAAACATTGGAAGAATGTTGATCTCATCAATAATTGTGATCCGACTCAGAGACTGTTGACACTACATTGATGACGTTTGGAAGGATGATTAGTTCTATGAATCTCTAAACAACGGTGGAGTATAATAATTGGTAGTCGCAAAAAATGTGCCTGTAAGTTTAGAAATTAAAAAAATAAAGTTGTATGACTGTAAACTTTCGTTAAAAACATACAGTGGTTTATGAGATAACGGATATTTTTGGTTATAACCGCAGACACTACTTGGTGATTCACAGATTCTCGGCGAAGTACGTGTTTGGGAAAATTTTAATCTCAACTACGGAAACCTTTGGTTGGTTCGACACCACCAGCCCCTGGCCGGTTTATTCCCTTTTTTTAAGGGTTATTGGACGATTCGACCGAATTTAACTCGCCCGAATCGGGCGAATCGACCACTATTAAAAATATTCATTCTTCTGAGTCGATTCGCTCGAAGTTAATTTATCGGTGGGCGAATCGATCACTCCAAAATTATTTAGTAGGCGCCCAAATTTTATTTTAGAGAACAAAAAATATAAAAGTACAGTCGTGCTTACCGGTCACGGAAATAATATGAAGAATTAATCGAGGTTAATAGATATTTTACTTGAATCTAGGAAAGCAATGCATTATATAAGTAATAACCACATTAAACGTGGAGATATGTAAGTTAGATAAGATAGTGACAAAATAATAAGAGAGAGAAAGCAATATACGCTTCAAAAATAAATTAAAAGAAAGCTCTATACGCTATCAGCTCATTCCGGTACCGGTGAATACTATTACTATTGTTTAATTTATTTATTTTGTTTCCGAACGCATTCAACCCGAATCTTTTCAAAGTTAGAGTGAACAGGCTTCTTCTGGGTAAGCTGTTTCTGTCACCTATGACCTAGACTAGAGTCAAGAGCAAACCCACCACAAATAAAAATAAAAAATAATGAAATAAAAATAAGTACCAGGAGATTATAATCATGAGATGGCTAGGCTGGAATCATGAGCGGTAAAAAGAGTACCAGACGATTTTCGATTCTGAAGTCCTAGTCCTCCGTTAGTCTCTACCGCTCATGATACTAGCCATGCAAATACTTCTTCATGATTGTGGTCTCTTGGTGATTTTCCTTCTGATAGATCTAGACACGCGGCAACGTGTCAAGCCAAGTTCAAGCAAAAAAGGAACTGGTGACGTAGCTGCTGTGTGTAATATTACACGAACCATTTGGAGCCACTTTTGTCATCTTAATAACTCAAAATCTATTTAACATAAACTCATGAAATTTGGTTTATGTATTAAAATCACTAAAATGAATTATAAACCGAAATTATATAAATGTAGCTCAAACGGTTATTTAGATACTAACGTCCAAAAATCGTCATTTTTATCACTGACTGACCTATAGATCAAAACTCTAACCCAGTTCCAGATGACCTAGAAAGTTCAAATATGGCATTCAGATAGTTAATTGGAATACACAGGAATAAATCTGAAACTAGTAATTTTTAATAAATTTATTTTTCAATAAATTGATTATATTAGGAACACTTACCTAAAGTGCCTGTAATGTAAGAATTAGCAATGAAAATTGATGACAGCTGATTTTTATGTGATTTTTAATGACTTCACGTGAATATATAACGAGTGGAATACCACCCTTAACTCTATAACGAGTCAAGACCAAGTTTCAGATATTAAGTAATGTATATGTTAATTAACAGTGAACAATTCCCTATTTGCTTAGCATATGCTATTACTATCCACAAATCGCAAGGCCTTAGCCTTGACAGTGCTCTTCTCGACACAGGCTCCTCTATATTTCGTAAAGGGCAGACTTACGTTGGACTCTCCAGAGTTAAAACCTTAGATGGAGTACATCTTATCAATTTAGATCCAAATCAAATCAAGGTACAAGGGAGCTCTATTGTAGAGTACAACTGCCTGCGCACTTTATACCGCCCCAACTTGGCCAAATTAAGGATAAACAGAAACCGCGTAAAAAGAGACCCGGGTACTGAATGGGCAATTCACTCAAACGTTTCAAAGGTACAAGAAAATATAGATAACAACACAAAAAAGACAATTATACCCCGTAAACGTAAGAAAATACAGTAGATTAACAAAAACCATTTGGTATTCATTTTATTATGAATAAGTACCCACTAATCATTTCTGTACAAAAAGTAATGATATCCCATCAAAAACATAAATGTGAAAAAGGCAGCCAAGTTCAATACTAGGAATATGCGCGGTTGTTGATAACTCTGACAAAAGAATTAAGATCTAAATGGGTGCCAAGTACTGTATTCTGAAATTTATTTACAAGAACATAAAACATTCTAAAATAAATTTAAAAACACAATTTCATGCTTTTTCTGCTACAAAAATATTTGCTGTTTTAAAATATAACTTCTTAAATTTGAATAGTCGAATTATTTACATAAAGCGGATAACTTAAAATAAATTTTAGCTCATGATTTGATTTGGCTAATTTTGAGAAGGACCGATCCTTCCATAATGTCCAGTTTGGTTTTGAACCAATTCAGCCCCTGAAAACAACTGACAATTTTATAATAGAGGGACCCAATAACATTTCCCCTTGATTGAATTTAGAATCTTAAGGAACACACCTAAATTGGTCATCCCTGGATCAATATGTTAGCGGCCTGTTCAATTATTAGGCACTAGCTTCAGCAAGCGGCTTCGCCCGAGTGCTGGTTGAAAATTAATAGAATATGACATACTGCCATGTTAAAAAGTATCCAATATTCTTATTCAGGACATGATTTGCTAGACATCTCAATCCTATCAGCTGTTAAAACAAGCAGACAGACAAATAGAGTTACTTTCGCATTTATGATATTAATTAATATGGATCAAAGAGAGTTGCTGGAAATTAAAGTCGATTGAGAAATTACATTTAGAAACTCAGATTCGAAAAATATGCATAGTTTAGTTAAACTAAAGACTGAAATTATCAGATTGTTTGTTTGTTTGATTGTAATTCCTTCGAAACAAATAGAAAACTGCACTATCCATCTATTAAATACGGTTAGTTACTTTTTATCTCGAAAAAAACACTTTTCTTGTGGTATGTCCACTAGAGTGAAGCCGACGTAATATCTTTGTTGATTTTCCGTGTATAATATAATTATAGTTTGGATGGATGTATGTTTTTTACTTAATCACATAAGAACTGCTAAACGGATATGGATGATACAGAGATACATTATAGTCTCTATACTTTATTATTATTAGTCTCTATACGACTGTATAAATTATGCCAGTTTGTGACAAAGAAAAATAAACGAGATATTGTAATATGCGGTGACTTGAACATTGATACTTTAAAGCGTAATAATACAACACTAGATCTAGAATGTATTTTGCTTAACTTCAATTTTAAATTAGTAATTAATCAGCCAACTAGACTATCCAGTAAAACATGCATAGACAATTTTGCGCATAATTTAGGTAAAAAATGTAAATATGACGTATACGATTTTGCTTTATCTGACCACACCTGTCAAATTCTCAAGTGTCCGGTGAAAAGGATATGTGTTTTACAGCATTGGTATGTTAAACGCCGGGACTACAATCAAGAAAATATGAATAAGTTCAGGGAGTGTTTACAAAATGTTTCTTTATCGGAAATATATAAACTTGACGATCCGAATACGGCCTATAATCTATTTCTGGAGACATTTACCCTAATGTATAATTTATGGTTTCCATTAAAACGTATAGAATTAAGCGTACACAAGAGACCACAATGGATATCGCGAGGAATTAAAACGTGCAGTAAAAATAAAAGAACTCTTCTGTGGCGTACGAACGCAATGAAAAACGTAAACTAGAATTCAAAAGATATACAGCAATATATAAAAAAAATATCAAATTAACACAACGTGCTCAGAACAGCTATAAAATCAAAGCATCATCTAACAAGTCAAAATCTACTTGGGAAATCATTAATCGAACGAAGATGAATATGCCCAATAGAAACTCAATTGGAAACATTAAAATTGGAAATAAAAACGTAACGCACCCGTACGAGATAGCGAAAGCCTTTAACAACTTTTTTGTCGACAAGATAAAACCTATCAGTAATAGAGGTAAACATGTGACATCAAATATCTCAAAATCAAGTAATTCGATGTTTATGGCACCAAGTAATGAAAATGACATCAAAACCATTATTAGGTCTTTAAAAAATACTGGCAGTGTAGGTAATGATGGGATTTCTACCAAAGTAATTAAGTACGTTTCGGATTCCATCAGTAGACATTTGAGCTATATTCTCAATTTGTGCATAACACACGGTACTTACCCAAATAACCTAAAAACAACTGTGGTTAAACCATTGTTTAAAAAAATGACAAAGATTGCATGGAGTCTTATAGGCCTATTGCACTTGTTCCAATAATATCCAAGATATTTGAAAAATACATGTATGCACAGATTTATAAATACCTGGATATACAAAACATTTTGACAGAGGAACAAAAAGGTTTTCGGAAAAATTAAAACAATCAACTTGGCCATCTACGACTTTTTAAATAATGTTTATACGAATGTTGACAATAGAATACCTGTGTGCTCAATATATTGTGACATGACTCAAGCCTTTGACTATGTGGACCATGATATATTGTTAAGTAAACTAGACGCCTACGGCATTAGAGGTAATGTCCTAAATTTAATAGAATCGTATTTAAAGAACAGGAAACAGTACGTTGAAGTATCTGAAATAGATTTGAAACTTAAATGTCAACGAATCTACAAATCTGATCTTCGAACACTCACATATGGCGTACCCCAGGGCAGTGTTTTAGGGCCTCCTTTATTTATAATCTATATAAATGACATGCCGAAAGTTACAAGTCACCCTATGTCACTATTTGCTGATGACAGCACTGTGACTATTAATAGCACAAATGCTGAACACTACAACGACGAAATTTCTAAGACAATAACCTCCATAGTACAATGGTTAGATAATAATAATTTAAAGATAAATATTAACAAGACAAAATTAACGATGTTTAGCCAACGTTCAAACACAAATATGAGTATATACTATGACAGCCAACGCATATCACAAGTAAACACATCTAAATTCCTAGGTTTAATAATTGATAATAAATTAGATTGGAAAACACACACGGAGGAGCTTACCAAACGAATTAGTAAGTCTGCCTATACAAACTTATCTCAGTGATTAGTGTGAATGCTTTAGTCACAGCATATTATGGCTTGGTGGGTTCAGTTCTGAGATATGGTATTATATTTTGGGGAAATTCAACCAATAGGGAATTAAATTTTAAAGCACAGAAAAAGTGCATCAGGACAATGTTTGGATTACAAGTCATAGATACATGTAAACCATTATTTATTAAATTTAAAATATTGACTCTTTTATGCTTATATGTTTTTGAAGTTGCTGTATTTGTTAAGACCAATCCTAAGTTGTTTAAAAAAATGTCGGACATTAATAACCGAATTCGAAGGGATAACAGTAGCTTATGCGTAAGAAGGTCCCACACAGCATTGATGTATAAAAGTGTATTTTGCATTTCGCCTGGTGAACAAAGCATATTACAGTATCTCGGATTTTTTTACAGACAAAAATCTAAAGAATGAATGCTAATGAAATACACGACTGTTTGTGTCTACAAATAAATTTTGTATATTGACATTAGTATTGTCTATTGATACCGGTATTGTATATTGACATTAGAATTGTATATTGACATTTGAATTGTATATTGACATTAGTATTGTATATTGGCATTTGTACATATATTGACATAGTCTTATTATCTGTTTTTCAGTCTGTGCATTGACATGTACTGTATTGACATTTTGTTTTTTAAGTTATTATTATTGTTTTTCTTTTTTATTGACATTATTTATATTGATATTTACATTGACATTGATTTCATTGATTTGTATTATGCAATTCATTATAATTGTTGTTTTATTGTCCAGGCTTATTTTATTTGATTATTGAGATTTAGCTGGCTCGATTTTTATTTTTAATTACCTACATGCAAACATTTGTACGCCCTCTGGCACAACATAGCGCATTCTTTATTACCTGTATATACCAATTATTTTACCTATGTTAAACAAATGACTTATGACTTACTTTTTGTCCCGGTATAATGCTCCCTTAGTATAAAAAAACACTTAACACGCGGGCGAAGCCGCTGGCAGAAGCTAATAATATTAAAAATGCGAAAGTTTGGATGGATCGATCACGCCAGAATGGCTGAACGGATCTGGATGAAATTTGACACAGAGATAGCTCTGTGCCTATGTGCTTTTCAGACTATAATAGAAAGATATTAGTCTGAAAAGCACATAGGCAACGTTTTATCCCGGGAATATGTTCCCTTGGGCTAATTTCCGATATCCACGCTGGCAAAGCCGCTGACAGAAGCTAGTTTTGTGTAAGTATTATCATCCGAAAAACAATGCTTTTAAGTGTCATCGTTAAGTAATTGACGCTTATGTTCCTACTCCAAGGTTAAGTTAATTGTGGAAGTAATTATTTAGAAAGATTAATTGACTGTCTGTGTAGGTGGGCGTTCACTTTGACAAACAACTAACTACCGTATTTCTGGACTTAAATATATTCTTAGGTGGTAGTTATTTTCGTGGGAATCTTCTTCACGTCGTCACTCAATGAATCAATCAATGTGCCGCACCTTTTCTCGACTATACTTATTTAATAATGTACACACAATACACTTAATAGAGAGAGTACGAGTAACCCACGTCCGTAGGAGTTTACCCGATTTGATTACCTACACGACCACCCACTGGGCAAAGACGTACAGCCAAGTGGCCTTATCGTGTTTCGCTACGATGCTCGGTGTAGCCAACTAGAGGAGATCTGACACGAATTCCTGCCCGAGCTGCTGCCTGGTTAGTTGCCCACGTCATGCAAAGCCGGCCCATAGTTTTTATATTATCTATAGCCTTTTTCTTAATTTTTTGTTTATAATTACTTATTTTTATTAACGTAGCTAACGTTAGCTCGCACTGAGCCTAACGTTACGTTACATGCGCTTGATACAAGTGCATGATCGAACATGCGAGATGAATGACGCGATGTGGATTTCCGTCTGTGTGATTGGTCGATTGGATAGCGGTCAAACTCTTTGGGTTGCCGTATTCACTTACGCAATACGGCTGCAGTTTTTTACATGGAGCGACCGCCTATCTCGCCACAATCCAGTTCTTAAGTAACACCATACTTGGTTTCCCTCTCTTTTTAGTAGGTATTTTTCGAGTCAAGCATAGCGGGACCAGAGCATAGCAGGACTAAACGAATTTATGAATGTAATTGTGAAAAGAGATTTTAAATACTTTTATAAAAAAACATAAAATTAATTCGTAGGTACGGGAGCAAAGCTGCTATCTAACATGAGCGTAATTAACTTTGATGTTTGTAAAAAGTATGTTTCGAAATTGATCCCATTTTAATTTGGTGAAGATCTGATGAACTTCGGAGTTATACAACAGAACTCTTCAATAAATAACGGCAAATGTCTAGGGATTGCTGCAATCGCATGTCTGTTTATTGTTTATACCATTTCATAACATAACATCACGCCAGTACGCTCTTAAGGGGTACGCAGATCTCTCATTTCACCGGTTATGTTCAAGTTTCATGAAATCTATTCTGGCGTTATAGTTACCTTACTAACTTGCCTATTAAGTAGGTACAACTAAAAAGTGAAAAACAAAAAAAACTTTTTTGTAAAATAATACTACCGACTTCCAAATACAAAACTACAAAGTGAAAAATAACTTTATTTTTTGAAGTCGGTATCCATAACGCAAAAAAATGGTACCTAGGAAAGACACCGACTTCAAAAAATAAAGTTATTTTTCACTTTGTAGTTTTGTATTTGGAAGTCGGTAGTATATTTTTGCAAAAAAGTTTTTTTATTAATACCCCGCACTATATTTCAGAATTATTTTCAGCACAAATATTTTTGAAACATAATCCCTTTTCTGGTTTTATGGCACACTGGGATGAAGTTTTTACTTCATAACTAGCCAGTAACTGCGGGGTACTTACAGAAGTTTGCGTTGTAAACACTTACAAGTCAGAGAAAAGATGGCGCCATAGTGCGCTCATGTGGCTTGCTTGCTCAAAAATTGATAAATTAATTTATTATTGTTATAATAAATTATTTATCAATTTATATTTTTTTATATAATTTTAATACCTTACAAGAAGCGCAAAATCAGGCAGGGGAAAACGTACTAGTCATTGGAGATTTTAATGCCAAAGTGGGCCTAGCTAAAACAAACGAAGATACGATTCTAGGAAAGTTTGGCTATGGAAAAAGGAATGAAAGAGGCGAAAAGCTCATAGAATTTGCTATCGAACACAAATTATCGGTTATGAATACACATTTCAAAATGAGGCATAATCGCAAATGGACATGGATTTCACCAAACGGAAAAGTAAAGAACGAGGTGGACTACATCCTGTCAAATCAGCCAAAAAAAGTATGGAAGATAGAAGTACTGCACGGTTTAGGGTTCAGCTCTGATCACAGACTGATTAGAGCGACTTATCTCTTACAAAACAGCAAAAAAAGCAGGAAGTCATTTCAATCATCGGCAAATAAATTCAAAACTGAAGAGGAAATAACACTATACAATAGATGTTTAGAAAACAACACAAACGAACTAGAATCACTAGATGACGATGAGAATGTCCAGACCTTTTACAATAAAATAGAACACGTAATTAAAAATAGTATGTCAACGGAACAAAAAGAAGAAAAACAATTCAATGTAAACAAAATCCTCACAAAACCTACAATAGAACTAATAACAAGACGCTCAGAACTTATAAAATTAAAACATAAAACTAAGGAAATGAAGGAAGAATTAAGTATGCTGTTCAAAAGATCTAACAAGGCTATCAAACAAGATTACGCTGACTACAGAAGACAGATTATAGAAACAAACCTAAAACAATATGGGAGCACTAAAAGAGCATACAAACAATTAGTTACACACAAAAACTGGATACAAAACTTAAAAACAAGAACCACAGGAACTAACACGAGGAAAGATATTATAGATTGTGCCACAGAGTTCTCCAAAACCCTTTACAAAAGCAACGTGGGAACTTGTACTTGTAAAAACAAATATCCTAAAAATTATAGTGACTATGAAGTAGAACCCGCAGAAGTGGATGTGATGGAGATAGTAACGCATATTAAAAAACTAAAATCAGAAAAAAGCCCAGGGCCAGATGAAATACCTAATGAAGCTTTAAAAATTGGATTTGCTCGGTTAGCACGCCCACTATCATACTTATTCAGCAAAATCATAAACACAGGACAAATACCAAAACAATGGAAGAAATCAGATATAATTTTGTTATACAAAAAAGGCGACCCTCAAGATATAGGCAACTATCGTCCAATTAGCCTTCTCCCTAGCACTTATAAACTTTTTACCTCCATATTGCTAAGCAGAATCAGTGGCAAAATCGAAAAACATCAACCTATAGAGCAAGCGGGGTTCCGTTCAGGTTTTTCAACTGTGGACCATATACATGTTATGCAGCAAATAACAGAAAAATACAAGGAGTTTAACAGGCCATTATACGTAGCATTTATAGATTACGCTAAAGCATTCGACACAATATCACACGATGCAATCTGGGAAGCATTAAACAAATGCCAAGTACACGAAAAGTACAAAACAGTTTTGAAAAACATATATTACAACAGCACTAGTTGTGTGAAACTGGAGAAACGAGGTCCAGAAATACCAATTCTACGAGGAGTGAGGCAGGGAGACCCCCTGTCCCCCAAAATTTTCATAGCTGTGCTTGAAAACATTTTTGAGGATCTGAAATGGGAAAATGAAGGAATCAGAATAGGTAATCGGTACTTAAGCCACCTCAGATTCGCAGATGATGTAGTCCTCTTCGCTGAAAACAGTAGACAGTTAGAAACCATGATAAATCTATTAAGTGTACAAAGTGAAAAAGTAGGTCTTCTAATGAATAAAGAGAAAACAAAAATTATGACAAACAGCTACACCCACACAATAAAACTCGAAGGAAAGACACTTGAATACGTGAATAAATACATTTATTTAGGAAAACAATTATCATTTGAAGATAGAAATGAAGAAGAAGAGGTAGAACGCCGAATAAATATGAGCTGGAAAAAATTCTGGTCGTTCACAGAGATCATGAAAGGTGACTATCCGCTCCACCTAAAGAAAAAAGTTATGGATACATGCATTCTACCGACTCTCACGTATGGTTGCCAGACGAGAACTTACACCACTAAGATAAAAACAAAACTAGTCAGATGCCAGAAAGCGATGGAAAGAAGCCTACTTAAAATAAGAAGAATACATAAAGTAAGAAGTGAAATAATAAGAAAGAAGACAAAACTGATTGACGTCCTACACTACAGTCTAAGGTTAAAATGGCGTTGGGCTGGCCATGTAGCACGATACAGCGACAAGCGATGGACAGTAGAAGCGACGAGATGGAAGGGGCCTATCGGAAAAAGACGAAAAGGCCGACCTATGAAACGATGGTTGGATGACATCATGGCTACAGCAGGAAAAGAGTGGATGAAAAATGCTAAATATAGAGAAAACTGGAATAAACTGGAGGAGGCCTATACCCAAATAGGGGTTCCTATCCTAGAAAATAATTAGGTATATCAAGAAAAATAACCACTATAAAGAAACGCATTCGGCTTAAAAATATAATGTAAAACTATAAGTAAAAATGTTAATAAACACTAACAATACAAAAAATTAGTTAATAAGTAAGCCAAATATTAACAAATACCTACTAACAACATTTGAAATGTAACAATAAGGATACGGAAATAAAAAGGTTTTATTATTATTATCTTTTATTTAACTTTTTTCTTATTTATTACATTTTTAAATATTTTTATAAAACACACACAAAAAAGAAAAACATTTAAAAATATAAAAAATAGAGGCCCACCGGTATCGGGAACAGGGTCCAAGCTACCGGCGGTCAGGGCTCCAGAGAGAGGAACCTCCTAACAATACGAGCCATGTCCAGCAGTACTGCTTTCTGGATCAGGCCCTTGACCCAGCCGCCTAACGAGAGCCTCCTAAGGTGTTGGTCGAGGCTCGTGGCTATTAAGCCATGGGCTGACACGACTATCGGTACAATGATCGCTGAGTCCACATCCCACATGTCGACAACCTCGCGAGCCAAGTCAAGATACTTGATTTGCTTATCTTTCTCGGCTTTCACGAGGTTCCCGTCATGCGGGACAGTTATGTCAACAATCATTGCACGCCTCTCGATTCGGTCCACCACCACTATATCAGCCTTATTAGCGATAATAGTCCTGTCAGTGATGATGGACCGATCCCAGTACAATGTGATATTGCCATTCTCGAGAACTGGGTCGGGCACATACCTGTAGTACGGCACCTCCGACGCCACAAGAGTGTATTTCAGAGCAAGTTGCTGATGGATAATCCTGGCTACAAGGTTGTGCCTATGCAAGTACTCTTCGTTAGCTAGACGAGAACAACCAGAGATAATGTGGCGGATCGATTCACCCGGACGGTGACATGCCCGACAGATGTCAACCGTGCCATCCTTTACAATAAATCTCCGGTAGTTATTCGTCATGATAACTTCATCCATAATTGCACAGACGAAACCTTCGGTTTCCCCAAAGAGGTCACCGAATCGCAGCCAGGCTACGGACGCTGATTGATCTACATCGGACCCATGTAGGGCCCGGAAAAAGCGTCCGTGAAGCTCCTTACTCTGCCATACCTCCTTGCGATCGTTAGTGTCAAGCACTACAGGCTTGCGCCAGTTCTCATTCGCCAAGGAGAGCGGGGTGAGTCCCTTGTCCACTGCTACTACATCTCGATGAATACCCACGTCGGTGTTTAGAAAATATTCTCTGAGATTGCATATCTCGCGGTTGTGGAGGTTTTTGGCATTTAAAAAGCCTCGGCCTCCACACTTCCGCGGGATATACAATCTCATGACTGACGATCGTGGGTGATGCATTCGATATGCAGTCAGCAGTGTACGGACCCGCCTATCCAGGGCGTCAAGTTCCGTTTGAGTCCATTTGAGTATGCCGAAAGAGTACATCAGCACCGGCATGACCCAACCGTTGAAGGCGCGCACCTTGTTTCCGCCCGAAAGAAGGCTATTGAATACCTTCTTCAGGCGGCCAAAGAAGCGTTCCCTCAACGATTGCTTCATGTCTATAGTACTGATACCTAACGCTTCCGACATACCCAAATACTTATAGGTTTCGTTTGGAGAGAGGGATCTCAGGTTTATGGAATCCGCAAGTTGAATTCCTACGGATTCCACAATCTCCCCTCGCTTTACATGCATGACCGCACATTTGTCCACACCAAACTCCATCCTGATGGCGCTACTAAAAGTTTCAGTTACCTTTAGTAGCTCCATCAGCTGAAGATTGCTGGGGGCAAAAAGCTTCAAGTCATCCATGTAAAGGAGGTGAGATATAACCTGACCACCTCTCTTCAACCGATAGCCTAGCCCTGAATTCTCCAGCATCATGCTTAGAGGATTCAAGGCAAGGCAAAACCAAAGTGGACTCAAACTATCGCCCTGGAATATACCTCGCTCGATCCTTACAGGTTCGCTATTCCTCTGGATATTTCGACATCCTGGATAGCGAAGGACTGTGCTCCATTGCCTCATACACGACATCAGGAAGGTGCGTAGAGTTGTATCTATTTTATACAATTCTAGCACCCTCATGAGCCATGTATGCGGCACCGAGTCATAGGCCTTCTTATAATCTATCCAACATGTCGACAGATCCTTTCGGGAACGCCGAACCTGTTGGCTAATGGCCATATCAATAAGGAGTAGCTCCTTAGTACCGCGGGAGCCGTTCCTACATCCATTCTGAGAGACCGACATGATGGAGTTATTGTCAACGTGTTTATTAATTTTTACTCTCAAAATGGATGTAAGAACCTTATAGACCGTTGGTAAACATGTAATTGGTCTATAATTTTTGGGTTCCGCGGTGCTACCAGACTTGTGGAGCAGGTGGGTTATTCCTGTTGTAAGGAACTTGGGTAGCGAACCAGACTCTAAGGCTGCCTGGTACTGAGATGCCAAACGAGCGTGCGACCTTTGTAGCCACTTGATCCAAAAGTTGTGCAGTCCGTCCGGTCCTGGAGATTTCCAGTTCAGCAACGGACGGACTGCACGGGCTACATCTTGGGGGCTGATCGTGATAGCCCCCATTTCTTGTATTGGATCACACGCTCGTTCGACCTCCCGAGTCCATTCACCTTCGGTGTGACTGACAGGCACCGACCAGATGCTGCGCCAGAATGAACACATAGCGTCATCATCCGGCAGGTGCGTATCACTCACACCTTGGTCGGGTCGCTCCCAAGCCCGATAAATCCACCTTTCATTACTTTGGAATGTGCGATTCTGGGTGTATCGCTCCACTCTCCGCCTGTACCTACGAATACGGTTTGCCCATGCATACACTTTTTGTTTCAGGAAGTCGATGCGCTCTGTGACATGGGATATATAGTCTCGGGGCCTGACATCAGTCCCCGAAAACGCCCGTCTCACAAAGCGCATCACTCTTGGGCGACTATTGCCCTCCCTGAAACAAATTAGTTTGCCGATGAGTGCTCTGGCCCCACCAATACGACGCTCGATCCTGCACTGCCAAGCCGGAACGGCTGGTTTCGGTCGTGTAGCTCTGTCATCTGCAAATTTGACATGAGCTACACGACATGCCGCTACAGCCGCGCAGTACATAATCGAATGTGTATCAGTGAGGTCTTCGCAGTCATCAAAATAGTTTGACAACTGCGAATCCAGAACAGCCACCAGCGCCCTATTTTTGTTATGCATGGGCAAACGAGGTAATCGTGGCCTAAGTTCGGGTGGCATGTAGTGATAATCCCGAATAGCACACTCCAAAGCACTCCTCAATTCCTCATTGCACTGGGTACTTACGTTTGTAACCCTGTCACTACTCTCCACGTCAGCATTGATGGCAATATGGTTTGACTGTGGTGGTACCACAGCCTGCGACGATGGGGCAGTGACACGGTTACCCATTTCCGTTCGGAGGCGATCAAGTACAGTATCATCCAACATACGATTACGCTGGATGACCCGCACTTGATCCGAAAGTCGTTGGGCCGAAACGTTGACGGCTGGCTCAAGCACCTGAAACAAAGAGGGCATCCGGACACGGTACGCGGTCAGGTTGTTTCCTCCCTCTGTAGCCCCAAAGTATGCGCGCATGACATTTTCATTGATGGATGGTGTCCATCTCATGCGCTGCACACTTCCGCCGGGTGCTGGGACCCTATCAGAGACGGGTAGGCCTCGAGGTCCTAAGCGGTCCGGCGGCCGGCGTCCTCCCCGACGACGCGCAGGTGGTGGTTTCGTCGGCGGCGAGAAATACTCGTCGCTCGAGCTTGACGCAACTGCCGCGGCCGATGTCACAGCACTCACGGTGGGGCTGGGTTCCGGCGGCGGCGAGGCGGAGCTGGGTGACGAGGCCGGAGGTGGTGGGCGTGCATTGCGTGCTGCAGCTCGCGTCAACATGACGTCTATTCCATTTTTCTCGTTTGTTGTTGTAATTCGGTGATTTTAAATCGGTTAATTCGGTCAGCTTTCATTATATTATTGTTTAGTTTTTTTTTTTTCTTGGTTTCATTTTGTTTTGTAGAATTTAGGTAGTTAAAATTAAATATATTGTAAGAAATTACGAAGAGAAAATTTTTGGCAACCGTCTGTCAAGTCGAGCCACAGATATATCCTATTATTATTATTATTATAATAAATTATTTCATCAAGTTTTGAGCTCACCTTCAGAAATCGTAAATGTGTTATTTACTATTTTCTCAAGATTTATTTGTGAAATTTTAGATTTCGGATATTTGCAACAGAAGTTTCATGAGTACAGTTCCATTAAATATCTACTGATAGATATTAAGTATATACTCTTAAGACTGTAAATAACTAACAAAATATAATAAGAAGTTTATGAGTTAATTATCGGGAGTATCGCAAAGAGCCAAGAATAATTAACGGAAAAACCATGCGTCATTGGGTTGTCGTCGTTTTGCCGGTATTTCAAGATTATTTATTTATTCGTTTATCCTCGCATTGGAACTATGTAGCAATTACAAGAACGGAGCCAAAATTACTCCAGAATCTGCTACTTTATCTAAGTACAATCTAACTAAATCGTGATCCAGTTTCACATCCCATAGAACCCCAATACTGAGATGACCCATATTGAAGGTAGATATATAGAATCTCAATGACTGAACGTAAATTGAATAGGTTTTCTACACAGTGTATGAAATAGTTTGCTTACGTAAACTTTTACTGCAGAGAGCACCGAGACACCTTATGCTGCAGCTTCTATGGACGGTATTCATACAAACCAATCGTATCATTGAGTGTCACAGTTAATTCATAGAAATTGATGAATTCTAATTTAAATCTTAATTGCTCAACACAGTACATAATTATACATTTCAGATGTTAGGTGAATAGATCACTGTGATGTACCAATTATGGCATAATTATTATAAAAAATTATACATTGAAATAAAATTATAAATAAAATAATACCATTTCATACATTATCATTTACGACAATTCTTACTATGGCTAGAACTTTGGTCTCTTGATCGGAACACACAACGCTGCGGTATGCGGTGTCAGACACAGAACCGTATCAAAAACGTCAAGAAAGGCCTTTTGTTCCGTCGCAGTATGCGTCAGCGGTGAGAAGGGGGACCGGCACCGTATATCTCAGTGTTGTGCGTTCCGATCAAGAGACCAAAGCATAAGACAGCTGAAACTTGTGCTCAACGCACAATGCGCGGGCATGCACTTTATTAATGGCGTGTTAAGTCCCCGCCACGGTGATTCTGTCTACTAAACAATCAAACAATTATAAAGTGACCTCATCTTAACAAGGGATTTAAGAGTCACCAAAGACAAATGATCTCGATTTAAATCACAACCGAATTTACATGATTGTTTGGCAATGTTCGAGAATCAATCGTTCGGGTGACATAGGTAAACCGAAAGCTCTCGAATTAACCGCAAAGAAATGCTCCCCGCATCGTCATCGAAAAAATGTAAACACAGACCCTTGTAGTGGAATCGCAAATCCCTTCGGCGGTCATTACAATGGGCAATACGAGAAACATCTGAAATCGAAGGGCCAATGCAATGGGAATTGTTCATAATTTCTTTAAATTTTGTACTTGAAAATCATTTCGAGGAATAGAGTTATCACGTAGCTTATTAATATTTTCTTCGTTTGACCTTATTTTGACCTTTATGACCTCATCAATAGCGTTGGTTACGTTACCTCAAAATAAAAGCTCTAAGCCGCTTTGAGTTAGATAAAAAGGTAATTTTAAGAAGGTTGTACCTATGTCTGTAATAATGATTAAAACGTAATGATGATGCAATAAAACCGGTCAAGCGAGAGTTGAGGATTAAGGACACCTTTTTGCAGTATTTTTATAAGTGTATACAGAGTTAATCGTACTATTAATAACACTATTTGCCATGCATTTTGCAGCTTTCTATCGATGAAAGAGTATTCAAAATCTGATCGGAGATTATAGCAAACAAACAAGGAAACAATGTTGCCTCTTTGTAATTCAGGGTGGAGATGAATAAAAACGTTAAGTATTTATTTATTTATTATATACTTTATTGTACACCAAGATAAAAATATAACACACGGAAACCTTAAAATTACAACAAACATACAACAGGCGGCCTTATCGCGCTCGCGATCTCTTCCAGGCAACCAAGAATGGAGAGAGATAGCCCGGAGACGACATGGGGTTGCACTTGGTGCAATTTTAAAATTAAATAAGTAACAAACATAGGAAGCACTAAATATAAAATACTAAAATAGATACATAAATATAAAATACTAAAATAGATACATAAATATAAAATAGATACATAAATACATACATACATTATTTATTATTTATTTATTATATACTTTATTGTACACCACTGAAATAATTACAGGACAAAACATTTATAAAGATAAGTGTACAATGGGCGGTCTTATCGCACAGGGCAATCTCTTACAGACAACATTTACATTTATACAGGCAAGAAAACAATACAGCTCCAACAAGAATAAGATCACAGTGACAGGTAGTGCTCCTTTACCAGTACTGTCTTTTAAAGATCGGTAGTGATTGCGCGCGTTTTAATGTCACAGGCAATGCATTCCATAGACGAGCGGCCTGGATAGTAAAAGATTTGTCTAGGATGATAGTGGAATGCATTGGCATTTTAAGTTTCATGTTATCCGATGACCTAAGAACTTTCGTGTGCGAGTCACATAAAAACTGAAATCGGTTTTTGAGGTAAAGATAGGGACAGAATATGAGCAACTAGTAGAGTAATTAAAAAAGAAGAAAAACAGAAACTAGCGAAGTGCACGTCATGACTGTGACAAGAAGGCTCCCTCTCAGCATGATACTGTGCCATGGCAGCATGCGTTTGAATTGTTGCCTCATGCTTTGCTAGTATACTGACGAAGCATTGCTGCGTCGCGTTGGGCTGCACCTCGAGACTCTTCGAAATGCCACGCGATGCCGCAAGGCGTATTCGAATTCTCTTACCAAAATGTGTTCATTATTGTGTTGGCAATACCTTTATGTATTTTAAGTGAATTAGGGTTGTGAATACCAAAAAAAACATAGGAATTTAAATTGAATTGAAAAACGTTGTCTTACCTTAAAACTGCTTCGCCAGTTTTGTAGTAGAACTGACTGTCCAAGGTGTTTTTTTATGTTTTGTCGGAGATTTCGTATGTGAACAGTTTTTGGGATTGAGACTTTCTTTGCCTTGCCTACTACCCGGCTTAGTCGGTAACAAATACTTTTGAACGAGAAACATGATCAATTGTTATTATAAGAATAAGGGTGAGGCCAAACGAATGTAATTTTATGAGTTATGCGTCGCGTTTTTTAAGTCACGTCACGTCATTCTCATACTGGAATATTTCACTCATTTTGCGTCGCCCGCGTTGTGTGTTATAAACAGGATTTTAGTATGAAACCGAAAGCAGCGTAAATTCCGGGAGTCATTTTACGCGACCCACAGCGACTTAAGAAACTTAAACTTAGGAAAAATAAATAATCAATTTATCTAGCCTTTTCCTAACTATAACTAAGGAAAAACAATAAACTAATTTAAAATCAAACACATACAAATGAAAATACGTGAACTGATAACAGAACGCAAAGCCGCACTAACTAGTTTATTAGTACAGTTGTTAGTTTGACTTTGTTAGTAAATTACAAACATTCTAGGAACGGGCTATTTTATGTGTGAATACGTTTTATTGCCTTAGTTATGTGCGCCAGACTGGCACGTTGATTTACTGGATGTAACATTATCAATTCATAGTCTGTTGTTGTCGAGATAATTTTCATGGCGATTGTGGTTTTGTATTGCTGCGTGTTTTGTTGCTGAAAGTAAATATGTAATAAAATTATCTAAATGAAAAAGAAAAATATTTATGACCTGCACAAGAGACACGAAAAAAAATAAAAAATATGACCCGCACGTGACCAAAATGGCTCCTATCCCATTATCTCTGAAATTAACGTTTGGTGTTATTCAATTTTTTTTAAATACATGAATATAGCAATGTGTCAAATAAACCAATTCTCATTTCTGCCTTTGCATGAAGTGAACGTGATGATAAATTCTAATTTCAAATTAAGCCACTCTCAGCAGTATTCAAAGTTAACCCAAAATGATTCTTAAATCTTACATGGTTCGCTAATAACCACTCATGTTGTGTCATCTGATGGTTAAAGTTGCAGCCTCACTGCGGTTATAAAATGATTAAAAACGTGGTTTAACATTATGTAACACTATAACATTTACTAACATAATATGACTATTATTACGATTTTTTTTATGCTTTCAACACTTTCACACTGTTGAAAACTTTGTAACACCGCATAACATTTCATACCAATCCGTTCGAAACTAAGAAGAAGACTTGCTCATACAGGCTAATGTTCTTTAATAAATTTTACAGTTTCTTACACTTTATTGCTATTTGTTTAATAACATGGAACCATTTGGTAAGGTTTGCTACAATTTATAACAAAACATAACGATATCTAAGAAATGTTCACTATCGTTCTAAACATTTTATTCCTGCAATGTGGCCGCACCTAAACAGGTACTTTCGAGATTAATCAGAATACCAAAATTATTTTCAATTGTCTATCTCAATATTGATTGGGTAATTAGCGATCAAGTCTCCAATCAATCGGCTTAACAAACTCGAATTTCCGCAATGATTCTGATCCGATAGGAGTTCGAAAATATAACTACAAATATCATTCACTAGCTGTCCCACGCGGCTTCGCTCCTCAACTGACTACCTACTCCACATACATGATTCGTGCCCGTTTTTGCAACATTTTTCATTTGTGCTGCGCTCCTATTGGTCGTAGCGAGATGTTATATAGCCTATAACCTTCCTCGATTAATGGACTATCCAACACAAAAATATTTTTCAATTCCAACCAGTAGTTCCTGAGATTAGCGCGTTCAAACAAACAAACTCTTCAGCCTTATAATATTAGTATATAAGTATAGATTGTTTAAAAAAAGCCAGAGACTTCAATATCTATAACTGATCCCTGACTTCGGGAACAGGTTTTTAACTAGTTCTGAAGTTTTCCATACTGGTACAACATGTCTTGGATTAAGAGTTACGATTTGGAATATTTTTAGACGGATAATAAGTTACCGTTACCGAAACGCAGATCAACGCGAGACACAATGGCTTTTTCATTGTGTCTCGAATGCCCGAATACAAGGGGTTAATTTTCGAATATCACACGGGCGTTCCTGTCCATCCGAGTACCGGAAAAAAAAACGAGGGTTCCGGCGACTGATCCCGCAATTAACTGATCCCGTGGGACGAGTTGCCGGATACATTTATTTTAATATTTTCCTACCGGCGACTCGTCCCACCCATAAACAGTACAGTCAAACGAAAAAATGTACCAAACTCTTTGATTAACAAATATCATTTTTTATATAAATATAATTTAATTATCCTAGACATGAATGCATTACATTCGCATAGTAACACTTAATTCAACCGTGCAGCTAAGTTAGAGAGAGAACTTTAACTCTAGTCCGTTTTGCTGTCGATCTCAAGAAGCATATGCAGCCCTTTTGTTATAAAATGGGATTTTGCATCGCTTGATGACTGGTTCGACCAATCACTGTCAAGAGCTTATCACTTTAATTCGGTCAAGTTTTACTTTGGACACTGTTATATTAGATGTTTAGTAGACACAGTGCTGAATGTTTGCTACAAGAAAAGAAACGATTCTATTGGGGCAAAAAAAGTTAATTTTCACAAAGCTGCCGATGTTGAAGTACCAAAGATTGGTGATTGCTGACTATAGAGAGAAAAAAGCGCATAATAGTATTTGCAAATAAAGAAATGAAAGAATATTTTAAATAAATGGTATTTTTGAATGAAATAGTTTGTCCTTTAATTATTACATTAAACATTTTTTCGTTTGACTGTACTGTTTTTGGCTTGAACAATAGATTATTTTTATTTATTTATGGGTGTGACGAGTCGCCGGAAGAAAAATATTAAAACAAATGTATCCGGCAATTCATCCCGCGGGATCAGTCGGCGGGACCCTCTTCACTTCACTGCACGTCATAAAAACAGAAATGTTGATTCTGTGTAAATAATATTCCAGCTTATCTGAAAATATACAATTCATATATATAATACATTCATCATATGCGATTACCTAAATGTTTTATGATTGAGTTGTATTTGCATGCCCACTTTTTGTTCAACAATAAAAAAATAATTAACAGAATATTCATTTATTTTCAGACATATTTACATTTGTTAACAATAAATTGAAAACAGATATAACCAAAATAACATAGATGCATTCATTAAGATAAACTAAATTAAAACTGTTTCTATCTTAAAATTAAATTGTCATCAACTCACTCAAACTATTTCAATGGCTCAAAAAGTAAATAAAATAATCAATAAATATTAGTGTGTATTTATTACAAATAATCGTAATTTAAGGCCTACTTCACCCTATATTTACTTCAAGATACTACTACTATTCGCAATAGCAGCTTTGTGTTTCATAGTAAATTCGTAGGAAAATGTTTGACTGGAAGTGAAACCTTAAGCAGCTTTTGAATTTAGCTCTATGTAAAATTTTCTACGCTGAGAACCTACATACACAGGGTGAGTTTTTCAAGAGGGCATGGATGGCCAATCAGAAACTATGAGGAACAGCGAAATATTTTCAAAGGAGTCACGGGGCCGACTTCGCCGATTTTGATGAAAACTAAAACGGCATATTTTTTTTAATCATTATCTGCTCCCAGCCAGGAATCGAACAAGAAGATTTTAGAAAAAAGCAAGCCTTTTTATTACACCATCCGGTTGTATCACTAATAAGGATCAAATTCTGAGAAGCAATGTCATACGGCCAACTTAAGGAAAGACCCCATTTTTACAAGCTTTTATTTAACTTGCAATGTATGTATGTAAGTGTGTTCGGGTCAAAACTTGCAACTGAATTTTAAAGCAGTTATCCTCCACCGATTAAAATGAAATTTTACATACACGTTTAGTTTGAATACATGATTACCTAAGTGACGTCATGCTAAATCCAATATGGCGGACGGCCTAAGATGGCGGACAAGTTATTTTTGTGCATTCCCATGATATAGGTATCAAATGAAAGGGTTTGCAGAGAAGAATACGAAAAATGCTTGTTTTGAAAAAGTATATTTTAATGAATAATTTTTTAACTATCTTTTCTGGCCAGGAAAATTCGTTTTTCAAAAATCCAAAAATCCAGTTTGTGAGTGTGCAGTGACTCCTTTGAGCTTTTTTCGCTATTGCTCATAGTTTCATATTTACCCATCTGTGACCACTTGAAGAACACATTCTGTATACCTCCCAGAAAATATTACCTATATTATATTTTCAAAAGTTTATAAAAGTTGAGAATTTATTTGCTAATTAACTAAAATCCTGCTTAATTTGTATATTTTGACTATTGGAATCAAATGTAACAAATTCACCATTTAGGACCCATTAATATGAAATTCATAATTCAATTCATTACATATGAAATTGGCGTTTTGTACTGGATGAGCATAAAGTCGTTTTTTTTTCTAATATTTATTTATTTATTTATTTTAACATAACACGGCCAAGGGCCAATTACATTAGTTAAATACATGATTTATAAAAAGCATTAATAATAAAAACAAACAACAATGATAATATCTATAATTATACGGCAGTCATTCGCTCATCTCACAATATTCCAGACATACAGACAAAATCTTCTTCCATTCGTCCGCGAACACATCACAATCGGGCTTAGCATCCAAGAGAGCGTTGAGCGCGGCGAGCGTACGAGGGATGGGAGACTGGGCTCGAGCGACGGTTCGACTCCCCGGTACGGCGAACAATCTGTGCCTCCTACTACGTCTATAATTGACCGGGGCAAAAATATGAGTTCATCGTGTAGTTCCGGGGCATCAGTTTTCCCGTGAAAGATTTTACACATATTTATGATTTGATAATTTTTCTTTGAGTATATTTATTTAATCAAAGTATGTACCATTGCTATCTATGCACTTTTGCCATCTCATATGTAGTTCATTGATCCCTTTACTAAAAAAACCATTCGGACGGGCATCAATAAAATCTTTGAGGCGCTTTGGACTGTCCCATCGGAGTTGTTTTTTTTCCATTGCAAGAATTATCCAAATTTCGAAAAAAATACGGTGGATGTCTTAGACATTCCAATTGAAGCTCCTCTAATTTGGTAGCCGTCTGTTGTGCTGTGTGTTGTCTAGCATTGTCCTGAAGCAGCAGTGGCCTAGAGCGATTGACCAGCCTCGGCTGTTTAGCAGCTAGCTTTTCCATCATGGTTTGCAATTGCTGATAATAGACATCCGCCGTAATCGTCTGGTCAGATTTAAGAAAGCTGTGGTGAACGACACCGGCACTAGTCCACCAAAAGCTCACAAGTAATTTTTTTGAGTTAATTTTCGCTTGGGGCAGGATTTGGCTGGTTTAGGGTGCAAGTTGAAAGCCTCCACGCGGCGCACCCTGGGCAACGTCGGCTCCAACTGCCCACCCGCGTTGAGTGGACAGTTGGGGCGGGCGGCTAATTTCAACACACGAGGAAAGGTCACGGTTCCAAACACAGATCATCATCCATGATGGTCTGTGAAGGGAACCGGGCTAGAGGACGGCGGGATGGCTAGTCCGTCGCTACGGAGGCCATCTAACGCCTACTCCCCCCTCTGCTTACAGAGGGACGGTCGAGTGGGCGTGCAGTGGAGATGGAACCCAATCCCAAGGTCTTGCGTGCCGAGGGGATGAATGGCCGGAGGGATAGTATCCGGTCCCTAGCGCTGGGAGAGGGACCGCACCCTTAAAAAGGAACAAAATGGATAAAAGACTAAAGGAAAACAATCCTCAGGCGGGTACCCTTGCGCAACGCAAGAGAGAGTCCCGCCCCTCTAGGCATCTCCTAGAGGGCAGCCCCATCGTATCTGAGGGGGGCACCAATAGTCTCGCTGGCCGGTAGACCAACGCCGACCTGCGCCACGAGCGAGAAAAGGAACTCCAGGTTCACCTGGAGCAACTGCGCGGCGTGGATGCACCGCTTGCCGTCGCCAACGGCAACAAGAGCCGAGGAGGCTCAGATCCTGGAGGCAACCTGTCTGACCAGGACTCGCGTGGCACCTCCAAAGTTTGGAGGAAGCGTCCGCGCAGTAAGGACTCGGGGTCGCTGGGTCTCTCCTCAAGTGAGGAGAACCTGTCGGCCCCGAAGGTTTCAACGGGACGGAGAGGGTGGGGTCGCATGGTGGGGGCCACCGCTCGGGTGCCTGAGCGCGACGTGCGGGGTCGCTTCTTGCCTCGGCCCGATACGCCTGCCCCTACAGAGTGCGTGCAGAGCGACCCTGGGCACATGAGTGCGGACCAGAGCGGTGGCTCCACTACATCCCTGCTAGAGCCAAACAAGGCGGAGGCGAATGCCGCAAAGCGGGCGCAACGACGGGCTGTCGCGGAAGACGAGGTCAGTGAGTTGGCCCGACAGGCCCGAGAGCGGCGCTCGGCTCGGACGGCGGATGAATCGGCGGTGGCGCTCAGTCGCCAAGTGAGAGACGGCCTGGATGTCGTCTTGAAAGTTGCCACCAAATCGGGCAACCTGAAGGGCACGTTCACGCGTGCCTTGAAGGACGCGGTGGACAGCATCCAGGAGGCGGTTAAGGTCCTCACTAGCCGCACAACCACGGAGGAGACGGTGAAGTTATGGGAGGAGAACAGCCGTCTCCGATCCGAGTTGGAGGACCTAAAGTGGCAGTTTGCTATCCACAAGGCAGCTGCCAGTTTGTCCGTAACGGCCCCATCGCTGGCCCCGTCGTCGGTTCAATCGTCGGCCCCATCGTCGGCCCCTGCACTTGCGGATACAGAGGTCGAAAAGATTGCACGCATCTGCATGATGCAGTGCGGTCAAATGGTGGGTGCCCGGTTAGAGGCTATAGAGGCGAGACTGCCGGCCGAAACCCTCCGCCCACCACTCGCTGCGGATAAGCGGAAAAAGGAGGCGCCCGCAAAACCGGGCCCAGCAGCCGCAGCGGGTGAACCAAAAAGAGCCGGGCAGAAAGCCGTCAAGCCCGGTGAGGGTAGGTCCGCGCCCACTTCGCAGTCGACGGCTGCGACCCCGTCAACACCACCTGGCCCCCTCACCGAGGCCTGGACGACGGTGGTCAAGAGGGGTCGCCGTCGAAAGAAGAGGACGGCGCCACCGGCAACCTCTGGAGCACCCGCACCGTTATCGAATAAGGCCGCGGGACCGCCTAAGGTCAGAGCCCCACGCTCCGCGGCTGTAGTGATCACGCTGCAGCCCGGAGCCGTCGAAAGGGGCGTCACTTACAAGGCGGTCCTGACAGAGGCGAGGGCCAAAGTCACGTTCCCCGACCTTGGATCACCGTCCGGCTTCAAAATGAGGCCGGCGATTACAGGGGCGCGGCTGCTCGAGGTGACGGGTGCTTCCAGCGCAGAAAAGGCGGACATTTTGGCCATCGAGCTGCGGGAGGTCCTCAATCCTGAGGACGTCCGGGTGTCCAGGCCGATACCGAAGGAGACGTCGTCGGGTCCCTGACGAAGAAGCCGCGCTGTATGAGGTGTACCGCGCGGCGACGAAGACTCTGCGGCTGGCCATCGGCGAGGCGAAGAAGCGAGCCAGGGAGGAGATGTTGGAGACTCTAGACAGGGATCCTTGGGGGCGCCCTTATCGAGCGGTTCGAGGGAAACTCCGAGCCGCCGCGCCTCCACTTACGGAGAGTCTCCAACCCGAGCTGCTGGAGGAGGTAGTAGCAGCCCTCTTCCCGGCGAGAGTGGAGCATATCCCGCCGCCGATGGCTTTGCCCACGGCCGCAGAGTCTACAGAGGAGGACGCCATCAGCGTCCCGGAGGTGACACAGGCAGAGATGGGGGCGGCTGTGATGCGGCTCCGGGCCAGGAACGTGGCTCCGGGGCCCGACGGAATCCACGGCCACGTGTTGGCCCTCGCTCTGAAGGAGCTAGAGCCCTGGCTGAGAGGACTCTTCACAGCGTGCCTTGAGCGGGGCCAGTTTCCCACTCTGTGGAAATCTGGTCGTCTGGTCCTGCTCAGGAAGGCGGGGCGCCCTGCGGACTCGCCGTCCGCGTACCGGCCCATAGTGCTGCTAGACGAGGTGGGTAAGCTGTTCGAGCGGATAATCGCTGCCCGCCTCGTCAGCCACTTATACAGAGAGGGGCCGGACCTGGACGAAAGCCAGTTCGGCTTTCGGTATGGGCGCTCCACCATTCACGCGATATCGCAGGTGAGAGTCCTAGCGGAGGAAGCGGTGTCCCGGGGTGGGGTGATGTTGGCGGTGTCCTTGGACATTTCCAACGCCTTCAACACCCTGCCCTGGAGTTGTGTTCGGGAGGCACTGCGGTATCATCGAGTGCCTCCCTACCTCCGCCGCATCGTCGGGGCTTATTTGGCTGAGAGGTGTGTCACCTACGTGGGACGTGATGGCGTCGAAAACCAGCACCGCATGTCATGCGGTGTTCCGCAGGGCTCGGTCTTGGGCCCGCCCCTGTGGAACATCGGGTACGACTGGGTGCTGAGGGGCGAACTCCAACCGGGCGTAGACCTGACGTGTTACGCTGACGATACGCTGGTCACCGCCCGGGGGAGTTCGTACAGGGAGGCAGCGTTGCTGGCGACGGCTGCGGTCTCACAGGTGGTGAGCCGCATATGGCGCCTTGGCTTGGAGGTGGCCCTCAACAAGTCGGAGGCCATGGTCTTTCATGGCCCCCGGCGGGCGCCACCGCCCGATGCCCATATTGTCGTCGGGGGGGCTCGAATCGCTGTCGAGTCAACCATGAAGTACCTGGGATTGGTGCTCGACAGCCGGTGGGATTTCGGCCCCCATTTCCGGAGGCTGGCGCCCAAGTTGTTGGGCGCGGCTGGGGCGCTGTCAACGCTGCTTCCCAATCTGGGGGGCCCGAGCGCTGCCTGTAGGCGGCTCTACGTGGGGATCGTGCGATCGATGGCCCTGTATGGGGCCCCGATCTGGGCGGCTGACCTGACGGCCGGCAGCATCGCTGTTTTGCGGAAGCCGCAGAGAGCGATGGCCGTCAGAGTCATCAGGGGGTATCGCACGATCTCCTACGAGGCGGCTTGTGCACTGGCCGGATCCCCGCCCTGGGACCTGGAGGCGAAGGTACTCGCGTCACTGTATCGGTGGCGCGAGGAAGCGCGGGCGCGGGGCGAAGGGCTGATGCAGCGACATATGCAGTTGCGTCAGTCTCAGCTTCGCGAGGTCTTGGTGGCGGAATGGCGGAACAGGCTTTCACGCCCTACCGCCGGCCTCATTACCATCGAAGCGGTCCGGCCAGTGCTCGAGCGCTGGCTCGGGAGGAGGCACGGCTCTCTGTCGTTTCGTGTGACGCAGGTGCTCTCGGGGCATGGTTGCTTCGGGAAGTACCTGTGTCGCATAAACAGGGAGCCGGACGCCCGGTGTCACCACTGCGTCGACTGCCGGGAGGACACGGCGTGGCATACGCTGGCAGAGTGTGCCGCTTGGGAGGAGCCACGCCGTGCCCTCATCTCAGAAGTAGGCAGTGACCTGTCGCTATCTATGGTCGGCAGCGAAGAGTCCTGGGATGCGGTGGTATCCTTCTGCGAAACAGTCGTCTCGCAGAAAGAGGCTGCGGAGAGAGAGAGGGAGATATCATCCGCTCACCCGATCCGCAGCAGACGCCCCGGGCGTCGGCGGAGGGCGGCTAACGCCCTCTTCCAACCCCCCTAAATGGGTCCAGGAGCCACGGACTCGGGGACGTCCGTCGCTCCCCACACATCAGGACCCGAGGTGGCGGCGCGTAGTGTTCCACGCGCGCCCCTCTTAGACGTCGCGGGGGGAGTCCAACACCTCACTCCCCCCCAACCCGAGATCGAGGCCCGAAGACGCGGGCCGGCACTAGCTGGGGGTTGCGGAAGTATAGTTGTTCCCGGGACCCCCAGCGTAGGTGTGAGATGGAACACCGGGGTGGTTTTTAGTCAGTAGGAGTCTGACAGACCCCTCCGCCCCCCCCAGGGCGTTGGACATCCATCGAGGATTTTCCGCCCGGAAAAAAAAAAAAAAAAAAAAAGGATTTGGCTGGTTTGCCAGGGTTCAGCCATTTATTTTCTTTATTTTTTTAAAAAACGTTGCCAACACTAGGAATTTCTTCCTGTATCGTGGGTGCGTTTACAAACATATAAACTCACATACTCAACACCCAGAGCCGGAACAAATATCTGTAGGTCATACAAATATTTGTTCCGTGCGGGAATCGAACCCGCGACACGCAGCGCAGCAGTCAATCGCTCAACCACCATGTCGAAATTTCCAGAATGAAAACGTTGGAACCAAAAACGCACTGTATTTTCTTTTGCGACACCGTCGCCATACACATCATTAATCCTTAGAGCCGTTTCTGCAGCACTGGTGCCACGATGGAACTCGTACTCGTAAATAACGCGACATTTCAAGTTTTCCATTTTGTAAACTGACTGGCGCAAAGAAAAACCAAAAGAGCAAGAAACAAATGAATTACGGTTTTCCAAGCACAAAAGCATGTGTTAATAGCTGTATAAATTTAAAATTGGAATTCCAAACCAAAGAGGAGATATTTGAGATCAAAGTGGCCAGTACGACAAAACGCCAAGTTCATAGGTAAGGACCTAATATTAGTGTTAATTTTCTCTGGTGCTTGGCAACTGGCCTTTTATTGGTTGTGAACGTCCCTTTATGCCTGTTAGCTTACTGCTGTTCTCTCTCCTGCTTGCGAACTAGAAATAATTTTTGTTTTACTCCTTCGCTGTACTTTTCTGATTAATTCCGTTGCGGGATCCAAGTCGAGTCGTTACCCAGGACTCGCTCGTCTACTTCTTGGATACTTAGATTTATTTTGATACCTAGTAACAATGTATTAAACGAGTATGTATGTTCGTCATCGTTTCTTGGAAACTCATTCCCTCTAAGGCTCCTGTTATTGATGGCAAAACCCCAAAGGGCACACGGTTTGTAGATAATATTATTTAAAGAATCATAGTTAATATGCAAATAGTTGTAAAGTTCAGAATTTCAGGCTTATATTAGTTTGAAATCACGGGGGCGAAGGCATAACTTAATATAGTTACTGAGGTCAACTTAACTAAATCTTGTCAGAATCGTTCAATGACCTTTAAACTTTGGTGTTTATATGTACAAGTAAAATAAAACTATCAAATTAGGCAATCCTATTTCCAGATTTCTACGAAAAAGCCTATATGGATCTACTTTATAACCATGCTACAATTCTCACCTGAATATAACTACCCTTCCCCTTTTAAGTAAGTAAGTAAGTAATCATTTATTTGCTCAAACATGAGTACAGTACACACAACAAATAATTGTCAATATGTAAGGCATGTTAAAAATTTTAAAAATACAGCGCGTCATGTTTGCCTTAGATAATGGCATGCAAATATTAATAATATAAATTAAAATAATTAAATGTAATAATAATAATAACAATCTGTGGCTCGACTTGACAGACAGTTGCCAAAAATTTTTCTTAGGAATTTCTTCCATAATAAATATTTTTAACTATCTAAATTATACAAAACAATATGAAATCAAAGAAAAAAAAAACATACAACAGTAAAATCACCAAAAGTATGACCGAAATACAAATTCAAGAATAAGAAATGTGAAAAATTAAGTTGACGGCGACGTCATGTTAACGAGAGCTGCCGCCGCAAGAAATGCACGCCCACCACATCCGGCCTCGTCGCCCAGCTCCGCCTCGCCGCCGCCGGAAACCAGCCCAATCGTGAGTGCTGTGACGCCGGCCGTGGCAGTTGCGTCGAGCTCGAGCGACGAGTACTTCTCTCCGCCGACGACACCACCACCTGCGCGTCGACGGGGAGGACGCCGGCCGCCGGACCGCTTAGGACCTCGAGGCTTACCGGCCTCTTATAGGGTCCCAGCACCCGGTGGAAGTGTGCAGCGCATGAGATGGACACAATCCATAAACGAAAATGTCATGCGCGCATACTTTGGGGCTACAGAGGGAGGAAACAACCTGACCGCGTACCGTGTCCGGATGCTCTCTTTGTTTCAGGTGCTTGAGCCAGCCGTCAACGTTTCAGCCCAACGACTTTCGGATCAGGTGCGGGTCATCCAGCGTAATCGTATGTTGGATGATACTGTACTTGATCGCCTCCGAACGGAAATGGGTAACCGTGTCACTGCCCCATCGTCGCAGGCTGTGGTGCTACCACAGTCCAACCACGCTGACTTGGAGAGTGGTGACAGGGTTACAAACGTAAGTACCCAGTGCAATGAGGAATTGAGGAGAGCTTTGGAGTGTGCTATTCGGGAGTATCGCAACATGCCACCCGAACTTAGGCCACGATTACCTCGTTTGCCCATGCATAACAAGAATAGGGCGCTGGTGGCTGTTCTGGATTCGCAGTTGTCAAACTATTTTGATGACTGCGAAGACCTCACTGATACACTTTCGATCATGTACGGCGCAGCTGTAGCGGCATGTCGTGTAGCTCATGTCAAATTTGCAGATGACAGAGCTACACGACCGAAACCAGCCGTACCGGCTTGGCAGTGCAGGATCGAACGTCGTATTGGTGGGGCCAGAGCACTTATCGGCAAACTAATTTGTTTCAGGGAGGATAATAGCCGCCCAAGAGTGATGCGCTTTGTGAGACGGGCGTTTTCGGGGACTGATGTCAGCCCCCGAGACTATATATCCCATGTCACAGAGCGCATCGACTTCCTGAAACAAACAGTGTATGCATGGGCAAACCGTATTCGTAGGTACAGGCGGAGAGTGGAGCGATACACCCAGAATCGCACATTCCAAAGTAATGAAAGGTGGGTTTATCGGGCTTGGGAGCGACCCAACCAAGGTGTGACTGATACGCACCTGCCGGATGATGACGCTATGTGTTTATTCTAGCGCAGCATCTGGTCGGTGCCTGTCAGTCACAACGAAGGTGAATGGACTCGGGAGGTCAAACGAGCGTGTGATCCAATTCAAGAAATGGGGGCTATCAACGATATATCACGATCAGCCCCCAAGATGTAGCCCGTGCAGTCCGTCCGTTGCCGAACTGGAAATCTCCAGGACCGGACGGACTGCACAACTTTTGGATCAAGTGGCTACAAACGTCGCACGCTCGTTTGGCATCTCAGTACCAGGCAGCCTTAGGTTCGCTACCCAAGTTCCTTACAACAGGAATAATCCACCTGCTCCACAAGTCTGGTAGCACCGCGGAACCCAAAAATTATAGACCAATTACATGTTTACCAACGGTCTATAAGGTTCTTATATCCATTTTGAGAGTTAAAATTAATAAACACGTCGACGATAACTCCATCATGTCGGTCTCTCAGAATGGATGTAGGAACGCGTCCCGCGGTACTAAGGAGCTACTCCTTATTGATATGGCCATTAGCTAACAGGTTCGGCGTTCCCGAATGGATCTGTCGACATGTTGGATAGATTATAAGAAGGCCTATGACTCAGTGCCTCATACATGGCTCATGAGGGTGCTAGAATTGTATAAAATAGATACAACTCTACGCACCTTCCTGATGTCGTGTATGAGGCAATGGAGCACAGTCCTTCTTTATCCAGGATGTCGAAATATCGAGAAGTCGTAAAGCGAGGGGAGATTGTGGAATCCGTAGGTATTCAACTAGCGGATTCCATAAACCTGAGATCCCTCTTTCCAAACGAAACCTATAAGTATTTGGGTATGTCGGAAGCGTTAGGTATCAGCACTACAGACATGAAGCAATCGTTGAGGGAATGCTTCTTTGGCCGTCTGAAGAAGGTTTCAATAGCCTTCTTTCAGGTGAAAACAAGGTGCGCGCCTTCAACGGTTGGGTCATGCCGGTATTGATGTACTCTTTCGGCATACTCAAATGGACTCAAACGGAACTCGACGACCTGGATAGGCGGGTCCGTACACTGCTGACTGCATATCGAATGCATCATCCACGATCGTCGGTCATGAGATTGTATATCCCGCGGAAGTGTGGTGGCCGAGGCTTTTTAAATGCCAAAAACCTCCACGACCGCGAGATATGCTTTATTTCTGCACACCGTCGTGGGTATGCATCGAGATGTAGTAGCAGTGGACAAGGGACTCACCCCGCTCTCCTTGGCGAATGAGAACTGGCGCAAGCCTGTAGTGCTTGATACTAACGACCGCAGGGAAGTATGGCAGAGTAAAGAGCTTCACGGACGCTTTTTCCGGGCCCTACATGGGTCCGATGTAGACCCACAGCGTCCGTAGCCTGGCTGCGTTTCGGTGACCTCTTTGGGGAAACCGAAGGTTTTGTCTGTGCAATTATGGACGAAGTTATCATGACGAATAACTACCGGAGATTTATTGTGAAGGATGGCACGATTTACATCTGTCGGGCATGTCACCGCCCAGGTGAATCGATCCGACGCATTATCTCTGGATGTTCTCGTCTAGCTAACGAGGAGTACTTGCATAGGCACAACCTTGTAGCCAGGATCATCCACCAGCAACTTGCTCTGAAATACACTCTTGTGGCATCGGAGGTACCGTACTACAAGTATGTGCCCGACCCAGTTCACGAAAATGGCAATATCACACTGTACTGGGATCGATCCATCATCACTGACAGGACTATTGTAGCCAATAAGCCTGATATAGTGGTGGTGGACCGAATCGAGAGGCGTGCAATGATTGTTGACATTAGCGTCCCGCATGACAGGAACCTCGTGAAAGCCGAGAAAGATAAGCAAATCAAGTATCTTGACTTGGCTCGCGAGGTTGTAGACATGTGGGATGTAGACACAGCGATCATTGTACCGATAGTCGTGTCAGCCAATGGCTTAATAGCCACGAGCCTCGACCAACATCTTAGGAGGCTCTCGTTAGGCGGCTGGGTCAAGGGCCTGATCCAGACAGCAGTACTGCTGGACACGGCTCGCATTGTTAGGAGGTTCCTCTCTCTGGAGCCCTGACCGCCGGTAGCTTGGACCCTGTTCCCGATACCGGTGGGCCTCTATTTTCTATATTTTTAAATGTTTTTTTTTTAATTTTGTGTTTTATAAAAATATTTAAAAATTTAGTTAATAAGAAAAGAAATTAAATAAAGGAAGTAATAATAACAAAACAATAATAATAATATTTCTAGGTATTCTCAAAGTATTGGTCATTATTGTAATCTCTATCCCGATTGACTATAAATGTTTTATCCGGATAGTCCACACATGGGTGCATATTTACTTAACTCTTCCGAGAACTTATGGGTTACGATATATTTCGGTAAGTTATTATATTCACAAAATCCGCGGAACCCAACGAAATCAAATGTAAAAACAGCGGCAGTTTTGTTATTTTTGTCTAGTCACGTTCGCTTGTTTCACGGTGAAATAACTTTGTCCCCTTCAGTTCAAACTGTAGGTACCCATCTACGTCCCCTGACAGAAAAGGATTGTGAATCCTTCATAATATTATGAGTTATATCTTTATTCGATGGCCTATAATTATTGTTTACTTTACATCCCGCGAAAATACATTGCACAGTTTCATATATTATCAGTGCCCAATGTAAAATATGTTGATGTAAGGTTTATTGAAAATATGAACAGATGTTATTTATTTTATTTATTATATACTTTATTGTACACCAAGATAAAAATTAATCAAAAAGACATCTTATAACAAAAACAAACATACAACAGGCGGCCTTATCGCGAACCGCGATCTCTTCCAGGCAACCAAGAATGGAGAGAGACAGCCTGGACACAATATGGGGTTGCACTTGGTGCAAATTTTACAACAAATAATTAATTTATTAAGAATGTAGATACTAAATACAAAATATAAACTAAACAAAATAAAATAATAGATACATAAATACATACATACATACATACAACTAATATACAGACAAGAAAACAATTCAGCTTATACAACATTATGATCACAATGACAAGTAGTGCTCCTTCACAAGTCGCTTAAAAACAGGCAGTGATTGCGCGCGCCTTATAGTCACAGGCAATGCATTCCATAGACGGGCCTGGACAGTAAAAGATTTGTCTAGGAAGGTAGTGGAATGCATTGGCATTTTAAGTTTCATATTATCCGATGACCTAAGAACCTTAAGGTGCGAGTCACACAGAAACTGAAACCGTGTCTTGAGATAAGGAGGGGTAGAAGGAAGAAAGAGAATATTATATAGGAGAGAAAGAATATGTTAATAGGTGAGAACCGTTCATGTGGCTATTTACTATTAGCAAAAATGTTTAATTACTTCAGTGAAATGTTAAATACTTCGACGTCACACACAACACATACCTACACAACACACACCCACACAATATATATTTTTTTTGGTACAAGCCTTTTTCATTCTGACTTTGTAAGTTACTAGTGGACGCCTCGTGGTTCCACCCTTGTAGTTCCCGTTCCCGTGGGAATACAGGGATAAAAAGTAGCCTATGTCACCCGGGTAGTGCAGCATCCCAACGGTGAAGAGAATTTTTGAATTCGGTCCAGTACTGTTTAAGTTTATTCGTTACATACAAAAATACAAATATTTCCTCTTTACAATATTAGTAGGTATAGATTAAGAGCGGGGCCTCATAGCACATGTATTTGATATACTTAAAAGAACCCCTGCGTAAGAATTATTATATACCTATTATGAATGTGACAACAAAATAAAGTTTTTGTTCTTCAAAATGACGCTTATAGGTACATATTTCACAAACTCAAATAATTTAATTCAATTAACCCATTTGCAGGCAGTCGGTCAGGCCAAAACATGAAGCTAATTGCTCATTCGCAAGCGTAGGTGTAGGTAGATCTCTATTGAGATGAAAGTGCAAGATACTCTCGACAGACGTACAAAAATAAATTCAATACGATATTTTAATACCAGTATCAATAAATACATGCTGTAATTTTTGATTCGCTGCGACCATCAAAACTTGTAAAACAACTACAGGAAAGCAACTAAATACCATTTCAGTACGGTTCTAAATGCGGTTTCCGTTACACGTAGGTGGGTACTGGGTAACTACAGGTTGAAAACTCGTTCAGTATTCAAGTGATTTCAAAATTCTATCGAGAAATAGTTTTTGTCGGACTAGCCCGTTCATTTTCCGCGCGGCGAAGGAATTTCGAGTCAATTTCGCAGCAGTTCTATTACTTTATAATACGAACTTCCTCTCGTATAACACTTACAATGATCCATTTGCGCTGAATTCGAACCTTAATATGATTTTGATGTATTTTTAAGTTTTAACAATGTGGAATGGGTGGAATTGGCACTACAATACACGGTGAGAACATGTACTGGATTTCTAGTACACAGGGTGAGTTTAATTTGAAATCGTTAACGTCGTGAAAATAATTCCTCATGAATAAGTTTAAACAACTTTAAGTTTAAGAAAAACTTTTAGGATGAAATCACGAAAAAGAATGAGCTGTTTATTTATTTAATACCTTAAGCACGCAAACGTACCGAGGCGGACTTAATGCCATAGGCATTTTCTACCAGTGGGTGATGCAGATACAAATAGTGGTACGTGCAATAACGATAACAAAACGCGTTAAGGTAATATTTATTTAAATACAAGACAAACTATAAATAAATACAATATAATAAATTGCCAAACGAATAGAAGTTAAGAAATAAAAACAATTTAATTAGTGCCCTTTGTTCTTTGCGCTGGCGTGTATGAGAAATCACTTTAGAAACGACCGATGCGCAGAGACATGATCATATTTAAGCAAATTAAAATCAAATCGAATGCAGTAATTTAGAAGACGGTCAAGTTAGTTGAGGAGCATTCAGGTCATAGTAGCACACGTCACCATAATCGATGATGGGAAAAGTTAGGGTCTGCGCAAGCATTGTCTTTGTGTTCGATGGTAAAAAGTTTTTCGTACGATCTGTATCGTTAGCCCGGAACGTTCCAGTAAGCTCCTGACTAACACTAGCGACTTGAGTTTGCCAGCTCAGAGTTCGATCAATACGTAAGCATAGATCCTTTATTTACGTCAGTGCTAAATGGGACGATCGTACTGTCGAAAACAACGAACAACGAAGAACGGGTAACAGAGTGACAACATTCACTTTAGCGATGCTTCGAGGACTCCCAATGATGATCGGCTGACACTTACTGCAGTTTACTGCAACACCAAATATATCGGACTAAGTTTTTATGGCTGTCAAGTTTCCATCTAATTTATTAATAGCACCAGGTATTTCGTCGACTCTTCCCTGATACTAAAATTGGAGGTCATCATACATCAAGTCAGCATACAAATGATACGCACACTGAAGTTCGGCAGTAATGAGATTAATAAAGATAGAAAACAGAAGAGGAGAAAGAATGCAGCCTTGAGGAACGTCTGTCTCCATATCACACCAGCGAGATGAAGAATCCCCAACGTCAACAGACCACTGACATTCCTGAAGGTAGGAGGAGAACCATTTCAGTGTTTTGGGAGAGACCATCACATAGGATAAGATGGCCAGCAGGATTGACAATTTTATGATTGTGTACGTTTCAACTTCTTAGTTATGAAAATGTTATAATATGAATGTAAGTACGTACCTACACTTTTTGAACCAGATCAAGTTGTTGTTATTCTATTCAGATACGTAGTTAGTTGTATTATTTGTTTCTGTGATAACTTTTGGGTTTGGACTATGGAGAACTTTCAAATACATTCGGTATTATAACTAGGGGTTCCACCCACCGATACTCGTAGCCATAAATCTAAAAGGGTTTTATCCGAGGTCAAAATAATATTTATTTAATCTTTATTTATGGAATTTGACGGAAGGCAACTACGATTCGATTTTCTTATTAGTTTTTGTTATTCAAACTATAAGTTTCTTTGTGATTCGAACAACCGGATCCATACATTTATTACGGTCTTCTCTCTACATGGTGTACACGTTCTCAGACGTGTGTCACATGTCATCTGTTCGACCGACAACTATCTTTTGACATTCCATTATCTGCTGCCTGCTACATCGAGGCATTGAGTTAAGAAAGTACTTCGTATTACATATTATCTCAATGCATCGAGGCTCTATTTTCCTTTTTCCTATCGGGGAGTAATCTTCAAAAGCCACCTGGACGAAAAAGGTAGAGGGATTTTTAACTTACTAAAACCACACTGATGATCACCATCAGCACATAGAAGGGCATCGTTACTTCTTAAAAAGATTATTGTATTTCATAAAATTAAATACAATAACCATCATGCCTCACTTGGTGCTCACTTCACCTAAGCTTTCACGGTGACTTTTTTACAGAATCGATAAGCTGCCCTTATCTATCCCCATTCATTTGGGATTGGTGTAGCATGTCTTCTTATTACATAACTTATGAATGAGTCAAACAATAAAATTTTATGGCTCATTTTGACAGATTTCATCACAATGGAACAAGAAGGAATTTTAATTATTAATATCCATATGGAAATACGGGGAGCTATATTCCAAAAAAAAACACAAGCCTAAATCACGGTTGCTGCTATATGGTCCACCCCACATTACATAGAACATTAAACACCGTTTTTTTTTGCGTGGAGAAATGCTCATGCATACTGCACTACCACGGGGAGATAGTGCAGTTATGTGGGACTCTAGCCCACTAAAACTCCACGGTGTCCTCCTGTGCCGCTTATGGCCGGAACACGGGCACACGTTAGCACTCACAGCGAACCCGCCGCGACTGTCCGTCACCGGACCCTCCTCGGGGGAGTACCCCCCATCACCGGCGCACCAGAACACACTGTACGCCGTGACCACCCCAGGGACGAATCAACACATGGGCGCCAGACGACCCCGTGTATGGCGCCTTTGGTCCCCCTGTGACGGGTCAAGGTCAATGGCCCCGCCACCTACCATTTTTCGGCCGCAGGGGATAGGGAGAGCGGCTAACGCAATACCGACACTCCTCCTCCCCTGCGGCCCCACCGCGTCTGCCATCAGACGGTGCCGACCCGTCCGTCCGGGCCGCGGAAGGTAGGGAGAGCGGCGCACCGCAATACCAGCACTCCTCTCCCGCCGCGGCCTCCAACCCTCAGCCGCGACATCGTATGGGACCTGGGAATCTCCATAAGACATCGCGGCCCGCCTCAGTTGCGATGTCGCCTGTTACCAAGTGGCACTGCAACCTACTAGTTGGCCGCTACGTCATCGGCTTAATTGGCAAAAGCCCTGACGAGCAGCCCATCCTCGGGTTCCTCTTCGCTTCACCGTGGGTGACCAAGCCACGGTTATTGAGCCCCCCCGCCTCGACAATGCGGGAACCCACCGGCGCGCGGCGGGGGTTTTATTTGCTCCTAGCTGTCCACTCTCCTTAGTTACATCATCTTCAACACTCACATTTTGACCTTCAAGCCTAAATGGGAATATTATTCGAGTATCAAATAAAACGACTTCAAACTTTCTAACGTTTGTCTCGTAGACTTTCATGATTATTGGCAAGACATTCTCGAAGCGTTCACTCAGCTAACCGATATTTTTATAAAAACAATGTATGAGACTTCTTTATGCCAAAACACTTCAAAAAGCAGCTAAAGTGTTTTCATGAAATTCATGTTCCGAACTTTTGCTCCTTTTTGTCGGTCGCCATTGTACAATCATCTCTGAAATCCTGTCTGGCTCAATTACCGTCATTTCTATGCCTGTCTTGTGGCGTCTAAAATGTTATTCGTCGCTCTAAGCCTCGGGAGGTACGGTAAAACTTTTCGATCGTACCTGTAAAGCCTTGAATATAAATGCTTTTAAAATCACGCTAGATGGCTACTAGATCGTGTACTTATTTTTGGCATGCTTTGCGATAGGTATAGTTAAGGGTCCAAAGTGTCACACTCTACCAAAACAGCAGCGGCAATTTTTTTTAGGGTGAAGAATTTCAACTTTTCACGGTTAGGCGATATAATCTATACTTTAATTTCTATGCAATATATCAAATCAGTTGTGGATAATTTAACTTCTTCTACAAAAACTAGCCATTTGAGTTTTGGGAGAGTTAAGACTGCACTTATGACACTTGATTGTACATCTTACTAGAAAGCCTGAGAGGTGTGTTTGTGGCAGTACCACTCTATTCTATTGATATACATTTTAATTTCCTCCTGCAACAACCACATAAACCTAATCCAAACTTTGTAACTAATCTATGGTTAAATGTATTTTTTATGTGTGAATGTATTTTTTGCCAAAAACATTATTGCAACAAAAAACTGACGTGACTTGCGATTAGAGTCCCTAGACAAGTGACATTCTATCATCGAAAGCGTGGCTATAGCAATTGGAAAAATGTGTGGGAATATCAAAATCTAGCGCAATTTTTTTTTTTGTGGTTCTTGCAATGTCAAGAATATTTACTTTTTAAAGTATGTATATACCAAACTGGTACTGACTTTGGTCTTTTCGATATTTTCGTATGGCGCTGAGACTTGGACACTGAAAGCTGCAGACCGTCCTTCGAGATGTGGTGCTGGAGAAAGATACTCCGTATACCCTGGACATCATTTCGGACTAACGTCTCCATATTGTGAGAACTCAAAATCTCCCCGCGGCTGTCATCCGAGTGTCTGCGCAGAGTTCTAGAATACTTCGGCCACATTGCAAGGAAAGAAGGTTCCAACCTCGAGAGGCTCATCGTGACCGGCAAAGTGGATGGGAAAAGGCCTCGTGGACGCAGCCCAATACGTTGGTCTGACCAGATCCGCACCGCTCTTGACTCTACAACGCCCTCCACACCGCCAGAGACAGAAACAGATGGAGAAAGATCGTTAGAGAGAAGGTGATGCAGAAGGGTGGTCACGACCCTCAATACTGAAGAATACGAAGCAAGGAGGAGGAATGTGAAGACTATAAGGATTATTCTTTTTTTTTTTTTTTTTATCTTATTTAGTTTTTAATCATGGTCTGGCAGTTTGAGTAGTTTATGCGGCCTACCCGAATGTCCATTCATTGGTATTGTTCGTCGGATCGTTGAGCTCCAAATTCTGAGTTGAGCTGCTCGGTTATATATGCGTGCACTGACCTCAGATGAAGTAAACTGACTGGACAGGTCCACTCAATCTGGCTGGTTCTTTCCTCAAAACACCATTTTAGACATTAGTCTAAAGGGTCTTCACATGATCTAACCAAGTTTTTTTCTGGACTTTAAAAGAGACTGTTACCTCTGAGTTTGTTTCGGCCTTTCTTCTCATAGTAGTCAGATAGGAAACGCCGACCTCATTAAGTTTTAAAAAATATGATCGACATTTATAAGTGTTTGTACAAACCAACTTACAGAAATCAAATCATTTAGTGTCACTTGATCAATCCCTTACATTTTGGCATTTCAACCATCGCCATCGCCGACGTCGATTTACACTTGTTTAGAGCCTCTAGTAGTGCTTACACTAGTGACCATATTTTTTTGTAGAAACGTGTTTATCGTGTATTACTCAATAGTTCTATGATTTTTATGTGTATTCTAACCTTATTTCTTTTTCGTTATGGTATCAAATCCAAATTAACCTTAAGATCAAAAACATTTGATTTAATAACGCTACTATGAGCTCCATCAAATTACTTACATAAATGATCGCGCGGAGTCAATTAAGTTATCCCCAAGATGAAGGACTTAAGAGGTAAATTAGATGTTAACGCAATAAGGGACGCCATTTTACGCCGGTCCCTGACTGATAAGGTGCTTGTGAATCATGCACAACGTAAATTAACCCTCTAAATAAAATTTTAATTCACTGTACGCATATTTAAAATTTTAAATATTCGTACAGCGACTATATTTTTGAATGCCTGTGAATTCAACTTTATTTGAATATTTAAAACGTGCAACAGAGTATTATTGAAATGTGTTTTCGTTTTTACACTAACCATATTCGAAATTGTATTCTATAATATTAACACAAGAAAATGATTCAGATGAATTGGGAACCTCCTCCTTTTTAGTGTTCCGTACCCAAAGCGTAAAAACGGGATCCTATTACTAAGATTCCACTTTCCGTCTGTCTGTCGGTCTGCTTGTCTGTCACCAGGCAGTATCTCATGAACCGTGATAGCTATACAGTTGAAATTTTCACAGATGATTTCTCTTGCCGCTATAACAACAAATACTAAAAACAGAATACAATAAATATATAGTTGGGGCTCCCATAACACCAACGTGTTTTGTTGCCGTTTTTGCAATAATGGTACGGAACCATTCGTGCGCGAGTCCGACTCGAACTTGGCCGGTTTTTATGTTAATTAACAGTTATTTAGTAGAGTATAGGAACGTCCTGACTGGGAGCATTCTTTCGTGAGCATTTGTAAACAAGCAATCGCAGGCGGGCAACAAATGCTTCCTAGCGAGCTCTGCATTCACTTTCGAGCAAAACTATGAATGTTCGAGTCGATCATTCCCTTACGAGCTTGGAGCATTCGAATACGATCTCGATAAATGTCATTCATTTCAAAATGTCGGTCGGTCGTGCCTGCAGATTTTATTTTTATTTTTAGAAACACTTAAGATCAAATAATTTTTCCTTGCTTTACAAGTGGCCAGTAATATTCCTACATTCTCATTCATTTCATTATCTGAATACTCGCCTTCGAGCGTTTTATTTGCGTGAACATTCGAATGCGAGCCGTTTCCGCGAATTTGGTTGCGACGTACACACCGGCCGAAGTTCGCGCTTGCGTGTTAGCTTTGTAACGATCGGCTCAACGTCCACACCACTAGAATATTCGAAGTCGAATGCTCATTACACGTGAATGCTCTCATTGAGGACGCTCCTTACCAATATATCACGAGAATTTAACGCGATTATTGCGATTGTTTCTTTACCTATTTTACCCGAAGTTTCGGACGTGTTGCAACGACCGTGTCATGTCACGGTTATGTTACGGAAGTCGAAACTCCCGCAGAGCAACATTATGAAGGAAGAGCGTCAAGCATTGAGGAATATTCGGGAAGACCAGGAAATTTTAGTGCTCAAGGCCGACAAGGGGAACGCCAAGGTTGTGATGAACACTACTGATTACCAAAGCAAAGTACGGGAGTTGTTGTGTGATGATAAGGTATAGGTGTGTTGAATGCCCATGTTATAACCACTCGTATCAGGGTCGGAGACCTACACTCGAAGTTGTGGATGACTATGTATACCTGGGACAAACGATCCAGTTGGGTAGGGCCAACTTCGAGAAAGAGGTCAACCGTCGAATCCGACTCGGCTGGGCAGCGTTCGGGAAGTTGCGTGGTATCTTCACGTCCAACTTACCACAGTGTCTCAAGACGAAAGTCCAGAAACCAGTGCGTGTTCGAATGTATGTGTAAATGTAGAGATCAGAGACATAGCCCGAAGAATTGCCAAACTTAAGTGGCAGTGGCCAGAGCACATTGCTCGCAGAACGGATGGCCTATGGGGCAGAAAGGTTCTGGAGTGGCGGCCGCGAACCGGAAGACGTTGCGTTGGAAGGCCTCCCACCAGGTGGACCGATGACCTGGTGAAGGTTGCGTGGTTCCGCTGGATGCGGGACGCACGGGACCGACCTGTGTGGCGACGCTTGGGGGAGGCCTATGTCCAGCAGTGGACGTCTTTCGGCTGATATGATGATGATGATGATAAGGTATATAAACTGGTATTTTACAAACCTGTGATCAGTGAAAATGAAGACCTTTTTACAGAAGACGAGTTCAAAAAACTTTAGGACCCAAAACCGCACCAACCACCAAAATTATATAGGCTGCCTAAAATAAAATAAGTCTAACGTGCCGGTGCGTCCCAATCGTAAGTCAAATTGCTTCTCCCACTTACGACCTTGCCAAGCACGTTGCGTCTGTGTTACAGCCATTGGTTAAAAAAAAAAACATCGTCTATTGTAAAGGACTCGCGCCATTTCGTGCAGAGTATACAGTCCCAAACTTTGGAACCGGATGTAATTATGGTGAGTTTTGATGTGCATTCACTTTTTACCAATGTTCCAATTAAGGAGTGTTTGGACGTCACTAAAGGCAAACTGGAGGACAGCGAGATGCCGTTAGACTATGTTGATCTACTTAAAAACTTTTTAGATGGCAATTACTTCCTATTCCAAGGTCAACATTACCTCCAGATTGATGGTGTCGCCATGGGTAGTCCTGTTGCCCCGGTACTGGCTAATCTCTGGCATTGAGCCTAGGACCGAAAACCATCAGATTATGGAAGAGATACGTCGATGACATCTTTTGTATTATACAAGGAAGTAAAAGGGAAGTAGAACAATATATAATATAGGTCACCTCGACTCCATTCACCCAAACATGAGGTTCACATACGAGGTGGAGACAGACAGGTCGTTGTTGTTCCTGGATGTCAGAGTCACTGCGAGACCTGATGGATCACTGTCACACTGCGTTAACCGAAACCCACTGATAGATACCTGCACGCAACATCGCATCACCACCCACGCCACTTACAATCTGTTATGACGTCCACTTCTATTCAAGTATTGTGCGTAAAGCGATTGAAATTAAAAAACACAAAACGTTCAATCGGGATGCCGGTTACAAATTATCCGCGGCGTGGAATCCAAACTTACAGAATAAGGACACGGTCAGTGTAGTGTGTAGAAATGTGAGGGTAGAGGAAGAATTTTCTGCCCCAATGGAGCCAGCACATTGCGACACCAGTCTACCCGGGACCACGGTCGTTGCAACACGGACGAAACGTCGGGTGAAATAGGTAAGTAAACAATCGAAATCATCGCATTAAATGCCCGTGATATATTGTTTCTCACTTATAAAACGCGAAAGTTTCAAAGTTAGTTAATAACTGTAACTACTATTTTTCATATTGGCAACAGGTTCTCCACATAATACACGGATTTAAAACATAAGCATATACAACCAACCACTCTGCTAAGCCATTCAGGGCACATAGGCATGATTTAATATTAATTTTCATATCAGTTTAAAGACTGTCTTTAAAAGAAATTATGAAAACTCTGATGTAAAAATAAAATCAAAAATTAAAGTTTTTAATACACATATTCTGCCGAGCATCACATTATGGGGACACCCATTGTCTGACAAGACATGGAGCTGCACAAACAAATATATTAAAGCGCTAGAAACATGCCAACATAGAATAGAAAGAAGTATACTTAACACAAAATTAAAAGACAAAGTAAGATTAACCACAAAACAATAAGGATACATACTAAAATAATAGATGTGAAATATCAAATAAAACTATTGAAGTGGATCATTTAATAAGAAGTAAGATAGAGAAATGGGCCAAAGAAGTGACAGAATGGTGTCCTATATATAAAACAAGAAGGAAAGGCAGACAGTATCATAGATAGGAAGATGACATGAAAAAGGTGGCAGGGACGACTTGGACTAGGAAAGCTGGAAATCGATACTTGTGGAGAACACTCGGGGAGGCCTATGCTGAAAAGCATATATAGATAATCAAGGAACCGGTGTCAAATAAAGAAAACTATAATATAATTCAAACATTCCTGTAGTAATACGTAGAAATAAGATAAAGTGTAATTGTAAGATTGATAAAGGCTATTGATATTGTTATGTTCATATCAGTTTTTGTCTTTTTCATCACCTTGCTTAGTTTACTTTAATATATGCTTGTTAACATATTGGTGAGTATAGACTAAAGCATTTACTTGAAACAGAACAACGTGCGTTCGCTGTTTTCATCAAGCTCGTGTTCGAAGTGCGGTTAAAATCGGCAAATGCTCGTTGTTCCATTACAAGTAGGTAAATGCTCTAATCTATATTCATATTATCTTTACAACTAGTGTTAAAACGTTTACTGTATTAAACTAGTGTCATCATGGGTGACAAAGCCCCGGCCTGACATAAAGTTATTAGCGTGGCTCTTTGGACCTCTTGATTGCATTAAACACATTCTACACATGGACCGTCTCCACGCCAACCGCGGCTATAAATATGGATAAGGGAGGTAGGTACATGGCTAAGTAACGCTTTGGGAGGTGTAATGAAGCAGAGTATGATGGCGTTAACTGATTTGTTTTAGTCAAGTTTGAGAATATTAATAAAACTTGTTATGTGTGACTATTTAAAGGTTGCAGAAGGCCGAGTTTAATGATGACTTATCCATTTTTACTTCATTTCCTCGTAATGGCTTGTAAATAGAAGGATTCACTAGTAAGTTTGTTTGTAAATATTTTCTGCTAATTTCTAAACTGCGCTATTAGAGGCATTGTTTAATTTTCTCTGTAATAGACCTACCTACCTATAAAGCTCTTACCTTTCTTGTCATTTGGTAGAAGTCCGTCGCACTCACTGGTCAATCTCTCCTACACGAGTAACGTTTAAGTGTAATTTCGATTTTGGAAAAACACATCACTACAATTCTTTGTATTTGACATGTGAAATGATGCTCATGCCGAACTATGTCGAAGGCTTGCTTTATTCTCAAGCTTTTACGTGTTGTTGGTGTTTTTATAAACCTTATCAATTGTGGAATATTTTTCGCTGAACCCAAATTAATCAAGAATAAGCTGTCTATTCTGTTCAATTAAAAATCTTCAGCAACGTTTTTCAAATAAGTTTTGACATGACAGGTAACAAAAAAATGGTGCATTAAGAAGTTAAAGGTATTAAAAAAGGTTTACGATAGTTCTAAATCTAAATCTCTTTCTGTCATTTCTTTCTCAAATCGAACGCAACTTCTGATGAAGTTACTATATTAATTTTACTTGATTTAAATTTATAAGATTGTAGAATAACTGCAACATGTCACCGACAGATGAAACACAAAGCTTAACCCAGCAACCTTCCGCCTGATACAAACAGTTTTCTCGTGATTTTTTTCAGCACATAATCATGTCTTGAAAAATAATGGCCTTCTTTATTCAGCAAAACCTGGCACGATGAAAAGTTACTGCAGATTAAATCGCAGAAAAAGACGCCTGCTTAAATATAAGTATAGTCAGATTGCGATTTTTTTAATACATCTTTGATTGGTTTTGTGTCGTCTGGTCACAAGGTGTAATTTTGTCACAGCTTTTTAAGTTCCATACATTGTAATGTTCATAAATTGGTTGGTTGGCCGTACTTTTTCAGTACAACGATTTTGTAGATTATCACAATCAATTTTTTTTTTTCACATATTTCACATAGGCCTACATGGGCACTTAATCATTACTTGCAATTATCTTGCAAGTAATGATAGCTACCAAGATTGTGTTATTTTGTGGATTAAATTAATCAAACTCATTTTTGAAGACACGTTTTAACGTCTTAATTATTTGTGTTGTGCTGTTTTAATATATGTGTTTTATTTTATATGTTGTTATATTAGAATTTAAGAATATTTTATGCCAAATTTTAAAATACCTTGTTTTAAAAAAAGCTTACGCAACAAATAAAATTATAACATACACAAGAAAGAACTATTATTTAGTGCATTATAATAGTCTTATAACCCACACTAGGATACCCTGTTTAGGGATTTTAGTTTTCTCGTCACACGTTATAAGTGCACTTAGGCGTAGTTCCCAAATTAATGGTCTGGTTACAAGACTAAACAATATTTGGACCTAATGAAAGGAATCATGTAAAAGTTAAAACGTTTACGAGGGTGGTAAATAACTATGTGTATGTTTGTGTGAAAGGGACATAGTCCTGAGCTGATAGCCACTTTACAATTTTTCATTTACAAGACTGCTTTAAGCAACCTAGTATGTCCAACCTTGTTGATGTCGATAGGAGACAATATTTTTGTAGTTTAATATTAATAACCGTTCGCTTACGTTAATTAGATTTGATGGAGACTCAAGTAGGTATAAGGTAGGGAAAAGTATATGCAAGCGTAAAGTATGCAAGTGGCTGAGAGAATTCGACGGCGGCATCCCGGGCCGGGGCCGCTAACGTAAACTCACTACTTTACTTAACAACCCGCTCTCCGCCGACAGTGCTCTCATATTGGCTCCCTTATGTATGCAGTGACCTTTTCGTGAATGTACGACTTAAAGAGATCTTTCAGCTTCTATTATGTATACTCTCTTAGTTAATATAGCGCTATCGGGTGGGTATCGGTCGTGGCGTGTTTCTGTTTTTTTTATTTTTGTTCGACGTGTTAATCCAATAAAATAACTTCGGGCTGAGCTTTGTTGCGCTGTAAATAGTTACAGTGCGGTGCATCAGTCCCTCTAATCTTTGGTGCGTGTTGACATTGGCAGTCGATCAGCCGAGCTCACAGCCACGCCATAGTCCACACGATGTGTGTGTGTCAGCTCGCGGTATTTACTGTTGCGCAGTACTGACCGTATTAGCTTTAAATCCTATATTGTTTTCACTGAAAAACCATCGAAAATCCACCCTGATTAAATTCCTCGAATAGAATTGAAAGGTTTCGTTTACTTTTTAGCCGATTAACCAAAAAGGAGGAGGTTATCAATTCGACTGTTTTTTTTATGTTTGTTGCCTCAGAACTTGTTACTAGGTGAACTGATTTTAATATTTTTTTTTTTATTTGAATGCTGGTGCTTGTTATGTGGTCTCATTTAATTTTCATAAAGATCCGATGAAGAACTTCGGAGATGTACATCAGAACTCTTCAATAAATGAAGACAAGAACATAATATCACACTAGTACGGTCTAAAGGGGTACGCATGTGTAAACAGTGTTATTGTTCACTTTGGTATACTCTTATTCCCGCGGTTTTCTTTAAGTGTAATGTTATTGGGTTAATCTATTCTGGCTTCACTTTGGGCATTATTGGTACCTAGCCTATATAACTGGGCCATTATGTACCACAACTAAAAAGTGAAACTTTTTACAAAAAATACAACCGACTTCCAAATAAAAAAACTACAAAGTGAAAAAATAACTTCAATTTCGGAAGTCGGTGTCAAAAACCGAGGAAACGGAAACAAGAACACCGACTTCCGAAATTGAAGTTATTTTTCACTTTGTAGTTTTTTTTATTTGGAAGTCGGTTGTATTTTTTTATATACCGTATACAGTTTATTTGAATTTTACAAAAGCATTAAGCAAGTAACGGAACCCTTTTAATTAAAATGGGAACGCGGCTGTAAATTAGCTGCTCATCTACGGGACAGTTGACGCGGGGGTAAAGTAAACCAACTTTATATTTATTCAAAAGTTATCTCTAAATAGGTATCAACACGATGAAACAAGCTCATTTATGGTTATAAAGAACTAATATCTATCTATATTAATACACAATTTTCTAGATAAAATAAGTTGAGCTTACATTTTTCATAAAGTATAAGGATTTTCACAACATTCTTTTGGTTTATTATTCTCCCTTTATACGCTGCTCAACGATTCATGATGAAAACTATTTTCTGAAGTGTCCTTTGTTGATGAAAAGTGGTTTATTGAAAAATCTATAAGGAGAGCAATATTACTGCTCTCCCATGTTGGTTTTCGATGACTCGTAGCGTATGGTAAATGAGATAAGTGGAAGGGAATGCATCCCTCCTTACCTTCAGGATGACGTAAAGAGAATTTGGGGACGAACCCATTCGTTTATTCAGGCTTTAAACAAAAGCTTACTTGTTTTACAATCGATTTCAGATTTAACTTTTTGTTTAATACCTTTTTTAACCACTTAAGAATGGTTTGAAATGACTAGTGGCCATTCGTTTTTATCGTTTTTATGAAAAATAAATAATTCAGCGTTATCTGATAAGGTTATTTTTTCAATAAAATCTTATTAAGGGTTTTATAGTCCCATAGTATTAAACTTGATGATAAGAACAGTATTTATTCTAGAGTCAGTCTAGGCAGTCCGGAGACTGCCTAGACTGACTACCTAGATTAGGTGCCAATCTGGTCAGGTTCAATGCTGCTAAGACCCAGGCGTGTCTTTTTCACCCGGCTCCTTCTTTCCGTGGTATGACCGTGCCGATAACGGATCATTTTGAGCTTCATTGAAGCAAAAGCTTAACCGGCTGCCAAAATATTGGGATCCTTGCAAAGGTGAGACGGTACTTCACGCCAGAACAGTTGCTCAACTTGTATCAAGCGCAAGTTCGGTCATGCATGGTGTACTGCTCTCATCTCTGGGACGGATCTGCCAAGTACCTTTCTACTGGATGCACTAGAGTCGATCGAAAAACGGGCCAATAGGCTCATCAGCAATGAGATACTGGTCGAGTCTAGGCTCCAGAACCTTTAACACCGGCGCCAAATTGCCGATCAGTCGGTTTTTGTCGGTTACATTTTGGGGAGTGTGCGATGGAATTGCATGAACTAATTCCTCCTTGCCCGTTCCATCATCGGACTACAAGACGTACGGTGATGCGTTATCGGTACATGGTGGACATCCCAACCATATGCACAAAACGTTTTGGGAATACTTTTATTATGCGTACAGCTAAGGAGTGGAATTCCCTGACGGAGTCTGTATTTCCTGATAGCTACAACCCGGGAGTCTTTAAGTCAAGAGTGAATAGGTTTCTTCTAGGTAAGCGTGCTACATCGACGACCACATCATCACTTACCATCCGGTGAGATAGTGGTCAAGCGCAAGCCTATCAAAGATTTAGAAAAAGATTTATCAACCACCCCAATGGTTAATGCTTACTTAAAAGTAGCTTTTTCTTTTGTAAGAAAGGAGGTTCCCAACCTCTCTGCGTGGGCGGAGCTCTGTGCAAAAACTACTTCCTTATTAAAAGTATTGTGTGTGTTCCGTATTCAGTTGAAGGCCACATAATGATTTGAAGACGAGATTTGTTCGCCAAATACTTCTCCACTCAAAATACAAAATCCACTTAAATAAACTTTTAATATATCATGTTCGCCTTATAACGTAAATTATTAGTAATTTGTTTCAGCTATTCGTTTAATATCTATTTAGGGATTCTCAAAATTTAAGAGTCACGTTACGCAGAAATTGTTATCTCGGAGACTACTACTACTACAAGGAACTCGGGATAAAGTGCTGATCGGCTTACTGCGAGCGTCGCACATCTCGGTCAAGAGGCCCTGCTCAAGAATTTTAACCGAGATTAATAGACGTTGAGTACGCTGAAAGGTGCTTCTGTGTTCACCATCGGTCTATTATTTGTTGATTTATTCGCGTATTCACCGGTTTCAAGTGTTGGATTTACAAAAACCCTGTTGATGTCAACTGGGATTCTGTACTCTAATGAGATTCAGTTCTGCCTCCGAGTTTGTTTTCTTCGTATCTCTTTGTCGTGTTTCTGTACAAGTGGGTCGGCTGAAAATATTAACTATTAAGTGCTGTGTACCTACTACCTATACAATTAGGTTAGGCTCCCGTTTTTAACTACGGATTTTCAGACCAGAAAAGCCAGTGTCTAAAATGTTTAGAAAAAATATGTGGCGCATCGGTTGGGCAGGTCGCAATAGTGTTTAGATAGAGTGCTAGTTTATTGCTTACCAACAACATCGTAATTTATTCCTCGCAGTTCAACTTTACGACCTGCAACTGATTTATCTCTTTCGTTTCTAAGCCCAGTTCTCTTAGCAGTTTACCACAGTCCACAGCTTGCATCGTACGCATCGCACGGATAGTATCCCTAAATTTTTCGGGAGGATCATAACTGAAACTATTATATACAATAGGTAATTATGTGAATTTATCTTCCCGATTCAGCTTAATTACAAAAATACAAAAAAAACTTTCAAAAGTACACTTTGTAAAGAAAGCTACAAATAGTTGCTTAACGCTGCAGAAATCCTGTTTAATTCGAATTTACTGGCCCGAGACCATCTCTAATGTAGAGCTGTTGGAGAAATGCCACGAGAGCGCGATCGACCGCCAGATCAAGCGTCGCAAGTGGAGATGGATTGGCCTCACGCTCCGAAGGGGTCCTGATCACATACCCAAGCAAGCTTTGGACTGGAATCCCCAAGGGAAAAGAAAGCGTGGCCGTCCCCATCAAACCTGGCGTCGCACCGTGTTGGCAGAAGCGACGAACATAGGAATGACATGGAGCGAGGTGAAGCTCAAGACCGATCGCGATGGAGGACATCTGTGGACGCCCTCTGCCCCATCTAGGGAATATAGAACATTAAGTCAAGTAAGTCAAGCCGTTGCTTTGTACCAAATTTCAAGATTCTGAGTTCACGAGAAGTACACTGTAGGGTTTGATTCCCTTGCGAGTGTCGAAAAGTTGCGGCAATTTGCGGCATAAACGGCTGTATCTTTTGATTGCGTTGGCTTAGAAGTTTGTTTTTTTCACAGCTTTAAGGGACAGTAGACTTGAGTATTTGATATAAATGTCAGCTTGATGCCTCCACGCGTCCCTGAGAAAAAGGGTCTTGACAGACAGACAGATGGACGGACAGACGGACGGACAACAAAGTGATCCTATAATGTTTCCGTTTTTTCCTTTTGAGGTACGGAACCCTAAAAGCAGTAAAGACGGCGCCATATTTATTTGCGACGAATATAAACAGATTACCCAGTAATTTACCCTTATCAGTGAAAGGGTTACTGAGTACGGTATCTATCCAGTCTATTATCGGATATTGATCAGATTTACAGAGGATTGATTGAACATTATGGTCATTTTAAATGATGATAAGAGTTATTTTCGATGTGCTTATGAATATGAAGTGGAAATGTGTAAATATGTCTTTTATTTTTTTTGCAATGGATTATTGTTCAAATTCAAATTCAAAACGTTTATTGAGAACTAAGTGTATAATATCTTGTTATCTTCTTTGTTATCGACTGATGTGTTTGTTACCTATCAAACTTTTGTTATTTCGTTGCAAATCATAATACAATTACAGTGATGGTATTTTTGGTATGACTTACCTGTGAATAAATGAAAAATGTCTCTCACGACAAATTGTTAAAGTCAGCAAAAAATAACAATCTATTTAACCAGAAATCTTCTCTGAAAGGAGTAAATTTTAGAATATTCTTATTTTATGGCTAATTATGCCATTAATCATAGCCTCGTAATGGTTGTAAGAATCATCGTTGTGTGAATTTCATGTTCATAATGTGAAGATTATGCAAATATGAAAATAACATTCTACTCTCATAATTTAGTTTCGGCAAATCTCATTTAGTTTTAATACCAGCGCGCAGCGTTCATACGTCGTCGGGGGAAGAATATATTTTTGTTACAGTTTATACCATGAAGGAGCATTATTATACATTCGTTTTATTAACCGATTTCAGAAAAAGGAGGAGGTTATTAATTCGACTGTATGTTTTTTTATTTGTGTTACCTCAGAACTTTTCAGTAGGTAAACCGATTTTGATGATTTTTATTTGATAGCTAGTGCTTGTCTTGTGGTCGCATTTCAATTTCATCATGATCTGATGAATAACTTCGGAGATATAAATCAGAACTCTGCAATAAATGACGGCAAATCACTCGGGATAGCTGCAATCGCAAGTCTGTTTATTGTATACTCCATTTCATAACATAACATCGTACGCTCTAAAGGGGTACACAGGTGTGAACAGGTCACCCTGGTATACTCTCATTCCACCGGTTTTGTTTAAGTTTTTTATAAGATAGCATACATTGAGTAGATCCTATGATGAGACCTGTATTATGTGGGAAACTATGATGGATCTTGAATCGTAATTCTCCGGCTAAATTATTACATGTAATGCTTTTGGAAAATGTTTATAGCTAAATTTGTCTCATATTTTCTAATATTCTTTAACCTCTCTTCTTTTCGCTGAAGAATCAGTCGCCCACGTCATCTTGGAATGCAAGGCAACCATAATTCCCAACGCGCATAAATCCAAATCCTCGGAAGAGGGCCAATAAGGTCGCTGTGCAAACCCTGAGAGGTGCCCAGAAAGTTTCTGAGTTTCTGAACGGAGCTAGACTGGTTATACTAGCCTGGACCTCCACGCACAACTGACCAAATGGGAGTTAGACTCCCATTGTGCCCACCCCCCCTCCGCGGAGAATGAGGGCCACTACTACTATCATCTTTTATTTAAATTGATATAAAATTTAACTTGTCTTCTTATATCAACACACAAGATAGCTAGGACCTATAAATATCTCTGCATTGTCTAGTGTGACCTATATCTCCTACAGCGCAGAAACACGATAATATTAAATCAGTTTTAAACAGAAACTTGAAATTAATGGCTCTATCAGGAGGACAAACGATATCGTCATTAGAGATTGACAGTGATTTGGACAATTACCTGCCTTGCTGAATTTATGTCCAGCGCATTATGGAGGCCATTTGTTATCGGAGTGCTTTCAATCTGCGCTTGACCCAACTGAATTATTATCTGCTAGCTCAGTTATTCGTGAATTTTGCCTTGCGATATTGAATGTCCTTTAGTAATGAGTTCAATATGGACTTTTGTACCGTCTCATGAAAATAGTTACTGATGTTGTAGGTTAAAATCTGTCCAAGAAGTTAGGTCTTAGGAAGATCCATCTACTTTATTCTTGTATAAAAAGATTTTGGGCTTATCCTTCTAAATTGTAGGCATTCCAGGAAAATATAAAGGCTTTCCAGAGATTGCCTCAGATAGGATAGCCACTAATAATTTTCAATAAGGCCAACTTAAGCAAGCCAAAGTAGGTACTCGTGCAATGAACGGTCGGCAGTCTCTCCTTAAAGGCGGGTAGGTCCGGGGACAGGCTTGGTTTACGGCCCACGATATAACCACCCACTATTGTTTGCGCTTAACACAACGTTTATATCCCAGTTATTAATTTGTGAAATTAAAATGCTTCGAAAGCCACGAGGAACGCAACCGCGGTATTTGTTCCCAAACGGTTATAATTATCAAGTCTTTTGTAAACGTTAACCCTGCTGGCGACCGTACCGCTGTGTATTTCTATGTACAACATGTAAATACGGGACAATCAACCAAGTTATTACCATTATAAATTCCGTGTTCTCAGCGGGAAAAAGATCCTTTTAATGCGTACTTAAATAATTTTTATTAACTTCAAAAGGTTGGATTTATGTGGAGGCCTGGTGCTTGTAATTTTCGAGGCCTCGACGGTATTAGAGGTTGATGTTAGTTCGTGTTATGACGGCAGTTTGTTGGAATCGCTAAGAATAGAACCAGCTTAATAATTCAACGGGCAGGAAAGCAAATCGAATTTTATATTTAATTTCTAATTATGTTTTCTTTATAGTTCCATGATTCTATTCATATTAGTGTGTGCTTTCAAATGCATAAAACCAATATTGCAACGTAGTCGGGAAAACACGCCGCAACAGTCCTAAATAATTAATTACACAGTGATAATGATACAGTACCACAAATAATTGTAGATTCCAGTGTAGAATTATATTCGTGTTTACTAGATAATTTAGCTATGTTTGATCAACAATTACAATAATAATAAAAATGACATTCTCAAAGTTGTACCACAAAAAGAACATTTGAGAGATGTATATCGTTGATTGATCAATATTTTCAATAATGATAAAAGAACATTCTCGATAGTTGTACCACAACAATAAAATTTGTGTGTATATCGTTGATTTAATCAACATTTTCAATAATAATACAAAGGACATTCTCAAAGTTGTACCAAAAAAATAACATTTGTGAGATGTATATTGTTGATTGATCAACATTTTCAATAATAATACAAAGTAAATTCTCAAAGTTATACCACAAAAAGAACATTTGAGAGATGTATATCGTTGATTGATCAACATTTTCAATAATAACAAAAGAACATTCTCGATAGTTATACCACAAAAAGAACATTGGAGATAATCATTAGAATTAATATTTGTCTCGGGATATTCAACCAAAAACAAAATATACATGGTAAATATCCCGAAACAATATCGCTGATTGATCAACGTTTTTAATCGAACGAACGCATTTTCTAACTGTTTGAATAAAATCTGAACACTATATTCCCACTCCCATTGTTTAAACTATAAAGTTTTGCTATTAAAAGGGCATTCTCAATAGTTATGCTACAAAAAGAACATTTGAGAAATGTATCGTTGTTTCGATCGGAAACGTATTTTCTAACTGAACAAAGACCGAATCTATACTACTCCCATTATTTAAACTAAAAAGTTGTGCTATAAAATGTACATTCACAATAGATGTGCAACAAAAAGAACATTTGAGAGATGTATCGCTGTTCTGAAAGACACCCAGAATTACTAGAGATGACTTGCAAGTTTTGTGATAGCGATTAGTTTAGAGATCGATCGGAGCAAGCGGAGTATAGAACAACATTGTTGAAGATACGAAGTTTATAAATATCAGTGCGGTTACAGGCAGTTTGGCCGGATGATTGTTCATTTTGTTGGTTTTGTTTTCACTTTCAAACAATCCTACTTACTTTTTATAGTTTCGGGGCATTTTTTTGTTCCTGATTGTTAATTAAGTGACTTATGGTGAATAAATCAAACAGAATGCTGTTTGGTTTACAATACATTTTTTTTCTATACGGGAATCTAACCCGCGACACGCAGCGCAGCAGCAAATCACTTAGCCACTGCTCCAACCAAGCCCAATTAAGGTGTGCATGAAAATTTCATTTTTATTTGCTAATAATTTCATTACTCACCCAATCAACGTAAACTCAATGCAATTTCCACTAAAGTCCTTTACAAAGTACATCGAGCTGCACACTTGCACAGTAAACAAGGCAGTTATTACGGGCCGCCGCAATGTTTCAACTCTTAAGCCCTGTTAGCTACATGAACACACCCCGGACATTTTTGTTTCTGCAAACCAACAGCTGCGGACCCGCTGTAAACCTTTTATGACGGAAAAATGTTACAAAAAGGAAAATTGCTAAGTGTCCGTTATAAATGACATTTGCAGAATGGCCCTTTTGGGCAGTTTGAGGGTCATTCGTGATTGTTGAGTAGCTATTGGTAATTTATGCGTGTTTACTTTTACTGTCGGATGAATCGGAGCTTTAATAACAAGCTGGGATTTTTTCATTATTTTGAGATTAGGTATAAATAGATGCTTGCGTTTGTAAGCCTTAATTACAAACGCAAGCATCTATTTGTCTATTTATATATGGTATTTCAAAAATAATCCTATACAATTAAACGAACAATGTTTTTACTGTCATCACGTTCTCGAGAACGGCTCTAACGATTACGATAAAATTTGTAATAGGTTTTCAAGGGCGACAATCAGATGGATTGGTAGGTGTAATATCTGAGAAAAGTCGTTGTCTCCGTATTTCAATCGAGCAGAGCTCGTTCGAGCAGCTATTACATTAAAACTCAAGATCTAGCTTTTTAGGATTCTGTACCCAAAGGGTAAAAACGGGACCCTATTACTAAGACTTCGCGATCCGTCTGTCTGTCTGTCTTTCATCAGGCTGTATCTCATGAACCGTAATAGCAAGACAGTTAAAATTTTAACAGATGATGTATTTCTGTTGCCGCTATAATAACAAATACAAAAAATAGAATAAAATAAATATTAAAGTGGGGTCCCCATACAGCAAACGTGTTTTTTTTTGCAATAACGGTACGGAACCCTTCGTACGCGAGTCCGACTCGCACTTGGCCGGTTTTTTTTTGTTTATTCTCCAATATTTTTTCAAACTTTGATAGCAGTACTTAAAGCACCATTCCACGACACAAATTTTGTTTGCGAGTCAAGTTCAAATAAGTTCGAAAGTGATTAGAAATAAAAACAGTTCGATATTTACTATACAAAATTTTGTCAACTCTTCGTAGATCCAACACACATTAAATATGAAACATAAAAGTAAAACATTGGACATAAATATCGAAGTCTATAGCAGAAATAGTTATCTCGGAGACTACTACTACTACAAGGAACTCGGGATAAAGTGCTGATCGGCTTACTGCGAGCGTCGCACATCTCGGTCAAGAGGCCCTGCTCAAGAATTTTAACCGAGATTAATAGACGTTGAGTACGCTGAAAGGTGCTTCTGTGTTCACCATCGGTCTATTATTTGTTGATTTATTCGCGTATTCACCGGTTTCAAGTGTTGGATTTACAAAAACCCTGTTGATGTCAACTGGGATTCTGTACTCTAATGAGATTCAGTTCTGCCTCCGAGTTTGTTTTCTTCGTATCTCTTTGTCGTGTTTCTGTACAAGTGGGTCGGCTGAAAATATTAACTATTAAGTGCTGTGTACCTACTACCTATACAATTAGGTTAGGCTCCCGTTTTTAACTACGGATTTTCAGACCAGAAAAGCCAGTGTCTAAAATGTTTAGAAAAAATATGTGGCGCATCGGTTGGGCAGGTCGCAATAGTGTTTAGATAGAGTGCTAGTTTATTGCTTACCAACAACATCGTAATTTATTCCTCGCAGTTCAACTTTACGACCTGCAACTGATTTATCTCTTTCGTTTCTAAGCCCAGTTCTCTTAGCAGTTTACCACAGTCCACAGCTTGCATCGTACGCATCGCACGGATAGTATCCCTAAATTTTTCGGGAGGATCATAACTGAAACTATTATATACAATAGGTAATTATGTGAATTTATCTTCCCGATTCAGCTTAATTACAAAAATACAAAAAAAACTTTCAAAAGTACACTTTGTAAAGAAAGCTACAAATAGTTGCTTAACGCTGCAGAAATCCTGTTTAATTCGAATTTACTGGCCCGAGACCATCTCTAATGTAGAGCTGTTGGAGAAATGCCACGAGAGCGCGATCGACCGCCAGATCAAGCGTCGCAAGTGGAGATGGATTGGCCTCACGCTCCGAAGGGGTCCTGATCACATACCCAAGCAAGCTTTGGACTGGAATCCCCAAGGGAAAAGAAAGCGTGGCCGTCCCCATCAAACCTGGCGTCGCACCGTGTTGGCAGAAGCGACGAACATAGGAATGACATGGAGCGAGGTGAAGCTCAAGACCGATCGCGATGGAGGACATCTGTGGACGCCCTCTGCCCCATCTAGGGAATATAGAACATTAAGTCAAGTAAGTCAAGCCGTTGCTTTGTACCAAATTTCAAGATTCTGAGTTCACGAGAAGTACACTGTAGGGTTTGATTCCCTTGCGAGTGTCGAAAAGTTGCGGCAATTTGCGGCATAAACGGCTGTATCTTTTGATTGCGTTGGCTTAGAAGTTTGTTTTTTTCACAGCTTTAAGGGACAGTAGACTTGAGTATTTGATATAAATGTCAGCTTGATGCCTCCACGCGTCCCTGAGAAAAAGGGTCTTGACAGACAGACAGATGGACGGACAGACGGACGGACAACAAAGTGATCCTATAATGTTTCCGTTTTTTCCTTTTGAGGTACGGAACCCTAAAAGCAGTAAAGACGGCGCCATATTTATTTGCGACGAATATAAACAGATTACCCAGTAATTTACCCTTATCAGTGAAAGGGTTACTGAGTACGGTATCTATCCAGTCTATTATCGGATATTGATCAGATTTACAGAGGATTGATTGAACATTATGGTCATTTTAAATGATGATAAGAGTTATTTTCGATGTGCTTATGAATATGAAGTGGAAATGTGTAAATATGTCTTTTATTTTTTTTGCAATGGATTATTGTTCAAATTCAAATTCAAAACGTTTATTGAGAACTAAGTGTATAATATCTTGTTATCTTCTTTGTTATCGACTGATGTGTTTGTTACCTATCAAACTTTTGTTATTTCGTTGCAAATCATAATACAATTACAGTGATGGTATTTTTGGTATGACTTACCTGTGAATAAATGAAAAATGTCTCTCACGACAAATTGTTAAAGTCAGCAAAAAATAACAATCTATTTAACCAGAAATCTTCTCTGAAAGGAGTAAATTTTAGAATATTCTTATTTTATGGCTAATTATGCCATTAATCATAGCCTCGTAATGGTTGTAAGAATCATCGTTGTGTGAATTTCATGTTCATAATGTGAAGATTATGCAAATATGAAAATAACATTCTACTCTCATAATTTAGTTTCGGCAAATCTCATTTAGTTTTAATACCAGCGCGCAGCGTTCATACGTCGTCGGGGGAAGAATATATTTTTGTTACAGTTTATACCATGAAGGAGCATTATTATACATTCGTTTTATTAACCGATTTCAGAAAAAGGAGGAGGTTATTAATTCGACTGTATGTTTTTTTATTTGTGTTACCTCAGAACTTTTCAGTAGGTAAACCGATTTTGATGATTTTTATTTGATAGCTAGTGCTTGTCTTGTGGTCGCATTTCAATTTCATCATGATCTGATGAATAACTTCGGAGATATAAATCAGAACTCTGCAATAAATGACGGCAAATCACTCGGGATAGCTGCAATCGCAAGTCTGTTTATTGTATACTCCATTTCATAACATAACATCGTACGCTCTAAAGGGGTACACAGGTGTGAACAGGTCACCCTGGTATACTCTCATTCCACCGGTTTTGTTTAAGTTTTTTATAAGATAGCATACATTGAGTAGATCCTATGATGAGACCTGTATTATGTGGGAAACTATGATGGATCTTGAATCGTAATTCTCCGGCTAAATTATTACATGTAATGCTTTTGGAAAATGTTTATAGCTAAATTTGTCTCATATTTTCTAATATTCTTTAACCTCTCTTCTTTTCGCTGAAGAATCAGTCGCCCACGTCATCTTGGAATGCAAGGCAACCATAATTCCCAACGCGCATAAATCCAAATCCTCGGAAGAGGGCCAATAAGGTCGCTGTGCAAACCCTGAGAGGTGCCCAGAAAGTTTCTGAGTTTCTGAACGGAGCTAGACTGGTTATACTAGCCTGGACCTCCACGCACAACTGACCAAATGGGAGTTAGACTCCCATTGTGCCCACCCCCCCTCCGCGGAGAATGAGGGCCACTACTACTATCATCTTTTATTTAAATTGATATAAAATTTAACTTGTCTTCTTATATCAACACACAAGATAGCTAGGACCTATAAATATCTCTGCATTGTCTAGTGTGACCTATATCTCCTACAGCGCAGAAACACGATAATATTAAATCAGTTTTAAACAGAAACTTGAAATTAATGGCTCTATCAGGAGGACAAACGATATCGTCATTAGAGATTGACAGTGATTTGGACAATTACCTGCCTTGCTGAATTTATGTCCAGCGCATTATGGAGGCCATTTGTTATCGGAGTGCTTTCAATCTGCGCTTGACCCAACTGAATTATTATCTGCTAGCTCAGTTATTCGTGAATTTTGCCTTGCGATATTGAATGTCCTTTAGTAATGAGTTCAATATGGACTTTTGTACCGTCTCATGAAAATAGTTACTGATGTTGTAGGTTAAAATCTGTCCAAGAAGTTAGGTCTTAGGAAGATCCATCTACTTTATTCTTGTATAAAAAGATTTTGGGCTTATCCTTCTAAATTGTAGGCATTCCAGGAAAATATAAAGGCTTTCCAGAGATTGCCTCAGATAGGATAGCCACTAATAATTTTCAATAAGGCCAACTTAAGCAAGCCAAAGTAGGTACTCGTGCAATGAACGGTCGGCAGTCTCTCCTTAAAGGCGGGTAGGTCCGGGGACAGGCTTGGTTTACGGCCCACGATATAACCACCCACTATTGTTTGCGCTTAACACAACGTTTATATCCCAGTTATTAATTTGTGAAATTAAAATGCTTCGAAAGCCACGAGGAACGCAACCGCGGTATTTGTTCCCAAACGGTTATAATTATCAAGTCTTTTGTAAACGTTAACCCTGCTGGCGACCGTACCGCTGTGTATTTCTATGTACAACATGTAAATACGGGACAATCAACCAAGTTATTACCATTATAAATTCCGTGTTCTCAGCGGGAAAAAGATCCTTTTAATGCGTACTTAAATAATTTTTATTAACTTCAAAAGGTTGGATTTATGTGGAGGCCTGGTGCTTGTAATTTTCGAGGCCTCGACGGTATTAGAGGTTGATGTTAGTTCGTGTTATGACGGCAGTTTGTTGGAATCGCTAAGAATAGAACCAGCTTAATAATTCAACGGGCAGGAAAGCAAATCGAATTTTATATTTAATTTCTAATTATGTTTTCTTTATAGTTCCATGATTCTATTCATATTAGTGTGTGCTTTCAAATGCATAAAACCAATATTGCAACGTAGTCGGGAAAACACGCCGCAACAGTCCTAAATAATTAATTACACAGTGATAATGATACAGTACCACAAATAATTGTAGATTCCAGTGTAGAATTATATTCGTGTTTACTAGATAATTTAGCTATGTTTGATCAACAATTACAATAATAATAAAAATGACATTCTCAAAGTTGTACCACAAAAAGAACATTTGAGAGATGTATATCGTTGATTGATCAATATTTTCAATAATGATAAAAGAACATTCTCGATAGTTGTACCACAACAATAAAATTTGTGTGTATATCGTTGATTTAATCAACATTTTCAATAATAATACAAAGGACATTCTCAAAGTTGTACCAAAAAAATAACATTTGTGAGATGTATATTGTTGATTGATCAACATTTTCAATAATAATACAAAGTAAATTCTCAAAGTTATACCACAAAAAGAACATTTGAGAGATGTATATCGTTGATTGATCAACATTTTCAATAATAACAAAAGAACATTCTCGATAGTTATACCACAAAAAGAACATTGGAGATAAGCATTAGAATTAATATTTGTCTCGGGATATTCAACCAAAAACAAAACATACATGGTAAATATCCCGAAACAATATCGCTGATTGATCAACGTTTTTAATCGAACGAACGCATTTTCTAACTGTTTGAATAAAATCTGAACACTATATTCCTACTCCCATTGTTTAAACTATAAAGTTTTGCTATTAAAAGGGCATTCTCAATAGTTATGCTACAAAAAGAACATTTGAGAAATGTATCGTTGTTTCGATCGGAAACGTATTTTCTAACTGAACAAAGACCGAATCTATACTACTCCCATTATTTAAACTAAAAAGTTGTGCTATAAAATGTACATTCACAATAGATGTGCAACAAAAAGAACATTTGAGAGATGTATCGCTGTTCTGAAAGACACCCAGAATTACTAGAGATGACTTGCAAGTTTTGTGATAGCGATTAGTTTAGAGATCGATCGGAGCAAGCGGAGTATAGAACAACATTGTTGAAGATACGAAGTTTATAAATATCAGTGCGGTTACAGGCAGTTTGGCCGGATGATTGTTCATTTTGTTGGTTTTGTTTTCACTTTCAAACAATCCTACTTACTTTTTATAGTTTCGGGGCATTTTTTTGTTCCTGATTGTTAATTAAGTGACTTATGGTGAATAAATCAAACAGAATGCTGTTTGGTTTACAATACATTTTTTTTCTATACGGGAATCTAACCCGCGACACGCAGCGCAGCAGCAAATCACTTAGCCACTGCTCCAACCAAGCCCAATTAAGGTGTGCATGAAAATTTCATTTTTATTTGCTAATAATTTCATTACTCACCCAATCAACGTAAACTCAATGCAATTTCCACTAAAGTCCTTTACAAAGTACATCGAGCTGCACACTTGCACAGTAAACAAGGCAGTTATTACGGGCCGCCGCAATGTTTCAACTCTTAAGCCCTGTTAGCTACATGAACACACCCCGGACATTTTTGTTTCTGCAAACCAACAGCTGCGGACCCGCTGTAAACCTTTTATGACGGAAAAATGTTACAAAAAGGAAAATTGCTAAGTGTCCGTTATAAATGACATTTGCAGAATGGCCCTTTTGGGCAGTTTGAGGGTCATTCGTGATTGTTGAGTAGCTATTGGTAATTTATGCGTGTTTACTTTTACTGTCGGATGAATCGGAGCTTTAATAACAAGCTGGGATTTTTTCATTATTTTGAGATTAGGTATAAATAGATGCTTGCGTTTGTAAGCCTTAATTACAAACGCAAGCATCTATTTGTCTATTTATATATGGTATTTCAAAAATAATCCTATACAATTAAACGAACAATGTTTTTACTGTCATCACGTTCTCGAGAACGGCTCTAACGATTACGATAAAATTTGTAATAGGTTTTCAAGGGCGACAATCAGATGGATTGGTAGGTGTAATATCTGAGAAAAGTCGTTGTCTCCGTATTTCAATCGAGCAGAGCTCGTTCGAGCAGCTATTACATTAAAACTCAAGATCTAGCTTTTTAGGATTCTGTACCCAAAGGGTAAAAACGGGACCCTATTACTAAGACTTCGCGATCCGTCTGTCTGTCTGTCTTTCATCAGGCTGTATCTCATGAACCGTAATAGCAAGACAGTTAAAATTTTAACAGATGATGTATTTCTGTTGCCGCTATAATAACAAATACAAAAAATAGAATAAAATAAATATTAAAGTGGGGTCCCCATACAGCAAACGTGTTTTTTTTTTGCAATAACGGTACGGAACCCTTCGTACGCGAGTCCGACTCGCACTTGGCCAGTTTTTTTTTGTTTATTCTCCAATATTTTTTCAAACTTTGATAGCAGTACTTAAAGCACCATTCCACGACACAAATTTTGTTTGCGAGTCAAGTTCAAATAAGTTCGAAAGTGATTAGAAATAAAAACAGTTCGATATTTACTATACAAAATTTTGTCAACTCTTCGTAGATCCAACACACATTAAATATGAAACATAAAAGTAAAACATTGGACATAAATATCGAAGTCACATGATATATAGTAGCCGAACCCATTATCTGTAAGGAAATTTCCTTAATATCTAATTTTTGGTGCCGCTAACGGCCGAACTTTCCCCCGTTATGGTCAATAAATAAGCCATAATTTACTTTTATATTTATAATATACAAACTGCCTCCAAATACTGGTTTGTAATGAACTTGGTACGATACTATTATTTATTTTTCACACGTAAAAAATAACTTTTGATTTCGCCTTCGAATTTAGGCAGAGGAGCTCGTGGCCAAATCGGAGTTCGTGGCTAACATAACAATTACACAGGTCGATCTTAAAGATTAAGCTACGCCTGCTGAGGTCGGTCCGTCGATGGGTGACCATTTTTACATAACGAGTTTTGGAATGCACGCAAACCCGTTGGTCTCGGCTGTCATTTGAATATTTTTGACAGTTGTTACGGGTAATTAGAAGCCTGAGATCTGACCCAGTCTTGACAAAAGGTATCGTCTTACCCAGTTACTGGGTTGTGGAGGTCAGTTAGGCAGTCGCTCAATGTAAAAACATTTATACTCAACTGAATCTGGTTAGACTGAAAACTGACCCCAACATATTTCGAAATAGGCTGTATTTATATAGCTAGACATATTTATATAGCTACACAAGTAAAATAAAAAAAAACTGATATACGCCCGACATATTTTTATTTTATGCTACATAATTAATCTAGTAGTAGACACGCTTCAATCGACAATATATTGAATACGTAATTATGACACGATATCTTGCAAAAACACCCCGACTCAAACAGTAAAACGCCCGTAGCTTTAGAGCGGCTGAACGGATTTTCATCAAACATAGCTAATAACACTCTCGATAAATTCACCTTTCAAACAAAAAAAACAAAATCAAAATCGGTTCATCCGTTTAGGAGCTATGGTGCCACAGACACAAACACACAGTTACACACATCAAACTTATACTCCTATTTTTCCGTCGGGGGTTAAAAACTTTCACTGAGTCTTCATCTACGTAGGTGTAGTGGAGTAGTAGGTGTAGACCTACCACTCGTAAATAATTAATATTAATGGAAAAGCTTTCGATTATTCTTCCAATCTCAGAGAATTTTTCATGCTAAGCTTCTTTCCTGTTATGCGTATCAACCGATAACTGAAGGTTGAAAAATATATAAGTTCAGCTTTCAGCATCGTAAACCTATTTAAAATTGGTTCAATAATCTCGTTAAAAGTACCTACCGCTATAAATCTGTAAAAATATAAATCTTATATAATTAAAATACGATACAAAGTAATAAATTCACTTGCTTACGATGAAGCAAGCGTCGTGTTGCAAGAGCTTGGGCGCCATTTTGTACAAGTTTTTCCAAGTGCCTTATCATAAATAATGTTTTTCCCTCCCTAAATTTAAGATGATTGAAATTCTTTAAAATTCATCTTTTACTTTTCGCGGTATCTTGGGAGATAATGCCCTATTTGCGAGGAGGATTTGGGAAACCGTTTTTGGTATTTGAATCCGTTATTATCTTCTAGGATTTTTCTTAGGTGATAAAAAGAGTCTATAAGTTAACTTACATAAGCTTTTTAATCCTATGTTTGGACATAGGATTAAAAAGCTTAGCACCCTCATAGAATTTTATCACTTAAGGTTTCCCTAGACAACGGCACGAACTATTTTGTGCGCGGGGTTAAAATGCATGATGTCTCATCCGACAACACGTACTATAGAGATTGATGCTGTGATGAGCAGTAAGAAGTTAGTTCTCGTCGAATTAGCACTTTTGCAAATTTGTAGTGAAATGGATGATGATTTAGGAAAAAAACGAGCGCGCAAAATTTTATAAACAGACCTTTGGGAGTCTCTATATCATAAAAAAACTACTAAATGTATATTTTCAAAATAAATAATTTGCATTGTTGAATTACTAGTCTATCCCTGTATGGAGGCCGTTTTGCAATTTTCCTTCTTCTTATGGTATTTATTTTCGCCCAAAGATGCGTTAAAATTAGTGTTGTAATATGGTAATTTCGATGCTCATAACTTTCAAATATTGTATTTTTTTACTTTTCTGTTTCCATACAGGACTAGATAATGATGAGACAAATTGATATCATTTTTTATTTTGAACGTACACTGACAAACAGTAGAGTAATCGCCGGACTACGTTTGTATGGAATAATTTCCGACTAGTGTAACCTTAATAAGAAAAAGCCCACTGTTCCTGCAAATTGTTCATATTTTTTTCCTAGCTATAAAATATCTATGAAGCCTTTGAAACCTTCAAAGACATTTTAACAAAATGCAAATTTACTACCATCGACCCATTGTAATAACATAAAATTAAATCAGAATACATAATAGGTGCGAATATAATACCGGGAGTAGGCAGAGGTGATGCTTATTGCTAGTCCTTAATAAAATTAGACCAAGGCCCGCTTTTGTTGAGCCTCCTGAATTATTAATGAAACAAGAATAAGAAAACTTTTACAGTATTTTTCGAGCAATGTTAGATCTGCTTCATTTAGAAGTCGCCTGAATGTTTGAACTCTTGTAATCTTAATACCGGTATCACATTGGGGAAAGTTTTGGCTGTAAGATAAAATAAAAAAATACACAACGGAGGAAGTGTAGGTAGCGCACGGTGGCGGCGGGCGCAAGGCGGGTTCGTGACACGCGCACATAAAATCTACATCTCTCGTGTATCGCAAACGTATTTACACAGTATTTTTTCCCAATTCCTCTCATGAATGTAACAACAGCCTCATGAATTTTATTGCGCGCCGCGGTCGAGAACGGACGATTGTAGCAAGAATTGCGGTCTCTACTAGTCATAATTGAATTACAAATCATAGTGTGGAGAGCGAGCGGAGCGAGGCCGTACGGTGCGGTGCGGTTACGGAACACTGGTGGTCCGTCATTCGGCAATCGAGTCCAATATTCGAACCTATATACCACCACAACTTTGATATTGCACGGTCCATTCGTGCCAATCCGCAGCCGCATATTGTGAACGTGCCTGTCCGTCGGCTAATATACCTACAAAATTCAGCGGAATAATCCGAAAGGTGAAAAACGGACCATACAAGGGTATTTGCAGAATAGCAATCAGAAATACATTATGCTTATGTAGGAAGGTGCGAGCGCTTGTATGTAGATCGTACCGCTCCAAATATTCATAACTCACATACTCGTAGCTAATGTAATTACGAAAACTCAACAGCCTAATTTAGTTAACTTTGCCAGGAATATCGTAGGTTGAGAGTCTCTAAATAGCAGTAGGTAATTACAGATATGAATCTAGACAGCTTACTGTGATTAATTGGTGCTAAAGTTCCTAAAAACAGGATCAAACAAAATGCAAATTGTCCAGCATCACGTGCGTCGATTGATCGCACGGCCAGCTAATTAGATCAGGAGTATAATTAATCGAGTCGTTGGGGCGGTGGCGGTGCGCACTCTACCGACTGTCACGTAATATTTGCTTAATGATGGATTTTACGAGCCCTCGCCCGCGCCGCTCGTTCAAATACACTCCAAACGAAATCATCTGGAAATTGGACCAAAAGTGTTGTTGTTGTCACACATGCAGTTGTGTTTGCCAATGTTTAAGTACTATAGGTACTTTTCTACCGACTATTGTATTACGACTAAATTTTCATCTAACATAGGTAGGGAGTCAATAATCAAGAATAATTTCGCTACGATTACAGCGGTTTTAATTAATGCAGGCGTGGCCTGAGTAACTAAAGGGTGGCAGATTTATTTTAAGACGATAAGCACACAATTAATATTCAACATACCAAAATTTTCAATATTTATTTCTATAAAAGCAATTTTATTAATTCTTGCAGTTGCTTATTGCTCGAATTTTCTAGGTAAAGCGTAGCCATGCCTGCACGTCTTACTATTGTGTTTTTTTGGTTGAAATATTATGCCCAGGGCTCGCCTGTATTGACAAAATTTATTGGACACTAAAGTTTTAATGTGCTTTTATGTTTTCGGGAGATTACGACACCAGCAGTTTGCCAGTGCCCCGATGTTTATAAGAGTCCTCGCCTTCAGAAGGGACGCGCGAAATTGCTTCTTATTCCAAACAATATTTGTGTTTCAATGTTCTGTAAGAATCAATTTTTACAACCTGAGCACTTTGAATGGGAAATGATGATGATTATTACAGATTTGAGTACTTGTCGTTACTAAAAGTTAGGGCGAAACTACAGAACAAAATAAAGTTGGACAGCGAGGTGGTGGTGGGCTGCGTCGGCGACTGGCCACGTCACTCGCTTTCCGCTCAATAAACGCTAGCAGCCGGGTAAGTTCGCCCTGGGCCAGTTAGCAGACGCGCAAGTTCGCCCTGGGCCGACCAGCCACCACACCGCTCTCCCAACGAACCTACAATAACAACTTTCGTCACAACTTTTTGGCAGAAAGCTTCATTCGACTTTACGTCACCTCGCTGGATTTGTGTTCCGTTTGAGTTTCACATTAATTGGCGTGCAGACAAATTCGTGTAACAAACTTTCAACGATGTTTTAAATGTGATTGATTTGTAACAAATGGAAAATCTGAAAGTAATTTGTCCGTTGTGCGTGACTCATCCTATTGTATGAAGGAGATTAGGGTCAGAACAATTGATCCTAAATTCTATTTGGAACAAAACCATTTCATTTTTATATCAGAAAATATAAATTTGATATTTCTAGGATCAATTGAATCAACATAAATATTCGAACAAATAAATACGATGAGACGTTTTAGTTTCGTTCTAGAAAAGCCTTATTTGCTATGTTAATGTTGTTGGAATCAAACCAATGGGTCGTCCAATATAGCTTCTTCTAATTGATTCGTTTGAAACTTGTGCATTTACTATTGTTTTGTAAGACACGTGATTTATGATGTCTTATTGGTAGGTACCTATAAAATAACTACTTATGTTGAAGTTTATATTCCTGTTTTACAATAGGGATAAAATCACTTTCTGGCTTGAATCAATTAGTCATTCAAAAATAATGTACTTACCTATACTTTCTACAAAACAATTAATATAATTATAACCTAAGAAATTAATCAAAATAAATATTTAATGGGGACCTTTCACGAATCTTTCAATCAACCATAAAATTGAATCAGGTGAATACCTACATTTTAAAGAGAGCATTCCTTTAATTTCCTTTATATTTCAATAACAAGCGAATTACACAAGTCAATACATTATGAGGTTGGAAGGCTGTTATTATAAATACTGATGTGTTCGTAAAATTTAATCTCTCTTGATTATCGTCGGCTCGCGTTTGGCGAACTGCGCTGGCATTGATTTGACAGGTGTCACTGACGGTTAGTCGGATCGACGCTTCAAACTTGATGTTGTAATCACCGTGAATGCGGTTACACTATATCTGTAGTACCTAGGTTATAAATTATACTGAATACTGTACACTTGTTATGTAGTCTAAATATTTTTTGTATGATAACTAAATTAAAATTTATATATTTATTAGGAATATAGGAATTATTTCAGGTACTTAAATAATAGGCTGAAAAACTCTTCACTTACAAACCGCCGCGCGCCGCGTCGTAGCAATGCCTACGCCGCGCCGCGCCGGCCGCTACATCGCTACGGCAAACTGTAGCCGCAACGCTACGACAATGCAATAACGTAGCATTGTGCTACGAATCTTTAACTTCACCCAAAGACTGATGCCCATTTTCACCGACATCCCCTTAGTTTAAGGGATCCCCTAAGTGAGGTTAGGGGGCTGTTAGAAGGTGGTTTCTGTTTCACCAACACTAAGGGGTCAGTTAAACGCTAAAAGGTCCCCTAAATTTAGGTGGCCGAAATTTGGGCACATAAACCGCCACATACGTAAGTGATTTCTCAAACAACGAAGATGGTCAGTAATTTATTTTAATTTGTTGAAAATTTAGTAACTGTTTGTACGATATTCGACGTAACGCTACGATTTTTATATTATTAAATGTTTTTTTATGGATTAATATTTAAAATGTAAAAAATGTAGGTACAGATTATAAATGAAATATTAATAAAATCGTATATTCAGGTAACTTAAACCCTACATTAAAAATTAAATCAGTTCCAAAAAAAAAGGTCAAAACACAAAAAAATACAATAAAATACGTATACATAATCAATAAAATCAATTAAGAGCAAATTTTAAATTCATAATAAAATTAAATAATGTCAATTCATACAAAATTAAATAAAGCCAATCAAAAACTAAAATAAAAATAAAATAATATAATTATAAACACATATAAAATAAATCAAAATCGACTTGCATTAAAACCAATGCAAACGACCAAATCTCATCTCACGTCAGTGCAGTTCCTACTTATGTCACAAAAGAGAAGTGTCAAATACAAATACCACTGATCGTTGAGCTCAGCAGCATTCATGTCGGCTGCCATGTCGACAACATATGTGTAAACAATCTTAGTTACGCGGACGACATGGTTTTGCTGAGCCCAACGATCGGCGGCCTTAGGAAATTGGTCAATGTGTGTGAAATGTACGCGGCTAGGCATGGCCTCAAATATAATGTTTTAAAAAGTGAGCTCATGATATTTAAGGCGGGTACAAAGTCACCGGAGCAGGTCCCTCCCGTTACTTTAAACGGAATACCTATGCAGGTAGTCACCCGCTTTAAATATCTTGGACACATGGTCACTGAACACCTACGTGATGACGAGGACATGGACAGGGAGCGTAGGGCGCTATCGACCAGGGCATCATATTAATGATAGCTCACAGGTTCAAGCGTTGTGCTGCGAATGTTAAAATAACACTCTTTAGAGCGCACTGTACATCGCTTTACACGTGCAGCCTGTGAGCTCGTTATACGCTACGATCGTTCAGCGCTCTGCGCGTCCAGTACAACAATGCGTTCAGGGTGTTGTTGGGGTTGCCGCGCTGGTGCAGTGCGTCGGGCATGTTCGCGGACGCGCACGTAGACGGCTTTCACGCCGTGCTCCGCAAACGATCGCGGCGCTTTGCAGACTGCGCGCCAGCACCAACAGCATCCTGGCCGTTATAGCGGATAGGCTAGACACGCGGTACGTCCAACACTGGGTCAGGGCCCACATGATAAAATAAATGTCTTTTTGTTTTCTTTAATTTTAGTTACTAACCCTGTTTGTTTGTTTTGTTTACTGTACTAACATTCTATGGATTGCAAAAATCTGAAATAAATAGTTTTTATTTTTATTTTATTATTAGATAGCACGCGAAGTTTCGTGATAATACATAGAGTAAGAAAGCGAGAAAATATGAAATTAATTAAAAATATGAACGAAATAATATTTATTATTGCTATAAAAACATGATTAATGAATAACAGTATCAATATAAGTGAATACTTTAGAGAATTTCATAAAAAATCTGTCTTGTTTTAAAGTATCGATAAGTTCAAAGACAAAGCAGTCACTATTATAGAAAACAAAACGTCACATAGCTATGTGTCCCCTAGTTAGGTGACGGAAATAGTGGTGAAACGAATTTAAACTTAGGGGCCAGTTTGGGGGAGCTTTTAAGCTAAAGATCCCATACGTAGGTGGTATAGGGGATGTCGGTGAAAACGGGCATGAGGCATTTAACCTTTGTTGTTTAAATTCAAACAACAAGACTACAATTATGGTTGCTCGTGCCGTTTGTCTCGAACGGAGTCACACTTAGCTACGAGTTGAAATCTTTTGTGAGTATTCAAAACGACGTGAAGATGCAACTGATTTATGAGCGCCCATTATTCTTACTTAGTGTGACGTAAACACATGCCGTTCATTCCACCGCCACCGCCCGATACGTAGCGAAATAAAGAGAACGCGACTTAGTAAGTGCTACGTGCGTTTCGTATTTTTTTATATTCGGGAGATGTTTAATGGGAGCTTTCGCTGAGGCTTTTTTAAGTAGCGGGAAGATTATGGCCATTACTTAGCGCATAATACGCGATGGCAGCCAACTTTTATTTATATTCCATTTTTGGAACGAACATTTCTGTTATGGTCTTTTGTATTATTTTCAGGGCACACGAGAACTTTAAGGCATATTGGAATACGCGACATACAAAAGGACATTTTGTGCGCGGCGTGCCTTCCTAGATGGATACCTTCGTCACAAAATGTAGGAGACGGGAATCTTGGCAACACAAATAGTAATAAGCTCGAGAAGTCGCTCAAACTCTGCCAGGGCTTTCACAGTCTTGGCAAATATTACGACAAAGCGACACAAACTTAGATATTGTTTGTTGGCCATCCTTCTGTCGTAGACTGCGCCACAAGACGCGCGTCGTATTTATTAGGTAGGCAACAATCAACTGTTTATCTTGACATTTCCTCACCCCACTTATGTATTCAAATTTTAGTCGGAAGGTACCTCATTAATTTTGGATCGGTAATATCTACATAATAGCCATCCAATCGCACTAATTACTCCGTAGCTGCTTATTTCGTAATTTAAAAAACAAAGCTTGAATCATAATAAAACGGCATCATTAGTGTTATTTGTTTTCGTAAACAAAGGCACAGTTAATACAGAAATATAAGTACTAATTAACATTAAAGATCTTTGTTTATTTTCTAATCAGATTGTATTTACGCTCAACATTTGCAGTTCGTTATTTATTGAAAGCTTATTTCATATCTATTGGAATATTTATGTTAAGGGTTGTGAAATAAGGAGATATCTCATTTACACTGTCTTGATATCAAATACCTACCTACATAATTTAACGAGGACGCTTAGCTTGCTCCCATTTGATGCATCTACGTTCTCAGTGTATTTGTAGAAGGAAGTGATCAACATTTATAGAATACTTCGAGAGAGGTCGAGGAGCTCGTCAAATTCACGTTATCTCCGGCACTAACAAACACTAGACAGGCGGGCTCGCGCCGGCGCCTCGTCTCACCTCTTTCCAAATACTGCTCTTAAATGGGCGCTTTCTGCAGTCCGTATTGCAACTCCACAAGGCACATCACAGACCTAAGATCTCAGAAATTCGAGCGACGTTATCTCGGTGACTCAGTCTTTGTAATAAAGCCCACTGGCGTCGGCACACCATACAATGGAAAATGTATCGTATTCAACTATATCTAGATACATAACACAGTAATAAGGCTCCCCATATAATTGGTTGATGCAAATGCGCCCCCGTGCACATTCTAAGACATTTTTATTACGCCCGGGCAAGAGTTAATATCGCTTTATGTAAAATGCTTTAGCAAGCTTAATTTCATTTTATTCCACCTTTATTAAATCCGTTTATTCTTAAAAATAACTGGCTGGAAGTTTTCTTGAGCGTCTTATTTTATTACTGTTAGGTGCACATTGCATAATATGCACCTACAAATGTAATGCTTGGGAGGGTTTACTTAGCGCTTTATTGAAATACTGCTATGTTTACCGTTCAGGTTTCTGGACAGATTTCAGACAATTTAGCTTAATTCGACGTGGCTGTCGTAGAGTTAGGTATACCCTACCTGCAGAGTTATTAGTTTTCTAGGTACTCAAACGTTAATTTTTAATAGCCGAATATCAAAAGACACGAATTAAATACGGGGAATTTTAAAGCTGAAAACATCATGAATATATGTAGTTACCTGCTTAAAGTTAATTAGGTAATTTCACTCGCAAGCCACACTATAAACTATCTAACATTATATAATTTGTATGTAACGCTAACGAAGCAAGGCGATATCGCTCTAGAGGAGCACATCGACGCTACAAGACGTCAGCTTAACAACATTTTAACGTGTCAATTATAGTTTGATGTAGCAGCCGCGCCGCGCATCAGGCGGATCCAGGCGGACCCTTAATCGTAGATAAATGAATTATGTAGGCACAGTCATCCATCACTGTCGTAATTTTAAGATAAAACCCATGATGCGAGCTTGTTTCTTCAGCTGACTTATGGTGGGCTTAGATACCTATAGCTGCCGCGAAGATGATCAAAAATGTTTTTAATCGTGGATAACGAAAACACTTTACTTACTTAGGTATGTAAGTACTTTGCTTGGTTTTTAGTTATTATGACTTTATCAACCTATCTTTGTTAAACGTATTATTGAGTTGTGTATTATTATAGGCATTTTATTCATTCAGTACCTACCTATTAAGGTAATTGAAAACCTATAATTAACATTCTACAGTAGGTAGAATAAAGTCAGTACTGTGTCTTACTATCTCCATAAATTTACTTTCTCTATAAATAAAACCGGCCAAGTGCGAGTCAAACTCGTGCGCCGAGGGTTCCGTACCAACCCGTTATACAGACAAAGATACAGATAAAGATGGATATAATTGCCTCTAAGCATTCAAAGCGTGATTTTCGCGGTTACTGGAAGAGCGCTAATAAAATGAGCATTCGTTAGGCATCCTGTTAGTGTGAATGGTGTGAGTGATGTGAAGGATATTGCAAACCTTTTTAGAAATCGGTTTGTTTTATTGTCATCGATAGGGAGCTCTTGTGAGATGCTGGTTGCTGAGCCCCGTTGTGGCAAGGTGGACACACGTTTCAGTGCCAAATATGTGGCCAGGGTCATCAGGTCTACGTCTAGAGGTAAGACCCCTGGACATGATGGGCTCAGTAGCTCGAGCGTTTGCAATACGCCGGTCCTCACTTACCGAGGGTTTTGGCACTGGAAACACAACGGGAAGTACCATATAGGTTTTCGACCCAAAACCTATAGGGTACTTCCGGTTGACATTAAGGTAAATTTTGATACTTACAAGTTTTCGCGAAATACTCAATTTGCTTATATCTTTTTATCGTGGTGACTCAGGACCTTGGATTTTATACACCTAATAGGGACCTTAGACTTCGGTATCTGGTATAAATTTCAACTTGCTGAACCTCCACCAGTTCCTGAAAAAATCGGTGATGACACACGGACAGACAGACAGACAGACGGACAAGAAAGTGATCTTATAAGGGTTCCTTGTTTTACCTTTTGAGGTACAGAACCTCTCAAAAGAAGCCTGAACTATTTTACTCTCTATAATGAATGACTTGCTTATTTTATTTATCAGGAAAAAAAATTGAAGAATTTTTATCTACAGTGTCTACATTTTTGACAAAGTAAAAAGGTACGAATTTTTCAAGCTATTTGCATTGCATAGTTTTCTTTTCACTGTGAAAAGTAGGTAAATCATATTTTGCTGGTCGTAAGCTACATGCCTTTATCTGTTCCCGTACCTAATAGGTACCAACAGGTTTAAGCGTCTGTATTTTGGGGGAAGTCGGGTATCTATTGGGCCAAACGTTGGTACCAAACTTCCTATGTACACGTGTCTAGTGTATCCAATCAAAACTCCAATGCTAGTTGCAAACTAGGGCGTATTATATACGTGCTTTCTTATTAAAGTACATAGGTAGGTTCACTTACAAGCGTAGGCTGAAAGTAATAAGCGTTCCCAAACTTTACCTGCGTTTGGGTTATTGGATGAAAATAGTTGGAGTAAGTACTGAAAAATGTAGTTCATGTTTTACGAAGTTCAGTTTAAGCATGATTTGTTTGTCGCGAGTTCGCAACAAGTAGGTAGATATAGGAAGTACTTAGGTATACGTGTTTTTATATTGACTGCCTCGTTGGCCGCAAGGGACTCTCAGTCGATTTCCAGGTCGTGAGGTCGGGTATTGTATTCCATCAAGATGCTTCGTTTCCGCTTCTTTTCTGGCAATAGGGAATATTTATAAAAATACCAGACATATAAAAAAATAAAAAAATATGAAATGGAAAATTCCATTTCAATGTTTTGTGCCTTATGACATGTGTGGCTTCCGTCTTGTTAGCACCACATGTTTTCCAAGCCCGACTGATTCGTTTGATGAAACAAACAAATGTTAACCATCTCACGTTAACGATCGCCGTTCACTATTACAACATCACCAGTAGCATTTTCGAAGCACTAGGGCTTAATTACTCCGCCTGACCAAATTCCACTCCAAACTGTTAATCGAGAGGATGCAGTAGTCGTTCATGAATCAACGAAGTTTCTCTACTGAGATCAAAATGGGCTTTGTAAATCGTGAGTTTTTGATGAAAATCTGGATTGTTTTCGACCACATCAGAAGACTGGTTTGCATAGAAAGTTTTGATCATTAAAACACGTTGATCAAGCGCAAAACGCTCCATAACTAATTTGCCACATCTACACAAATAATTGTTACCAAACGGCTGTAAAATTTGCTGCCAAAACTATATTGTTAGTGTCCGTTTCGATTGCGCGGCCACGGCGTTTTTTTTTAAAAAAACTATGGCAAGATTATGTAAAAATTTGTAAAACTAGATTCCCAAAACCATAAATTTGTCAAAGTTATGGTTAAAAAGTTTTAAGGGTTTGAACGTGGCCGCGCCATTGAAACGCGGCGAACCGCGCGTCCACGGAGATTTTTAAAACTAAGCGTTGCAGAGACCTGAAATTTTGGCAGATAACAAAATGATATTGTAAAAATATATAAAAAATTCCTAGGTTTATATTTTAGGAGCTGTAAGACTAAAACCTCATGGCCGCGCCATTGAAACGGTGAAAAACACGTTATCGCCGATATCTCGCTGAAAAAGCATCGCAGCGGTCTGAAGTTTTTTGTAAATCCTAGATTTGAATTTGTCAAAATATGTAAAAATACACAAAAAAATCCTAGGTTTATATTTTAGGAGCTGTAAGACTAAAACCCCATGGCCGCGCCATTGAAACGGTGAAAAACACGTTATCGCCGATATCTCACTGAAAAAGCATCGCAGAGGTCTGAAGTTTTTTGTAAAACCTAGATTTGAATTTGTCAAAATATATAAAAATACACAAAAAATACCTAGGTTTATATTTCAGGAGCTGTAAGACCAAAACCCTATGGCCGCGCCATTAAAACGGTGAAAAACACGTTATCGCCGATATCTCGCTGAAAAATCATCGCAGAGGACTGAAGTTTTTTGTAAAACCTAGATTTGAATTTGTCAAAATATATAAAAATACAAAGAAAAATCCTAGGTTTGTATTTCAGGAGCTGTAAGACCAAAACCCTATGGCCGCGCCATTGAAACGGTGAAAAACACGTTATCGCCGATATCTCGCTGAAAAAGCAACGCAGAGGACTGAAGTTTTTTGTAAAACCTAGATTTTAATTTGTCAAAACATGTAAAAATACAAAGATAAATCCTAGGTTTGTATTTCAGGAGCTGTAAGACCCAAACCCTATGGCCGCGCCATTGAAACGGTAAAAAACACGTTATCACCGATATCTCACTGAAAAAGCATCGCAGAGGTCTGAAGTTTTTTGTAAAACCTAGATTTGAATTTGTCAACATAATTAAAAATACACCAAAAAATCCTAGGTTTATGTTTCAGGAGCTGTAGAACTTTATCGCGTAGAAATAAGTTGTGGTTATCTATCGAAGAAAGAAAGTATTAGCAGTGCATTTTTTTGTAAACAACACCTATTAATATGTAGAATTACCGATAATAGGCAAAAAAGTATTTTCTTCATAGTAAAATACTTTCAATACGTTTTGAATGTTCCGATAGGGTGACCATGACTTATTGTTTACAGAAAACTTTCCACCTTCAAGTATTAGAAACTATATCTCAAGGATTTTAAATTAAATTAAAATGAAACGATAACTAAAATACAAAACATATGTTTATTTCTTTAAAAATCACATGAATAATTGATTATTCAGTTACCCCTCCGTACCGTTTATTGCGAACCTAACCCGAAATCCTAACCCGGTCGCGCGGGTTAGGTTATAGGTATTTTTTTATTTCACTACGATTACTATAACAAAGTCTACGGAGCCCCGTGCATTATCGTATCACCGGAGAAACAAATACGTACCTACTCGGAAGTTCTAAGGAAGACCGGTTTGGGATTTGGGGTTAGGTTCGGAATAAACGGTACGGAGGGGTAACTGAATAATCTGTGATTCATGTGGTTTTTAAAGAAATAAACATATGTTTTGTATTTTAGTTATCGTTTCATTTTAATTTAATTTAAAATCCTTGAGATATAGTTTCTAATACTTGCAGATGGAAAGTTTTCTGTAAACAATAAGTCATGGTCACCCTATCGGAACATTCAAAACGTATTGAAAGTTTTTTACTATGAAAAAAAAAAACTTTTTTGCCTATTATCGGTAATTCTACATATTAATAGGTGTTGTTTACAAAAAAATACACCGCTAATACTTTATTTCTTCGATAGATAACCACAACTTATTTCTACGCGATAAAGTACTACAGCTCCTGAAATACAAACCTATGATTTTTCTTTATATTTTTATATATTTTGACAAATTCAAATCTAGGTTTTACAAAAAACTTCAGTCCTCTGCGATGATTTTTCAGCGAGATATCGGCGATAACGTGTTTTTCACCGTTTCAATGGCGCGGCCATAGGGTTTTGGTCTTACAGCTCCTGAAATATAAACCTAGGTATTTTTTGTGTATTTTTACATGTTTTGACAAATTCAAATCTAGGTTTTACAAAAAAACTTAAGACCTCTGCGATGCTTTTTCAGTGAGATATCGGCGATAACGTGTTTTTCACCGTTTCAATGGCGCGGCCATGGGGTTTTAGTCTTACAGCTCCTAAAATATAAACCTACGTATTTTTTGTGTATTTTTACATATTTTGACAAATTCAAATCTAGGTTTTACAAAAAACTTCAGACCTCTGCGATGCTTTTTCAGTGAAATATCGGCGATAACGTGTTTTTCACCGTTTCAATGGCGCGGCCATGGGGTTTTGGTCTTACAGCTCCTGAAATATAAACCTAGGTATTTTTTGTGTATTTTTACATATTTTGACAAATTCAAATCTAGGTTTTACAAAAAACTTCAGACCTCTGCGATGCTTTTTTAGTGAGATATCGCCGATAACGTGTTTTTCACCGTTTCAATGGCGCGGCCATGGGGTTTTAGTCTTACAGCTCCTAAAATATAAACCTAGGAATTTTTTGTGTATTTTTACATATTTTGACAAATTCAAATCTAGGATTTAAAAAAAACTTCAGACCGCTGCGATGCTTTTTCAGCGAGATATCGGCGATAACGTGTTTTTCACCGTTTCAATGGCGCGGCCATGAGGTTTTAGTCTTACAGCTCCTAAAATATAAACCTAGGACTTTTTTCTATATTTTTACAAATTTTTTACAAATTCATTCTGTTATCTGCCAAAATTTCAGGTCTCTGCAACGCTTAGTTTTAAAGATCTCCGTGGCCGCGCAGTTCGCCGCGTTTCAATGGCGCGGCCACGTTCAAACCCTTAAAACTTTTTAACCATAACTTTGACAAATTTATGGTTTTGGGAACCTAGCTTTACAAATTTTACATAATCTTGGCATAGTTTTTTTTTAAAAAAAACGCCGTGGCCGCGCCATCGAAACGGACACATATTGTTATATGGCGGCAAATAAAACTTGTAAACCTCCAAATTCGCCACCCGTATCTATCCCACTCTGCGAAAACGCCGGTTTAAACGTCTGTTTTAGGGGTGTCGCGCCCTCTGACATCAGATGTCACGTCGGACTACTCTTTCTAATTCTCAACTTTGACGCTTCATAACTTTGTCTCTGATCAATATACATAAAAAAATATTTCATATTTGTTTACTATCACACCAATATTATAAAGGCGAAAGTTTGTGTGTGTTTATTACTTCTTTACTTTTTCACGCTCAAACGGCTGGATGGATCTGGATTAAATTTGGCACAGGGATAGATTATAGGTAGGTTAGGTTAGGTTATGGCATAGCACATAGGATACTTTTTATCCTGGGTATATGTTCCCTTGGGATAATTTACGAGTCGTAAATTACAACATTCACGCGGGTGAAGGCTCTGGCAGAAGCTAGTAGTTAATAAGTATTTCATTTGGCAAATTAAAAATTTACATGCATTTTCCCTATGACCATACTTGTTCACAAATGAAATGCGATAAAAAAAAATCTGGCGAAGTACTTACGGCTGTTCACAAAAGTCTTAAGTAAGAAAAAACCTACAACATCAACTTGCGCATGTGACAGTCGAAATTCACTTAAAACTAGACTCTGCCGAGCGTGTACAAAAACAACACTGCTCTTTAATTAATTCTGTTTTAGTAGGCAATTTCTTCTCATGTAACTAAGTTAGGTACCTTCCTTTTCAAATTAGGTAGGTAGTTTTTTCTACGAAACAGTGTCATTTTCCGTGTAGGTAAGATATTATCTCTAATGAGTTAGTTGGGACAGGACCTGTTAATACTTACTAGTTAAAGGTACTCACACTTTTGAAATTACCTTTGGTTTTTCTAGGAGCAACTAACTCATTAGAGACCGGATAGGAAGGTAGGACCTTCACAGAAAATGTCTGCCTTGGAAATATATTTTGTAAAAAAGAATGACAATATTTTATCTCTAATTTACCATTATCTTATCGACGTCGGCAGCTCAATGAAATTTGTCACGCCATTCGTGTTGGACTGATATTCTTCAATCTTCTATTCCTCGAAGCACCATTCCTTATTACCAATCCCAAGTTTCTTAATAATAACTTTTGCTCTATTGTATTTCACAGAAATTTCCTTTTATTTTTCACTGTAAAAGAAAACGGAACAAAGGAGCGCAGCTAATGCGTTTCTTTTGTTTAAGTATGCACATATCGAAACCGCAACTTATGGCTGGAACATATTTCCCGGGCGTTCCGTATTGACTATCGAACAATACTGAAGCAGTAGGTAATACATTTTTCAAGGCACTCGGGAGCGGTTAGGATGTATCTCCTCAGAATTGCACTCGACTGCCAGTGTTACGTATAACTGCAAATATACGGAGGGATATTTAAGAGAACCAATCTATCTACACGTCTCAGTTGAATGTCTAGCTGCGCAGATCCGCGTCGTTATCTGAACGTTTGTAGAGACCATTACACTGCTAATCATTTGAATTAATTCGAGTTAGAGCACACATGAATTTTTTAGAGGATTAAACACAAACGCAGTTGAGGTTTAAATCATTTAATAAAATAAGTGATGTATTAATTTCTTCTAAAGAACACATTTTAAGAGCAGTCATTGGCTGTATCGGCGATTCTCTAAATAAAATAAGATCTATTATGAGAAATGAGCTTGGGCGTTTTCTAATAGATTTCACACTGATACAAACTTGATAGTTATTTCCGAGTGGAGCTTAAATATTTTTGAGAACTTTGCGTCCTCGTCTGTTGCATTGAGTGTAGCAAGTTTCATAGCTCGCTTCTAAACATTGTAAGGCAGTTTTCTACGTAACACACATCTTCACAATATATCAAGAACATCAGAAGTGTTATATAAATTTAATATGAAGCCTCTCGACAAACATTAAACAAAAATATAATTAACGTAATTATGTACCATAAAAATATTAACATTTAACGCTATATTCAAATATCGATTCTGTATTATTTATTTTTCTGTACTCTTCTATGTACTTCTCAAGAGAAAAGGATTTTACATGTTTTAAGTACCGACATCTATTACAACAAATAGTAAGAAACGTTCTATAATGAATCAGTTTACAAAAACTTTCATCTTCCTTGCCGAGTTATCTCGCCAATAAATTTATGCATATCAAAATATATACCAAATACATTTATGTTTTATTCATTGGGTCGTCATTGATATCATTTATTTAAAATATAACGCGACATCTTCAATATGTATATTAAAAATTCTTACGGCTAATTCGGTAACTGAACATATACGTGATGTGTCTTTATGTAGTAGTGTTCAACAGCTCATGACATATGAGATACGAACTGTCCACTTGTGATACTGTTCAACGAAAGTGATTCTGCCGCATTACAAAAAAAGACTAGTGATTTGTTCTATTGTAAAATATATTCAGACATTAAATTAATAATTAAAATAAAATACATTTCAGTGCCACTTGCGTCACTTTATAATTATGGCACAGAAGGACAAGGAGATTGTTAAAATAACGTTAGACCTACACTAATATGAAACGTACAAAATTAACTACAAATTTACAAATTGCATCAGGTACGTACATTGTAATTAAACAAAAATATTACAATAAGCGCGTAGCGACGGTCGGTTAGAGCGTGGAATGAAAGATTACAAGCAACCATTTCATATGTATAACATAAAATATTAATAATTATTCCTAATTACCAAGCGTTATCAATTTAGCATAAAATCATGATGGGATAACAACATAATTGTGTTTAATACAAACAAGACGATACTTAATAAATGAAATGTACAAGTTGAATGAAACTACTAACAAATAGCACCTAGACCGGCGCACGAGTGCCGGGCGCTGTCCATACACGTATGGCTAAGAAACAACATGATCAGGCAAGCAAAGTCGAATCGTAACCGTTTCACTGGGAACACACAGTCATTCACTACACCCTACGTAGAGTCAAAATAAAACTAAAACAATAATATCAATCTTCATCTCGTTCCAACAGATCAAGAACTGTAAGTCGTTTAATATCACTCTTTAAAACATTATATTACAAGAATCGATAGACAAAGACATTTGTTCAACAAGGATACTCTCACATTGAAACACTTGAAAAAACAACATGCGTATGCGCGTCGCGAAGCCCGCAGTTTGTAACTTGAGGACTGTCGCATCGACCCTTGGCCTCGTCAAGGGATCCGGATGACACAGACTTTGATCAAGTCGTGTACCACTTTCTTGTTTCGTCTCAACCTTACAGGTTGAAAGATATGCTATCCGTTAGACGAAAGTTCATCTTTGAGCCACTGCGGGACGGGCCGGCCTATCCTCACGAGGAGTTTGGACAGCGCTGTATTATGCGGCGTGTAGTACCGCTTCAGGAACTTGGCAGACTTCTCCTCCATTGGCGGATATATCCGACCTTTGGATTTACCCAGACATTTTGTCCTGTCGTTGCCTACTGCTTGGCAGAAAAATCCTTTTTTCACATCGTACCTGAAACAAAAATTTGTAGTCAAATATTTGTATGGAAGTCTATCTACCTACTCATACATCACGAGGCGCCTTTGTCCTATTGACGTTTAATGTATATAGGACTATTATATAGAGGACAGTACGCAACCGATCCTTCTTCGACATTATTTGCCTACATTAATAATCCCTTTCTCATAGTTCATGTCTATTATTCTGTGAATCTTTCAATAATTTCATCATCAATTTTGCTAGAAGCGTCCGAATCAATGCAGCATGCTTTTCTGTTATTGCAAACCTTTCTATTTAGGTCACTATAGCATATATATTATTATTCAGTGCCCATTATGTCGAAACGACGAGTAAAATTAACCATTTGACGTGGTTTAAATCGAAACAAGTATACATTTGAGAATACGAATGTGACACAGAATTCTCATTGCAGATGAGTCCGGCGGCGAGGAACGAAAGTCTATTTTCCTAAGGAAGGCTTAGAATTGCAACAAGCTGCTTTATGTAGATAGGGCATTATGCAGTGGTATTAGTCCCAGCGAGTTACTCAGGCGAAGTTGTGCGCCTAGAGTTTAAGGGGCCATTGTAGCTAAGTTATCGCCAATTGCAGAAGTTGCTGGTCTCGCCGGCGACCGTACAATATCACTTTACAAGGTGTGGACCAGTTTTATGTCTTCGTATCTTCTCGAGTTTGTTGTCTCAGCACAATAGTACGTCGGACGAAAACAAGGCGTGTCTTAATGTACTTAAACAGCATTATCTTTTACATTAATTCAGCGTAGCGTCATTATTTTTGGTGCCCGGAGCAAAAAGTGTAGGTAGATAATATTTGACAGTAACAAGACGGAATATCAAATTACGAAGAAAATATGGAAATGAGAACTTTCGGGACGTTACGAGAGTTAGTAGGTATTCCTACGCAAAGATAATATGACCTTTTACGAGGATTATACGTACACGCAAACGCAAAAAAAAAGTTAATAGAGTAGTTTTTTTTGTGATTTCAGGCTTGGCCCCATAATAAAAAATATATTCATAATTACGACCATATTTCTGGTTTTCAGCTAAACCAATTTATAGAACATTCCCGTTAATCGTTAACCTGTAAAAAAATGCAATATAATTGCTTACTGCAAACTGAATGATTTCTTTATACCAAAGTGGTATCTTTTTAAGTTCGCAAACATTCGCTGTGGAAAGACAGTGCAACAGAAATTTTCTGAGGGCCTAGATTAGAGAGTATGGCATTCTATAACATAGAAATTTGTCGAAAAGTCTAAAATGTGCCTTGTCCTTAGTGAACGAGCGGTGACAAGGGCGGGTGCGGCTGCCTTTAGCTAATAGCATAAAGCTTAATAGTTGTAGCAGAGGCTAGACATGTCACTTCAGGGTAAAACCATAGACGACCGTTCGTAAGCAAGGAGGCTCCGACGCGTCTAGCTAGGTCACCATTTTCACTTCACTATGGACGCAAATGTTTCATATGTATGATACTTTGCGCCCGTCTATCTTAGCACGCGCGCAAGATCCTGGCTCGGCGCAGGGCCTTGGGGATTAAGATGCGCTACCTAATTGCCACGTGGTACACAACATTTTGTTATCGCTGGTATTACTGATAGGTCTTCCTCTGGTTGGTCGAGACTTACTTGAGCAACTTGTTATAGTCGATATGCGGTGATATCTTGAGGAACTTCTGCAGCGTGTTCATGACGGCGGCCGGCTCCGAGCGCAGCTGCGAGCCGTCGATTATGTGCAGCTGGTGGCTGCTGTACTCCGCCAGCCAGCGCTCCAGGTAGTGGCTATACTTCCCCGGATTCAGGCAGCGGTTTCTATGGAATTATGACAGAGATGAAAAATTTATATATTGATATTTTGGGCTGAAATGGCAACCTTTATACGTAAGTTCCCGGATGACGACTTTTCAATTTCATTTCTAAAGGCATTAGTTTCAAGACCTTCACGTTGATATATGTGTTAAGCATGATAAATTTTATGAGAAGCTCGTGGCTAAATAATAACAGCCGCACTGGTCGATAATCAAGGTTAAGCAACGCTTGACGAGGTCGGTCTGTGGATGGGTGACCATTTCAACATACCAAGTTTCCTCCGTGCCTCGGCAAGCACGTTAAGCCGTTGGTCCCGGCTGTCATTTGAAGATCTTTGACAGTCGTCGTGTAGTCAGAAGCTAGAGATCTGACATCAGTCTTGCCAAGCGGTACCGTGTTACCCAGCTACTTGGTTGTGTAGGTCAGATAGGCAGTCGCTCCATGTAAAACACTAGTACTCAGCTAAACCCGGTAAGACTGAAAGCCGACCCCAATATACTTGGGAAAAGGCTAGGTAGATTGATTGTTATTTGTTTTGCAAATATTGTGCAGTAAAACCTACTTGATTTTATGATTGTTTGTGGGCAAATGGTATGGCAAAGGAAAATATTTCCAAAGTATTGAGGTAAATCAAATCCTTCTAATAAAACATGAAATATAAAATCAACAAAAAAGGTTCCTTAAAGCTCTCAGTTCTCCATTAAACGAAATTCATAATAATATTTAGGGTAAAAAACGCGAACAATATAAATTTTAATAATCCATTCTGAGCACATTAGCTAGCGGAGGAAATGCGCGTGATGCCTGATAATAAATTCATAGCGTTGTCAAGTACACAATAATCTTTGAGCCGCACGCTCACAAATATAACTGGCTTATTTTAATGTTAAATGGATTTCGGGGATGTACCGTCACGTAGTCTTGGGGAGTTGAGCTTGGTTACAAACGCTGTAATACAAGGTGGTGCTTGGAACTATGAATAATAAAATATCTAAAAGTTTTTGAGGACTAACCAACTGTTTACCAATAAAAAAAAATAAGTTGAGAACTTGCCAAACTCTTTTCTATTATGAAAAATCGGCCAAGTGCGTGTCGGACTTCGCACATTTAGGGTCCCGTAACAATTTATCAATAGTTTGGTATATGATAGTAAAATATACGTAAGTATAAACATTATCACCAAATTTCAAGTTCTTAGGTCTATGGGCAGTAAAAAAATTCGTCGGTACAAAACTTTGTCAGGTGAGTGAGCTCCGTTTGGACCCTTCGGGTAAGGAACCCTAAAAACTGTCAAAATTTTACATTAAAGTAAATTTTTACACGTTATTCAAATTCTCGATTCGGCATCCGTTAGTAAGATGATTTATTAAAGTAACAAACACTTACAGATTTTGTATCTTGAGCAAGTCAATACGCAAAAGAAGAAAAGGGCTTACAATAAATGAAAAAGGCAAGCGTTTTCAATTGATTTAAAGATTAAATAATAATGATGCTGCTCTGCCCGATTTACAGATCGCAACCTCAACAACCTGTTCTTCAACCTCAAGCTTTGCTTTCAAGTATCTTGTTAAATATCTGAACAAGCTGGTATTCTGGGAAACGATTAGAGTATTGTATATCTATACTATCTATACTAATATTATAAAGAGGTAAAGTTTGTGAGTTTGTGAGTTTGTGACGTTGTAAGGGGTAATCTCTGGATCTACTGAACCGATTTTGAAAATTCTTGCACCGGTAGAAAGCTACATTATTCCTGGGTGTCATAGGCTATAAAATATTTTCAAAAAAAATAGAGATCCTTATGTAAATTGCAATAATGTAACCCAAGGTAGCAAAATGTTGTCTGTAAAATACATTATTTGGCGTGCGCTGAGAAAACTATTGATGATAGATACAAATTAGTAGGTAGGGTAGGTAGGATAGGCCGGTTAGGCAGGGTAGGCAGAGTAGGCAGGGTAGGCAGGAAAGGCAGGGTAGGCAGGGTAAGCAGAGTAGGCAGGTTAGGCAGGGTAGGCAGGATAGGCAGGGTAGGCAGGAAAGGCAGGGTAGGCAGGGTAGGCCGGGTAGGCAGGGTAGGCAGGGTAAGCAGAGTAGGCAGGGCAGGCAGGGTAGGCAAGATAGGCAGGGTAGGCAGGAAAGGCAGGAAAGGCAGGGTAGGCAGGATAGGTCGGGAAGGCAGGGTAAGCAGAGTAGGCAGGGTAGGCAGGGTAGGCAAGATAGGCAGGGTAGGCAGGAAAGGCAGGGTGGGCAGGGTAGGCAGGGTAGGTAGGATAGGCAGGGTAGGCTGGGTAGGCAGGGTAGGCAGGGTAGGCAGGGTAGGCAGGGTAGGCAGGGTAGGCATGGTAAGCAGAGTAGGCAGGATAGGCAAGGTAGGCAGGGTAGGCATTGTAAGCAGAGTAGGCAGGGTAGGCAGGGTAGACAGGATAGGCAGGGTAGGCAGGGTAGGCAGGATAGGCAGGGTAGGCAGGAAAGGCAGGTTAGGCAGGGTAGGCAAGGTAAGCAGAGTAGGCAGGGTAGGCAGGGTAGGCAAGATAGGCAGGGTAGGCAGGGTAGGCAGGAAAGGCAGGGTAGGCAGGGTAGGCAGGGTAGGCAGGGTAGGCAGGGTAGGCAGGGTAGGCAGGAAAGGCAGGGTAGGCAGGGTAGGCAGGGTAGGCAGGTTAGGCAGGATAGGCAGGGTAGGCAGGATAGGTAGGGTAGGCAGGGTAGGCTGGGTAGGTAGGGTAGGCAGGGTAGGCAGGGAAGGCAGGGTAGGCAGGGTAGGCAGGGTAGGCAGGGTAGGCAGGGTAGGCAGGGTAGGCAGGGTAGGCAGGGTAGGCAGGAAAGGCAGGGTAGGCAGGGTAGGCAGGGTAGGCATGGTAGGCAGGATAGGCAGGGTAGGCAAGATAGGCAGGGTAGGCAGGAAAGGCAGGGTAGGCAGGGTAGGCAGGGTAGGCAGGGTAGGCAGGGTAGGCAGGGTAGGCAGGGTAGGCAGGAAAGGCAGGGTAGGCAGGGTAGGCAGGGTAGGCAGGGTAGGCAGGATAGGCAGGGTAGGCAGGATAGGTAGGGTAGGCAGGGTAGGCTGGGTAGGTAGGGTAGGCAGGGTAGGCAGGGAAGGCAGGGTAGGGGCAGGGCAGGCATGGTAGGCAGGATAGGCAAGGTAGGCAGGGTAGGCAGGGTAGCCAGGGTAGGTAGGCAGTTGACGGGAGCGAAGCCCCGAGGGTCAGCTAGTAATATTATAAAGAGGTAAAGTTTGTGAGTTTGTAAGTTTGTGACGTTGTAAGGGGTAATCTCTGGATCTACTGAACCGATTTTGAAAATTCTTTCACCAGTAGAAAGCTACATTATTCCTGAGTGTCATAGGCTATATATATATTTCCAAAAAAATTAGAGATCCTTATGAAAATTACAATAATGTAACCCAAGGTAGCAAAATGGTGCCTGTAAAATACATTATTTGGCGTGCGCTGAGGAAATTATTGATGATAGATAAAAAATTGTAGGTAGGTAGGCAGGGTAGCCAGGGTAGGAAGGGTAGGCAGCGTAGCCAGGGCAGCCAGGGTGGCCAGGGTAGCCATGGTAGCTACGGTAGGCAGGTTTTGGGCAGGGTAGCCAGGGTAGGCAGATTCTGGGCAGGGTGGCCAGGGCAGGCAGGGTAGGCGGGGTAGCCAGGGTAGGCAGGGTAGGGGCAAGGTAGCCAGGGTAGCCAGAGTAGCCAGGGAAGCTGGGTAGCCAGGGTGGCCAGGATAGCCAAGGTAGCTAGAGTAGCCAGGGTAGCCAGGTTTGGGGTAGGGTAGCCAGGGTAGGCAGGGTAGCCAGGGTAGCCAGAGTAGCCAGGGAAGCCAGGGTGGCCACGGTAGCCAGGGTAGGCAAGGTAGGCAGGGTAGGGGCAGGGTAGGCAAGGTAGCCATGACAGCCAGGGTAGGCAGGGTAGGGGCAAGGTAGCCAGGGTAGCCAGAGTAGCCAGGGTAGCCAAGGTAGCCAGAGTAGCCAGGGTAGCCATCGTAGCCAGAGTAGCCAGGGTAGCCATGGTAGCTAGGATAGCCATGGTAGCCAGGGTAGGCAGGGTAGGGGCAAGGTAGCCATAGTAGCCAGTGTAGCCAGGGAAGCCAGGGTAGCTAGGGTGGCCAGGGTAGCTAGGGTGGCCAGGGTAGCCAGGGTAGCCAGAGTAGCCATGGTAGCTATGTTAGTCATGGTAGCCAGGGTAGGTCGGTAGGTAGGTAGCCAGAAGACGGGAGCAAAGCCCCGAGGGTCAGCTAGTACTACTATAAAACTTAACTTACTTAAGACTTTTACAATCTTTTTTATCAAACCTATTCCAAAATAGCTAGTTTATTCTTCGTAAACAAGGACTAAAATAGCTTATTAATCCCTAGGGACCAAAAGTGATTTGAATTTGGAATGTGGATATTGTTAGTAAATGTTCCAATCAGCAAAGATATGAATCACAAACCATGCGGTCCAAAATAGGATTACATCGCTAACATCGATTACAATGAATGTATGAGGTGAATGTAGCCATTAATAAGCGATTGTAATTCCATTTCGGGCCACACGGGAACATTGTATTAAACAAGTGACTGGCTGGAAAACCGCCAACGAACCAAATTAAAAAATAAATCTACAACTATAACGGATGGTACTAATAAAATTATTACGATGCACATCCATAATTGTTCAAATATAAACATTAGCCTCTTATTATTTCTATGTTATGTCTATGGTTTCTAATTGTATGAAAATAAATAAACGTAATATGTTCATGTCTTGTTCATAAGTTGCACTTACTTATATGCTCATAGAGGGTGATAAAAAGTAGAGTATCCACCTCGGGCGCAACACTATTTTAAGCTCGAGTGACGTACTTTGAATCCCTCGCTGCGAAAAAAACACCCCTTTAAAATAGTTATTTGCTCGCTAAGATAAACAATCTACTATTTCCAGAGTCTTCGCCCGCATGAAAGTCCTAAAATTTCCCACGGGAATGTAATACCGTGATAAAAAGGTATCCTAATCCAGGTCTTGATCTACTCAAGCTCCATATTCTATTCAAGGTGTAATTATATATATACAAATAACATGAATAATTTATTTGCTTTTACATGACTGTACTATATGAAGTATTTCAAGTGCCCTTTTAAGCATGAATTCACTCTCCCGAAACTGACTGATTAACAAACGTCCAAACTTGTAGACATTCACATTTACAATATTAGTAGAAGGCTGCACTTTACACGATTAAGCACAACATATTTTACTATCCCCAAGTTCGGCTGTTAATTGAAACTAAATCGTTTTCATGCCTATTGGCCCTCCAATCGGGATTACGTAAGTCAATAAGTCCCCCACTTCATCCGCCCCTTAAGAAACCAAATGGTATAAACGAGTAGGGGGATGAAATAATAGTACAGTGAAGGCATTACATTTGTTATTAATGTACAAGCACCCGGCTCGCGCAGAAAAATTGCGATCCAATATGAGAGGGTCGAAGGAGGACGTAAAATATACGCCTAAGCCTGAGATCGAAAAAAATGACTATATTAGAAACCGTAGTTGCAATGTCTACGAGATGTTTTATTACCGGGAGGAACACAGAACATGTATTTTATTTTATGTTTGTTTTGGACACGCTCTACTGTAAATTAAAGTTTAAATGGTACACTGGTGTAATAGAACTTGACTTTACTGTAGAAGGAAAACACTTTGAACTTGACATAGTACATTATAATTAATGTTATCTTTACGAAGTTTACTTAAAATCACGTCACGTCATGTCTAGTAAATTTACATGAATAACGCTGAAGAAGGAAACTATTAAGGAAACAGTAAATATACTTTCTCAAAAATGGTATGTTATATTGCCATGACATCTCTAAAAAGTCTCCAGAAAGTGAATTCTACCGGAGACTTATTCACAACTGTCCAGTAAGTATGTATGTAATTTACTTACTGGACAGTAGTAGGTATAGGTCCGATATATCAAAACGTAACTTATATCGGATATGTGTTAGATATCATATCATATCGATATCAATATCAAAATAACCGATATTACAAAAACTATATCTAATATAACTGTACTACTAATACCGATATCTGAAAACCGAACCAAACCATTTACTTTTCAAAATCAATGACGAACAACGAACAAAAATAATTATTTCTCAAACATGCTTGGAAATTTGAGCATTATTTTGACAACGTTCTTCGAGATAAATTGAAATTGCAGTACTGGCCAAATACATGCGAGCAGCGGCCAGCAAAAGTTGTATGAAAATCCATATCTGTCGTTTGTAGCGGCCAAATAAATTACATAGTAAACTCATATCTGTCGTGTAATTTATAAATGGAAAGATCTTTTTCCCCGAAACATGGCAACCAAGGAGGTAACTTACCAAAGGTTTTATTTAAATTTCGAACTGGCTTGCAAATAGAAAGCTGTTTATTGAAAAAAAACAAATGAACACTTTAAGGTTTAGCACGCACTGCGATTTTTATTTGCGCGGATTTTTGTAGTATTATTCTCGCGTGTTTTTTTACCGCAACGCGTGCGGCTTCATACAATTCCATAGGCCGCAGAATGGGCGGACAAAAATCGCGCGCATCAAAATCACAGTGAGTGCTAAGCCTAACGCGGGAATAATTATTGTTGTTCGTTGTTTAAAAAGTAATTGTATTTGACAAAATGAGTTCTAGGTACTACATAGTTTTAATTTCCGCGCATTATTTGAGAAAAGCACTATACAAGCCTTGGCCACAACTAGGCATTGATGGACTTACGTATGTGGGCCGAGGCGAACGTTCGTCCATCAATGCCTCTTTTGCTGGCCGCTGCAGTAATGTACTATGACCGCGTTAGGCCTTTTTATTCGCGCGATTTTTCGCTCATTCTGCGGCCTATGGAATTGTATGAAGCTGCACGCATTGCGGTAAAAAATTACATAAATCCGCGCAAATAAAATCGCAGTGCCTGCTAAGCCTTAAAGTGTTCATTTGTTTTTTTTTTTCAATAAACAGCTTTCTATTAGCAAGCCAGTTCGAAATTTAAATAAAACCTTTGATAAGTTAACTCCTTGGTTGCCATGTTTCGGTGAAAAAGATCGTTCCATTTTTAAATTACACGACAGATATGAGTTTACTATGTACTTTATTTGGCCGCTACACACGGCAGATATGGATTTTCATACAACTTTTGCCGGCCGCTGCTCTCATGTATTTGGTCTGTACTGCAATTTCGATTTTTCTCGAAGAAGGTTGTCAAAATAATTCTCAAATTTCCAAGCATGTTTGAGAAAATATAAATAAATGCCCCCGGTAAATCGATCACAATATCTATTAGTAATTGCCCTAATATGAATGTAACCTAAAATATTAATTAAACGAATTTGTTGTTAAACTTTCTTTCATTTTTGAGAAAAACATTATACAAGCCTCAACCAGTAAGAAAGACATCCTGGCCTCGTATATAACCGGACCTCACCTGCGGTTCGGTCCGGTTAACTCATACTTGGCCAGGAAGTCTTACTTACTGGATTCTGCAGTAATGTACTATATCCTTAATGTTATAATAATAACTTTGCCAACAAAATCATGTAAGTACCTACCGATCAATCAATCTGCCTAGCCTTTTCCCAACATGTTGGGGTTGGCTTCCAGACTAACCGGATTCAGCTGAGTACCAGTGTTTTACATGGAACGACTGCCTATCTGACCTCCACAACCCAGTAACTGGGTAACACGGTACCCCTTGGCTAGAATGGTGTCAGATATCAAGCTTCTGACTACCCATAACGACTGTCAAATGACAGCCGGGACCAACGGCTAAACGTGCTTTCCGAGGCACAGAGGAAACTCGGTATGTTGAAATGGTCAACCATCCACGGACCGACCTAGTTAAGCGTTGCTTAACCTTGAAGATGACCCGTGCGGCTATTATTATTTAGTCACGAGCTCCTCCATGTAAGTACCAACCAACCTATTTAAAACACATTACACAAATCCGTCTCATCCCAGTTACAAAACTCGAACTCGCCATCAAGAAAACAACCTACTATCATAAAAAAATATTCAAAAAAAGAATTGTAAAAATGCTTACCTCAAATCCCTGAGGGGTTTCGGTGCGGAATCATTCGCCGTGATGACTGTATGAAACGAGTAGTTGTTCGCCACCGCATCACCGTGCGACCGAATGTGCTGGTACCACGAATACGCCCTGCACAATAAACACACGGATTTTTTGTGAATTATTCAGAGCATGACATGTTACTGTGATATTAAAAATATTTGTTAATATCTGCAGAGGTCTGAAGGTTCTTTTTTTCGGTTTGCTGTTGATTTTGGACTGCGCTTTTTAATAAGTTCCATTTGGTGTTTGTGTTCGCTGTTTACGGACAGAATTTATTACCGTTCTACGGAATGAAACTGAAATAAATAGTTATATTTAAGATTATTAATTTTAAAAATAATACAGCCTGTAACTGTCACACCGCAGGGCGATTTTTTTCACAAAAGAATGACAATAATAAAGGGTGTCTCAAAAACTAACTTTTGTGGATGCATAAAAAAAACATATAATCTATATATACGTTAAATTACAAAATCAGAAACTGAGGACATAGCAAAATTATTTAAAAAAAAATTTTTACTCAAATGTCATCCTTCGCGACTCTGGCACTCTTCAAAGCGATCTCTCTAACATCCATGAAAACGCGCCTCAAAAGTTGAGTAGCCCAGACCTCACGCCTCAAATTATCTGATTTTGTAATTCAACGTGTACTACCTACACCAACAAATATATTTGTTAATTTTGTATGCGTCTACAAAAGTTACTTTTTTCTGAGACATCCAGTATTAGAATTAGCCAAGGAGATTTTCTAGATCAATTCCGAAACACTGCGATGGCTTAATAAAATCATTTCAATCGCAAAAACGGAAAGATTTTTTCAAATCACATATTCGAAATTCATAGTGAATTTTGAAAAAAAAATGTACAAATCTAAATATTTCACAGCATCCGATTAAAATACAAATGCAAAGTCTTGAGAATAAATTCAAGATGTGTAGCAATTCCTTGACACCGCATAGCCATAACGTTTCGGATTTGAGCAAGCATATTACTGGCTTGAGTTAGGAGCTTCTTCTGCAGTCCAAACGTTTTTCCTTGATCGAATGTAATTTACTTAAGACTACTAATGACGAATTACACGAGATGGCTTTTCCTTGATGTTTTTTCTTTTATTTATTTAGGTTTTTGGGTTTGGTTTATGAGTATGTTTGACGCAGAAGTGGGTAGTACGTCAAGTATGTTTTTCTTAACTGTTTTTGGGTGCTTTGAACATAACAACGACATTTTTCCAAAAGTTTCTGTAAAAGGTTATCTATCTATCTTTACATAAATATAATGAAATCGAAGCAACGTAATTTTTTTAATAAGTTTTAATACAACAATAAATAATAGTTTATATATTTATAACGTTTTTGGATATTTCATAAGTTAATGTTTTCAGCAGGTTATTTGGTTACGATTCCCATACATCTTCTTCATACTGGGGGTCTACTCCCTATGCACGAATTATGTAATTTCAGCCGTTACGAGCGTTTCCTACTCCGTATCACATACGGACACAAGATTCGTTCGGGGCCCAAACTACTAAGGAATGACATCACAATTTGACAGTTGTACTCCCGATGTGCTTTAACCCGTCCGAAAAATTGTCTCATTACGGATTAGGGTTCACTCCGAAATTCCGGAGTACTTACAGACGGGCCCGTAACTTCGTTGACGGAGTTAGGGAGTAGACCCCTTGAAAACTCATGATTTTGGTACTGCTTTTTATTTATTAATTTATTTAAAAAAAAAACGTTTCCCAACGCTAGGAATTTCTTCCTGTATCGTGGGTGCGTTTACAAACATTAAAACTCACTTATACAATACCAACAACCAACAGATCCAAGCAACCAACCAAAGAAGACACAGAAAGGAAGACACACTATAGATATATATATATATATATATATGTAGGATAAGGCGCGCTCTTTCTTCAGAGGCGTTCTTTGTTAACTATGTCCTCAATTCATAGATGCTTCATACGTACCGTAATTAATTATACCGTATCTTCTTTAAGTATTTTATTCTCTTTTGTCGTTTAACTAAGAAGAACATATAATAAATATGGATATAACTAGCGTTATTCATAGAATAGTGTTGCGACAGTTAAAAACAAAGGCATCAGTCACATGGCGTGCTTGTGTACCAACTCTTTTATTTAGGACGCCTTCGAGATTAATTACGACAAGCATTAGATTCGGCAGTTAGACTAAGGACTAAAACAGTTGAATGGTATCAGAACGCATTATATAATAACTAACTGCACATCTTTATAAGTAACATTCTACTGTACGTGTTATGTCATTGAACTCCTCCTAAACGGCTGGACCGAATTGAATGAAATTTTTTGTATGCGTTTGGGTGGCGCCCCGGATGGTTTAGATTCACAATAGGGTAGGGTAGGTAGGGTAAGATAGTAAGGGTAGGATAGTAAGGGTAGGTTAGGAAGGGTAGGGTAGGTAGGGTAGGGTAGGGTTGGTAGGGTAGGGTAGGGTAGGGTAGGGTAGGTAGATAGGGTAGATGAATGTTTGGTGTTTTTATGGCTAAACAAAGTTTTTCGGGTCAGCTAGTTTCTAACTAAATCTAGGAACATAACTCTTTGTTAGAGTATTTTATTCCAAGTAGGAATCTAACTTAATTTCTAATCGAAAGGACCATAAAGAAGTTTTAAAAAGTTTTTACTAAAGGCTACGTTTTGGCGTTACTAAGTAATGTAATCAAAATACCTCTATAAAGGAATTCAAATGAATTTTCTTGAGAACTTTTGTGGATATAAATTCAGATTTAAAATTTGCATTTTCATGAAGGAGGCCTGACGAACGGCTGATAAAATATTTTCTTCTACAATCTACTAATTACGATTGAGGCTATAAGATTGATGTGCAATTTCTCATTTTAATTGTTGCCTGAACGCTGTGTGGTTTTATCGTTCGACGGGCCGAGATTTATGAAGCTGATATAATATTACTACGTTTCGAAAAGCTAAGAAAATATAAATAAGAGGAATATTAATTAAAACAAAGATGACTTGGATAAGGTCTTTTTTTTTAAAGAAAGAATGTTTAATACATTATTTCTTATTTAACCATGTTTCTAAAGACCGATATTAAAAAAGAATATTAAGTATACTGATTTCATTTATAACTAGCTGTCCCACGCGGATTTGCTCCCCTCAACTGGCTACCTACCTACCCATCTACCCTACATACATGATTGTTGACTTGATAGTTATTTCCGAGTGGAACATAAAATAATTTTGAGAACACTTTTACGCAGCTCTTTTAAACCATTTACGCAGCGCATTGCGTGCGCAGCTCTCAAAAAGTAATATTTTTGCCCGTTTTTGCAACATTTTTCATTTATGCTCCGCTCCTATTGGTCATAGCGTGATGTTATATAGCCATCCAACACAAAAAAAAAACAATTTCAACCAGTAGTTCCTGAGATTAGCGAGTTCAAACAAACAAACAAACAAACTCTTTAGCTTTATAATATTAGTATAGATGAGCAATCAGACTGTTGCATCAGCCTATTTTTACCCGACTACGCGACAGCAAAGATAAAGAGTTGTTTCATTGATGTTCGTTGCTAACTTAATTCCCCATTTATATGTACACTCTCAATAGCTTCAAACCAATTTATTAATTGAAAATAAAACAATTCAATTCCCTCAGTTCGCGAATACTGGCCGCATACTATCTTAGAATCACAGCATTCGATATTCGAATACGAGTCGCTTCGCTACGCATTCCGACGCGCGGTGGGATCGCCAACGCGTTAAGTCCTAGATCCTCGGAATTTACATACAAACCAGTGCGCACGATACCGTGACCAACGCATTGTATGGGCACTTGTGCAGCTGCCGTATAATTCTCTCTCAATTGTTTACATTTACATAAATGCAAGGCTTTTTGCGTGGAGGTAGACAGAAATGAAGTTGGCTGGTACAGAATGGATGCGGAAGGTAGAAAACCGGGTGTTGTGGCAACTTGGGAGAAGCCTATGACCAGCAGTAGCCTGTCAATTGCTGTCGGATTTGTAAGCTGAATCAGACATTCGTAGATAATCGTGGAAGTTCCTATCCCCACGGGGCTATGGGCTATCATCGGGCAATTTGTTTCATGCAATTGATCTGTACCTTGCTCAAAAGCGAATCACTAAGCGAGTGCGACATACAGATCCGTTATCTGCCAGTAATTGTATTCCCAATTGGATACTTCAAGGACTGCTATTGATAGCGACTGTCATTTGATGATCTTTAATAGCTGTTACGAGTGGTCAAAAGTCCATAAACTGACCAGTCTTTCCAACAGATATCGTGTTACGCAAATACTGGGTTGTGGAGGCTAAACAGGTAGTTGCTCCATGTATAAATGCTCCGGTTTTCAGCTGCTTTTGATTAGACTGGCAGCCGACTCTAATATCATCATCATATCAGCCGAAAAACGCCCATTGCTGGACATATACCCACCCCAAGCGTCGCTACATCGATAGGTCCCTTGCGTCTTACATCCAGCGAATCCTCGCAACCTTCACTAGGTCATTGGTCCACCTGGTGGGAGGCCTTCCAACGCAACGTCTTCCGATTCGCGATCACCACTCCAGAACCTTTCTGCCCCATCGGCTAACCGTTAGGGTTACCAACATAACTTGAAGAATTGCCAAATTTAAGTGGCACTGGGCACATTACTCGTAGAACTGAAGGCCGGTGGGGCAGAAAGGATCTGGAGTGGCGACTCTAATATACCTAACTGGAAAAAGACCAGATATGCTTGATATAACAGTGTTAACTTTCTTACCTTTTAGAGGGTGATATGAGGATGGCGATGACCTTAGCGTTGGGTAGGAGCGCGTGCGCCCGCCGCGGCACCAGATCGCCATCGAAATATGTAGCGGACTTCTCGAACGTCATCTGAGCAGTGGCGTTGCTCATGTTGGGTGGGAAGAAGTTCAGGTACCTGGTGGAAAAGACGGGCATTTATAATAGAAGCAAAGAAAAATAACTACGAATAAATATCTAGTAAGTGTACCTAATCGAAATAACTGAACAACTGATAATAAGATTCGCACAACTCGATATAAAGTACTAGACAGCAGTTTTTTTTTTGATTTTAGGTTTGGTTTAGTAAAGATTGATTATTACGATAAGTATAATGACCCCCGAAAAGATTGTGAGCTATTTTAATTACTCCATGTAGAAACAAAGGGTAGGCTTGTTTCCAGCATTGTCAACTTTTTGTCTGAAAGAATGATTGCAGAAACTAGAGTTCCACTCTAAAATCGTTCTAAATTGAGCTATTAATGATCGAGGCGTATGATACGCCTAGTTTGTGATCAATCCAATTTGTTTTTCTAACGGGTGAAATGGTTTTATTATAATAGGGATGTTTCCTGGGTAGAAAAATGATAATTCTATTTAGTCCGTCAATGAGATTATCAAATATAATATTGAACCAGTATTTATTGCTTTATCAAATAAAAAAATATGACTAAGATAAAGCGCATCAAAGTTCAGGAGTGAGGTCTGTGACGTCACTTTGTCAGTATAAAGTGACGTCAAACGATATTTCAACACATTGTGTCGTTGTAATTTTTCTTTACGTGGCAAAAAAAAAAATACGTGTCCAATATTTTTAGGTTATCTAACTGACGGACTAAATTTATATTTTATGTCAACTACCCCATTATACTCACATTGGTAGTGCAATTTATGAGCTAGCTGTAGTACAGACCATCAATCGATTTTTCTTTGTCTGCTACATGGCGTCCATAATTGTACAAGCCATTATACTTAAGTATACCTTTTGAAAATCAATGCTGGGCTATACGACCCCGTGTAGGTTTTTTTTTATTAGTGATGGGTTTGCTCTTGACTCTAGTCTAAGTCATAGGTGGCAGAGACAGAGTCGACGATGGAGTGAACTTACCCAGGAGAAGCCTGTTCACTCTAACTTTGAAGACATTCGGGTTGAATGCGTTCGGAAACACAGACACAGGTATTGAGTTCCATTCATTCGCTGTGCGCATTATGAAGGATGTTTGGAAGCGCTTGGTGCGAATTGGTGGAATGGCAACAAGGTAAGGACGGTAACTTGCAGTGCGTCTAGATGTCCGATGGTAGAAGGGGGCTGTTGGGATGAGGCCGTGGAGTTTTTGAGCACACTACAGCAAATACAGTCTGTAGAAGACCGACAAGCAGGCAACCCTGCGGCGATGAGCCAAGCTGTGAAGCTTGGTATCCACCAGTTCAATGTCGCCGATGAGCCTCTTGGCTCTGCGTTCCACCGAGTCAAGCGCGGCAAGCTGATACTTAGCTGAGCCATCCCAAGGGTGGCTGCAATACTCCATGCAGGATCGGACTTGCGCTTTGTACAGGGTTAAAAGCTGTCCAGGCGTAAAGTATCGCTTCACCTTATTTAGGATGCCCAGTTTGTTGGCCGCAATTTGGGCTTTGTATTCAATGGAGGCACCAAAGTTGAGATTGGATGTCAACTCCATGCCTAGGAGCTCGAGCCGATCAGTCACTGTAACAGACGCACCCCGAAAAGTAGGCGCCTGATCGAAAAGACTCCTTTTAGCGGTAAAAAGACACGCCTGCGTTTTGGTGGCGTTTAAGGAGACCAGATTGTCATCACCCCACTGGGAGACAAGGCTTAAGGTCAAATCTGTCCGCTCTACCATAGCCTCTCTCAAGGAATGAACTTCAGGTACTACTAAAGAAACACGGTATGGAACAAAATCAATGTAATATCACGTACCAACTAACACGTTTAATTAATTGGTAGGCACCTGTTGAATCGTAAACCCAGTAATTGAATCGTTAGGCCCTAGGCTCTACTTAACTAGGCCATTAGGTAGGTATCTACCTACTTAAAATAACACCTATTAAATATATATCGCCGTTTTATATCTTAATCTTAACCAAAGAGCTAAAACTATATATTATGTTTATTTATGTTTGTATAGTTCTTGCCAAACCTCTGGCTGCCCTGAAATTAACCTCAGGTCCGAATACAAAATTATATTCAGTGACAGAAAGCTACAGCCGGTCTATTCTATAAACATCTCATCGTGAAAACTTATGTGGACTGAGCTTGAAGTGAACTTTTATTCTACTTTGTTTGGATCGATTGACACTATTGACAGCTTATCACTGTTACTTATTATTTATGCAGAATCACTGACTGACGTAGGCTATTTAACAAGCTTTTTATTAACTTGCAATGTATGTATGCGCCCTTTTTTTTTTGGGTGCTAAATCATCCAATTACTTCTCCCGCTCTGGGTGAAGCGCAAGGACGTGTCAGGCTTTTACTGACTAAAACCCACCCGTGTTCCTACAGTTGCTTGTGCCAAGGCCGCGGTACCTCTCTTTCAAATTAATCCGCGATCATGTATGTATGTACATTGTTCGGGTCAAATCTTGCAACTGAATTTTAAAGCAGTTATCCTCAACCAATTAAGATGAAATGTTGCATCCTCTTTTGGTTTGGATGACAATGCACGGTATGCTAGAACATTGTTTAATTTTTGTTTTTTAATTGGAAATTATTTGATACCAGAAAAATACACGGCTTTTGCGGGATAGGTGAAGTCCCGGTAAAAAGCTAGTATTTTACATATTTATTGTAATAAATCGAGCATCAGTTTTTTTTTTTTTAATTAATTACGAACAGGATTAATCCGTTCTACATAGAGATGTGTCAACTCTGAAAAAACACTACTCGAGTTAACCAGAGTTAAAATTCCCATAACTTCAGTTAGAATAAATTATTTATTTGGTGCAAATCACTTTTTGGAGTCCGTACTCAAAGGGTAAAAACGGGACCCGATTACTAGCATTATCCGTCTGTCTGTCTGTCTGTCATCTGGCTGTATCTCATGAACCGTGATAGCTAGACAGTGTAAATTTTCACAGATGATGTATTTCTGTTGCTGCTATAACAACAAATACTAAAACAGAATAAAATAAATATTTAAGTGGAGCCCCACTTAAATATTACCATACAACAAACATGATATTTTTGCAGTTTTTTGCGATAATGGTACGGATCCCATCGTGCGCGATTCCGATTCACACTTTGCATATTTTTTACATATTTGTTTTGCTTATAAACTTCAAACGGCAACCTTCGATCGTCGTCGGTGTTGTTCGAGCGATACACTGTGGCGGCAACACAAGGCGCACACACAACGAACGAATCACGTTCTCACTCATTTGCTTGCTAGTTGCTGTTTTCCGTCGTTCATGTATTTAAGCCAGTCTAAACTCTAGTTCGGAAGAATCCCACTCGAGTCAACTCGAGTTGCCCATCACTAGTTCTACACAGCAAATTATCGCGTATTCACAAATTCAAAGGAAAGCTAAGTAGAAACACATCTAAAGGTCTGAATGCCTAATTAGCCATATATTTATCGAGACCCAATCTTCTCATTGGATGCCAAAGGAACGAAGAATGTAAAGGCGTCTGTTTGCAACACACGTACGACGTTAACAAGGTAATACACATGCCTGGGTTCACCTAGTGGTCTAGAACTTATCTAGGCTACACGTTGGATAAACATGAGTCTTCTTACGAGCTCATTATGCAGGATCTTGCTAGAAACTCGACTGTGTGATTGTATTGATGATGTTTTGAATAAATAAGGTACGGTTGATTAAAGATTTGTTTTGTGAATTAACGTTGATTTACAAGGTAGGTTTCATTATGTTTTAAATCCGAGAATATTACCCTCTAGAGTTGATTAAATCACCGCCACCGGTTAAAATAATATTTCAATCAAGCAAACGACAGCCAAGCAAATCAATCTGCCTGGGCTTTTTCCCAACTATTTTGGGGTCGGCTTCCAGTCTTACCGGATTCAGCTGAGTACACGTGTTTTAAATGGAGCGACTGCCTATCTGACCTCCACAACCCAGTAACTGGGTAACACGTAACGACTGTCAAAGATCTTCAAATGACACCCGTGACCAACGGCTTTACGTGCTTGCCGAGGCACGGCAGAAACTCGGTATGTTGAAATGGTCACCCGTCCACGGACCGACCTCGTCAACCGTTGCTTAACCTTGATGATCGACCCGTGCGGCTGTTATTATTTAGCCACGAGCTCCCAGCCAAGCAACAATACATTTAAATGCCGGAAGGAATAAAAACCACAATTTGGTCAAGAGCACTATTATTTATTTATTTATTATATAATTTATTGTACACCAAGATAAAAACATAACACACGGAAACCTTAAAATAACAACAAACATACAACAGGCGGCCTTATCGCGTTCTGCGATCTCTTCCAGGCAACCCAGAATGGAGAGAGATAGCCTGGACACGACATGGGGTTGCACTTGGTGCAATTTTAAAATTAAATAAGTTACAAACATAGGAAGCACTAAATATAAAATACTAAAATATATACATAAATATAAAATAGATACATAAATACATACATACATTTATACAGGCAAGAAAACAATATAGCTCCAACAAGAACAAGATCACAGTGGCAGGTAGTGCTCCTTTACCAGTCTTTTAAAGATCGGTAGTGATTGCGCGCGTTTTATTGTCACAGGAAATGCATTCCATAGACGAGCGGCCTGGACAGTAAAAGATTTGTCTAGGAAGATAGTGGAATGCATTGGCATTTTAAGTTTCATGTTATCCGATGACCTAAGAACTTTAGTGTGTGAGTCACATAAAAACTGAAATCGGTTTTTGAGGTAAAGAGGGGTAGACGGGAAAAATGGTATATTATACAGGAGGGATAAAATATGAGCATTCCGGCGAAGGCGAATTGGCAACCACTTGAGTTTTTGGCGGAATTCAGAAACATGGTTATTCACCGAATATGAACCTTATACAAACATTTTGAAGTCGCTCAAGTTTATCAAGTTGTACTTCAGTGAGGTCAAGACAGCTGGCATCAGCATAATCAAGGATGGGTAGAAGAAGAGATTGTGCAAGCGCAATCCTGGTAGCAGTCGGCAGAAAATTACGCAGTCTTCTCAGAGATCCAGCAGATGCGAATAGTTTGCGGCTAACTTCCTGTAGCTGGGCAGTCCAAGAGAAGTTCTTGTCAATAAATATCCCCAAGTTCTTCACCTTCTCGCTAAAGGGTACAACAGAGTTATCAAAATAAACTTGAGGAAGAGTCGTCCAGTCGATCCTTGAGACCAACCTTGAACTGCCCACCACCAGAATTTGCGTTTTTATAGGGTTCACCGTAAGTCCATACCTCTTGCTTCAGTCGCATATACGGGCCAAATCACTATTTATAGTCAAGATAGTCTCAGATAGATTATCAAGAGGAGATCGCGTGTAAATTTGAAGATCATCTGCATAAAGGTGGTAGGAAGAAATTAATTCGTTGGATGTTGAGTTAATAAAAACTGCGAAAAGTAAGGGGGATAGAACGCCGCCCTGAGGTACCCCGGCAGATGTACTACACCAGGAAGACAAGGTCTCTCCGATGCAAATACGTTGTCGGCGACCAAACAGGTAACTACGAAACCATTCAACAACCGATGGAGATATGTTAAGTGAACAAAGGACGCCAAGTAAAACATCGAAATCCACGGTATTAAAGGCATTACTGAAATCCAGTAGAGCCAAAACCGTTAGATTGCCCATCTCCATGGCAGCCCTTATATCTTCCGTAATATTCAGAAGCGCTGTAGTTGTGCTATGACCAGGGCGGAAGCCGGACTGGAAGGGGTTAAGGAGATTATTTTTGGAGAGAAAGGTGCTTATTTGACCGTTTTTTAACCGTTCAAGGACTTTGGATAGGAATGGCAAGACGCATATTGGACGATACTCAGAGAAGGATGTGGGATTGGACTTTTTAGGTAAAGGAATTACTTGAGCATCTTTCCATGAGCTTGGAAAGACACTGCTAGACGCAGAGAAATTGAGGATATGGCAAATGACGGGAAGGATAATGTCCAGCACCGGGAGTAGCATTTTACGGCTGATACAGTCGCTTCCTACTGCATTTGACGAAATCGATAGTATGCTCTTCTTAACATCACATTCAGAAAATTGACCAAAAACAAATGGAGAATAACTGGGAGTCGGAAGAGATGAAAGATGATTCAATGTATTTAATTTAGTTGCCCTATCAAAATTGGACGAAGCAGTAAAATGATTATTCATTGCGTCAATGTTTACATCTTTAGGGATAGTTTCTTGTCTAGATTTACCGACTCCCAATGATCTAAGATATTTCCAAACTTTGGAAGCGTCCCCATTTTGGACAGAATCATGAATATGTTGGCGATTGGCATTCCTACACATCTTATTGCAGTGTTTACGGATTGAGACATATTTTTCCCTATTAGCGTCAGTAGGCCGCCGCTTAAACTTGGCTTTTGCTGTAGCTTTTTTGTTCATGATAGTTTTAATTTCCTCTGTCAGCCACGGCGCTGGCAAATGCCTTACTTTAACTGCCCGAACAGGAGCGTCATAATCGTAAAGCTCGACAAGTTTGGTCGTGAACATAAGAACTTTCTCATCGACTGAAGTAGAGGAAAATAGAGAAGACCAATCAATGTTGCTGGCATCCTCGCAAATACTGTCAACGTCCATACCACCAAAATTGCGCTGCATGAGAGTTTTGGCTTTAGCCTTAGGTGGACGAATTTTATATGAAAGAAAAATCAGGTCATGATAAGAAAAGGCATCGGCTGAGCATTGGCCATGCTTAGCGACACGGTCAGGTGAGGAGACTAAAATCAAGTCAAGAAGTGAAGGAGTAGAGTTAGGAAAATGGTGAGTAGCACTAAGTGGAAGAATAGAAAGATTACTCGAAGACGAAACATTACTCAGGGAAGAAGAACGATGGTCTTTCTTCAAGAGACAAGTATTAAAGTCACCCATGATTATGCTATGACTGTAAGAAGGGATAAGCATTTCTAAGAGCTTTTCAAAAGATGAGAAGAAATTGATACGTAAAGAGGGGCAATAATAGACGCCAAGAAGTAATTTGGAATTATTTAGTTCGACCTCAAGAAAGAGATGCTCACCAGCATTCGATGGCGGTGGTTGTGCTGACACATTGAGAACAGAGAAAGGAATATATGCGCGGAGGTATATGGCTACACCACCACCACCACCAACCGTCCGGTCGTTTCTAATGAGCACGAAGCCAGGAAGAGAGTAACTAGTAGAAGGGAGACAGGGTTTAAGCCATGACTCGGAAATAAGAATGGCATGTATGTTTTTACATTCAAAACTTGCCAGCATATCGTGGAAATGAGCCGGAATACTCTGAGCGTTGATATGTATTACGTTAACATTCTTAGGAACATCGGAAAACTGCGCTGTCTGTAAGAGAAGATACACTCACAAAACTGTCATCATCACTTGTCAAAGAAAAAAACTATTGCTATCACTGCTTTCATCTAAAGACATGAATAAATAACTAATATAACAATATAAATATATAAAACCCTATCTCAAAAATATACACTAATAATAAATTCACCTGCCAGTTGCGTTCAATAATGTAAAAGATTTAAAAAAGAAAAAAAGAAATGTGGTGAATCCGGGCAACAATAACAAATTCCGAAACAATAGAAGTATAAAACAGTAATACCTAGATGTGGTCACACACGCACTGTATGTCGCTCACAACCACGCTGTTTTAAATGTGGTGAAGACCACCTAGGTGATGGCTGCCAAGTCCCCACTGAATTTGGCTTTTGTGTTTCCTGCTCTGGAAGTCACTATGCCACCGACAAGTCTTGCCCGGAGTTGGGTCGGCAAAAAGGAATAAAAGCACTGATGGCTGAGAAATCAATCTCTTATGCAGAAGCAAGTCAGGTATTCCCACAAGTTTCAAGATCGTATGCTGAAGTAATTAGATCATCTCCAAAAACCAAACCTATAGCCAGTCCTCTTCTGTTCCCCAGATCAACTCCCCAAACTCCAAAATCACACCGCAAAACTGTATTAATCAAACCAAAATCCCATGCCCCCCTGTCACCTAGTTATGATAAGCAAGCTCACCAAGCCCTTATTCAAGATTATTCATTCACTCCTGTCCAAAATGGTGGTGCTTACCCTCGGGCAAGTACTAACAGTCCTATTTCTTCAGAAAGTATTTTAAATATTATATCCAGTATGCTAATGGCTATATTAGCAAACCCTGCTCATTCATTACCTGACCACGTTGCCAACAAATTGACATCTATAATGAATTATATTCACAATGCTCCCCCTTCACCTTCTTCAGTGGAACGTCAGGAGTATTACTCCCAGGAAACATGATTTACTTTTCCTCATTAATAAATTCAAACCATCAATCTGCAGCATTGCTGAGACATGGCTTCGTTCTGAAAGTAATTTCAGAATCCCATGTTTCAATGGTGTTCGACATGATAGATCAGATGGATATGGGGGATGTGCTTTGTTCATCAATAACAAAGTATCATTCACCCCAATTCCTCTACCCTTTGTAGGTGACAACATCAATGTTGTTGCTGTTAAGGCTGAGGATATAATTGTTTTTAGTTTTTATATTGCATACCCACAAATTGATGATCTTGATATCATAAAAAGTTTGTTAAGTAATGTACAAGGTCCATTACTTGTCATGGGTGATTTTAATGGTCACCACTATAGATGGGGGTCAGAAACCTGTGACAATTTTGGTATAGGCTTAGTGGATATATTAGATGAACTTAATTTATGTGTGATAAATGATGGGTCTGCCACACGTCGGGCTGTGCCTGGGCAAAATAACAGTTGTGTTGATTTGACATTTTGTTCATCTAATATAGCCAGCCTTTTTAATTGGAATCGCTTGAATATGACCTATGGGAGTGATCACTATCCCATCATGGTGGAAATACCTTCCAAAATTATCCCTGATAGAATCTGTGCTCCTCTTTTAAAATATCAACTGAACTCAGTTGATTGGGACCTTTACTCAAAAATTATAGATTTGCGCGTCTCCTCTCTTCCTTCCATTAATGATGAAAATGCTCAGGAATGCTTTTTGTCATTCTCCAACATAATATCTGCTACAGCAGATGATTGCTTCCCTGCCAAAAAACTGCCAAAGGGCAAAATCCCATCTCCGCCATGGTGGGATAGGGAATGTTCTGCTGTGATCAAAGCTAGGAATGAGGCCGAAATGAATTTTAACTTAAATATGAACCTGGATAACATCATAGCTTTTCAGCATATATTGGCTAAGTCCAGAAAATTACTTAAGAAAAAAAAAAGAGATAGTTGGCGTAGGTATTGTGATTCACTGAGTCCATCCACTCCAGTTTCAGTAGTATGGCGTAGGTTGAAATCTTTTAGGAATAATTTGAGGCCTCCCTCTGGGAGCATAATGTCTGATGAGCTTAGTCACCAGTTTTTTTCTAAATTAGCCCCAGCTTATGTTCCTGGTAAATATGAATGTGTCTCAATGAACCACCAAACAGCATCAGATGATCCTTTGGACAGACCATTTACATTGGAGGAACTTAAATCTGTCCTTGCCCATGTAAGGGACTCTGCCCCTGGGGTGGATGGATTCCCATATTCCTTCATAACCAAAGCTGGAGATAAGACCCACCAGTATTACCTGGACTTGGCCAATTACTGCTTTTCCTCTGGATATATTCCTCCTGATTGGAAGGTTCATATTATTATTCCAATATTAAAACCTGGTAAAGATCCTAGTGATCATTGTTCCTACAGACCAATTGCTCTATCGTCCATACTCATTAAACTCTTGGAACACCTTATTAAAAACCGTCTGGAATGGTTTGTGGAGAGCAGGAAATTGCTACCAACATCTCAATTTGGCTTTAGGAAAAGTCTGGGTACAGCTGATAGTGTGGGTACCCTCACATCAGAGATCCGGTTGGCCCTTAGTAGGAATGAGTCTGTGGTAGCCGTTTTCTTAGACATTTCAGCTGCATATGATTCTGTCCTCATCCCTGTTCTTGGGCAGAAAATGAAAGAGCTGGGAATCCCGCCTAAAATTCGTCAGACCATATCAAATATCTTTTTAGACCGTAGTCTTAAATTAAGAATTCCTGGGGAGGAGTCTGCATCAAGATTAGCTTGGCGGGGCCTTCCTCAGGGATCCGTTCTTAGTCCCCCTTTATACAATATTTATACCTGCAATCTACCTTCCTGTTTAAATCTTAATTGTAAAATCCTTCAGTATGCTGATGATATTGCGTTATTGGTCTGTGGCAATTCCATCGTGGATGCTGCTCAATCTATGAATGTTTCTTTGTCCTCATTAAACCAATGGCTGTTAGATCATGGGTTATCTTTAAGTGCTCCAAAAAGTACATCAGTTGTGTTTACTCGCAGACGTATTATCCCTCAACTTGACATTAATATAGATGGCCAATTTATACCAGTCAAAGAACAGGCTAGGTTTCTGGGAGTTATCCTGGATTCTAAATTGTCAGGTGTGGACCACATTAATAATACAGTTAAAAAATGTGAGCGCTCAGTTTCGATTCTTAAGGCTCTGGCAGGTGTCTGGTGGGGGGCTCACCCATACACCTTAAAACTGGTATACAATGCTCTGGTTAGAAGCGTGTTGGATTACTGTAGCTACTTAATTGAGCCATGTAATAAAGAAGCCCTACGTAAATTCGATGCAGTCCAGGCCAAATGCCTTAGAATAGTTATTGGCGCCATGAAATCTTCCCCCATTAACGCTCTCCAGGTTGAATGTGCAGATCCTCCACTTACCCTTCGTAGACAATACTTAGCAGATCGTTTCTTGTCAAAAGTTTTCTCCCTCTCATCCCATCCCTTACTTCCCATTTTGGAGCAAATCAACCTTTCTTTTAATGTCTCTTCTTACTGGAATAATAAATGTATTCCTTTGATGAATAGGTACAGGGAGCTTAAACAACTCTCTTCGCCTGTTTGCCAATACCCTTCTCTTCCAGTATTTGCTTCCCCATATGAGGTGGTCCATTTCAAGCCAAAGATCGTCTTGGGCCTTGGTATCACTAAAAACTCCCAGGACGTAAAAGCAGAGTTTGCTCGGGCTATTCAGAGATACTGGAAGGGTTGGAATTTGTTCTATACGGATGCATCTAAATTATCATCAACGGGGTGTACAGGTGTTTCAACATACTTCCAGAACTCTAAAATAGCTCTTTTATTCCAATGTCCGCCAGAATCTTCAGTTTTTACAGGGGAATGCATCGGTATCCTAGAAGCCATCAATTTTATATTATCGCACAATATCCAAAATTCGGTTATTTTTTCAGATTCGCATAGTAGCATCCAGGCTCTAGGACAAAATCAATTAAAATCTAAAATTCACAGCAAGATTATTGTAGATATACGTAATTTACTCTTCTCTTGTCACAACAAAGGTTTAAACATTGAAATAGTTTGGGTTCCCAGCCATTCGGGTATATGTGGCAACGAGTGTGCTGACTCTCTGGCAAAATTTGCTACATCCAAACCTGTGGATAGAAAACACTATCTGCTTCATAGTTACGACTTGCGCTCAGACACCAAACTTAAATTATTCAGCTCGTGGTCAGCGGAGTGGCAAGCAAGCTCGAAACTCAAAGGGGCATATTATGCCAACATTCAACCTGACATCCAGCGGAAACCTTGGTTTTTCAAATGCCCTAAAATGTCTAGAAGAGCTGTTTCATCCTTGTGTAGGCTGAGACTCGGTCACTGCTGTAATCCAGTATTCCTAAATAAGATCCGTGTTCGTGACTCTTCCTTGTGTGAGTGCGGCCTTGATGATGGTACATTAGACCATATCTTTTTTTCATGTCCTTCGTATTCCCACTCCTTTGACTTGTACCATATGCTTCCCAACATTAAAATCCCCCTCCTTATCAACTTCCATTCCCTTTTAGCAAATTTCTCTCCTAAAGTTATCAAACTCCTTTCAAAATTTATAATTGACAATGGCATCAAAATGTAGTTACTTTTTTTTATTTTATTTTTTATCAATGTCTATCTTTGTTAACTACCACAAAGTTCGTCGGCTCATCTCACCGCGCTGTCGCCTCTACATGACACTGGAAGAATAAACAAAGTTCGACGGCTCGACTCACCGTGCTGTCGACTCCACATGACACCGAAAGAATAGCTCAATTCGACGGCTCGCGTCATTGTGCTGTCGTCTCTACATGACACTGGCAGAATAGTCGGCATCGGCTCAGTTGCCAAAGAAGGAAAAAAAAAAAAAAACGTTTAAAGTAAACATTACTTTCAAAGTTAAAATAAAAACATTATTGAAGGTAAAAACAGAAATAAATATTACCCGGATCTTCATGAAAACATCACAGGGAAGGAAATCACTTCTTCAAAGCGGTAGCACGCTTCAGCCTTGCAGTCTTCAAAGAAGCAGTGGTTGGAACAGAGTCTGGCATTGCTTTTGCTGCTTTAGGTTCACTCGGTTCGGCGTCCACGGGAATCGGCACAATTTTGTCTAATTCAGCAAGAGACTCAATCCGGTGTCGCGTATCGCTGGGACCAAGAACATAGACGCATCCCGCCCTAGTCCAGCTCCTGGAGACGCCAACTCTCTCCCTAGCAGCCAGGAATACGTCATGCCGCCCCTTTGTAAGGAACTCGGACATAGTAATGCCTGAGGCCTTAAGTTTGATCTTAGAAAACCAGACCTTGTCCCGGACCGCAAGACTGCTAACCTTAAACAGGATAGGCCTGGTTTTATTGGCCACTGGTCGACCCATCCTGTGACATCGGCTGATGTCAGCTGTAGTGAAGTCGCTTAACTGTAGTTTATCACTAACCACTTTAGCAATTACCTTGGCGGTGTCCACCTTCTTCTGCTCCTCACTCACGCCATGTAAAAGCAGGATCTTCCTCCGTCCTCGCATCTCCATTTGGTCAACACTTCGTGCTAGAAGCTCCACTTGACGCTGAAAGGTGTTCAAATAAATGCCCGGAAAATATTGAATTCACCTGCCAGGCCAGAGCTTGTGACAGGAGATGGAGGAGCCTTCTGCAGTTCAGCTTCAAATATGGACATCCGTGTGTGAAACAAATCTTTTAGTTCACTTAAAGTGCTTGTCAGTGAATCCATAGTTGATGTGATGTTAACAGCAAGTGTAGTAATTTGTAGTGAAGAAGTTGTGAGGAGATAACGCTTCACCAGCAGGTAATAACTATAACCTCTTAAAATACTTCATAAAATATTGTAAAATACTATTCTATTAAATAATATTTAATTTTAATTACGAGCGTTTTTTATTTAGTCTTAATTGGTACAACTACCCACAGAAAAAAAAGTCACTAATGTTAAACGAACACTTCTGTAAGTGTAAAAGCCATTTAAATTCGTTTCACCAAAATGCACATTAACATGCACCCGGTGACGTCATTTAAATAAGGACAAAAGCATTCGCTGAAAGCTTTAAAACCTTCTGTGGCCATTCCTTCTCAATGTTGACTTGATCCAGCTTCACAGCGTTCTGACGAATACTGGCACGTTTCTAAGCCACCGCTACTTCTGTTATAGTACTTGATAATATTAGATCGCGCATGAGTTATTCAGTTATTTGTCACAAAGCGTTAGGAGGCGAGTTGACAGTTTAATGTCTTTTAGATTAAGCGATGAAGGTTTCATTTATATGGTTCCGTTTGAATTTATTTAAACCGTTGAAAACGTGGCTTTAAGTCTTAAATCTGTATTAAACTTTCTCGTTAATGGAAAAGATACAGACAAATACAATGATAAAATATGAGTCCCTGGAGTCTGGATACTCATAAAAAACATTGTAAACTACACTGTAGGACTACAAAGGCAAATGTCTAATCAATTTGAAGGGGAACACTTCCGCACTTCAGCTTCACGTTGAACGCATTGCAAAGAAAAGGAACTATTTCCATGAGGCTATAATCAAGGATATAAAACAATATAATCAGGCGAGATAGTGGTCAAACGCGAGCCTATAAAGAATAAAAAAAATATATACAATAACATTGTCGGGTAAAGACCGATTCGATTGGATCAAGACCGGGATCAAATATTTACAGAAGTTACACTCAATTCAAGATCTAAACTCATTACGCCCCACACTCAGTACTGCGTTAACATTAGGGCGTATATACCGCCTTAAATGAAGCTCATATAATACTTTAATTTAAGCGTAGCTCGGCTGTTATATAATGAGATGTAACGTGTCACGCCACTTCTAAAATATACGTGGGCTTTGTAACCACCGCGGCATACTTAAACAGGTAATACTTTTTACCCAAATGAAAACCGCGTAAAAAGAGAACATTAAAATAAAGTAAATAGAATAATTAACCCCGCACATCCTAGATACATATCTTGTTTAAAAATTTTTTTTTTCGGAAAAACTGTGCTGGACGTGCCTAATAAATTGGTGGAAAAACAGTGAAATATAGTGTGGAATTTTTTCACATGGCTACACCGTGGACATTTGTTAACTTTAACAGTTTTTTGAAATATTTGTTAAATGTTGCGTTGTCTCATGCAACATGCGTCTCATGTTCCTCGACATTTCGATTAATTAATATTGTGTGAAAATCCGCGGGTAAAAAAGATGTTGTTGTATTTTTGTTTGCTTTCAAAAACAGAGTTTTCGCGTGTGTTTAGGACTTGCGAGGAACGCCTCGACCGCTGAGTGTGTGGTGAGGGATGTTTATAGCGGAGTGCTGAAGCCTGAAGTGGCCTCTTTGCAAAGAACCGCGGCTGAACACCGCAGCGCTTGCTCTTCAGCACACAAGCTGGAATAAAAGAGCATCGCAACCAAAGCAGTGGTAGCGTTGAATGCAAGGTTACCGCACTATGCCACCTCTAGAATTTAACTAGTATCGCAGTGTACTTTATGGTAGGTAAAGAGTAGCTGAATTCATTGCTACCGTCTTCCTTGCAATCAAGAAAGTAGTCTATAATGATTGACTTACCAATCAAGCCCCTTCAGGTAGTTGTTGTTATTGAAGAACTGGAGCTCTTCATATGTGGTAGGACTTGGCAAGTTTGGTGCCAGTGCCGGGTGCATCGCTAAGAACGTATAAAGGGCAGTGCTTCCCGTCTTCTGTGGTCCTATTACCAGCACCCGTGGTAGAGTCCCGCACCATTTGCTCTTCGACCAGATTCGACGGTGACGAATGTCGTCGCACGGATTCTAAGAGAAAGAAAAGATTAATTAAAACCGGTGTCTAAAGGCTAAAAGAAAATTATGAACAAAGATAACAAAAACCGAACTGCTTAAAAAAAAGCAAACAGTCTCTGAATCTCATATCAACGGTCCGCTGCGATTGCCCGGCCGAAATAGGAACGGTCAATCAAATCACTTGACCAGAGTAACAAAAGATTTTGCGACTAAAATATTGGCTCTGAATTGCAAAATGTGATACAAAATGTTAGGGTTACGTACAGATTTTTATACGAACATGTCCTATCTATACATAGCCAGGGCGTTAAAGGATAACCAACAGAACCCATTGCCAGCATTTTTGGCATTTTTGTCTGTTTAGTTGTGCACGCATCACGTAAAATCTACGAAACCAAAGTTGATAACTTTTATACATAAAAAATGTGCGTAACTTGAAGAATTACTTAGTTTTTGTTTCATCGCAATCGGTTCACTCTATCAAAAGTTAGAGGAATTTGAAGTTTTAAAGTGTTCAAGAAGTAAAATATCACAACACACACAATAATTCAGATATTCGGACAGTTGAACTTCATATTCGAAAGATGGCGTTGTGCATTTGACGTCATTTTCAGAATGGCGGTGTTAAGATTCTCCGCGGAAGAAAGACCCTAGAAAAAAAAATTGGTAGGTAGGTAAGTCTACGTAACTAGAATGGGGTAGGCAGTTGACGTGAGCGAAGCCGCGGGCCCAGCTAGTTTATAATAAAGTCTCTTATAGTACGAAAAAAAGTCCTATAAAAATGGAAGTAGGTAAACAGTTTCTACTCAAGTATTAAATACATGTTGTAGGTTCAACGTATATGAACCGGTGCCATATTATCTCTCAACTTTATTACCATGAAACCAGACTGTAGATGACTTGTTTCATAAGAAACGAACTGAAAAGATGTAAACAAGTAGAAAATCACGCTGTGCAGTTGAAGGATCAGGTGGTCAGCCAGCTACGACTGCACAGTATGATTTTCTTCTTGTTAACATATTTTTAGTTCGTTTCTTAAGCAGTCGGGTTTTTATTTAACTTTTTTTTTACAAGTTTTACTTTTTTTTTAATTACTTTTAAGCATATAAGTGGTATATATTTTTGTAACCACCTCTTAAAACCCTTCATTTTGATACCCCAATTGACGGGTTCATGTCAAAAAGATTGGGACATGAACAGTATGGCGCCCAAAATCAGACATGTTTGTTTTTTTAATGACACCTATATAAGAACACTTGGGCGGTCAAGACAAATTAACGATGTCTTAATTAAATAAATCCGTCTAGCGGGATGAAAGATATGAGTTAATAAAGAATAATATACAAGATACGCGCGAAAAACATAACCCTCTCCTTCCAGCTGGGTAATAAAGCAAACTATTTCTATTAAAACATTTCATGGCTTATATGCCTCGTTGGTGTAGTAGCCGCAAGCGTTACTGCTGAGCACGAGGACCGTCTCGATGGCCGAGTCGGGCAGTGTTATTGGGTATTTGGAGGTATGCAGAACAGGGTGGAAAGTTCTACAAACCACCATAGAAAAAGAAAACTGCTGCCCAATGGTTATTGTCGGACTGTTGTGTGTCCAAATTGCGGCAAAAACTTTGCTAGCGCGATGCAGAATTTGTGTGACGTCATGTCATTCGCTCGTAATTAGCGGCGTTGGTGCCGCTACATGACTCCTCTTCGGAGACCGGAGGTCGATACAATATTGCCATCTGGAATTTCTTAGCCCGGAGTTAGGATTTGTGCCCGATTAATGGCGATAGGCTCGCCTCATAATTATAACATGGGATTTAACACATTCGCTGCCAAGGACTTGCCTCCCGAGTCCGACACAATGGCGTTTTTACGCAACTGCCGAAGGAGGGTAATGTGTTTATCAGTCTATGTATGTTTGTTCCTAAGTAACGTTCTAGAGACCAAACGCGTTGACCGATTTAGATGATTCTCACGTCAATCGATTCGTCTTAACCTTGCGAGTGTCACTGGCTATATAAAACTGGCGGATTTTAGGCGCCATATTGTGGGGCCCAATTTTTTTTGTTCTTTCAAACCCATCGAATGGGGTATCAAAGTAAAAGTGTTTTAAGATTTGTGATTTAAAAAAATATATATCTCTTATATGTTTATGTACATAATTCGAATAAAAAATGTTTACTAAAAAGTTATAAACAAGGAAAAAAGTTATTTCAAGAAATCAAAAATCCCGACTGCTTAAGAAGAGGTCACTTACAGTACACCCATTTACGTGTACTGTAAGGGCACCTCTGTCTACCCTTTATGGAATATTATGTACATGAATCATAATATAATACAACGAAATAATCTTATCTTACTTAATAATATTATAAATATGAAAGTTTGGAGGGATGTGTGAGTGAATGAATGAATGTTTGTCAATCACGCCAGAACGGCTGAACGGATCTGGATGAAATTTGGCACAGACATAGATTATAATCTGGAATAGCACATAGGATACGTTGTTATCCCGGTCACGGGGTCCCAGCACTAGGCTCAAAAAAGTCTCACTAGATGGCGCGATATGCACCGATTTAATACTGAATTGTGTGTAAAATTAAAGTTTTCTGGAATTGAACATAAAAATGGTATGTTCTTGTTTAATCAACTCTTCTAAGCACAAAATTATGGAATATTAGGCTCTTATTTCACATTTCAAAGATTATTTGAACGGATCATTTAAAATTGATGCCAATAGATGGCGCGGTATTGAATTTCTGAGGCATTCCACTCGATTGTTTAAAATTGTAACACATTTTGGTGCAGTGAAACTGTTAAAAACGTGCTAAAAAATACTATAAAACAAATCGTAACTGTATTTAAAGAAGAAAATATTAACGAACCGAGTAAACCCTTTTACTTGCAAGTCGCTGGTAGCACCATCTATCGCCGTGGAACGGTAGCGAACGCGATCGATGTACGAATACTATTCAGTTTAACCAGACGAAAAACGCTAGATACGTCGCACGGTTTCTTTTTATGGGGTGAGGCGGCTGTATGCTAGTATTATATTATCTGAGTACCGGTATAATGTTCACTTTTTACGCGGGCGAAGCCACTGGCAGAAGCTAGTTCCAAATATGAAACTAACCTCGATTTATAACCGGTCGGCTTGCTCTGACACATATCTTCTTAGAATGAATGCAATATAAATTTTAGTTTTATCTGAGCAATAAACAAGAGTTTTTACGTTCCGCCGCACAAAATATGATGTATTTTCAATTTCTCCGTCGTGTTCCAATGATATCGCACATATCTCGCAGCCCAATAAAATATTAAAACTCGCGGCATGCATATTGTTTCTCACAAGTTCGTGCCGCCGTGAGAACGATATATATGGGACCATTCGTGCATATAAGATTGCTATGGATCGCGTATAGATTTTAACTAGCTTCTGCCAGCGGCTTCAACCGCTGGAAAGTGTTTTCTTACCCTAAGGGAACATTATACCGGGATGAAATGTAGCCTATGTGGTATTCCAGACTATAATATATCTTTGTGCCAAAATTCATCTAGATCCGTTCAACCGGTTTAGCGTTCTCTCTTCTCCTTATTCGTTGTCTTCATTACTGAAGGTCGTGCCCGTCTTGGAAAGCTTTCACGGAGTCATTGACGAGCTGCTTCCAAGCCACTCCGTCTTCAGCTCTTCTCAGGGCAGTGGTCACCGTGAGGCCCGTAATCGCCCTGATCTGGTCTGACTACCTAGTGGGTGAGCGCCCGCGTGGCATTTTCCTCCACTTTTCCTACATCAACCAGTTTTTCTAGATTATCTGGCTGTCGCCGAGCGATGAGACCAAAGTAATTTAGGACTCTTTGGTAGCAAATCGTGGAGAGTCTGGTTTTGATGTTTAACTGGTCGAGAATGGACTTATTTGTGCGTTTTGCTGTCCATGATATGCGCAACATTCTCCTCCAGCACCACATCTCGAAAGCCTCAATCTTTCTTCGATCTTCCGAGCGAATTGCTCAAGTTTCGGAGCCGTACAGGAAAATCGAGAATACCAGGGTTCTAACAAGTCTCTTCTTGGTGTTATTACAGATATTCCTATATTGCCATATCCTCGACATCTTGCTCATAGCAACTTTGGCCATCTGCGTACGTCTGCGTCTCCGAATTTCCCGACTGCAGCCCCCCTGATCGCTGATCATGGAGCCCAGGTACAAAAACTTATTGTCGAACTCTAGATCTACAAGTTCCCCCGTGCGTGCTATTAGTCCAGCTCTGTCGATGATCATGACTTTGGTCTTGGACTTTTTGACCGACAGTCCGACCATCTCGCTTTCACGCTCTATCCTCACAAATAGCTCAGCAAGTTCGCGCTCCGAAGTTGCAAACAATGTGGTGTCATCTGGATACCGGAGATTGCTGATTTTATTGCCACCTACCGCTATGCCTCCCTCCCACTCCTAAGGCTCTCCTCATGATGTATTCGCCATAGATGTTAAAAAGAAGAGGGGACAGAATACAGCGCTGGCGTACTCCTTTCTGTGGCTTAAAAGGCCCCGACACCACATTGTTGATTTTGACTAGCGATTCACCACCCTCGTATACGTTTGCGATCAATGCTGTCAAGTGCGAAGGTACTCCCATTTTCTCGAGTATTCTCCATAGGCAATCCCACCTCACACAATCAAACGCCTTGGAGTAGTCGATAAAACACAAGAGCATTGGAACATTAAACTCGCGGCTCTTCTCTATCATTTGCCTTAAATTCACAATTTGTTCTCTCGTGCCTCGACCCTTGACAAAACCAGCCTTATACGCGCCAATTTGTATTAGTGTGCAGTGTTTATGTGACGCTCCGGGCAATAAATTGTTTTATAAGTAATTACTGGATTATTTTTAATGTAAGTATGACACACTTTATTATAAATAAAATTGAGATTTTTTTATTCTGTAATTGTGTGATTTCGAGTACAGAACATTAGATTCAGAAGAACGAAACGCTCCTATACTCAAGTTCGTTCAAAGTTAAGCTGATTATTTTTTTTAGAAAATTAGTTTTTTGGTCCACCTGTAAAACATGTGTTTTGTATGGGAAAAAAATATTTATTTTATTCTGTTTTTAATATTTGTTACAGATGATGGGAAAATTTAACTGTGACTAACTAAAATTTTCACTGTGGTCATCAGTGAAAATTTTAACTCTCTAGCTATCACGGTTCATGAGATACAGCCTGGTGACACACGGACAGACAAACAGAAGGACCGCGGAATCTAAGTAATAGGGTCCCGTTTTTACCCTTTGGGTACGGAACCCTAAAAAATATCAATAAACATTTATTATTGTTATACCACGATAACAATATGATTTCGAGACCCTTCCCTTACAAATCTGTGATAGTGGTCGGTTAGGATCACGGTCCCGTTGAATAATCTATACAATTAATTATTTGATCGGTTGTTCCGTCGATGTTTAAGTTTGTTATCGTTTAATTAAATATGACAGAATTATTCCATAATGATTAATTAATAACAAAATGTAACTCGTACTTTAATTGATGTGTAGTAAAATGCCGTCACGACCTCATTCAAAGTTTAATGAATAATAACTAGGTATATTTTAAAATTATTATATACTGCACAGCATTATTTTCTTCATGTTTACATCTTTGCAGTCGGGTTTTTTTTTATTTTAGTAACTTTTTTTATTTACTACTTTTTAGTTATACTTTTTTTTTAATGTCTTTTAAACATATAAGTGGTACATATTTATGGCGCCCAAAAGCCGCCATATTCCTTTTTTTTTAACGGCACTTATCGAAGAACACTTGGGCGGTCAAGACCTATCTAACGATGTCTTAATTATAAAAATCCGTCAAGTGGTTTGAAAGATACGAGGTAATAAAGAATATTACATACATACCTACAAACATACAAGATACGCGCGAAAAACATAACCCTTTCCTTGCAGCCTTGAGACGGGTAATAATTATACCATAATGATTAATTAATAACAAAATGTAAATCGTATTTTAGTTGTAAAATGCCGTTACGACCTCATTAGAAAGTTTAATGAATAATAACTATATTTTAAAATTATACATCAAATGTTGAAATGTGCGCTAGTTTGCCCGAAGTCATTAAACGTGTGTAGGGACTCAATGTTGTCTGCTTTTCATTTTGCTCGCTCTAGCACTTTATAATATTACTAGCTGACCCTCGGGGCTTCGCTCCCGTCAACTGGCTACCTACCTACCCTGCCTGCCCTGGCTACCATGGCTACTCTGGCTGCCCTGGCCACCCTGGCTACCCTGGCTTCCCTGGCTACTCTGGCCACTCTGGCTACCCTGGTTACCTTGCCCATACCCTGGCTACCCTGGCTACCATGGCTACCCTGGCTACCCTGCCCCAAACCTGGCTACTCTGGCTACCCTGGCTTCCCTGGCAACCCTGGCTACCCTGGCTACCCTGACCCAAACCTGGCTACCCTGGCCACCCTGGCTTCCCTGGCTACTCTGGCTACCCTGGCTACCCTGGTACCCTGCCCCAAACCTGGCTACCCTGGCCACCCTGGCTTCCCTGGCTACTCTGGCTACCCTGGCTACCCTGGCTACCTTGCCCCTACCCTGGCTACCATGGCTACAATGGCTAACCTGGCCACCCAGGCTACCCTGGCCACCCTGGCTACCCTGACTTCCCTGGCTACTCTGGCTACCCTGGCTACCATGGCTACCCTGGCTACCCTGCCCCAAACCTGGCTACCCTGGCTACCATGGCTACCCTGGCTACTCTAGCTACCCTGTCTACCCTGGCCACGCTAGCTACCCTGGCTACTCTGGCTACCCTGGCTATCTTGCCCCTACCCTGCCTACCCTGGCTACTCTGGCTACCCTGGCTACTCTGGCTACCCTGGCTACCTTGCCCCTACCCTGGCTACCATGTCTACAATGGCTAACCTGGCCACCCTGGCTACCCTGGCCACCCTGGCTACCATGGCTACCCTGGCAACCCTACCTACCCTGGCAACACTGCCTACCTACCTACAAATTTTTATCTATCACCAATAGTTTCCTCAGCGCACGCCAAATAATGTATTTTCAGGCAACATTTTGCTACCTTGGGGTTACATTATTGCAATTTTCATAAGGATCTCTAATTTTTTTGGAAATATATTATAGCCTATGACACTCAGGAATAATGTAGCTTTCTACTGGTGAAAGAATTTTCAAAATCGGTTCAGTAGATCCAGAGATTACCCCTTACAACGTCACAAACTCACAAACTTTACCTCTTTATAATATTACTAGCTGACCCTCGGGGCTTCGCTCCCGTCAATTGCCTACCTACCCTGCCTATCCTGCCACCCTGCCTATCCTGCCTACCCTGCCTACACTGCCTACCCTGCCTACTCTGCTTACCATGCCTACCCTGCCTACCCTGCCTACCCTGCCTACCCTGCCTACTCTGTTTACCCTGCTTACCCCGCCTACTCTGCCTACCCAGCCTAATCTGCCTACCCTGCCTAACTTGCCTATCCTACCTACCCTGCCTGCCCTGCCTACCCTGCCTTTCCTGCCTACCCTGCCTATCTTGCCTTTCCTGCCTACCCTGCCTATCCTGCCTACCCTGCCTACCCTGCCTACCCTGCCAACCCTGCCTACCCTGCCTACCCTGCCTACCCTGCCTTTCCTGCCTACCCTGCCTTTCCTGCCTACCCAGCCTATCTTGCCTACCCTGCCTACTCTGCTTACCCTGCCTACCCTGCTTAACCTGCCTACCCTGCCTACTCTGCTTACCATGCCTACCCTGCCTACCCTGCCCACTCTGCTTAGCATGCCTACCCTGCCTACTCTGCTTACCATGCCTACCCTGCCTACCCTGCCTACCCTGCCTTTCCTGCCTACCCTGCCTTTCCTGCCTACCCAGCCTATCTTGCCTACCCTGCCTACTCTGCTTACCCTGCCTACCCTGCCTACCCAGCCTTTCCTGCCTTTCCTGCCTACCCTGCCTATCTTGCCTACCCTGTCTACCCTGCCTACCCTGCCTACCCTGCCTACGCTGCCTACCCTGCCTACCCTGCCTACTCTGCTTACCCTGCCTACCCTGCCTACTCTGCCTACCCTGCCTAATCTGCCTACCCTGCCTAACCTGCCTATCCTACCTACCCTACCTACTAATTTGTATCTATCATCAATAGTTTTCTCAGCGCACGCCAAATAATGTATTTTACAGACAACATTTTGCTACCTTGGGTTACATTATTGCAATTTTCATAAGGATCTCTATTTTTTCTGAAAATATTTTATACCCTATGACACTCAGGAATAATGTAGCTTTCTACCGGTGCAAGAATTTTCAAAATCGGTTCAGTAGATCCAGAGATTACCCCTTACAACGTCACAAACTCACAAACACACAAACTCACAAACTCACAAACTTTACCTCTTTATAATATTAGTATAGATTAGTATAGATAAAGGCGAAAGTTTGTGAGTGTGTGTTGTGTGTGTGTGTGTTCGTGCGTGTTTGTATGTTTGTTACTTCTTTACTTTCAAATGGCTGGACGGATCTAGATAAAATTTGGCACAGAGATAGATTATAGTCTGGAATAGCACATAGGATACTCTTTATTCCTGGAATATGTTTCTTTGGGATAATTTACGACATTCACGCGGGTGAAACAGCTGGCAGAAGCTAGTCACACCAATATTATAAAGGCGATAGTTTGTGAGTGTGTGTGTGCGTGCGTGTTTGTATGTTTGTTACTTCTTCACGCTCAAATGGCAGGACGGATCTGGATGAAATTTGGCACAGAGATAGATAGGTAGGTATAGTCTGGAATAGCACATAGGATTATTTTTCTATTAGGATTTTTTATCCCGGGAATATTATGTTCCCTTGGGGTAATTATCGACATTCACGCGGGCGAAGCTAGTTAAGAACTAAATGTAGAAGTATCTACAATATGGCATTGTGTTAACACATTACCAAAAATATCCATTACTGATTATTATGGTTATTGAATACAATCATTCTTCCTCAAACTTCCTTTTTCTCGTCAGAAACTCATCACAAAATATAACAGTTAAAATGAAACGGACACTATTTTCCGGCAAGTCATCCATTTGTTTAAACTGAAACTTAACGGCCGCGAAAATGCTGCTCAATATTCAAAATACGGAGAGACGATGATAGAAAATTTATGATGAATATTTCCAACTTTAGGGTCCGAATGTATTGAAGCGGAAATGGGGAGAGCAACTGTCAAACAGTAAAGAAAGTTAATTGATTCGAATACAATAGCTCCTCAGAGACGTCTCGAAAGCGTAACAGTCTGTTTTATTTGCATCAAAAGACTCATCGAAGTTAGTTAAATAGAATAACTGATTAATAGATTCAGAACTCCAACTGTCAAAGCCATGGAAGGATTCAACTTTGTGTGCACTCAGACGTAAGAACCGTGTTATATAGCGACTGAATAAAATCGAGTTCCTTTGTTTTACTCGTGACGTAATCGAGGATAGGATGAATATGAAATTTCCTTGGAAGCGAGTACTCGTACATAACTGTGGTTAAGATCCTCGACGCGTTTGTTAATTTGATGGGCAATGTACGTTGTTAACCTTCTCTACGTACGGGCTTTGTACATAATTACATAAAAGCCTTGTTTCACATTCTTTAGAAAACCAAATTTTGATAAAGGACTATTTACATATTTGGGTCAGCTCGATGTTGTTGCTGAAACAGAGTTATCAGCAGAAAAGCCTCTGAATTGAAGAAAAAACATGTAACACTAAAAGGTAGGTTACACGAGCGTAGCGTTATAACCTGATCAACTACAAATCAATAGCTAGACTAGACATTGAATACTTATATTTTTATTTGCAAGACATCTTACGATATGATCGGTAGGGAGAGATAGAAGCATGTTCAAATATACCGAATTTTAGAAGTACTCGAGCATTGAGTTTTTATCATCAACTTAAAGGTGCGCTTACACGAGCAACTGATATTCAGCATCTAGCCAATCTTTGGATTGCCATACATTACATTGCTAGGTATTGTGATGATTGATGATGATGATATCCGGAACATCCCGGATATCATCATCATTTCAGGCGGAAAACGTCCACTGCTGGACATAGGCCTCCCCCAAGCCTTATCGCTCCTGTGCGTTTCGCATCCACCTAACACCTGCGGTCTTGACCAGGTCGTCGCTCCACATAGAGGGAGGCCTTCCAACGCTCCGTCTTCTGGTACGCAGTCGCCACTCCAGAACTTTTCGGCCCCAACGGCCATCCGTCCTGCGTGCATTGTGCCCTGCCCACTGCCACTTAAGTTTGGCAATTCTTCGGGCTATTTCGGTAACCTTGGTTCTCTTGCGGATGTCTTCATTTCATTTCAGAAACTCCGAGCATAGCTCTCTCCATTGCCCTTTAGGTGACCTTAAGCCTTCTGATGAGGCCCATTGTGAACGACCACGTCTCTGTCCCGTAAGTAATCGCTGGCAACACACACTGGTCATAGACTTTCGTCTTGAGATACTGTGGTAATTTGGACGAGAAGTCGCAGATATCATATTATTTCGCCAATAATTGCTAAATTAATTGCCCGTTTAAGAGCAGTTCTACAATACTTTAGTACAAAAACAAATATATTTCGTATCTTCTAAACCTGGCTACTAGGCAAACAGAACACGGTACGCCTTTAATCCGTAAATCACAGATAAACAATTTACCAGCTAATTGCGCGGGTGGGTTGAACACAGGACGTGCGCGACACCTGTCGGTCATATAAATACACCGAATTGATCGATGGCGATACATTAGTGCCGCTATCTATTTCCATCGTACAAACAAGTTGTGTTTAGGTGATATTCTACTTCATCATGGGCTTATATCGGGTTATTTTTGGTAACTATTTGTGCCATTTTTGTAACAAATTTTTGTTTGGTGAAAGAAGCACTTTCACGTCTTTTACCCTAAAATTGTCATAAAAGTGGTGCATGTTGTGTTTTTAATTTTATTACGAAAGATATTTTGAATAATTTCGAATTTTAAATTCCACGGGGTGTATTTAAATTCTCTCACGGAAATATGTACAGTACAACTATTTTCTTAATGTCGGTCATAATCTTAAATATGGCCGATCCGGCATTCAGAACGCTCGTCAGTGTCATTCTTATAGACTGATCTGAGTAAATAATAATCTGAAAAAATCTGAATGTGTGTGGGGCATTATGAAATTGTATGCATTGCCGGGCTTTCTTAATTAATAATATGAATTCCGAGCCTGGATTCAGAGAGGAATTCAGAATGTGTGAGGCCAGCCTTAATCAACTTGGCAGTATATAGAGATTTTTATACTCTTTTTAACTTAATGGGAGGAAAGCCGCTAAAGGAAAATAGTTTTACAGCTCTATATAAATCACACGGAAATCTAAAAAAAATAATGATTAAGTACTTCGTTCTGAATTCAAATTATTATACTCGATAAATCTAATAATTGATGGACATGGAAATTAGAATTCGTTTATGTTCGGAAATGCGATGATAGCCGAGGGACATTAAGAAAATAGTTATATATAGGACTGTACCTTTTTGTGCAGTAAATAAAGTTCTATGTTGTGTCGCAATCCCTTACCATTACCTACATATATGTAAGTACATATGAGTGATCAATCGCGTTACATTAGTACCACTATCTTTATCAAACACATGAACGTAAATGTTCAGCTAATGGGTTCAGGAAGTTTGGATTTCAATTTTTCGGTTACGTAATGATCTATATTCAAATTTGACTTTTTCATTTGACTGGGCCGTCCCTCCGCAGACAATGCTACATAAACATTAGGTGAATTGAGCTTTCATTCCACCTGTTTGACAGGTTACTACACCTTAGTTTACACGGTGATATTTTTACCGACTTCTAAAGAAAGGAGGTTATCAATTCGACACGTATGTATGTAATATTGTTGGAATTGCATAACATTTACTTAAGTTACTCTATGTAAGCACCTAAACACGTGTGCCTAATTTCATAAGTGTATGAATGTTTGTATGTATTTCCACGATATCTCAGAAACCAGTAATCTAATCGTCATAATTATTTTTGTATTGGATTAGGTATTTCTCAACTTGGGGAACAGTACAAGTTTCATCAAAATCGGTTCAGCAGTTTTCATGATATGGAACATACAACCGAACTCCTTAACGATAAACAGCACTAATGTGTAAATTGAGTTATTAAGGGTAATTTGTCAATCCTTTTAGTACCTTACTATAGCATTTGCTTACTTTTTAGTGCTGGAGTACCAAAACTAAAAAAAGAAAAATATAAACTTTTCCACAAAGAAAACCGACTTCCAAAACAAAACACAAAAAGGGGCCAAAAATAACTTTCGTTTCGGAAGTCGATGTCGCAAAACAACAAAAAAAAATTGGTACTAAAGAACCGACTTCCGAAACGAAAATTATTTTTGGTCTTTTTTGTGTTTTGCTTTGAAAGTCAGTAATTTTTTTGTGAAAATTATATATTTTTTTATATAATAGCGCTGATAGCCTAATATTATTGTCTAAAAAACATCGCGGTTAATGAAGCGTGACAAAATGGCAATTCAAATAATGAATGCTCCCACAGACAGGCGCGACGCGACGTGACGATGCAACAACCACTTTTTATAGAAATTCTTTCTACGGATACAACAACCGTCTCACCGCGCGTGTTTGTGGGATCCTTAAACAGAGTGCAAAAAACATGGATACGGAATCATTATGAAAAGAAACAAGTTGAATAGATTTGAGTACTCACCCCCCACAATGGGTTAAGTTCATCAGGCCTCAGTTGGAAGTACTTGTCAGCTAAGGCAAGCGGCGGCGCGGACGCAAGTCTGACGTTCGTCCAACATCTCAGGAACTTCACTACCGACTCGAAGGTGTACAGGGCCAGGCGGTCGTTGCCGTAGTTCGACATGTGGGTCATGAATACGTTGATCTGCGAAGAAAAGTATTGTCAGACTACGTGGCTACGCTCCTATTAAAAAGGAATGTAGGTAAGGCACCTATATTACTTTTTTTTTAAACGTTGCCTCACACTAGTAATTATTATATTAGGAGGGTGCCTTTACAAACATTTAAAGTCACATACACAAACAGCCGGTAAAAACTACAACTTGTAAGACGTACAAATATTGGGTTCTTACATATAAAAATGGCTTTTTTTGAAACGATAAACAGAACCCTGAGAAACCAATTTAGTTTTTTTATACTTAGAATGTCAAGGCAAAACATAGTTATCAGTTCAAATCTAATATTTGTTAGATTATCTTTTACAAATATGTATTTTATCCCCAAAGATATTCCTATTCTTAGGCCCTGGGTTTTCCTACTAACTCCAAGTTAGTAAAATATACCAGGGCCATAAGACTTATGGCCATTATGTATGACATATTTTAATGTTACCAACCTAAAACTGAGTTAAGTCTTGAAAGTGTCCTTGAATTGATGAACACTATGAGGGGCGTGTGTGCGAGAGGTAAATGATAAGCAGATAGAATTTTTAAATTATATAATTTAAATCAACATACTTTTCCTCAGACGGAACTTTTACAGGAATCATAAACCGAAACAAAGATATCAACAAAATTGCACCGCGTTCTAAATATGATTGACGTTCCAAAACCGAATATCTGTTGCCAGCTTTACAAAAAGGTAAAGAGATCGAGGTTGACGTTGAGTTTGACCCCCATTCTAGTACTTCAATCAAACAAAATCGAACTATGTTCTATTGAAGTTGTGACATTTAAATAATGGGAATGCAATGAACACTGCAATAACAAAGTGAAGCTTAGCAAAATTAACTACAAAGAGTATCAAAATGGCTGTGCATTAGGTTCATAATGCCCTAAAACTGGTGCATGATGAGAGCAATGATACAATTCGTTAGTCCATTCATCCTCACGGGCTTTTGTACTCAAACACAATGTGGAACTGCTGAAGTAGTCATAATATTTATTGAGCCACCACTATACGCAATTTATTCGGCTACGCTATTCACTGTTCACGTCAATACGGTACGCTACAAGTGGTTCCAGTATCAAGTACTGGTATATTTTATCGATACTAGTTCTGATATGGGTAACAGTTTTGTAAACCATATCAGTAATTAAAATTTCACAATATTTAATTACGTTTTGAAAACAGGGTTACAAAGAACCTACAATAAAATAGAAACACAATTTTTCCAAGAATGAAAAGAAAAACGAATGAGCGAGCAATAATCTGAAAATTACACGGAAGGTAAAATATAGGTATTATGTACCGCCGTTTGAAGTAAAAGGTTTCACGACGGTTAATTGTATTAACGTTAAATTAAGACGTTCTCTTGTTTTTCATTCTTGGAAAAGAAAATTAAAGAAATACAAAGCGTATATACGAAATCTGCGAAAATGTTCTAGAAAGTCGTTTGGGAGGAAATAAATCAGACACGGCGCCATTTATTAATATCACATAGAAGTTAGACAGGCTTGATATTAGCGCAAACATGTCAAGTACTCTGGGGTTATTAATGACCGTATCGTAAGAGTTCTCGGGTTGAATGGAGCGGTCGAAGCAGCTGGCCGCGCCGGCCCGAACACAGTGTAACTATCTATATACAGTGGCCCAACGATTTTGACGTAAACAGCTTTGAAAGGCAGCTTGAGGATAGAGTATTTTAGGCAGCTGGCTTAGCTATGCAAATCTGGGGTAGAACGACTGCATAATCTGAACCCGATTCAGAATCTTATGATAAGTAATTTAAAGTTCAATTCGCTTTGATACCTTTGTCATTTAATTCAATTTTAGAAGTTTATTTCTGGAAAAACAGATCTAATTAATTCGAATAGATGTGACATCGCGGATGATCAGAGCGGGATGGGATTTTTTTAATATTATTATTGTTTTTTTTTAATATTATTATTGTATTTTTTTATTTGCGGGATTGAGACTTCTGTATATTTTTTTCCTTTAAATAGTTTTTTAAAAGTTTCCGCATTGGACCCGCATGGTGGATTACGGTTCATTCCCTCTCACAGAGGAGGCCTGTATCCCAGCTGTGAGAATATTAAAAAGGCTGATGATGATGATGAGATCTGATTACGTACAATAATTCTTTCACTGTTACAAATCAACGCTATTGTCATTGCTACAGGATATGTTTGTTAAAGCACGCGGACAAAGTTTCGAGCAGAAGCTAGCCTATTAGTGTCGCACATACCTACTAACATACCATAACTACCTACATATTCTCTTATCCAGCTATCTATGATTTCAAATCGAAAGTTTCACATTGCAAGAATAACAAGACAATTTTGGGATAGAACAGGCTATGGTGATTAAACAACAATGATATCGTGCAACAACGTCACTTATACTTACAGGATTATTGATGACAGTCTGAAAGAGCTCTCCTCCTTGAATGGAACGGTCAAGGCGGTGGCGTCCGCCAGGGTACCTCTCAAGGAGAAGCGTGTGTGTGAAGAGCCCGCAGGTCTGTCGTGGAAGCACCATCACACCTCTATGTCGAAAACCTCGCCGTAACCTGATGAGTAATTTGAAATTTCTTTGTATAAGATGTCTAAGGTTTAATTTACGTGTTAGAGTTTGTAAGAATATGTTTTGGGACAAATAAAATCTTTGTTCTGAACTGATTGGATGATTCGCAAAATCAGCAGTCGAGAGGAAAACAAATGTTTTAAGGGTTGTTTAACGGGGAGGTCTTTGCCCGGCAGTGGGATAGCACAGGCTAAATTAAAAAAAAAGTTGTTGGTTCGTTAATAATGCATGATACTAGTTAATTGCATTACCTGATTATAGCCTGTAACACCTTATCAGGCAGATAATTGCATGCTTGTGTGTTGCATTATGTATTTGAAACTCTGATAGAAATGTATATTCAGACTTAGTGAAATCGATCACTGTAACATTGATTTCTATCATGCAACGAATAAACTCACTTTCGCAGAATCGACATTGCTCACCGTGCTAACTAGGGAATCCAATCTCGCATCAAAATCACGATCCCGCACGACTGCTGGATGGAGTTGTTTTTATATTTTAAGTTATTTTTTTTAAATTATATAAAGACAAGTCATTTTTCTTTTTAATTATTATTTGCGGGATTAAGATTTTTTTATATTTTACTACCTTAAGTTATTTTTTTTTCAAAATATATGAAATAAAGATAATTATATTTTTCTTTATTAATATTTTTTATTTTTAAGTAAGTAGTTATTTCTCATTACTAATTATCAATTTAATATAATGATGATATCCCGCTTGAGTAATCCCGCATTTCTGAACCTGCAAAAAAAGTGCGGATGCGAATCCCGCGTTTGCAGGATTGGGTTACCTAAGTGCTAACCATAGGAATTTAGATGTAAAGCTTATACATCTTAATTACATAAATCAAATAAAATAACGCTTTATCGCTTCAATACGCATTAAAAAAAACCATATAAATGATCTTATTTATATCTACTTGCAATTGCAAATTAAACAAGCACTAACCTGCACATTGATAACCTCGAGTTCAGTACAATTGCAGGTGTTGAGTCTACTCGCTCAACTTGAAAATTTGATCATCCAAGCAACTATTACTTTTAGCCACACCCAATTAGGTTCACATTCGAATACCGCAAGACTAATTCGTTCAGTATATGTATGAACATGTGAACGCATCGGTTACACATTTATTTCATTGATATCCCTAGTAGGTACCTACAGCAGTAAAATGGTAGTAGAGAAGATAATAATAAAGTCCGGGTCAATGACGAGACTAAAAAACAAAGGCCTACAAAAACACCTGACCGTGTCTTACTTAGTACAAAACTGATGCGAAATTAAATCCGTGTAGTTGTGCTATCTATTGATATAATCTGAGCACACGCGGCCTGCCACGTTTAATTGGCACCTGGCATTGTGGTTAATTTGAAGAAGAAGCCTAACGAACCAACCGCGCCTAGTTAGTGGACAGGTAAAGGATTTATCTGCATTTTTAACAATTTTATACAGTAGGAATAAAAATGAAATGCCCGGCAAACTTGGAGGTATTCGCTGCAAGTTTTCCCGGTACCGTTTTTGCGGTGGTCCGCTATGAAAGAAAACTGCACAATAGATTGTATAGGTAGGCTAGGTATTTTTTTGACGATTTGTATTTTCCATTTCTCCGAATTCACAATGAGTTAAGAAACTTATAGGGGTTAGAGTCATTAAAGACAAGTTGGTTTAGCAAAAACCAAAATATTATAAGTGCGAAAGGAATTCTGTCTTCTGTCTGTTACCTTTTCACGCTTAAATTGCTAAGCCGATTTAGATAAAATTTGTTATGCAGATAGTTTGAGACCCTGGGAAAGGCATAGGATAGTTTTATCCCGCAAATCATCCTTGAGGGGGTGGAAAGAGGAGTGAATGTTTTTATGGTGATCTATGAATTTCTCAAGAAAGGCGGCCCACACATCTACAATATTATTGTGCGATATAAAATTAGGCTATTCGAAGTGCTAATGCTACGCAGACGAAGTCGCGGGCAACAGCTAGTTGGCTATAAAATAAAACCCGGTTTTCTTGAGGCTATCTTATCAACAGTTGCACTTTTGCAATAAACTACAGAACCGCTGAAAGTAACACGCAACACTGCCGTGACGGTGTGACGCAGAACACAGAAAGGGCTGAAAGATAAAATCTTTGAACCTGTCTAGTTAGATTTACGATTACTACTTCTTTCATGTTCGCGGCTTTGTTTATTACCGCATTAAAGTAAATAAGCTAAGATATGCCTGGCATCCGTCTGAAAGAATGCGAAAGTGTTTTAAAATGTTCTAGCAAAAGACTTGAAAACATTCTAGAACTTATAGATGGAATAAAAACCGGCCAAGTGCGTGTCGGACTTCGCACATTTAGGCTTCCGTACCAAACTATCTGATTTATTGATATATTGGTATTTGTTAGTAAAATATACTTCATTTTCATTATCACTAAATTTGAAGTTAATGTCAAGGTCAATGTTAAGGTCAATGGGAAGTTAGAAAATTCTTAGGAACAAAATTTTGTATAAAAGGCTGTTTTTGGTGGCTTCTCATTCCTTTGACTAACAACATAAAAAATATCTACTTATTGAGTTCTAAACAACGACACTCCAAAATACGCGCCTTCTCCTTTATTTGTATGGGAGTTCTCTTTAAAAACATTTAAAAATATTTTTGACAACTTGTATGGCTTTGGGTCAACCAGAAACATAAACTGTGAATTTTTTAAGACTGTAGCTGCAACCGTTCGGCTGTACAACCGTGTGACAGATGACGGACATACAAACGGTCGTGTGAGTGAAAGCAATGGGGCTCTGTTTGGACTCTTCGGGTACGGAACCCTAAAAAAGAACAATTTGTAGAATGACGCCTATCACGTTCATATTCTCTGGAACGGGTAAAGGCGAACTTCCTTAGACTCATTACTACTCGTAGTTTGCTAATGACGACATTAGGGGCCTCCCAATGTATCTAAAAGGAGTCCATAACTATTTTCTCGAACGTAGTCCTAATCACGGACTAATACTGAGAATTTCCTAATAGGAATTCGCAATTACATTTGGACGTTGGGATCGCATTGAGAACCACATAAGAGGGAGCGGTGCGAGGCAGTGATCAGGACGGACAATGACGTAATATTATGTACTCGATTTAAGTCACAATTGCACTGTAACTACATATTTGCTGATACAACAATTTGTAAAGCAGTGTAAATGTTACACGACAGTAACTAATTCTGTTAGTGTAAACTGAGGTGTAAACAGTTACCTACCAGTGTCCCTGCCGGTATATTTTAGCTTTGTATATTTACTTTTATACAGGCATAAAATAGAAAACTTAAGTGAATTAAAATCTACTCATTCGGTGGACGCCCTTCCTGGTGTTTAAAATAAGCGTGTAATTACCTATTTATTATTATGTTGGTGCCTGGGTAAAAAAGTACCTACGAGTATATTCCTAGAAGCAATTATTTTTTTGGTTTAACATAGGTAGGTATTCCGTATTACTTAAGAGTTTGAAACATAAATAAATATGATATGATCACACAGCGCTGAAGCTACTGTGCGATATATTATAGTATATCGGAATAACACGTCATCATTCCACAGTGCATTAGTTAAAAAAGAAGTGTATATTTTTTTTCCGTGAAATGCCGTGAGACCCCAACGATTCAGTATAAAACATCGTACAGTAAAAAGTGTGAACTCAGCCACAGTCTACACAGGAAAGCTCACTAACGACAAAACATAAATAGATACAAAATCTCACATACCATGGGGATTAGATACAGAAGTCTGTTGCAAAGTTAGTGTTGGTATGTCTAGGTAAGTTTTCTACGTACTTTCGCTTGCCTTATCCGAGCGGGGCGGAAGGAAACTTGCTCCGGATCGCGCAACACTGATTCTATAGTTGTGTTGCTGTCATAGGTATGTAGCTGGTATATTGTATAGGTAGGGTATGCAGCGAGGGAGAGAAACGTGATCCGTTTATAAGTCCTTAAAAGATCTGCCTATTCGTCAGAATATGATTAACGTTATTCAAGTGACAAACCCCAAAAAATGGAACGCTGTAAGAACTGCCAATAAACAAAGCCACATTAAAACAAACAATATTACAATTAGTCCAACATCTTTGCGGCAACCAATGAGATGCACAACAGTGACCAACGAAACACAGTTTAGGCGACTCGAAAACATACTAAGGATATTGTTTGAGCTGTCCCGCACCCTGCGCACCAGCGAAGCGAACTTTTTACGCATGGTTGTGTAGAAGCAATCTACAACCGCATCTCCAAAAATTCCTGATGCACTAACTGTAAAAGTGGAGAAGCCCCCACACGCAATATCTAGCCCAAAGGTTGCACGTGTAGAAAGTAGGTATAGGCGGTAGGCTAGAAAGAGCGTGATTTTCACCTGAAGTCATGTAAACCTGCGAGCTAGGATGTTTGCTCTAATCGAACAAAAAAACTGTCGATCTAGGTCACAATTTGTGTCACTTTCTCGTCACACACTCTCCGCCCAGAGAGCGAAAACCTCAAATATGTTTTGTCAAATACTTCAAGCGCTTCCACGTTCAGTACAAGTAAATTGATTTTCATTTTTAAGTCGTGCTTAGGAAAAAAATATCTTAAAAATGAAAATCAATTTTCTAGTGTAGGCTCACCTGGGTAGGCACCGGCAAAAAATTGGAAAAAAGATTTAAAGGACTACAAAAGAAGAATGCGCACATAAAAAGCCGACCACGACAATAGATTTTCTTTGCAAAGGTTAAGAAATTCTCGTTAAATAAATTCAGGTTCTCTCTCATCCAATATAGAAAATGTGCTTCAAGATATTATTTATATCCTACGCATTATAAACCGCCTTGTTTACATTTTTATGTTCGAGACGTTCGACATCATTTAACAACTCAACTCAAGAAAAGAAACATAGCTAAAAGATAATTCATCATTCGAACGAACCGAGACGAAACGACGACGGATAAGGCGTACTCTTGATAATAAGCTGCATCCGCCATTGAATAGCATGTGCTTATTCCGCTTTGATAAAAATAATGGTTGAATATAAATCAGGGTGTTGTCTTGAGAAACGCTGAGCGACGCGTCGGGCTCGGCTCCGAGTACACATAAAGCCATATTTATTTACAAATATTTGTTTACTTCGCGAGATCATTCGTACGAGGGCCTAAAAGCTGAGCCTCAAATTTTTTTGGCTTAGAGTGTAAGTATTGTTACTTTAACTTTCTCATGTACACATAATTTGGATTTACGTTTGTCAATTTTGGGAGTAAAAAATGTTTGGTATTTTAGCATGTTAACATGTTTCATCATACGATGTATTTGTCAAAACGTTGCTGAAATTAATAATGTTAGATTATTAATTGGGTGCAGTTTCAGCTAACAAATATTGGTTAATCAATGAAAGTTAATTTAGTTGATGGTAAATATTTGATAAAATTTTGCGTTTCCAATTAATTGAATGCATATTTTGTGTAGACATGCATTAGTTGAATAAGCATGTAAACCATGCTTATTAAACTAATGCATGTAGTTATTTACACCTCTAATTGATTTATGTAGCGTGAAAAATATCGCAAGTCTTGCAGTTGATAGCAAAGTTGCCATTTTTTTGTGTCTCTTTTAGGCTGAAGGCTATTCTGTAAAACATTTAAATTGTACCTCATCAATTAGTTTTCGAAGCTATCGAGTAATCGGTTTTATTGAGATCTGGGTTTACTTTGAAATCATTACCAGCCTTTATGAACACAGTTCATTTTCAATAATATAAGGTAAAGAAGTAGCCTTTCTCTGATTTTTTTTTGTTAAATCAGGAAAAAAATCATAGAAGTCTTTTTTTATATTTCAGCTGCGAAATATTTTTACATGGCATGGCATTTTATTGATAACGTAAGTCTGATACCCAATTTTAACAAAATCTACCTCTTAAATGTGTTACAGCTTTAATTAATTAAAACACAACAAGATATGTAGGAACCTAAATCTAATAGCCTCGGTACGTTCAACAGCACTACTGGGTGTCCTGTCTACACAGCAATGGATGACACTATCTGTCTGTGTTCTGTCGCCACTTTATCCGATTAGGTTTACCGATACGGGCTTCTTTACTGTCTTTACCAGTCAGCTTGAAATATAAGATAATACAAGAGAAAACAGTCGTGGACATTAACTTGAATCAATTGTTGAAGATAAATCCACTGAAAAATATTGAGCACTGACTTTTGTTCACGTAAATGTAAACAAAAATCCCGCGCAAAAGTGTTAGTGGGATAAAATATATCCTAAATTCTAATTTAGGTTATGGATTGACCATGGTCTACCTGTTTAGTCACAGGCGTTACGGAGTGATATATATTCTATACTTTCTCATTTATAGTATTAGTGGCATAATCGAATGAGAGTCTCATTTCCATGAATAAAAGCTACTGACATGTTCATTTACACACAGGATAAGGCAAGAGGACGCATATTCTGAGCTAAAAACTATTAAGGCCGGAGTACCACAAGGAAGTGTGTTAGGCCCAATCCTGTACTTGGTTTACCCATGTGATATCCCAGAGCTGGAAAACAACACCATAGCGACCTTTGCTGATGATACTGCTATTATGGCTACTGGTTCAAATCACAAAGAAGCAGTAGAAAAAGTTCAACTAGCTGTAAACAAAGTTTACGACTGGACACAAAAGTGGAAGATCAAACTGAATGAGTCAAAATCGATTCACATTGACTTCACAAATAAACACTGCGATTACCACCTAGTCTATATAAACGGCATGCAAGTGCCGTATGCAAATACAGCAAAATACCTTGGCATAACTCTTGACGCCAAGTTGCGTTGGAAATCTCACGTCAAAAAGAAAAGGAACTCGATATACGCTACAAAAATATATATTGGTTACTCGGAAGGAAATCCTGTCTATCAATACATAATAAAATTATAATATACAAGCATATTCTGATGCCAATATGGACGTATGGTATCCAACTATGGGGCTGTACTAAACAAAGCAATGTTAAAATTATACAACAATTTCAAAATAAAGTACTCCGAGATGCTGTTAATGCACCATGGTACATCAGAAATGGCGACCTACACCGCGACCTTAAAATGAAACTCGTCACCACCGTTATCGAAAACTATGCTTAAGCCCACGAACACAGACTTCATCGACATGTGAATGTGGAAGCAATCCAGCTGCTAGATAACACGGACATAGTGCGTAGGCTAAAGAGAACTAAACCATTTGAGTTAGTGTAGTGTATAATAAGTGAATAAATAATAGCAACAATACTGTGCTATACATGTAACACGTGAACTAAGTGTTTATAACATAATATCAGACTAAGAAAGTGCTACTGAACTATATAAAAGTGCAAATTGACACTATTCTTAGTCATAACATCTTACAATATAATAATAAGTTAGAGTTAAATTGCTTATTAGTCTATTAAGGCTAGATTGTAATTTATTATTAAGAACCTTAGTTTTTAATACAAAAGAAAAAAAAAAAAAAAAATGTTCATTTAAATGCAAATTATAGCAAACTATTATACATTAGACGCCATATCTCCAGCTTCAGTTTCAAAGCAGCAACATAATCCCCTAATTACTACACTATTCTCATATTACTCGCTATTTCTTCTTCTTTTTTTTCTTCACTATTCTTTTATTTTAATTTTTTTCTATTATTACTTTATTTGGTTATCAAATAAAGTATTGTAATTTTTTAAATTTTAATTTAATCCGAAATATAAAACGAATTATCCGTCCAGTTTTATTGCAAAGTTTCAATGAGTACGTTCTTAGTGTCCGCATGAGATCTAATGAATTAAGCTTGTTCTTAGCGCACTTCCGTAGCGAAAGCATTCCAATTGAATTACAAGGCACCCGGTACACGTGAACGAAGTATTTATAAGATTAAAGCTGAGACGAGGAACTAGAGAGCCAAGTCGGGCAGAGCTACGTATGTTAAATTATATATTGCTTGAATTTTTGTACATTTTAGGATTGTTAGAGTAAAATGTGACAAGCAAAATGAGGAGAATATAACCAAGAAATCATCTCTTATACCAGAATATGTATTGTTTTACTGTAGGGTTAAGTTCTCTCCATATACAATACAGAAAAGAAATAAGCAGACTTTCCAAGTGGTAACAGTCACAGGTTCAGGGCAAAGGCATCTGCCTATTTATTTTAATCAGAGTTATGATCATGAATAGTCTATAATACAGAAGGCTTTCACTTCTGCACTTAGTTATATGATTATTTCGAATCATTTTATATAACAGGCGATGATATTGCTGTAGATTTCATGCATAGTTGATGGCAGAATTTTAACCTAATTTCACCATTCACTTTTACTCAAAATGGGGGAAAATCCAACCTCTTTATTTAAAAAGGTAACATATTGAATGGAAAATAAGTCCAAAGCGTGCTCCGAGGGTGGCGACGGCCTCGTCGGCGTCTGATATACAGTGGGTCCTTCCTGATTTACGCCCCAGTTATTTGGTTTTCATAATGGATTTTTGATACACATCTGCTGTTTTATGGAAGGAAGTTGGGTTTGCCAGTTTTTTTTTGTTTTGGAGATGATGGATTAAAGCAGATTAGCTGGTTGATAGAGTAGATGATTGGCTTGTACCTACCTTTAACAAGGATAATGAAATTAATTAGGTAGACATATTTACTTACGAACTCATTTTATTTGCGTATATGCCGAATAAAGGAATCGTAGCACGCCAAATATAGTGATTGTGTCTCCCCTCAAAATAAGAGTATAAACCTCTTCTGGGCTTGCTCGTTTCACAGACTGAATGGATGGGCCATTGCTTTCCATCAGGTGATACTGTGTGTTATTTAGAGCTACTCCCTAGCTCTAAATAATATGCAGAAATTTGTTTTATATGTTATATTTTATCAACAACGAGTCCGAAGTCTCAAGCAAAGCTAAACAAAAACATTTTAATTGAAAAAGGTCTGACCATTTAATAATGATTAATGGATTGGAATGTTTTATTGTAACGATTGATGTATTGTATTTTAATGTTTTATATGTAAGTTATAACATCGCCTTGGCGTATTGCTAAGGGGTATTGCAGGCTAACCTCCAACGCAAGAGATTAGCCACCAACGAGCTTCTTATAGAGGCCGCGAAGCGCGGAACAGCGGTGGCACTCTTACAGGAACCGTACGTAGCCGGGGCCAAAGTAATGAAGAGTCACAGGGGCGTTCGGATCTTACAGAATACTGCTATAGGAGATGGGACTGTTAAAACTGCAATAGCCGTTTTTAACAACGACCTCGTAGTCAAACAGTACCCGAAACTCACCACTAATAACATCTCAGTTGTGGGAATCCGGACCAGTGCCTGGGAGGTCACGCTTGTCTCTTTTTACTTTGAGCCAGACCGGCCTAATGAGCCATTCTTAGAACATCTAAGGCAAATATGGCTCGTCGTCGGTTCCAAGAACCTGATCGTTGGAGGGGACGCCAATGCTAAGAGCTTATGGTGGGGTAGCCCCAAGGTCGACTCCAGAGGTGAGGAGATCGCGGGAACTCTCGGCGAGCTAAATCTAAACATACTCAACCGAGGTGAAATTCCGACTTTCGACACAATCCGAGAAGGTAAGCGGTATAGCAGCCGAGTTGACGTCACTGCTTGTTCCAATGATATGCTGGACTTGGTGGACGATTGGAGGGTTGACGAGGGACTCACGAGCTCGGACCACAACGGCATTGCGTTTAGTATCCTCTTACGGAAGTCTAAGTGTATTAAAATAGAAAGGACAACTCGGGTATTTAATACCAGGAAAGCTAATTGGTCCAAGTTTCATGCGAAGCTTGGCCAATTAAAAATAGAAAATAAATTCACAATAGAAGACATAGCCAAAATAAATAACACCAAACAAATTGAAACAACTACAAATAACTTAACAAAATCTATAGACGAAGCATGTAAGCATTCAATGCCACTTCAAAAATCTAGAGAGGAACTTACCTTGCCGTGGTGGTCCGAGAGACTCGCGAAGCTCAAGAAGTCAATTGTCACTAAGAAGCGCAGGTATCGCTGTGCCGCCCCATTCCGGAGGCCGTGGGTCGTGGAAGAGTACCTGAAACAGAAGGAAGAGTATGAGTTGGAGGTGGCAAAAGCTCAGACCGAGAGTTGGAAGGAGTTCTGTGGGAAACAGGATAGGGAGGGGGTCTGAGAGGGGATTTATAGGGTGGTACGCAGAACGCAGCGCAGGCAGGAGGACTTGCCATTGGAGTTCAACGGCGACGTCTTGGATGCGGGAGTGCTAGCGGATACGATTTATCCAGAAGACCTCCCTGAAAATGATAATGCCTATCACCGATCTGTGCGAAACAAAGCCGAACACGTGAACGATGACGAACAAGATGAACCTTGCGACCCACCGTTCACAATGGCAGAGTTAAAAAACTCAATGAGGTCTTACAACCCAAAAAAGGCGCCAGGCTCCGACGGATTTACATCCGACATCTGTTGCCACGCCATTAGTGACGACCCGTAGCCATTTTTGAAGCTCTTAAATAAGTGCCTGGAACACTGCTACTTCCCCACGTCCTGGAAGGAGGCGACAGTGATCATATTAAGGAAGCCTGGGAAGGAGACATACTCTAACCCAAAATCTTACAGGCCGATATGTTTGTTGCCAATCCTGGGCAAAATCTTCGAGAGGATGCTGGTGGCCCGCCTGAGGTTCCATCTTTTACCTCGGATGAGCACCCGCCAGTACGGTTTCATGCCACAGAGGAGCACCGAAGACTCCCTCTATTCTCTCATGCAGCACATTAATCTAAAACTTGCACAAAAGAGATTGATTACTCTTGTATCTCTAGACATAGAGGGAGCCTTTGATAGCGCGTGGTGGCCAATGATAAGAGTCCGTCTGGCTGAGGAGAAGTGCCCGATCAACCTCAGGCGGGTCATGGACAGCTATCTCGAGAACCGGAAAGTCTCGGTAAGGTACTGTGGGGAGGTATACAGCAGGAACACAAGTAAGGGCTGCGTCCAATGCTCTATTGGAGGGCCTATTTTGTGGAACCTGGTCCTGGACCCCCTTCTAAAGGCATTGGAGAGCGAGGGTATTTACATCCAGGCTTTTGCAGACGATGTCCTTTTAGTTTTTGACGGAGAGACCGCACTGGAGGTTGAGGAGCGTGCTAGTGTCGCTCTCAGTCGTGTTCAGGCGTGGGGTGTCGATAACAAGCTTAAATTTGCACCATATAAGACGGTGGCTATGGTGATAACCAGGAAGTTAAAATACGACACACCTCGCCTGAGCAAGGGGGGAGTTGCCATTGGCATGTCTAAGGAGATAAAGCTTCTGGGCGTCACGTTCGACGAGAAGCTGACTTTTAACGCCCACGTCTCTCTCATCTGTAAAAGGGCTATCTCAATATACAAGCGGCTGTGTAGGGCCGCAAGAGTTAGTTGGGGGCTCCACCCAGAAGTCATTCGGGTTATGTATGTGGCAACCATAGAGCCCATCATTCTCTATGCTGCTAGCGTTTGGGCATCGGCAGCCAAGAAGCTGGGCGTAATGAAACAGCTCAGGACCGTCCAGCGTGGCGTTTTGCAGAAGATGTGCAAGGCGTACCGCACAGTTTCCCTAAATTCAGCGTTGGTGCTGACTGAATGCTCCCGCTTGACCTCCGCGTTCGGGAGGCGGCAACGCTCTATGAAGCGAAAAGGGGAGTGCCTCAGCCTTTTCTGGGAGACAGGGAAATGGAAAGGATGTTCCCGGCGCTGGAGGCTCCGCACCCCGCGGAGCAGATCAGCCTTGATTTCGGAAGCCTGGTAGATGAGGAACAATACAATAACCACAGCGACTTTGCTGCGAGGATCTTCACCGACGGCAGCAAAGTTGAGGGAAGGGTTGGAGCGGCACTCTCCTTATGGAAAGGCGCTGTCGAAACGAAAGCCCTCAAGTTTGCTTTGCCGTCCTACTGCACCGTCTACCAGGCCGAACTCCTGGCTCTGAATAGAGCAGCAGGGGAGGCGCTCAAGTCTAGTGAAACCACGTTCGGTATCTTCAGCGACTCCATGGCGGCTCTTCAGTCGGTGATCAACACAAGTTCCCGCCACCCCTTGGCAGTGACAACAAGGGACACTCTGCGAAGCCGCCGGCTTCGTAACAAGAGTGTCTCCTTGTTTTGGATCAAGGCCCACGCAGGGTTGGAGGGAAACGAGAGAGCCGACCGGCTTGCAAAGAAGGCCGCCCTGAGGTCGAAGAAGAGGCCGGACTACAATCAGTGTCCCGTATCATTCGTCAAGCGACAAATCCGGTTGGAAACGCTTGACGAGTGGAACGGGAGATATAGATCTGGTGACACGGCTTCGGGCACCAAGTTCTTTTTCCCGGACGCGGTGTTAGCGTATAGGGTGGTGCGTAAGATGGCCCACACCAATGTGACTACACAAATCCTGACGGGGCACGGTGGGTTCTCTGCATACCTGAAACGCAGGTGTAAAGAGAATCCATCGTGCGCCTGTGAGCCTGATGTTGAGGAGACGGTTCCCCACATCCTGTTCCAGTGCCCAATTACCGCAAAATTGCGGTATGAAGCGGGGCAGCATTTCACCGTGGAGTTATCTCCCCAAAACGCTCCGCATCTGATGAAGGGTAAAGAAAGAGACATGTTTTTAGAGTACTGCATTAAAATAGCAACGATGGTAATCAAAAGAAACAGAACGAATTAAGTAAATATGCTATCATGATATAATAGATTATATTAAGGCATAGCATAGAATAAGTAGATAAACAATGTTTATAGAAAATAGTAATAAATATAATGCATGAAATAAAAATAAGTTTAAGAAAAGTAAGAAATTTAACTTAGAATGTAAACAGCTCCTCTGTCACCGTATCCTGTAAGAAAGAGAAAATAAGTAACTAGAGAATGAACAATGTATTAGATTAGAAATATGACTTAAATGTATACATATATATATAATTATTTATTTATTATATATGACGGGGGACGGGCCCCCTGGTTATTTTTAAAAAGAGTGACGTCAGCAATGCTGACGTCACTATCTCCATTACCATCTTGGTATTGATGCTAGTGATGGTTACTCATGTTGAAAATGAAAGACTTCACTTCAAGAGTATCAACTTATATTCTTGCAGGTAGATAGCACACAATAATGACACAGAATGGCACACAATAAATAGTTATCAACAATAAAGAATGACTCACAATATTCCGGAGCTCCGTACCGTCCGACGACTCGACTTAGAATGAATTGTAAGCGGTCGGGCGGTCCTATTTATACGAATCTTCGGTTGACTAAGTCAATAGACTGTCTTTGTTTATTGTTTGTTATTGCATTCTTATTTTTATTTAACAAATCATAAAATGAATTTAGTAGTACAGATTAATTCGATTTAAATAATTTTAGTTAATAAAATGAGTAAAAATAATCAAATAGTCATTTGAGCGATTTTTATCAACTTAAATATTCAAATAAGCAATCAAACGTTATTTGAACTTAAAATAATCAATGATAATTTATTCGACGCTCGGTTACGCCTTCACGCCGGTATTAATGTTGATTTTGCGCCGATACGGCCATTCTGACAGGCGGTGCGCGCTCTGCACCAGCCCGAATGTAGATCGTGATCGTCTTCTAAGTCTGAAACAAATTATGGTATTTCTTTGAGATTGGTATCCGTAGGCAACCTACGTTGCACTATGGTTTATGATTTAAATGTTAGTAGGGTCTCGTAGATTTCTCGGAGGGTCTCGTAGATTTATATTGTTATTCAAAGGTTTATATGAAAATAATAAGAATTTTGTTGAAATACTCACAATTTATTCTGATGATATTTCATCTGCGTCTCTGGTGTCTTCGACGTGATGTGCAGGCTGTCCTCCTCGTGAAGTTGATGGCACGGGGTCCACTGGTTCTGCGTTTTGTGGTGTAGATGTATCTCCATGCGCCGATACGGTCTCTTGATCACCGGGTTGCGGAGCATGGCGAAGTTGGTCATGAGCGACCTTGCGTGGGCGGCCTCTGCCGACTACTTTCTTCACCAAGTATCGATCATTCTCTAAAACTCTACAGATCTCATGCGGTTCACTGAATTTAAGATCTAGTGAAGTCTGGTTCCGAGGGTTATTCTTGATCAACACATAATCACCTCTTCGGAATGGATGAATTTTCGCTTTCCGTTTGTTGAAGCGCTGTCTGTCCTGTTCTGCAGACTGTATCATCTTCTGTTGTGCATGTTGAGTGAGCGCTTCGATGTCAACCGTTGCTTCATCAATATCCACCATATTTAGAAGTTCCGGCGGAACGCAGTGACGACGTTGTGTGATGAGCGTGAGGGGAGCGACGCCAGTTACACGATGGACTGTACAATTCATTGCTAATTGAAGCGCATCGAGTGTAGTATGCCATGGTTCAACTTCATAATTTTTCATCATGATTAATGCATTCTTCAGTGTTGCTACTAATCTTTCAACCTGTCCGTTCGCTCGGCTGACTCCTGGCGCGATAGCATGGATATTCATTCCAAATCTGTCACAGTAGTCTTTGAACTCTCCCAGGAATTCCCTTCCTCCATCGACGATGATTTGGACAGGTGTACCAAACAAGTGTACAGTGCGTTTCAGAGCAGCAAGTGTGCTTTGAGGGCTTTTGTTGTTGGCGTAATAGAACATCACATACTTCGTGAAAGCATCAATCGTGACAATGACATACTGATGTTCGGTGCCCAGTTTGCCCGTGATATCCATGTGGATTACTTCAAACGCGGCGGTTGGCTTCTGGATGGGATGAAGCTGTGCTTGTACAGCACCTGATGGTCCTTTCGATGTTCTACATACTATGCAGTTGTCGACAAATCTTCTTACCAGTGAACTAACTAATCAAACCATTTCTGATAGGCAAGAAGTCGCTGAGACATTAGAAAATTTCTTTACCAACATTCCGTTAGAGGTTACGAAGTCTCTTCCTTCCTCATCTAAATTAGCTGAAGCTCTTCTTAAAGAAAACTTTACTGAAGACATACCAATCTTTAAATTTAAACCAATATGTATTGATACAATTAAAAACGCGTTCAAAAGTCTCAATATAAAGAATACTGAAGACTTGTGGGGGATATCCGTTAGGGTTCTTGGAGATATTATTGACTCAATTGCTCCTGTCCTAACAGGCATATTCAATCAATGTTTGGACAGCGGCACTTTTCCTGACTTAATGAAACACAGTAAAGTAGTACCAATTTTCAAATCAGGCTGTAAGAGTGATCCTTCTAATTATAGACCTATATCCGTGCTTCCAGCATTGAGTAAAATCTATGAAAAAATCATGCTGGAACAGATGTTGTCTCACTTCAATTCAAATGGGATCCTGCATAGTCAACAGTTTGGTTTCACGAAAGGTAGGTCGACAACGGACGCGGGAGTAAAACTCATCAGCCACATCTTGGAGGCTTGGGAGAGGTCCCAGGATGCCATTGGCATTTTCTGTGATCTCTCAAAAGCTTTCGACTGCGTCGACCACAACACACTGATCTGTAAATTGCACCACTACGGAATTCGTGGAAAATCTGCTGATCTCGTGCTTTCCTATTTATCAAACAGACAGCAAAAAGTAAATGTTAATGGGGCGACGTCCTCCGGGTCTCTAGTCAAGATGGGCGTGCCCCAAGGTTCAATTCTCGGCCCTTTCCTTTTTCTTGTTTACATTAATGATCTCCCTTTTATGATGGCCAAATTATCGGATATAATTCTATTTGCTGATGATACTTCGCTAATTTTTAAAATAGATAGGCAAGATACGGATGTTTTAAATATCAACGAAAGTCTAATTGTTCTCTCAAAATGGTTCGCAGCTAACAATCTTTTACTGAATGCGAAAAAAACAAAATGTCTAAAGTTCTCTTTACCAAATGTACCACAACATGACCTAAACTTAAATCTTGACGGCAAAAATCTTGAAGTTATAACGGAAACTGTATTCTTAGGGATTACTATCGATTCAAAATTGCAGTGGGGCGCGCACATTAGAACTCTTTCGGGTAGGTTAAGTTCGGCTGCATATGCAGTAAGGAAAATAAGGCAGCTAACCGATGTAGCTACAGCTAGGTTAGTATACTATGCTTATTTCCACAGTATTATGTCTTATGGCATTCTGCTGTGGGGATCAGCAGCAGACGTTGACTCAATTTTCATCCTACAAAAGAGGGCAATCCGCGCAATCTATAAAATGGGTCCTCGCGAGTCCCTCAGAGAAAAATTTAAAGAGATCGATATACTGACTCTACCTTCACTTTATATTTTGGAATGTATTTTGTATGTCCGTAAAAATCGGGGGCTGTTCAAAACTAGAAGCGACTTCCATAATTTAAATACACGCAGTAAGCACGAAATTGTAATACCCAAATTCAGATTAACGAAAACTAGCAAGTCTTTTCTTATAAACAGTATACGCTTTTATAACAAGTTGCCAAAGTCAGTTATAGAACTGACCGATGGAAGGTTCAAAAACTACATCAAACGTATCCTTATTAAAAAAGCATATTATAAAATCAAGGACTACGTTGAAGATAAAAACATTTGGCCTTAGCTCCTTCTGCGCATGCAGCTTCCCTGGTAACTTGTAAACGGCACAAATATGTGGATGTCTCTAACTATTCTCAATCTCATTTTTCTTTCCTTCTTTTAATTAGACTTTTTACAATGGTTTTCAAACATCTTTATAGCCCTTTGCTAAGAATAGTTACAGCACTGATAACAAAATTTGTGCCACATGTTAAATTTAGTCTTGTTATACTTATTTTTATTTACAATGTATAGATTCTTTTACCGATTGTTTTGTGAATGTGTGAACATTGTAGGCCTTCTAGTTGCTAGTTAACATTTGTTAACTTTTTTATAAAATATATAATCTTTTTTATTTTATTTTTTTAGTTTCTTACGACTTATTGTCATAAGTCGGGCCTACGTTGTCCCCACATGTCTAAGTACTAATGCTGTAACATGGAAATATTGTAAAACCAAACCATTTTTAAAAGAGTAACCATGGAGTTTCTTGCCGGTTCTTCTCCATAGGAAACGACCAACCCGAACCGTGCACCTTTTGTCGACGTTTTATAAGTGCCCATGTAGGCCTATGTGAAATAAAAATATTGATTTTGATTTTTTGATTTAACTCATTTTGTCAAACCAGTAAGTTTCCTTTATTTTCTGCAGCGTCTTCTCCCATCCGGGGTGTTTCAGTGCTGTGTGGAAGTGGTTGATGATACTCCACTGGAACGACTTGGGTACCACAGTGCAAACTTGTTGTCCGAAGACGGGATCTTGAATGATCTTCTTCAGAACATCGTCATTCAGAACGTAGCCTTCAACTGGGTTATTGTCTCTCAAGCTATCCATTTTTGATCGCAGTTCCTCATCGCGTCTTTGTTCAACTTTGAGCCAATCCAAATCTCTAGTCATGATGTTGACTTTGTGCTCAGTAGGATTCCTGCTGAAGAAATCTGCATGTTGGAGTCGTTCACCTTTACGGTACTCCACCTCGAAGTCATAATTTTGCAGGAATGCCCACCAGCGGTGAATTCTTGGAAGAAGGTCTTTTTTTATGTTTCGACGCCTTGAGTGCATTGCAGTCCGTTATGACTGTGAACTTGCGTCCGTAGAGGTATTGTCGGAAGTGCTTTATGGCACGTACCACAGCTAGCGTCTCAAGTTCGTATGAATGGTAGCGACTTTCTGCTTCTGTGGTTCTCATACTCATAAAAGCCACAGCTCGTTGTCGTCCATCAATAATTTGGACGAGTACTGCGCCAAAACCAAGGCTACTGCCGTCAGTATACAATTGAATGGGTGCTGCCTCTTGAAACAATATCAAAACTGGAGTCGATGTTAAGCATTGTACTATCGTACTTCTAGCACTTTCATGTTTTTCATCCCATTCCCATTTTGCACCTTGTTTTGTTAATTCGTACAGAGGCACCATTATGCGGGAAAAGTTTGGGATGTATTTTCTGAAGTAACTAGCTAAACCGTTGAACTGCCTTACTTGTTTAACCGTTTTTGGAATTGGTGCCTTGACGAGAGCTTCCACCTTCCTAGGACTTGGTTGTACTTGTCCATCCGAGACAATGTTGCCCAGGTACTCGATGGATCGCTTGAAGAAGCTGCATTTGTCCGCATTGATTGAAAAGCCAGCTTGTTGAAGCGCCATCAGAATGCGTCAAGGTTTGACAGCCCTTCAGCAAAGTCTGTACATTTGCTCAGCACATCATCAACATATACCTGCGCAACCGAGTCAAGGAGTGGACACAAGGCCCTATTGATGCAGCGCTGATAAACTGAGCAAGCATTGCTCAATCCAAATGGCATCGTGAGGTACTCGTAGAGTCCGTCTGGTGTAACGAAGGCAGTCTTCTCAATTGACCCTTCTGCAATTGGTATTTGGTGAAATCCGGCTGCCATGTCCAAACTTATGTAGAAATGTCCGTTGGCTAGCTGATCAATCTGATCGGATATCAGTGGTAGAGGGTAATGGTCCCGTAGTGTATTTGCGTTGAGTTCCCGAAAGTCCACGCAGAGTCGGTCATCACCATTCTTCTTCTTTACTAAGATGATAGGACTTGAATATGGCGATTTGCTTTCTCGGATGATATCATTGTCCAGTAAGTCCTTGATGATAGCACGAACCTTTTCTCGCTCAATGGGACTAAGGCGATATGGTCTCCGTTCTACGTACTTGTCAGGGTTTTTCAATCTTATTTCCAACTGTCCAGTGTTGACTCGGGTTTTTGGATATCCACGAATGAACATGTGTTCGTATTTGTTCAGTAGTCCACGTAGCTGCATAATATCTCCATCATTGGTAAGGTCACAGTCCAGTTTATCGAACATTGGATTGCTCGTACTCACATGGTTGATAGTCACCTGACGTATAAGTTGAGTGCCGTTGGAGGTTATTAGCATACTCAAATTGGTGTCATGAATTAAATTCATACCTATCAATGCATCTGCGGTCATGTCACCATCGGATAAACTGAACTGAAGTTCAACACTGATAGCATCGATAACACAGATGGTTAGCAGTTTTGCAAGTGACATTACAGGAAACTGCCCCATTCCCCTTAAATAACTGACCGTAGAGATTCTTTGACCAGGTAAAGCAGCAGCAAGTGATTCTCGTATAATGGAGCACTCCGCGCCGCTATCGAATACTGCTTGTATAGACCGAGTACCGATTTGCACAGAGATAGGTGCTAACTTAGTTCCCGTAACACAGTTAACGTTTGACGATACCGAACGATCTCTTCTGTAGCACATTTCATAAGTATGGCCTGGTTTCTTGCAAAATGTGCACGAAGTAATATTTGATGGCTTTGGGTCTTTATTGGAAGATTCAGGTTTTGCATCAGCTGGTTTGAATCTACAATGGTCCGTCGTATGGTTTGTTTTCTTGCAGAATTGACAGCTCCGAGATGATTGGTTGTGATCTGCAAAGCGCGGACGCTTGCTAGTGGTAGTGGTGTTTGAACTCTGTTGAGGACGCTTTCTTCGTATTGAGGATGCAATGGAAATAAGTTCAGGCACCGTGGTTGCTTTTGTGTTCAGCAGTTCCATCCGCACACGTTCATCATCGATGCATCCAATAACGGCTTCCACTGCATGTCCGTTGTCCAGGTTATCTTTTGTCACTCTTTGCCAGAGGACCCAAGCACGTGACAAGAACTCGGCAATGTCCTTTGTAGAGTCGTAAACATGTTCTCGAAATCTGAGAATATCCCGAGAATATCTGTTCTCAGGCTCGAACGTCGTAATCAGGTTGCTGCGTAGTTCTTCCCATGAAGACGTAGTCACCATCCAGTCGTCCACCCACATCTTGGCACGTCCTCTTAGTAAGCTGCACACCTTCATTCGAACGTCGAAATCATTCAGGTTATATTGTTCCACCGCCTTGTCAATATGTTGACACCATTCACGTGGCAGGTAGACATCCTTAATCCTGATTTTAGAATCTGCTGATGGCGCACATAAACGCTCGGACATTTTCTGCATCGTGTCCATCATCTGCATAAAGAATTGTGGTGGTACGCCCATAGGTGGATTACGGCCCGGAGCATGAATCATCTCATTACGAGTTTGAGATGGATAGCCCAACGAAGTGGTGGGAACCGACATTGGTTCCATTCGTTGAGCAGTAACGGTTCCAGGTTGGTCAGCTGGAGATCGAGCTGATGAGGAGGTGGTTTGGATTGGATGCTGTTCCAATCCCACTTCTGATGACGGGGGACGGGCCCTCTGGTTATTTTTAAAAAGAGTGACGTCAGCAATGCTGACGTCACTATCTCCATTACCATCTTGGTATTGATGCTGGTGATGGTTACTCATGTTGAAAATGAAAGACTTCACTTCAAGAGTATCAACTTATATTCTTGCAGGTAGATAGCACACAATAATGACACAGAATGGCACACAATAAATAGTTATCAACAATAAAGAATGACTCACAATATTCCGGAGCTCCGTACCGTCCGACGACTCGACTTAGAATGAATTGTAAGCGGTCGGGCGGTCCTATTTATACGAATCTTAGGTTGACTAAGTCAATAGACTGTCTTTGTTTATTGTTTGTTATTGCATTCTTATTTTTATTTAACAAATCATAAAATGAATTTAGAAGTACAGATTAATTCGATTTTAATAATTTTAGTTAATAAAATGACTAAAAATAATCAAATAGTCATTTGAGCGATTTTTATCAACTTAAATATTCAAATAAGCAATCAAACGTTATTTGAACTTAAAATAATCAATGATAATTTATTCGACGCTCGGTTACGCCTTCACGCCGGTATTAATGTTGATTTTGCGCCGATATATATTTTATTGTACACCAAGATAAAAACATAACACACGGAAACCTTAAAATAACAACAAACATACAACAGGCGGCCTTATCGCGTTCTGCGATCTCTTCCAGGCAACCCAGAATGGAGAGAGATAGCCTGGACACGACATTGGGTTGCACTTGGTGCAATTTTAAAATTAAATAAGTAACAAACATAGGAAGCACTAAATATAAAATACTAAAATAGATACATAAATATAAAATACTAAAATAGATACATAAATACATACATACATTTACACAGGCAAGAAAACAATACAGTTCCAACAAGAATAAGATCACAGTGACAGGTAGTGCTCCTTTACCAGTCTTTTAAAGATCGGTAGTGATTGCGCGCGTTTTATTGTCACAGGCAATGCATTCCATAGACGAGCGGCCTGGACAGTAAAAGATTTGTCTAGGAAGATAGTGGAATGCATTGGCATTTTAAGTTTCATGTTATCCGATGACCTAAGAACTAAGCAAAATAGATAAGCACTTTGTAAAATAGATATTAGTACCTATTCTGTAAAAAGAAATAATAAACAGGTAGAAAATGTAAAATAGCATAAGATTAGATATAATATTGAAAAATAGACATAGTTAATATTAAGTCAAAATGTAAGAAAAAGACACAAAAATAAAAACTAACACCCCTGTTTTCTTTGTAACTCCTAATAAAGTAAATAAAATAAAGAAATTAGATAGTCATATATAGGGAAATAGATGGGAATCCCACCCGTGGAGTATATAAATACGGATGAATGATAGAAAGATAAGTATGATGGAATGAAAGTGCGAGAGGAATAAATGCGAGAACTGGAATGAAAGTAAAGCTCAGAATAGACTCCGATCATGTTGGAGGTAGAAGGCAAAGAAAAAAAAAATCTTCGCCTTGAAAGTCTCTGTAAAGGTGTGTTATAATAATTAATGAGAACATAAATAAATAAATCTTCAATTATTTAACAAGCGTTCCGATTTCAATCACCTTAAAAAAAATAGTTATCTGTTGCCAGTCTTATAATAGGTTGCCTCTAAATAGGTGAGTCCTCAAAATATCGAGGTCAAAACACGCAAATAAGAAAAATATAGGAAAGTACAGTTAAGTAGCCTTAGATACTATCTATCAAAGATCATGCTACGTTAAAATCTTTCTGTAACCCCAAAAGATACCAAGGAACTCCAACAAGTACAATAACCTATGCCCGCATTATGCATAAGGAACGAATATAGTCGTCAAAGTTTATTCGACCTCGTTCGCGAGCAGTAGGCAGCCTACCCTTTTATATAAGAACTTTCCTCATAAATTAAACTGAGATACACCTCGGGCCTTCAAAGTAAATACACAATAATTTAGTAACGCCTAAGTTAAACGAAGATGAGCTATTCAGTCGAAAGGCGTCGAGAGCCGTACGTAGGAAGTAAAGAGTTATTTGATGACTTGTATCGAGAGGTACGGAGTCGCGGATTTAGGGAATGGGTACTTTGTTAGCAATGAAATGGGTTTTTTTAAAGATTATTTGTGGAGATGGCACCTTAAGTTTGTCGTAATTCGTAGGAACATAGATATAAATATCGTCACCTGGTATTGTGCTATAGAGTGTATTGAAGGCATTGGTTGGAAAGTATAAGGTGTTGATGACATGACATAAGTTCTTTAGAAGGATAATGTTTTACAAGTAAGAATTAACGTGTTGCGCCGACCCCAAGAAACATAGGATAAGGGCAGGCAGATGATGAAGTACACTGCAAACTTTTCAAAGTCTCAAACTGTTGCTTGTAAGAAGCCGGCCGTCACCCATCTCTATCGCCTATTCGCTGGATAAAGCATTAAAGCAAACAATAATAATAGGCAGTTATGGGGACTGCCGACAGAAATGAAAACATAAAACAACTGTGTTTGTGATTCCGTCACATGTCACATTAGCATGTCGGTGACAATGTCAAATTAGCATGTCACTGACGCTAACACACAAGTTTTGCTTCTACAAAAAATCGCTCAACACCGTAAGTTTCGACTTAAAAAAATTCTGATCTAACCCTTTACCAAAAATATTCTTGTTCACTGTATCTATTTAAAGAATTATTTATTCCCTAGTCATTCAATCACTTTGAAATCATGACGATATAAACCAATATAATATATCCTGTAGGTAACTAGGACACGTATTGGCACTTTCACATCAAGTGAGTCAATATTTGTCAGTATTGAAGTCTAGGAATAGTCCAAGAGTTGTAAAGATTTCTGAGGATTTATTTTGTGATTTATTTATTTAAAGGAGGATAGGGTCTAGTAAATAAGTATAGCGTATTCTAATATAATATCACAGCTGTATTCGCCGAAGGTGTAGGCAGACGTGTAGGTACTTATAGTAGGACACCCACATTTCGCTAGTTATGTTTAAAGTAGCTGTCCCCCGCGGCTTCGCTCCCGTCAACAAAACGCTAAACAGTGCAAAAATAACTTTCATTCCGGAAGTCGGTGTTGAAAAAAGAAAAAAAACTAACACTTTGGAAAAGTATTATATATCATCCGAAAGAAATGAAAGTGAAGTTTCATCATCATCTAATAGTATTATCATACAGGGGGCTGACTATAAGCTTTTAGAGTAAGGTTATTTTGAGTCTGCCTAAGGGACAGACGTATATAGCTTGTATACAGCTGTCCCTTTCTTACAGCCGAAATATGATGGTTTTGACACGTCAGGGTACGGAAGCAGATGATACTATTAAAAATTGTGCGCATAATTAGAACATTTTATTATTACGCGGCTGTTCACTACTCTAGCAGTTAAACCGGCGTTTCAACTGCAGTTACGCTAACGACGGATCTACATCATATAATACTGCAACTATTTTGTACAAAAACCTTGTTAAGATACCTTTTGGAAATGGTAAAAAAAGACAGGTTGTAACGATTCCAAATAAGTTTGAATAAGTAAGCCGATCTGGCAATGGGCCGGCCATATTAGCAGTAGAAGCGACGACCGTTGAGATAGAGGTGTTCGTGAGTGGAAACTGCGAATCGCAGATTTAAGTTGGGTTTTTTAGCTTTGAGGCTGGGTGAAGCGACAATGTTCGTAGGGTAGGTGGTAGAACCTGGATGACAGTTGTCGAGAATACAGATGAATGCAAACGATTGGTGAGGCTTTTTTCCAACATTCGACTGCTGTAAGCTGATGATGAGGGCAGAAGGATTATGATTTCGAGTAGCCAGTATTAAATTTAAAAAAACACATCCTATGCGTACATCACATCTTCAAGCGTAAGAAAATTTTTTTACAAGAATTCATGAAGGGATCAAAGAAAGTAGATATAAAATACTATTTCAACAAATAATGTTTTAGGTTACAAAGTTACAATATAATCTTACACGTGGACAGATAGGTAAGCCTTCAGGCCTACTATTCAGAAAATAAATAAATATGTCAAAAGATATAAAATATGCCTAGCCTATATTATTCTCTTGGGGTATCTTATTCAGTTGTGGGTTAAATGATCGTTTTAATAATAAATTAGACGTTTGATTCCTGAAGTCTCTAGACATTTTTAGTGTACTATTTTGTGTCTCGTCCGAGAGTTAATAGCAACCAGAGCCACGAAATTTATTGATATTTTCAATAGATGGATCGATTTTAAAAACAATGTAAGTGTAATTATGTGTATGGTGAAGTCGGACCATATAAATCGGCTTGCGCTACTAAAAGTACTGAACATTTACAGTATATTTTGTGTTGTAGTAACATTGGATGAATAATGTAGCTGGAAAAGGATTCATTGCATAAATTTTAAGTGTGATGTGACTGAAAAGGAATTATGATAAATTAAAAATGACGACTTGAGTTCCAAATAATTGAAACAGACAACAATGTGTTAATTAGAGCAAGTAAAGTTCTGTCGGACGTCTGCTGATGCACATGACCTTATTATTACTTGGATTCATGAAATAGAATTCGAGAGCAATAGTTTCAGCAATAAAATAAACTTTCATAACCTTGTTGACCTATTTAAACTTATACCCTAATATCTAACCTGTGCAAACACACTACATTTTTCTACCCATAACTTCAGTCTGAACTAAAAACGCTACGTAAACGACATTCTCATTTCATAGCAAGCCGCACATTATATTTTGCAGCGGCAAACTGCTTGGCAGTTAAACCGGCGTTAACGTTAAACCACGGTTACGCTAATGACACCATGCAACTGTGGCGTGTAAGTCACCACCGTGACAGAACCGTGCAGCCGGCGGCACTCAAACTACTTCTGCAAGTATTCAACTTCTAACCAAGCGTAATGGAATGGGGATTTAGCTGAGATATTGTCATATTGTTTTTAGTTGGCTTAGAAGAGTTGTTTAAGAGAATCTAGGTTAGTACTTAGTTGTAAATAGCAATTAGGTTTGCGCTAGTCTTTGTCACCTTATATTTTATTCGTTGGTTTTGGTTCTTTCTAGAGTGACTGACGCGGTTGCAGATTATATTAAATATGAAAAAAGAAGGGGTTGCACTAACAACATATTGGTGTAATATCTAAATACAACATCTTGAGATGATCGGATTTAATTATAACATGACCGAACTTTGTCAAAACATTTGAGCGGTGTTTTTGACGAATATGATGAAGATTACAAGATTACGACCATTTCTCAGGTCCATTCCTATATTTAAAAGAAAATCTTTTGCGCCCGCTTGACAAAAGCCAGCAAACTAAACTTAAGAGACATGTACGAAATTAGTATGTTTATTCCTTATCCACAAAAACTTCCACGCCAATTACAATTACCTCTCACTCACACAACACATCAAGTCCTTTAATAACGGCAATCCGTGACCCGCACATCAACACATAAGAAAAACACCAAAAAAAAAAAAAAAAAATATGTAAGAATTACATTAAATTGGAATTGATTTTGCATGCCGTTAAAACGGTGTGACATGTAGCACTATGCAATTTTATGAAATGAAAATCTCTGTAAACACCATGTTTCTAGCAAATAAATATTTTATTCTATTCTATTCCAAAGTTCCCGTCAATAAGACTTCGTCTAAGAACAGGGGAACTCAAATACCAAGTGTTCAGATCGTGCCCTAGTATACAAGACTGCAGAGCTGCGAGGCTGCGAACAATGTGAGCTAATTACCTATTAATTTGAGAGCTCCACGAGTAGCACTTAGTTAGCAGCGAGTGTGGAACGAGATAGCCTGGGTAATGGACCATGACAACATCGCGCTTTTTAAGGAGTTGAGCTGAAAGAACTTGCGTAATGAGTCAAGTGGAAGTGTTGATGCACAAAATGAAGTTAATTATGGATAGATAAGTTTGCAGCTATATATTCCAGATTATAAATTTGGGCATCATATGTCTTTGCGTACTATCGTACTGTTATATCTATCCAATGTACCCTAATATACTTACCCAGCACCTAACTAGCACCGTCAGCTCCTCATCATCATTTCCTCATGCTTCCCGTGTCCAGACCTCAGTCCCTTAGCGAGTCGTCATCCATCCGTCAGACCGAGCACATGTATCTGTGCCGCGCATCCTCGATTATTGTAAAGTACTAGTTTAAATATATCCCTTAATTTCCAGCAGTAATAATTTCCTTTTTTTTAAAAGTGGTTTTAAATACCCATTCTAACATTGGTGGCAGCGTAAAAGGGATAGTAAAAATCCGGGAAAACGTCTCGCGAAATACCAAATCAAGAGGATTGCAGTGTTGTGCAGTGCATAATAACCTTGAGTGACACTCATCATCGTAATCATCCGGGTCAAAAGTAGCCCAAAAATCCGGGAAACCGTCTCATCACCAGTCCACTGTGCGGTGGTACAGGCAGCAGCACTATTTGTGCATCCTACGGGTCTGCCTACACCCAGCACCGACGAAGATCCAGGCGCGTTCCAGTGTTCCAGTATCCAGTATCCAGTGTTCCAGTGTTCCAGTATCCAGTGTTCCAGTGTTCCAGATTTCCGGTACTCCAGTGTTCCAGTCCAGTTCCAGCATCCAGAAAATGCATTGTTTATGGACGCTGTGAGTGACAACATAAAGTGTAATTCATCTAACCGCATTCCATTCTAATCAGTCCGCAACAAATTAACGGTCCCCAGACGGCGACGACTCCAGCCTAAACATCCTTTGTTATTAAATACTGATAAACCGTTGCAGACTGGTTAACAAACTAATTCATTTGGGTTTGCTTGTATAATTTTAATTTATCCTTTTAAGTGACTTATTTTAACAAGAAAAATGGCCATAACCGATACAAAGAAGGACCTTAGAGAAGTTAAAGATGACGAAATTCCCCTTAATGTGATTTTAAAGTTCATTAAACCTTTTAACGGTAGCAGAGAAAAACTTAATGCATTTATCCAAAATTGCGACAATGCAATTTCTCTAGCGTCCTCCTCACAAGAGCATATTGTCTTCAAATTCATCATAAGTCAACTCGAAGACAAAGCTCAAAGTGCATGTTCGATAAAAGAGTTCGACACCTGGTGCTCTCTCAAAGAATTCCTGAAAGCACAGTTCGGTGAACGCAAACACTATGCTCACTTATTAACCGAACTCCAAGAATGTAGGCAAGGTAACCAAGAGACTTTCAGTCAGTTCCACCTACGGATTGAAACATGTTTGTCCCAGCTTTTAACTGAAGTCACAATATCCAATTCCAAAAAGAGCGAACTTTCCGGTAGTTTGGCTGCAATGGAGGACCTTGCGTTACACACATTTAACATAGGCCTACAACCTCGCTTAGCAAATATTGTTAGGTGTAGAGACCCTAAGAACTTGAATGAAGCCGTGAACTACGCAATTTCAGAAGAGAAAATCCAACAGTTTACCTATAAACAAAATGCACTTAATAAATTCAATCAAAATAGTGACCGCCGTAGTAGCTCGAACATTTCCAACAATAAAATCCAAAAGCCTCAATTCCCTTCGTCCTCGTCCGTTTGCCGTTATTGCAAAAAACCAGGGCACAACCTGGAAAATTGCAAACTTAGGTTATATAACAACAATAAAAACAAGTATTTCAACCAAAATACCCAACCATCACCTAATTTTAAACTCAAAACAGAATTTAAACCCCAAATTAACTTTGTTAATGAAGAAGAAGGCTATGATACAGTGGATAACCCTGATTTAAACTAAAAAATGTCCCGCATAGGTGTCGCACGAGACAGCCTTATCTAATAAAAGACGACACCAATACTCCTTTAAAGACCCATGGACGCGGTAACCAGCCCGAAACTCGTGGTCTATCTCCTAATCCTATGACCCATGGACACGGTAACCAGCCCGAAACTCGAGGTCATCCAATCACTCCTTTAAAGACCCATGGACACGGTAATCAGCCCGAAACTCGCGGTCTTCCGATGAAAGTCAAGCAACAGGGTAACCAGCCCCAAACTGTAGACTCTTCATTATCAAATATCCAAAAGACCCATGGACACGGTAATCAGCCCGAAACTCGCGGTCTTCCGATGAAAGTCAAGCAACAGGGTAACCAGTCCCAAACTGTAGACTCTTCATTATCTAATATCCAAAAGACCCATGGACACGGTAATCAGCCCGAAACTCGTGGTCTTCCGATGAAAGTCAAGCAACAGGGTAACCAGCCCCAAACTGTAGACTCTTCATCATCTTATATCCAAAAACCTGAAAAGGAAAAAGTAATTAACCATAAAGTATACGAATTTACATCCAATATAAAAAGTAGATACTTACCCTATGTAAGAGTAAAATCTCCTATTTCAGCCAGTCATTTATCTCTCCTTATTGACACTGGTGCATCTATAAGTCTAATTAAAAAATCAGTAATCTATGATATGACACAAATCGATGAATCAATCAAATATAAAATAAAAGGAATTGATTCTATTGACAACAGTACCTTATCTACTTTAGGATAAATCCCTGTATCCATTACGACATATGATGATAATAATGTTTGCAAACACTCAACCCATACATTCAACGTAATAGACAAAATCAGTCTTCCTTACGATGGTGTTATCGGCAACGATATATTCAATGATTGCTCCTGTCAAATCGATTATGTAAAAAGTACACTTAACCTAAGAAACCTAAAACTTAAGATGTACTTTAATGAACCAGTCTACACTATTACACCACGTTGTGAAACAGTAATAGAATGTACAGTTGCAAATCCAGAAATTAAAGAAGGTTTAATATTAAACCAACACTTATGCGAAAACCTATTAGTAGCAAATTGTATTGTCAAAGTAAAAAATAATAATCGTGTAAACATATCTGTTGTCAATACTTCCAATGAACCAATAACAATTGATTCTGATCTACAATTAAACCTAGAACCCTTCGTAATAAACTCATCAACCCTAGTAGCTACAATGTCTGAATTCCATACTCTTGAACGCACAGAGAAAGTTTTAGAGCTACTCCGTGTTTCCCATCTTAACTCAGAAGACACTGAAGCATTGTACTCAGTCTGTTCTCAATTCTCCGACGTATTCCATTTACCTGATGATCAGCTAACTTCTACTGATGCTATTCAGCATCAAATCAAAACCACTTCCGATAATCCTATACATGTCAAGACATACAGATTTCCTGAATGCCATAAGACGGAAGTCGAATCCCAAGTAAACAAAATGTTACAACAAGGCATCATAAAATCTTCTATGTCCCCATGGTCATCACCAATTTGGGTGGTACCCAAGAAGCTTGACGCTTCTGGCCAAAGAAAATGGCGTGTGGTTATAGACTACCGAAAGCTCAATGACATAACCATTGGTGATTCATATCCTATTCCTAATATATCCGAAATCCTAGACCAATTAGGCAAGTGCAAGTACTTCAGTACCCTTGATTTAGCTTCCGGTTTTCACCAAATTGATATGGATCCTAATGATTCCGTTAAAACCGCATTTTCCGTACCTACAGGACATTACGAATTTACGCGTATGCCCTTTGGACTTAAAAACGCCCCATCTACCTTTCAGAGACTCATGAATACAGCATTTATTCCTATGATATCCCGTCTCACATTAACAACCTGTGTAATGTATTCCATAGACTCCGTCAATTTCAGTTAAAATTACAACCAGATAAGTGCGAGTTCTTGAGAAAAGAAGTCTCGTATCTGGGTCATGTTATCACAGATAAAGGCGTAAAACCAAATCCTGACAAACTAAAAGCAGTTCATGAATTCCCTATACCTACATCTCCTAAAGACATAAAATCATTTCTTGGTTTTGTTTCTTATTATCGCAGGTTTATCCCTGACTTCTCAAATATTGCTAAACCCTTAACAAACTTATTAAAAAAGAACGTTGAATTCATATGGTCAAATGAACACCAATTAGCCTTTGAAACATTAAAAAATAAATTAACTTCAGCCCCATTATTAATATATCCAGATTTTTCCAAATCATTTCTCTTAACCTGTGACGCATCCAATTACGCAATTAGCGCTATCCTGTCCCAAGGTGATATAGGCAAAGACAAGCATATCGCTTATGCTTCCCGTACTCTAAATAAGAGCGAGTGCAATTATAGCACAACGGAGAAAGAATTGCTTGCAATACTCTTCGGCTGCAAAACACTTCGACCTTATTTATATGGCAGAAAATTCCTGATCATTACAGATCACAGACCTTTACGTTGGCTTTTCAACCATTCAGATCCTAGCAGCAAACTCCAAAGGTGGAGACTTAAGTTAGAAGAATACGAGTATGAGATAATCTACCGCAAAGGAAAATTAAATAATGCTGCAGATGCATTATCTCGCTATCCTCCTACTAAACTCGTAAATCCTATAAATCCTATACCTGAACCCTCTAATCAGGATATGAATTTACCTGATCCCAATGAGTTGTCCAACCCAAATAACTCTCCAATGATCCCTTCTGATGATCTTATCCAACTTGAAGATCTAATAGATCCCCTCGTTCAACCTGAAAGTTTACCAGAATTAGGTAATCTAGATGACCTAGAAGTAACAAATCGAGATAATAACTCACCTTTATCTTCAGACCTTCCAACACCTCCAGATGTCCCGAGTCCTAGTAGCTTCAGTACCTTAGATGGAATTACTCAGATTTCCTTAAAATGGCTTCTAAAGACTTTAACCCAAATGTAAATATCATAGAACACAACCAAAGCTTATCTAAAACTGATAAGAAAATAATAATTATCCCTACATCCATAGACATGGACGAATCTGTTCCCTATATACAAGAAATAATATGCAATTTTCCTAACCAAGACGAATTTGCATTATTAGAAAGGTCACTACATTCCTTCTTGAAATATGATTTCGATAATAAAACATATTATTTCCTTTTTACTAAAGTTAATCACTTTGATACCTGTACTTATGAAGACATCTATAAAAGTCTTAAATCAGTTAGAAATTAATTAATAGTTACATTATTAGGTCAAGAAAATTCCGAAATAGCTATATCCGATTTATATAATCCCTTCGATAACCATCAGTACCTCAAATTATATAATATGCTCCTATATCTATTTCATAATTCAGAAATAACAATACATATTTATAAAAATGCCATCATATACCCATCATTAAGCGAAATACCTAAAATCATGAAAGAAAACCACGATTTACCTATAGCCAGTCATTTAGGCCTTTCCAGGAAGTTAAAACGCATACAAGAAAAGTACTATTGGAAAACTATGCGAACAGACATCGAAAATTATGTTAAAAAGTGTTCACAGTGCCAAACAAATAAAGCACTTAGAAAAGTAAATCGTGCTCCTATGCAGATAACTTCCCTCTCTACGCATCCCTTTGAGCGTGTAGCCTTCGATATAGTAGGACCATTACCCGAAGCTGGTAATGACAAATATAAATACATCCTTACACTTCAGGATGACCTTATTAAGTTTTCAGCTGCCTATCCAATTACCAACACTACGGCAGAAGAAACCTGTGAATGTTTGGTTCATTTTATCACATTGTTCGGTATACCTAAAACTATACTCACCGACCAAGGTACCAATTTCACAGCTGAACTCTTTAAACAAACCTGTAATCTCCTGAAGATAAAACAACTCTGGTCCACCCCTTATCATCCTCAAACTCAGGGTGCTCTAGAAAGAAGCCACTCCACATTAAAAGAGTACTTGAAATCTTATATAAATAACGAACAAAATAATTGGCCTCGTTTCGTTTACACAGCTATGTTGGCCTATAACACAGCAGTCCATTCTACTACTCATTATTCCCCCTATGAACTCCTGTTCGGTAATAAACCCTATATACCAGACTCTATTTATGAAGAAACGTTGAATGCTACTTACCCTGAATATGTCCGCATTCTTCAGAATAGATTAAAATATTCACGAATGAAAGCAATAGAACATATACAAAGATCTAAAACAAATTCCAAAAATTATTATGACACGCGTACACGTCCAATCCAATATAAAGTTGGTGATTATGCATATTTAAAAAATCATGTGCGGCTCAGAAAGGCTCTTTCTCCAATATGGAAAGGTCCTTACAAAATTGTAAAAATACACGGCAATAATACCGCATCATTATTAATAAACCGGCGTCATGTCAAACACCACTTTGACGAAATGAAACCAGCTACTTTAATGACAAATAGTTAATCTACATTACTTCTTATTGCAGAATCGTTTACATTTATCCCATCTTGGCGTCAACTGATAAAGAATATATACAACCAGCATCAAACGACGCAGGTATATATTTCGACCCTATTGGCTCCTTAAAAATAACTGACGACACTTTAGATATTATCATACCGATAGACATTTCCTTCATTCAGCCACACCTTGAAAATATTAAAGACATTTTAGGTACTTCCAAATATCTTTGTAAACAAAGTAACGCTTTTTATGAAGATGAATGTCATTACATGTTTCAACCACTATCATCCCGTTATTCTGATATTGTTAGAGATTTTAACTCCATATCTTACCTTATGTCAAAGAAATATAAAAGGTCAGCCTGGTTTGGTGGCATAGGTACAGTAATTAAACATCTATTTGGAAATATGGACGAAGATGATGCTATTAAATACAGCAATGCTATTCAAGCTGTAGAAAATGATCAAACCAAACTGGCATCTCTAATGAAAGAAAATATAATGATTACAACATCAACATTGTCCTCACTTAAAGAAATTATTGATAAAATTGATGCAAATGAAGCAAACTTAAGTTATGCTATTGAAGCATTAAATCAAGATGTTAAAAACTTAACATTAGTTTCTGATAAGTTATTATTAAGATCTAGAATATCTGAATTATTAAATATCTTAGAAAGTAGTTTGTTAACACTATCATTTAAGTTAGAAGATATTATTAGCGCTATAATGTTTAGTAAGTCTATTATTAAAATATTATTAACTCATCTATTATTACTCCAGAACAATTGTTTTCTGACCTTGTAAACAACTATAGATTCCTCCCTAGCTCTAAACAATTACCAACCCCTTTAATTTTAGAAAATATCCATATTTTAGAAAACATATCCGATGTATTCAGTTATTATGCAAATAACAAAATTATTTTTGTATTGCAAATACCGTTAGTAAATACTGAAGAATTCGACTTGTATCATACTATACCTTATCCTATTGCTGTTAAACCTGTTAACAATACATTATATACCACTATTGTTCCATCTACCAAATATCTTGCAATAACTAGAGATAAGTCAACTTATTGTAAAACAAACAGTCTTAGCCACTGCAAGGTCATTAACACACAATACTATGTATGTGAAATTCCTAATGTATATTCCACATCAGCCGCACCTATATGTGAAACTGAGGTTATTTCTAAAGCATTAAGTTCTGTCCCACATCTATGTAATACTAAATTTGTAAATGGTAACTTTGAAGCTTTCCACAAATTACATAATAACCAATGGATTTACCTTATAAGCCAAAATTCAAAACTCACCATAGAATGCCTTAAGCAAGATTTATTTGAAACATCTATTTTCGGAACTGGTATACTAACCTTACCAGACAACTGTATTGCCTATTGTAAAAATAATAAATTAATACCCAAACATAGCTTCCAGATTAAAATAAAACCAGTAGTATTGCATTTTGAACTAATTAACGACACTTGTTGTAATTCTGATACTTACTTAAAAGATATTTATAAAACTCCTTTTGTAGAACTTAAAAACATAGATAATTTAGAGACACTCTTATCAGATTATAATAAAGTAACAGATCACATTAAAACAGATCTTAATGATATTATGACAAAACCACACATTGTACTTTATGGCGATTATTATTCTTACGCCACTATAGTAATAATTTTAATCATTTTATTATTAGTTATATATAAGATATATAAACATTGTAAATTAGTTAAGGCATCTAAAAATGTTCCAAATCCCGAAGTGTCCATAGAAATGACATCTCCAGATCCTGACTCTGATGAAATCCCTGCTCCTAGACTCCGCATGACTTAACCCCAGAAAACTCAACCTTTCCGTCAACTTACCCATAACCCGTAAGATTCCTCCTAATCGGGGGGCTGTTATATCTATCCAATGTACCCTAATATACTTACCCAGCACCTAACTAGCACCGTCAGCTCCTCATCATCATTTCCTCATGCTTCCCGTGTCCAGACCTCAGTCCCTTAGCGAGTCGTCATCCATCCGTCAGACCGAGCACATGTATCTGTGCCGCGCATCCTCGATTATTGTAAAGTACTAGTTTAAATAAATCCCTTAATTTCCAGCGGTAATAATTTCCTTTTTTTTTAAAGTGGTTTTAAATACCCATTCTAACAGTACTATCTGAGATTAAGCTTCATTTTAGATGAGCTAAATATAGCTAGACTAGATGATGAGCTCTCTCAAAAATACAAATATGGCAGCTATATTTGTTTTTGAGTCTATTTGTGTTATAGTTGTCTAAAAACGAGTGCACAGGTAATCAACATTAGGACTCCGGCCATGATTGGATAACCATCATGAACTTTGGCTGAAGGTAAACTACCACATAGAAAGAATAGAAGTTACAATTTTTCAACATTTACCAATCTCTGAGGTAAATCTTAAGTTTTACCGTGTGATTTCTGGTAAAAGCCAGAAATTAGCGATTATCTCAGGTCATTTCGGACTTTTACCCTAGGTAGTTCGGGCTTTTACAGTAACTAATACATTTACTATCATAACTATAACCCCATTTCATACTAAACCATTGGCGTTTGCTTATATCTTAATAATGTGACACGAAGTTGGCACAGTTCAATTGTTTTCCCCTGAGTACAAAAGCGTCTACGAAAATATGCCGAAAATACGCATTTAAACTGGCTAGCGCGAATTATATGCACATTAAGTTGAATTTTATGTGCCCACTGGCCAAAGAAATATGCAGTTATTATATTATATTTACGTTAGGTCCTTGTAATATTTTTCTGCCTTTTAGTGCATGCTACTTATGTTTTTTAATTATATTTTTTTATAATCTTTAATGCTCGCGTTTGATCATTATCTCGCCTGATGGTAAGCGATGATGTGGTCTATGGTGAAGTACGCTTGCCTCGTATAAACCTATTCACTTTTGACTTCATGACCCCAAGTTTGTAGCTATCACGGAATAAAGACATGCAGTTGAAGTTGAAGTTGGCATGCATTGCAGGGCTAGTTATGTTATTTTTTTATTGTGGCCGCCAGGGGGCGCCTGCTATAGTCAGTGCCGAGTGTGCCGACAAACCAAACAGAATATATTGGTCAATGTTTTTTAACCAACTTCAAAAAAAGGAGAAGTTTCTCAATTCGTCAGTATTTTCTTTAATTTTTATTTTGGTGCCCCGATTACTCAAAGACGCCTCCACTGATTTGCAAAATTCTTCTTTTATTTGAAATGCCCCAAGGTCATTGGGTCAGGATCTGATGATGAAATATTATAGGCACACATATAGCGATGGTATTTTCATCAAAAATGCAGACCTTTTGCACTCAGAAAGTATCATTTGTTGAAGAGGAACTGATAAAAAAGACCACAGATGACCGCTGGAATTTTTGTTTTGTAGAACGGTTAGACTTTCTTTTTTTAAGTATTTTTTATTGCTGGTTCATGGTGTCATAACTTTGTATGTGAGAAAATTATTTATTATATGCCATGATATATTTCAGTGCAGGTATGTGCTTTTGTTAGAGATAAGCAATCCGCCAGGAATCAATCAACCCGATTGTTAGGATGTCTTAAACCAATGTCTTGACCACCTATAGGTACAGGTAGCTTGTACGTTTTAGTTGAATGCTTGTAAAAAAATATGTCGTTTTTGTGGCAAATAAACACTTTTCTTTCTTTCTTTTCTTCTTTCTTTCTATTATGATGCGTTGATGTGAGAATGTTCAACTTTTTTGTTAGAAAAGAGAATACCTTTTCTAAAAAAAAAGTCGAAGTGTGTAGTAATCGCAGGTAAACATATTCTCGTGACATAATTTAAGACAGAAATTCTAATGTGTTTAAATTTAAAATTTCTGAGCAAAGGAGTCAAACAAAGAGAAAAGTTCACAACAAAATCTAACTAGCACAATACCCTTAGATAGGAGCTGTACAATTTTTTTCCAGTATCTCTCCACATACAGAGAGAATTTCGAAACAAGTGTAATTTAAAACATTCAGCAATTTGCAGTGGCGCGAAATTTTTTAAAATTCCGTGCTCAACTTGCGCGGACATTAGAAGGCGGGCACTTAATAAATGAACCTCCTTGTCTCTGCGACTCAGGAATGTGTGTGAAAAAGTACGACTTTTATACTGTGCTTTACAGAAATCTTCACATAATAATATAGGGCGGGTAATTGCTACAGTTACAGAATTAACGATCGTATCGTCGTACACAAATTATAATTAAAATTTACAAGTAATAAAAGTTGATTCTACCGTGCATTCGGAAAAGTGGCTTGTAGTATTAGGGACTCCCTTTTCCGCACTTATACTCCCATTTGGTCCTTTGTACGTGGGGGTATTGGCTAACATAGCCAGCCCAACTCCGCCCAAAAGCACAGAAGCTTCCTGGGAGCTTCACAGGCTTCACGGAGCGACCTCACGTTCCGAGGGTTTCTTCGCGTTGAGAAGCCACGGCCTCGCATTCCAGGATTACGTGGGAGGCTGATTCTTCGGCGTTAAAACAGCCCCTGAAAAGTGGGCTGTCCGTGGCGCCTATGTTGAATAAATGTTTGTTAAGAAGGGTGTGGCCCCTTAATGTCCCTATAATTATTTTGAGGTTATTTCTACTCAGGCTGAGGAGTTTCTTGGTGAGACGCGGGTTTACTATCGGCACAGCCATTTTTGACTGTCTACAGTCTGTAGCCCGTGACCATCTGTTATTGTGTAATTCTGTTGATCTCTGACGAATCCACGCACGCTAAACGCTTTACGGTTTTTGCGGCTTGTGTTAAGGCGACACATTCACATTGGAAAATTGAACTATGTGTGCCTAACGGTATGTGAAAGTTAATGTTGAGGTCAAGGGAGTGTACGCCAGCACATGAACCGTTATTAGTTTTTGAGCCATCTGTGTAGATTCGCACTTCATTTGCTCGAGGTGGTCGAGAGTTCTGTCCTAGTCCACCAAACCAGAGCACCATAAGCCAACATTGGCCTGATTACCGCTGTGTATAGTCGAATCCGACTCGGCTGGGCGGCATTCGGGAAGTTGCGTAGTATCTCCTCGTCCAATTTACCGCAGTGTCTCAAGACAAAAGTCTATGACCAGTGTGTGTTGCCAGTGATCACCTATGGGACCGAGACGTGGTCGCTCACAATGGGCCTTATCAGAAAGTTCAAAGTCACCCAAAGGGCAATGGAGAGGGCTATGCTCGGAATTTCCTTGCGTGATCACGTCAGAAATGATGATATCCGCAGGAGAACCAAAGTTACCGACATAGCCCGAAGAATTGCCAAACTTAAGTGGCAGTGGGCAGGGCACATTGCTCGCAGAACGGATGGCCGATGGGGCCGAGAAGTTCTGGAATGGCGACCGCGAACCGGAAGACGATACGTTGGAAGGCCTCCCACTAGGTGGACTGATGACCTGCTTAAGGTTGCGGGAAGGCGCTGGATGCGAGACGCACGGGATCGGTCAATGTGGCCACGCCTGGGGGAGGCCTATGTCCAGCAGTGGACGTCTTTCGGCTGGAATGATGATGATGATGATAGCCAGAGAGTAATCCTTGGAGACAGCCCCCATGTTTTTCCTAACATTTTTTTACACTGATAGAGTGCGATTGTGCATTTGTTGAGTTTGTAGTCAAGATGCTTGTTCCAGAGCAATTTGCTATCAAGAATTACCCCCAAGTACTTGACCTCCTCTTTAAGTGTTAATTCTGTGTTGAAAAGTTTTGGAAGCCTATGCGGTCCAAGATTTCGTTTGTTAGTGAACATTATTAGTTCCGTCTTAACGGGGTTAACCGACAGTTCGTGTTTTGTACACCAGCTCTCGATTATTTTGAAGGCTTTTCTCATGAGATCACATAAGATGCCCTCAAATTGCCCCGAGATTAGAATTGCTATGACATCGGCGTATCCTACCGAGTAAAGACTGCTGGCGTTGAGCTCTGCAATGAGCTCATTTACGACTAAATTCCACAGAAGTGGTGACAGCACCCCACCTTGTGGGCAGCCCCTGCTCACGATTCCTCGTGTGGTAGTGTTCACAGTAAATTGAATAGCACGGTTTTTTAGCATGTTGTTAATCCATTCTACGAGCGTCGGCGCAACACCGTGCGTGTTGAGTGCCTGACCGATGCTGGTAAAGTTAGTTTTGTCGAAGGCACCTAGGGTTGGATTTTTGTTTTTGAGAGCATTGCCTACGCGTGAGACTACGCTGTGGAGCGCTGATTCAGTTGATTTGCCTGCACAGTAGGCATGTTTGTTCGGGTGCAGAAGTTTTTGTATCGAAATCTGGTTTCTTATCTTCCTGTCCCCCAGCCTCTCCAGTGTCTTTAGAAAGAAAGAGGAGAGGCTTATGGGTCTTAAAGATTTGGGCTGGGTGTAGTCGCCCCTACCTGGTTTCGGAATAAATATTATTTTTACTTCGCGCCATTTCAAGGGGATATATCGGTGAGCCAGACAAGCCCGAAAGACCTTAACAAGGTAATCAGCTAGCAGAGCACCGCTCCATCTGAGCAGAGCTGGAAAGATACCGTCCATCCCCGCTGCCTTGAAAGGCAGGAAGGTGTTGATTGCCCACGTTATTTTATCTTTGTCGATAACTTCTAACGCCACCTCCCAGTCTAAGCTGCTCGTAGCCCTTTCCCCGTACGGTTCCCAGCTTTGCTGGGTGGCAATCTGGCAGCCCGGGAAGTGGGTAGTTAGGAGTAGTTCGCTAGTTTCTGCGTCGTTTGTTGTGTTAGTGTTATCTGGTTTTCTCAGGCACCCTATAGAAAGGTCTGCCTCTTGAGCAAGACAAGTTTTGACCCTATTTGCCTGGTTGTTGTTTTCAATGTTAGTACAAAAACGCCTCCAACTTGTTTTACCTCGGAGGCGAATTAGTTTTTTATATGTTTTGCGGTTTGTTATGTAACGGTCCCAGTCTACTGGCGACCGTGTGTTACTAGCTCTATTGAATAGCCTTCTCAGTTTGTGTCGGTGTCTCTCCAGTTCAGGACTCCACCAGGACTGCCTGATTCCTCTCCTGGGTAAGGTGAGGGGACACGACTGTTCATAGCTCGATAATAGGATGGAAGTGATTTTGTTTACGTGTTCGTCTAAATTGTTTATCGTTATTACACCCGGAAGAGAGGGTAACCTAGTTCAGTACCTATAAGTCTGACGAACTTCGATTGGTCTGTGTTGCGAGGAACCCTTCTTGGCTGTGGTGTGGTTAAGTTGAAGTTAATTATAAAACGGATCCATCTATGGTCTGAGCATGATATCTCATTGGACACATGCCAGTCCTGGATGGAGTTGGATACACCTAAAGTTGCTAAAGTTAGGTCTATTATTGTTTGCGATCTTGCATTTATGAAGGTGGGTTCGGAACCCTTGTTAAGTAGGACAAGGTTATAGCTAAGAATAAAATCAAGCATTTCCTCACCTCGGTTGTTGGTTTTGACATTACCACAGAGCTTGTGATGCGCGTTGGAATCTGTGCCGATGATTAGTTCTAGTTTCTCCCTTTCACAGTACTCCACCAGCAAGGCGAGGAGGCACGTCCGCGTCGCCTGGCAGGTATGCCGAGGCTAGTACAATGTCTGGGCGTTCTTGTTCGGTTCTGAAAAGCCTGGTTGCTGTCAGGTCCCTTGAACAGAATTCGTTAATTAAAAGGTTAGGTACATGTTTTGGGACCAATATGCAGGTACGCAGATTACTTACGGAGGTGTCTAGCAGCAACTTACCTTCGATGTTAGCAAGACCGCATATTTTGCCACTTCTAATCCACGGCTCTTGGATGAGGGCGATGGTCTTCACTTGTTGGTTCTCCAGCACTCTGCGTAAAGTAGCCGACGCAGTTTGACTGTGCTGGAGGTTGGTCTGCAGGATCTTAGTCCTCCCGCAAAGGAGAGGAGCAGGGGTGGCTGTCCTCGTCCCTACTTCTCCCCTCCGGCGGAAAGCAGTCCTCGTCCGAAGTTAGTCCGGGCGAGGGTGGATCCTGTGTTGATCCCTCAGTTGAATCGACATCAAGCGCTGCCATGGAAGTCGCCAGCTTCACCGCCTCCCCAGCGGTCCCCGTCGCGGGAGGCGACGGGGAACGCCTGGCAGCGGCGGATCAAGCTCCGCTCCAGGCGCAGTCGAGGTCGTTGAGGTTGAAGGCGCAGCGGCATCCTCCTTGGTTCCACCTTCCTTCAGGAACCGGATGTATATACTAGCCATAAGGTAGTATACTCGCCTCTGCTGGTCTTTAATGGTTTTTACCATGGACTCCGGCACATGAAAGTAGAGACAGGTGCACGGTGGCTCCTGACTGACCCTTGCGTGTGTCAGAGTCCAGGTGTTAATTCTTAAATTGGGGTTCTGCCTCGCCAACATCCCGAGAAGGTCTGAAGTGTCCTCGCTGTTCTCGGGGACATACAGCATGCACAATGCCTTCTTGGGTATGTCGGCCTGGGGCCGAACGATGAGTCTGGTCTCCGGTAACGGGACGGTGTGTTATTTATGACCCCCTTGAGCCAGGCCAGTGTGAAGTCGTCCTCGCACCATGTTTTGAGGACGCCTTCGGCGTAGTGGGCCCGACCTCTAAAGTGGATCGCGGTATTTTGGGTTGGAGTGGCTGGTTCAGGAACTGCCTTCAGCAGAGCCCGGAGCTGGTCCTCAATGGTTTGTCGGATCCCCTCCGCTTGCTCCTGCGTCATGTCCAGGAAGGGCTCGGTCATGACGGCGACACACAGCTCGTTGTTCCTGAACGACGCGGCTGCTTCGGCGTAGCTCACCAGGGTTCCATCAACCATATGGGAGCGAGCGGGTTTGCTCTTCTTGCTTACCCCAGTTGGTGTGACGGAATCCTCGGGACGCGAACGCTTCTGCGCCCTAGCTGGTGTTGTTTTTTTGCTGTTTTTTACGCCCTCTAGGCCTCGTGCTGCGTTTGCGCTTAGCGCCGGTGGCAGCCTCGCCTGTTGGTGTGTCAGCCGTAGCAGACATCACCTTGGGGGGCGTCTTTTTGTTTGTTGCTGTTTGCCATTTATTGGCGTTAGATGAACCTGCCATATGGCCTTCGGCCAGCTTCGTCAGGTCCCTCTAGGAGACCGCAGCCGCTAACGCAACCCGTGTTTTGGGCGCATCTACTTTTGCAGTGCTCTTCTAGTCGCCGTGAGCGAGAACTGTCCTTGGCTTTTCGGTCAGGGTAGTGTTAGGGGGCGCATCCATAGACGCAGATAAGGTTGGGATCGTTTGGGACGCAGCCTGTTGTGGTGCATCCCTTGCGGTTGCCTTCCTCATCGCATCCTTGGACGCAGCCAAGCGTTTATGTGTGTTGGTTGCATCTGAGGACGCAGTCTTAGGCGGTTGTTGCTTAGGCGCATCCTGAGACGCAACCCTTGGGTTAGTCGTAAAAGGCGCATCTAAAGACGTAGCCCTTGGTGTGTTTTGTGTAAGCGCATCCGACGAGCGGGACGCAGCTTTGTTTTTTATTATTTTTTTTGGTCTCTTTATCCATGGGTATGGTATCAAATATTTCACCGTTGGAGCTCTCCACCCGCCACGGAGCCCTCAGTCGGGGACGCCTCTCGTTCAACAAGCGACGCCAGAGCTACTCCTTCGGTATAGGACCAGCTTAGTGAAAAGTAGACGAACCTGCACGCGACGGAAGATCACGGGACTGTATACGGCACGAGACTATGCCGCAACTCATCCCGAAACCCCACGCCACGCCGGCTGCCCCCCCCCCCACTAAATCGATATAATACGTGCACACAACACACCACTTTGGCCTGGATTTCCTCTCAAACGGGAGGTCGTGGGGTAGCTACCCACGATCAATCGGCTGAGGCATCCCATAAGCGGGATGTCAAGCGAGGATCTAATTAATAGGCTCTTTTATATAATCTTAATTGATCATTAAGGACTTAGGCGCCAGTATTTCTGTCTAGTGGGAATGACTATTTAGAATAATCGGAGGCACTTGAGACAAAGGAAAATTATACCATAAGCACTAATCCTGTGCTTCAGATCCCCTGCTGAATTTAGGAATTAATTATTAAACTACTTGTACTTTTGGAGAGTTACTCAATTAGGCTCTATTTCAATTCTAAATATTATTATAGTTGACAAAAATATCTATTTAGACCGTCAAAAATAACCTATAAATATTGTACACGTATTTTTTATTTTGCCACATAAACAAAAAAATACGTTGAAATATCGTGTGACGTCACGGTGTTATACACTTTATACTGACAAAGGAACGTCACAAGCCGCCACTCCTGAATTTTGATGCGGTTTATCTTTGTCCATTTGTATTTATTTGATAAAGAAAAAAATCAGGGGCCAATATAATTTGATAATCTCACTTACGGAATAAATAGAATTATATTTTTTCTACTCAGGAAACATCCCTATTGTATTAAATAAAGAACACATTAAACAATATGGCTCTTGTAAACAACTGTCATGTCAAAATAAAGTTCCACTACTAACAGCAGAACTTATTTTAAGTCATTTCCTTGAACTATCCAAAAGTCCATCCTGTATAACTCCTTCCATCTTTAAATAAAATATTGATGCATGCATGTCCACTATCATCAAACAAATTAACCAACTGACCACTATAATAACAGAAACAAACTTAAAATAAGAACTCGCGACGAAACAAAAGCGTCGCTTATTGATGTATAGGCGCTAACCAGGCAGGAAGCGCCAATGGAAAAGGTTTAAATATTAAATAAGGCAGACGAAGTCTGTACTCCATTCATTACTTATGAGGGTTCAAGCAACTCATTGACATTTATACTCTGTATATAAATAATGGTTTCATTATACTTTTTGTTGAACGAAACAAAACAATGCTTTCAAAAAGTTTTTGTTTGTTTAGTGGAAGTCCTTTATTTCATTATTGTGTTTATTGAAAGTTTCAGTTTAACTTTTCAAGTTAGTTACTTACTAATTTTATTCGTCTGGTTCCTACTGGATGTATGAAATATGGTTGGCTTTTTGTTATTTCAATGTGTCCGTCTTTAGTTGTAGTAACTGCGATTGTTATTATCTAATTAAATTAGATGATGAGTAGTAAATGTATTTTTATATCTCAGCTGTTTCTCTACGGCTCATTTTTTGGATCGGTAGTTAACTCAACCAATGGTTAAATCTACTAACCAAAAATTGTCAAATAATTAACTCTCTTACTTATTTGACAATTTGTTAGACTAAAAATAAATGAAAATTGAAACTAATGCTAATCCTAATCGAAATACTTCAAATTTCGAACGCGTTTACCCGTCAATTGTTAGTCTAACAAACGGTCAAATAATTAACTCTCAATCTTGTTTAACTATTTGTTAGGCTACCAATTAATGAATAAACGCGTTCTACCGAAATTTAAAACCATTGGTTAGCAGATTTAACCATTGATTGAGTTAATTACGGATACAAAAACTGGGCCTTAGTGAACTTCCTGATGAATCGACGATTTAAATTTCAAGTACCTATGTTCACAAGGATGCACTGCGGTGCAATTCGACCAATTCGTACATGAAATTTTCTTTGAAAATACCTGTACGCGATATCGAAACGATATCGCCTATCGCACCACCAGGAAGGTTTTTTACAGTCACTACAACATGTTTGGAAATAGGTTCTTACTAATTAAGCGAATACAAAAATATAAGAGTCCGTAACCTACACATATATGAAATTGCAAAATCCCACTACAATATTGCCCTCGAATGATTTTCTAGAAATTCTATAACATGAAATGGGATGGCAGCAATCCCGAAGATATTATACGGTAAACAATGTTTTCGAACGTTTTCTACAAACATTTTCAACATTGTACATAAGTATTGCCGCAGACCGCGTTTTATGACCCAGCCTTTAATACTTCGAGGAATTGATAATAATCTTTGGAAATGTTGTAAAAATTGATAGAGTTAAATGTACCGAGTGATAGTCGACTTGGCGTAGTAATGTTGGTTTGAAAAGTCAAAAAGAAGTCGATAAGAGGTGTAAATAATGCCCTATTGTGGCTTTAGCCGGATCATAACTTATATAGCATCATCGGAGTTTGTAAGGATCGCAGCGGTTGGCTTTCTGCATTTTCTACCTACCCCTACGGGAAAAAGACGTGACTTTATGTCATCATCATTTCAGCCGACAGACGTCCACTGCTGGACATAGGCCGCCCCCACGCGTCACCACATTGACCAATCCCGTGCGTTTCGCATCCAGCGGATTCCCGCAACCTTAACCAGATAATGTGGGAGGCTCGTTCTGCGAGCAATGTGCTCTGCCCACTGCCACTTAATTTTCACAATTCTTCAGGCTATGACGGTAACTTTGGTTCGCCTGTAGATATCCTCATTTCTGATGCGATCACACAAGGAAACGCCGAGCAAAGCCCTCTTCATTGACCTTTGGGTGACTTTTAGCTTTCTGATGAGGCCCATTGTGAGCGACCACGTTTCGGTCCTATAGGTCATTTTTGGCAACAAACACTGGTCATAGACTTTTGTCTTAAGACATTGTAAATTGAACGAGAAGATACGCGCATCTTCCCGAACGCCACCCAGCACTGTCGGATTCGACGGTTGACCTGTTTCTCGAGGTTAGACCTACCCAACTGGACCGATAGTGCCAGGTAGACGATTATCGTCTACAACTTTGATTGTAAATTATACGATCTTAATAGGAGTGGGTATTTCATGCGCATTCACCATGATCTTGGTGAGTTTATGTACATACTCGTATGTATATATAGCATCATCAGTATCTACCTATATATGAGTTAAATACTGTAAGTAGATAGTTACGGTGTTACGGATTAAACTATTCAATTAATCGTATCGCCAGATCACTGGATAAACCTAACACATCGTCCAAAATATCATTAGCGATTTCCACCTAAAGACGTACAGCTAGCACCATAAGTCACTGGCATGATTGTATCGTAAAACTTCACTATTGTTTTATATCACACTAATATTATAAAGGTGAAAGTTTGTGAGTGTGTTTGTTACTTTTTCACGCCAAAACTACTAAACGGATCTGGATGAAATTTGGCACAGAGATAGATTATAGTCTGGAATAGCACACTTAGGATACTTTTATCCCGGGAATATGTTCCTTGGGGATAATTTTCGACATTCATGCGGACGAAGCCGCTGGCAGAATCAAGTATGTCATATTTCTCAGCTGCCTCGATGATATGGGTTGCTAAAGTTTTGCAGCAGAGCATGAGTTTCGGATTCGATTCTCGTGTCGGGAAAAGTGTAATTGGCTTATACCATCTAGATTCATGTCCGTATGAATGGCCGCAGGTTCAAACCCTATTAAATGGGCTCTAAACATAAATAAATGTACTAAAATGTACCATGTACTAAAATAAATAAACCATCTGGAGAATTGAGGGTGTACTGAAAATGGAAATTAATAATTAATTATGTGTCGTTGACGGTACCAACACAGCCGATGACTGCAAAATCGTCAAGACATGACAAGCTACGAGTGATACTAGGGATGGGGTAAAGCCGCGTGTCACGCTTGTTATAAACTATCGACATCGATAGCGTGCACATCACACAGCGAGAGCGAGGCGAGACAGACGGGTGATTAATTATCGCGTCCCTTCGCAGAATCAACGTAATGATAGTATAATTTATTTGGATGACCCACTTCGCTTATTGGTTATTGAATGGAAATTATGTGGAATTGATGAGGGCTGCAGCTGATTTGGAGAGTTTTATTATGTTTAAAAGTCGAAATACGATCTATTATTTCCGGTTACAAATATTCCGTTTCAACATCTGTACCATGCGAGACCTTTGCGTGGCCAGCGCTAATGCTATCGAAGTGGCTCAGTATTAGTCGAGGAAAATTTACATGGCAATAGTGGTCGTTGACTTACCTACATTTATTGACATTCTTTATTTGAAAACGGAAATAAAGACACAAAGCCGTCCCAAATCGGCATTATTTTATCCTTAACTTATTTTACTAATGAAAAATTTTACTTAGCTTATTGTACGGGACCTCTATTGCTATGCTGAAACGATCACTATCCTTTGGCCTTTTGATCTTTTTAGGGTTCCGTAGTGAACGAAAGTGAAAAAAAAATGAGAGAAAACATTCTGGATGTGAGGATGTGTTTTTTCGTCTCGTCTATCCCATGGTAAGGGGTATCGTTGGATAGGCAATTCAAAAATATTACGGGTCTGTTAAAACCATTTTTCGATTCAGGGATCCGTTTGCGTAAAATTTAGCTTTAACTTGCAAATTTTTGTTAGAGTCAAGTGTCTGCCCCCCTAAATTGTTGCTTTTGGACAAGTGAAAAAATTTAAGGCAGACGGTAGTATATATAACGAAATTAAAAGAAAACTATCACAGCTAAGTAGGTTTTACAAGTAATAATCGACCAACTTATAAAATTTACTTGAAAAGTAAACTTTTTGTACAAATGCCATTGGAAAATTACTTGAATAACTTTGTTAGTTGAGTAAAACAGATAGTAAATATAAGTTTATGATCAATGTAAAAATAAATAAAATCATAATATCCTTAATAATAATGATATCTTAATTAATAATGTTTACGCTCGAATAACGCATTGGAGTGGGCCGAGACGTTGGCAGTACTGGTCCGTACGGTGCATGCGCGCGGGCGGATTCTATTTTGTGTTAGTGCAAGAAGTATTTTCAAAGTTTTGTAACCTTTCTAAATCTTTTGTAGACTTTATCAAACTAGATTTGATTGCCAAGCAAATTCCGCTAGCCGACTATAGAATTCATTTTCTCCGGGCTTCGTCGAGCTTTATTGCCTCGGCGCTTTTCTGGTGGTCGCCACTGTTGATTCTGGCTTTCAGGAGTTGCAGTTGTTTGGGAATAGTGCGGTAGGATTGTCCCAATAGCCGACCATAGACGGCGGTATTCTCAGTGGTCGCAATAAAAACTTAATTGCGATTGCCGTAAGGTTGACATTCGCGGTTAGTTCCGCTATGCTCTAGTCCCGCTATGGTCGACTCGAAATACCTACTGAAAGGTGCCGCAATGCCCCCAATTTTGTTTTTGAACTTTGCACACGGGCAGAAGCTAGTTTATGATATATGTCTACTTAAAAGATTAGCTTATTAGAATGGCAAATATTAATAAATATATATAGTGCTTTAGTATTTAAAGTTATAGCAATATACCTCAGTGTGCATGTACCAATAGAATAAAGATGTAAATATGAATATCTCTAGCAGAACAAATTGGAAAAGTTTTCCATTATATTTCAGTACTACAGAGCAGAGTTTTCAACTTTCTATCAAGTTAAATATACCATAAGCTCTAACTCAATAAGAATCCACATTACTTGGAGGCTAGTCATCATCGACAGAATACCAATTTATTTAAGTGAAAAGTTCGTAGTTTTCAGTAACCATACCGATTTGGAAAATTATTTTTTTGTTTTAAAGGTCTTCCCAGGTGGTCCCATGGTTATCTGGTCATGATCTGATGATGGATAAATCGAGGGCACTCCTCAAACATAATAGGCATACAATATATAGCGATTTGGTATTTTCATCAACAATGCAAATGCAAATGGTCGATGAGCAGGTTAATGTCTTTACTGCTAAACTCATCGAGCTGTATGATGTTCATGCACCTGTACGAGCTGTTAAAGTTAGGCATTTGCCGGCGCCGTGGCTGACAGATGAGATCAAAAAGTTAATGCACAAAAAAGTTGCGGCGAAGGCCAAATATAAGCGACGACCTACTGATGCAAATAGAGACAAATATACCTCAATCCGCAAACTCTGCAACAAGGTGTGTAGGGATGCTAATCGCCAACACATTCATAACTCTGTCCAAAACGGAGACATTGGGGGTCGGTAAAGCGCGACAAGAGTCAATCCCTAAAGATTTAGATATCGATGCATTGAATAATCATTTCACAGCTTCGTCCAATTTCGATAGGACAGTAAAATTTAATACATTGGATTATCTTTCATCTCTTCCGACTCCCAGTTATGCTCCATTTGTTTTTAGTCAATTCACCGCATGTGATGTTAAGAAGAGCATACTATCAATTACTTCCAATGCAATATGAAGTGACTGTATCAGCCGTAAAATGTTACTCCCGGTGCTGGACGTTATCCTTCCTGTCATTTGCCACATCCTTAACTGTTCTGCGTCTAGCGGTGTCTTTCCATTCTCATGGAAAGATGCACAGATAATTCCTTTACCAAAAAAGTCCAATCCCACATCCTTTTCTGAATACCGTCCAATATCTGTCTTACCATTCCTGTCCAAAGTCCTAGAACGGTTAATCCATAATCAAATAAGCACTTTCCTATCCAAAAATAATCTCCTGAATCCCTTCCAGTCCGGCTTCCGTCCTGGTCACAGCACCTCCACAGCTCTTCTCAACATTACGGATGATATTCGGTCAGCCATGGAAAGCAGCAATCTCACGGTCTTGGCATTGCTGGATTTCAGTAACGCTTTTAATACTGTTGATTTCGATGTTTTGCTTGGCATTCTATGCTCTCTTAATATATCTCCATCGGTGGTTGACTGGTTTCGTAGTTACCTGTTCGGGCGCCGGCAACGTATTAACATCGGAGAGAAGTTGTCTTCCTGGTGTAGTACTTCAGCCGGGGTACCACAGGGTGGCGTTTTATCCCCTTTACTTTTCGCAGTTTTTATAAACTCAATCTCTAATGAACTAATTTCTTCCTACCATCTTTATGCAAACGATCTGCAATTATACTCGCGAGCTCCTCTCGGAAAGCTGTCTGAGGCTATAGCTACCATCAATCTTGATCTGGCTCGCATTTGCGATTGGAGCAGGAGGTATGGGCTTATGGTCAACCCTGTAAAGACGCAGGTAATTGTAGTGGGCAGTTCTAGAATGGTTTCTAGGATTGACTGGGCGTGTATTCCCCAAGTTCTTTTTGACAATTCAGTAATTCCCTTCAGTGAAAAAGTTAAAAACTTGGGGATATTCATCGACAAGAGCTTCTCTTGGACTGCTCAACTGCAAGAAGTCAGCCGCAAGTTGTTTTCATCTGCTGCAACTTTGAGGAGACTGCGTAACTTTCTTCCGACTGCCACTAAGATTGCGCTTGCACAATCTCTTCTTCTTCCCATCCTTGATTATGCTGATGCCAGCTATCTTGACCTTACTCAAGAACAACTCGATAAACTTGAGCGGCTTCAAAATTTTTGTATAAGGTTCATATTTGGTTTGCGCAAATATGACCATGTTTCCGAATTTCGTGTAAAGCTCAAGTGGTTGCCAATTCGCCTTCGCCGGAATGCTCATATTCTTTCTCTTTTGTTTAATGTGGTCTTTACTCCTTCCACCCCTCTTTACCTCAAGGATCGTTTTCAGTTTATCTGCGATTCCCACACGAAATCTCTAAGGTCATCAGATAACTTGCGACTTAAAATGCCAATGCATTCCACAACTTTTATGGATAAATCTTTTACTGTCCAGGCTGCTCGTCTGTGGAATGCATTGCCTGACTCAATAAAACGTGCTCAGTCGTTGCCAGTGTTTAAAAAACTCGTCAAAGAATATTACCTATCGCTGTGATTGTGCTCTTGGTTTTTTTTTTTTTGTTAAAATGTGCTATGAATGTCGTACTTATTATTTTATTTTTGTTTTTTCATTGCTTATATATTATGTATATATTTATGTATATATTATTTAGCATATATGTGTTTTTGTTACTAGTGAGTATTGTTGTATGTTTATTATGTTCATTGTTGGTATTGTCGCACCACTGACAACCCCATGTCATGTCCAGGTAATCTCTGTCCATTCCAGGTTGCCTGGAAGAGATCGCGGAAAGCGATAAGGCCGCCCATTGTATTTTTTTTTTAGTATCAAGTTTATTTTTTCTTGTTTACTATGGTGTACAATAAAGTGTATATAAATAAATAAATAAATAATGCAGTCATTTACACTCAGAAAGTATCATTTGGTGAAGTGGAACTGATGGAGAAGACCACAGATGGCCATTGGAACTCCTGAATGCTAAGTATGTCATGGGAAAAAGATATTAAAAAAAAAAACACTTTTTTTTTCACGTTGGCCTACATGGGCACTTATAAAACGTCGACAAAAGGTGCACGGTTCGGGTTGGTCGTTTCCTATGGAGAAGAAGAACCGGCAAGAAACTCCATGGTTACTCTTTTAAAAAATGGTTTGGTTTTACAATATTTCCATGTTACAGCATTAGTACTATGGGGCGACAACGTAGGCCCGACAATTAGTCGTAAGAAACTAAAAAAAAAGATTATATAATATATTAAAAAAATAACAAATGTTAACTAACATCTAGAATGCCTACAATGTTCAGACATTCACAAAATAATCGGTAAAAGAATCTACAGAGGTAAAAAAAAAAATATAACAAGACTAAATTTAACATGTGGCACAAATGTTGTTATCAGTGCTGTAACTATTCTTAGCAAGGGGCTATAATGATGATTGCGAACTATGGTAAAAAGTCCAATTAAAAGAAGAAAACCAAAAAAAAAAAATAGAAAAATGAGATTTAGAATAGTTAGAGACATCAACAACATATTTGTGCCGTTTATGAGTTACCAGGGAAGCCGCATGCGCAGAAGGAGCTAAAGCCAATTTGTTTATCTTCAACGTAGTCCTTGATTTTATAATATGCTTTTTTAATAAGGACACGTTTGATGTGATTTTTGAACTTTCCATCGGTCAGTTCTATAACTGATTTTGGCAACTTGTTATAAAAGCGTATACTGTTTATAAGAAAAGACTTGCTAGTTTTAGTTAATCTGAATTTGGGTCTTATAATTTCGTGCTTACTGCGTGTATTTAAATTATGGAAGTCGCTTCTAGTTTTGAAAAACCCTCGATTTTTGCGGACATACAAAATACATTCCAAAATATAAAGTGAAGGTAGAGTCAGTATATCGATCTCTTTAAATTTATCTCTGAAGGACTCGCGAGGACCCATTTTATAGATCGTGAATAGTTAACCGACTATGATGAAGCAAATACTTATAAATATATGGTACTGATGAAAATGGTATCATCGAACTAATTTGAAGATGAAGCTGGAAGGAACTCCGAAATAAAACAATGTATCTTAGTCGTGTTTGGGTTTATTGGAATCGTCATGAAATGTACTTTGGCTATAAATGATTTTCATGGCAATTCTCTAAACTTTTTAACAAAAATATAAACCGTCTTCCAAAATAAAACACTATAAAGCGTAAAATTACTTTCTTTTCCTTAGCCGGTGTCGAACAACAGAAATCAATAGGTACCAAAGACACCGACTTCGGAAATGAAAGTTATTATTCGAAATTTACAGTAGTTTTTGGAAGTTGGTTTTATAAGTAGAACACGATAAGCGTGTTGCACCAAAACAATACCACGCGGGCCCAGTGTGGATATCACATGTCTTTAAATTTTTGGTAGACTAAAAATTGTTTGAAAAGAACTTTGGTCTGCCTGCGGATATCCTCAATCAAATCTTCAATTCGCAAAAAAAAAACTTTTCGTTGATGCTATATTAATAATGGAGTGTATGTTAAGGGGCTGAGGTTGAACAGTTGACAATCGACATCTGAGGTTCTAAGCCACGCCCACTGTTATCGATAGTTTAGGGGTAAACTTAAATTGGAGCGAAAAGTATTTGAAAATTAAATAAACAAGGGCGACCACAGAGGCCCGCATCATAAACGGACTCTTCCGATGGTTTTTACAAAAATATTACCGCGCAAGTTCTTATTTCAAACTGGCGGCTAGCATCTGACATCAGATCGTTCACTGTTATTTTGCCTATGAATGCAACCCTATTGCTACAAAAATAAAGATCACTAAAATAGGTAATCTGGCTAGTGTCATACGATGTCTGCTTCTATCCGACTGCCACATATAAGAACACAGTAGGTGACATTTTTTTATAATGGTTTTATAGCCAGATAATTTTAATTTTAATTAGTTCTACTATACTGATATGGACTGTGTAATGTTAACTTTGTAATGGAAACTTTAAATTTGATTGAGATTTCGTGCTTTCATTAATCAATTTATTCATTATTTACAATAGGAAAGTCCCATCAAATTGTAAAACACCTTAAATTTACAAATATCCAGAACTTATTAGGTTCGTCATTGTCTTGTTTAGGCATATTTAAAATATCTAATAGAATTTAGGACACCATAAATATCATTTGTACAATTCATAGGTTCATATTCCTTGTTTAGTATTCTCTTGAAATATTAAGATGTCATTTAGTTACTAGTACCTACAACATGACTTTCCATAGCCTACTTTAAATCATAATATATTTTTGCGCTATCCTGGAATCTAATAATTTCAAAGCACCTACTGGGTTTTGATATACACCAGCTCTCTGGGGTGAGGAGGTCTCGTGGTGCCGTTTTTGAGATAACATTAGTAAAATTTTTAAAGAGGTTTAATTACTTTTTAGTTATGGAATAAGTAAGTAAACTAAACGACATGAGTCGTTTATAGTACAACAAAAATGTAAATGCTAGTGACAGCGTTAGTGCCAGAGAATAAAAATAATACAGAGTTTGACAATATTCCTTGTGATTTCGTTAGTTCCAATTAAAGCCACCAGGCTACATGATCTGGCTGCATTATAACTGATATTTTTTTTGACAGATTGAATTGACGAGAAATAAATCGAATATGTTTTTGCATTTTGTGAAAAAAAGCGACATACGTCCTCCTAGCAACGCCATAAAGCGATCACTGTCGAGTTGCACTGGATGGAAAGAGAAGCACGATGGAATTTGTATACGCCTGGGCCGTTCAATAAATGCATCCAATTAAACGGCTGAAGGACAACAATAGCCAAGTCATTGAGCGTAACGTTTAACCAGATGGCTGAATGTCGTGTAGTCATTTAGTTAAATTGGATATTGATGAATTTGGAATGTTTGGCGACTACTAGTTTAGATTCAAATATTTCGCGAAAACTTGAAGAAAACGTAGTATTATTTGGCACCCCCATATTTTCATACTATTTTGAAAATTTCACACCTTAATTTCACTTATGATTGGAAAAAAACATTGACGGTTTGCGCTGTTGACGGTATATTTGTTGTGGTGACTGATTGGGTTGAATCACTGAGCTGAGTCTTGGTATTTCATCCTTAAAGCGCTGCCTTTCAATACGCCAAGTTGTTAAACGTTGATTCTAGTAAAATTAACTATCGGCCTAGGCATTCAATTGGATTTGGATGCCAGCGTTAAATGAACGGCCAAGGCATCCAATTAGCCATATAGTGTTGCCACATTATAAAATGTGTAAAATGCATTATTATTGGTTGAATATTTTGATTGTATGATGATGACAATAATTAGGAAAATCCGGCATTGACATCTTCACTTACGGATTTGAGGATACATTAAAATTAGTATGATTCTGATTCTGTAGCACGAGAAAGAAGTTATTTGTTTAGAAATATTAAGTCTTTCTGTTTCCATTCCTCCTTGTAATCATAACCCGCAAGTTGGATCTGAATAACTCACAACAGCTCATTGACAAAGTACAACTATACGTATATAGAATAGTAAAGAATAGTGAACAACTAAACATAACTTCTTAATATTGTGATGATTGATATGACACACTCAGAAACAACACTTTTAGAAAGAATTTTTACATGACGTTGGTATTTAGCTAATTGAAATGAAGTTGAAAGAATGAATATTATTATCAACCTGCTCTTTTTCCATGTTATTTGGGGTTAGCACAACAAGTTTTCTTCTCCTATTCCGTTCTATCAACCGTCACGCTAGCACCGATTCATCATCACCATATCAGCCAAAATACCTCCACTACTGGACATAGTCCTCCCACAAGCGTCGCCACATTGACTGGTTCCATGCATCTCGCATCCAGCGGATCCCCGCAACCTTCACCAGGTCATCGGTCCATCTAGTGGGAGGCCTTCCATCGCAACATCTTCCGTTTCGCGGTCGCAACTCCAGAACTTTTCTGCCCCATCGGCCATCCGTTCTGCGAGTAATGTGCCCTGCCCACTGACACTTAAGTTTCGCAATTCTTCGGGCTATGTTGGTAACCCTGGTTCTCTTGTGGATCTCTGCATTTCTGATTCGATCACGCAAGGAAACTACGAGCATAGCCCTCTCCATTGCCCTTTGGGTGACTGTAAGCTTTCTGATGAGGCCCATTGTAAGCGACCACGTCTTAGAGCCATGGGTCATCACTGGTAATACACACTGGTCATAGACTTTCGTCTTGAGACAATGTGTTAAGTTGGACGAGAAGATACCGCTCAACTGCCCGAACTCTGCCCAGCCGAGTTGGATTCGACGGTTCACCTCTTTCTCGAAATTGCCCCTAACCGCCAACTTCGAGAAAGAGGTGAACAGTACAATTTAAAAAAAAACCTGGATCGTTTGTCCCAGGTAGACATAGTCGTCAACAACTTCGAGTGTAGAGTCTCCAACCTTGAGGAGTGGTTGTAACAACAGCGGGAGTAGGACCGATTATCTTATCATATCTCACACCCCCCAGGGTTGACTTTCATTAGGTATAAATGGATGCAGCTGAATGCCGGTAAATTCCTTACACAACCATCCATCTTTTCCCTCTCCCTCTCTCTCCCTTAATCCGCTTTTATATTCATACGTTTCGAATCAACTTCATCATAAAGTCATCTACCACTACTTTATTCAACACCAGAAACAGCATCAAATCCACAAACTGTAACTCAACAACAACTAATAAAACCTCCTTCAACTACAGTAACAGTAATGTTTTCAACAAAAGAAACCTTAGAATGTTCAATAGACGATTCTTCAATAAGTTCGTGCTCAGTGAACGAACAATGGTAGGTCGTTCCCTCTCCTAGCGGTGCATAGAAAAGTATCGCAATACTATTTGCAAAGTGCGCTGGCGCCATTATCGAACGATTAGAATAATTTAAACTATTCCAAACAGATACTGGAAGTTGCAACTAAAGGTTGCTTTAGAAGTAGGATACAATTAATTTATTTAAATGTTTTGTTCAGTTTCAGGGAATTTTATTTATCTTGTTCGACGGCATCTATATATCTATTGAATTGGCTTTGGCAATACTATGATTATCATGATTATGTAGGTACCTAAGTGTCATTTTGGTTGCCACATGTCTCTCACATACTGAGGGACGTGATTTCCCCGTCGTCATGGAAACCACTATATCAACCACAAATATTAAATGTGACATGTCTCGGAATCCTTCGCTGAATGCTGGCCTGATGCAAGTTGCAAATCATAAGCTGATCCATAATAAATACAACTAATACATTAATAGGTGTCGTACTGAAGTGTCTGCTTACCCAATGTGCGAAAAAGAGGGATTGCGTGTATGTATCTATATTACACATTTCCTTTGTCATGAAAAAGTTTTAAAGATTTAATGATGATAAAGTATTTTCATAAACTTCATACTACTCAACTCAAAATATCCGGAAACAAATGCCCCAATAAATGGAAATGAGCTCCCCGTTTATAATAAACAAAAACAGAGCAAACTCAATCAACAATCTTATTGTATTTAAAAAACAACAGCCGTCGAACTTCTATTAAGTAAGCTCCAAAGAAAAGAACTTTAAAAAATTAACAAGGCGAGTCTGAAGTCCTGAACTATTAAAGAATAAAATGGTTTTGTACATCTGGTCTCCGATATCTGGGCGGACTATTACCGGTCTCTTCAAAGTCGAATCGAAATCAACCACCTCTTTACTCTCTCTAATATTTGAAGAAAAAAAGAGAGGTGGTGGTCGAAAGTGGAATACAGCGAGATAAAGCGGCGACGCTCTAATAAGATTGGAATCGTAGGTGAGCCAAATAGAAATGTGCACAGACAAAGATCAGTTTTAATTTTATCTATTATTTTCTTAATTGATAGCTTTTTGGGTGTTTTTTAGGAGGAGTATAGATAGTTTAACACATCTTTTCGCGCGGCGCTATAAGCGGGTAAGTATGGCGCTATGTGTGAGTAACCTTGTTTGCTCGGACGAATGCCGCCGTGCCGCGTCACTGCCACACAGTTAAAAGTTGTAAATTATAGGCGCACGCACACAAGATGGCGCCGCGCGCAATGATGAGTTCAACTATGCATAAATTAGATGTTAAAACTTTGTCATTTTTTTTTTATTATCGTTTAATAACTGAGAAGATTTTAACAAATATTTGTTAAACGTATTAACATAACAACACAAACCATTGCGGTTTTAACAGCGGTTTGTCAGACGCGGTAACTCGGTGCCACAAGATACTTTTAAATTTGCCTAGATTTTTCTTACTATGCTGGGATCAGCTTCCAGTTCTAAAGCTGAATACCAGTATATTACGTAGGGCATCAGGCTATCTCACCTCCACAACCTGTAACTGGGTACCACCATGACCGGTCATTTAGCAAACAATTACTGTGTTATTAATAAACCTTGCCATTAATAAACGCTTATTAACTTGCAATTTAAACCCATTTAAGTTGTTAAACGGTTTGAAGACGTTTGTGGGATTACTGTACCCCTTTTGCACCCATGGGTATCATAAAGGCTTGTACATAGAGTTAGACATTAACAGCAAAGCAATGTAGGTAACCAGGTATAATATTATACCTAGCTATTCTTGTCTGCTTGCTCTGATCTTACAATAAAATAATTAAATCTCATTGTTCTAAACTAAAGCATATTTATATCTACTATTTATTAAAGACTTTTTTGCTACAGGATAAGGTATTTTATTCGTTGTGGTTCTGTTATACGTAATAAGGTTTTATTAAATAGTTTGAATTTAGAACAAAAATTTCGCCTGCAAAAGTTCAAACAAATACCACAGGCTATAAATGATTGACTAATTTACTACTAGCCTGGGCTTGTTTAGTATAACAAACAATAACCTGATTGATTTCAATTGAAAACATGGAAAGTCTATTTTCAGTCACTCAATATTCCATATATTGAGCGGCAAAGAAAAAAAAGACATCTGCATTTTTGCGATTTTCTCTTTTTACCTGACTGCCGAAGGAGGGTACTGTGTTTATCAGTCTATGTATGTTCCTATGTGGCGTTCCAAACGCATTGACTGATTTTGATGTTTCTTACGTCAATCGATTCTTCTTAACCTTGCGAGTGTCACGCAAAAATAGCGGATTTTCGGCGCCATATTGTTAGCCTAAATTCTTTTTTCTTCCAAACCCTTTGTATGGGATATCAAAATAAAGGGTTTTAAAAGGTGATTTAAAAAAAATGTATAACACTTTTATGTATAAATGTAACGAAATTCGAAAAATAATAATTATAAGTTATAAATAAAGCGATCTGGTTTTGGTCAGCTAGCTCGCAAATATGTAACGCTTACGTGAAAACTAGTGATTCTGCAGATAGCCGTTTGTTCTTTGCTGCCGTCGATATCATATAAAAAACAAGCTACTCATTCTATATCAAATGTAAACAACATCGGTAACCTGATAACATAAATCATCTAAATTGAATCAAAAGAACCAACGTTGACATTTGACATCTGTCTCAGATCAAGAGAATGATTCACGATGTTGTTAGTATATTAGCTGAGCTATACATGGATAACATCATGCTTGTAATACCTGAAGGGTAAGACAGATGTGTTTCCATATTACACCATCTTTTCGTCAGTTATTTTTAAGATTTATGTGACACTAGAGGACGCCTCGCGGTTTCACCCGCGTAGTTCCCGTTCCCGTGGGAATACAGGGATAAAAAGTAGCCTATGTCACCCGGGGACAGAGTAGCTTCCCAACGGTGAAAGAATTTTTGAAATCGGCCCAGTAGTTTTGGAGCCTATTCGGTACAAACAAACAAACAATCAAACAAACAAAAAAATCTTTTCTCTTTATAATATTGGTATAGATAGGACAACATTTTTACAAGCTTTTATTTAACTTGCAATGTGTAAGTGTATTAAAGTAAATCTTGCAATTGAATTTTAAAGCAGTTATTCCACTGATTAAGATGAAATTTTGTGTGCACGTTTAGTTTGGATGACAATGCATAGTTAGCTAAGTGACGTCATTCTAAATCCAATATGGCGGACGGCCCAAGATGTCGGACTAGCTATATTTTATGCCATGCCATGATATGGGTACCAAATGAAAGGGTTTGCTGAGAAGAATACGAGAAATACGTTTTTATTATTAATATTTTTTTGAAGAAGAAAAAGTTATCCAGGACGGGCTCGACCTTCAGCAATGAAGAACACGAATAAGTAGAGACTAGGGGGACGACCCATTGCGATCAACCGGGCACAAATCTAGAGCTAGGACTTATAGATCAGAAATTCTTTATTCAAAAAGCAAATAAAAATTAGACTGACTTAGGAGTCGCACCCAGTACTCCATACTAAGCGCTGCGCGGCCATCGTCGCAGCAATCAGAGCAGTGGTCACGTCTCTCAGCCACATTCATCAGTGGATTTATAAGGTGGCTGCGTATAAATCGCAAAAGTTTGTGTATGTTTGTTACTCACTGACGCCTGAACGGTTGAACGGATCGGGATGAAATTTAGCACAGAGATAGATTATAGTCTGGAATAGCATATTATAGGACTTTTTAATCCCGGCACTATATTCTCTTGGGATGATAAAATACTTTTTAATACCCGGACGAAGCCGCTGGCCATAAGCTAGTACTGGTATAATTTGAAATTCTAGCAGTTCTAGTCTAGTGTTGTAATATTGTGAGCGAGTTAAAGAAATTTAGTACCTAGGTAGGAACTTAAATCTTAAAGCCTTCACTGTAGTTCTATAGCGAGGGTGTCACTAACTGACCAAATAATATTTTGAGTTATTTACTAAATAGTAAATTCTATGCTGTTTGTCAACTATGTGGGAGTTTCCGGTGTCAAAAAATAGATCTTAACGCGCACTTTCGAATAGGCATATTGTTAGTTTAAATAAATTGCGTAATCTTGTCAAATATTGGTTTGTAAACAGCAATTTGAGGTGTTTTCAATTTTTCCGGAATTTATTGATGGCAGAAAAATACTGCTTAGACAGATCGATAAATAATTTTTTGATTATAACGGAATTTAAACTCAAAATCGGCCAAATATCATATAGTGACACTCTAGCTATACAGCAGGCAGGCAGCTGCACAGTTCTCATCCTTCCACTGAGCAAGTACCTAGATAATATTTAAGGCCAGTAACGGATGCATCAGCTTTTGGCTTAAAACCCTGCATTAGCCAAATCATTAGTAAAGCTAAGAGTTAATATATTTTGTTTATTTACACAGGGACGTATCTATCAATTTTACATATAATTTCCTCCACTCGACTCAACCTTGACTTCTACTGCCTCAGTCAAATTGACAGTTATAGCTTGCTATTTGTTGACATTAATCATTCATCATTTTTTTTTCTTTAATTATCATTGATTCGTCTCGAATGTTTTCTTGTCTGGTTGTCACGACCCCGACTCAGGGCATCTAAGTGGAGCTACCTACAAAAGCACATAAAAGTGTTAGGTACACAAAGATAAATGTATATGATCTAGTTGTATAAAGAATTTCCTCAAAAATAAATGTACTGCAAAAATAAAAAAATGAAAGACTACAGAATCTGATAACTAATTATAGGTAGGTACATCACGAGGTTTGCAATCAAGGAAAATTTTAAGAATTGTGCTCTTTGTAGGTAACACAAACATATTTCTTTACTAATTTTGTTTTCAGTTTAACCAGGCACAAATTGAAATTAGATATTTCACAATAATAGAGTTTTTATCGTATTATAATAACAGCAATAATATATTTGAATGAACAATCCAAAAAACTTAAATATCAAATATTTATTTTATCTTTGAGTATTTTTATTTTCTCTCTTCTTCTTCCTAGCACTCTCCCACTTTAGGTGGGGTCTGTCCTGGGTTGTCGGGTCGGGCAATTTTTCCTCCGATAGGAGTCTCGTCATGCTAGTTCATCACGTAGCCGGAGATCGTCCTCTACCTCTCTTGTGTTCAAGTAGTTGCTATGCTTTCTTCACTACTTGTTCCTCGTCTCTTCGCATCACGTGACCATACCATCTGAGGCGGCTCTGAGTTTCTCCGATATAGGAGCGACTTCGAAACTACCGCGTATTTCGGTTTCTTACTTTATTCGGTCTCGTCACACCCCCAGACCACCTCAGCATCTTCTATTTGTTTTTATTTTCTATTTATAATTATTCTGGATTTATTTAAATTAACTTAAACAATGTTATTTCTGATTTAAAAACACCCAATAAGTCTGTTTTACTTTTTAGTTAATGTTCGTCAGGAACAGGACAATGATTGTGTTTATACTTTTTAAAATGAAGTGTCCTCGGATTAGCCTATTTGTAATTTAAACAAGACCAGGTGGCACCTAAAATAACATAGATTTCATAAACGTTGTTTTTAAGTACCGTGCCTTGTGGTATTCTGGTGTCCAGATCCACATCTTTTAGTCTATTTAAGTTATCTTTTGAAGTTGTATTAACTCATGTGACTCACTTTAATGTATTCTTTGATACTGTTTAGCACCTGAAAAGCACATTTTTAGTTATCTTATTGTTTTTAACATCTTCAACTTATTTTTACTGCTAATTTGTAAAATCTTAGAATATTTTATACTCTGACATTTTCATCTGACCATCTGACATCTGACGTCTGTCTGTCCTTTTTATTATCTTAAGCCATAGAATTAACATACCATGGACTAGACCTTCTAAAGCTGGTTGTACATTATAAATTATATGGGCAGCGGCAGACTGCCCCCTCTGTAAACCGTTTTTTATTCGTTCTGGTCTTGATTTCTTAATTGAAATTTGAATTTGAAATTCTGCAAATATGACACAGAACGAGGAAAAACGTGCGTCAGTTTTTTAGTTTGATTCTGGCAGGGAACGCTGAAAGTCGGTTTTTCTACTAGAAAGAAGAGAAAGAGATTACGAAGTGTAAATCTTTAAGATCTTACCTGAAAAACTCTTTAAACTGTAATATCTTCAGCCTATTAATTTTAAACAAATCTTTAAAGTGCATTTAATATTATTTATTGAGAGCGGAACTTAAATATGAGCATTTTTACTGGTTCATTAACCTTGTCGGTCTTCGCTTCATATTAAAGGGCTCCGTGATAGACGTATGAAGCCACAGCCCGACTTCCACACCCCTTGCTGCCTGCGTAACTACCTGTGTTACTGCCTACCTGCCCGTTAGCCTGACTATTAGTCGCGTCATGATCCTTATATACTCCTATCTAGGGTTCCGAAGTCAACAAGGAACCCTTATAGTTTCCGCAGTCCGCAGCTTAGCTCAGAGGATCTAAGTACTAGAAAGCTATAATTTAGCATGTATATACATATTAATAATTCCGACATAAAATAAAATCACGATTTTTTTTTTGGGTTCCTCCTATAGACGTAAAGTGGGGATGTTTTTTTGCTATGGGTCTGTTGAAACCATTTTTCGAATCAGAGATCCGTTTGCGTAAAATTAAGATTTAAATTGCAAATTTATGTTAGAGTCAAGTGTCTCCCTCCCCTAGCAGCGACATGGTTGCTCTTGGCTATGTGAAAAAAACCCCGCCGGTAGTAAATATAACGAAATTAAAAGCAAAACTATCACAGATAAGTAGGCTTTACAAGTTTACGAGTAATACAAGTTATAAAATGTACTTGGGTCGGTATAAATGTTGTACAAATTCCATTGAAAAATTACTTAAATAACATTGTTAGCTATGTAAAACAGAGCATATACATGCATATGAACCATGTAAAAATATAAAATCATAACAGGCTTTATAAGTTTACTAGTAATAGTCGACCAACTTATAAAATGTACTTGGCACAGTAATTTTTTTGTACAAATACCATTTAAAAATTACTTAAATAACGTGTTAGCTATGTAAAACAGATAGTAAGTAAGTAAATATATGCTTATGAACTATGTAATAATATAATGATTTTTAATAATAATAATTTTGATTTAATTAATTTAATTTAATTTTGATGTTTTTTTATTTTCTTTTTTTTATAGAATAATATTTAAAAATGTAAAAATATGTATATAAAATGAATAAATGGAATAATAATTTTGATTTCTAAATTAATAATGTTTCAACTCGAATAACGTATTGCAGTGCCGGAGTCGTTAGCAGTACCGGTCCGTAGTCCATACGGCGCATGCGCGCAGGGAAGTCTATTTTGTGTTAGTGCAGAAGTATTTTCGACGTTTTGTGATCTAAAGTCAAATTAGATTCGATTGCCAAGCAAATTACTTATTTTCTTTTGTCGATATCCATCTCTATAATCAATATTCGACCCGACTACATAACTAATTGTGTAGCGTAAAACTTTCCATAACGAAATAGTGAATACCCGCAGATTAGAGGTGAATACATACAAAATTTTTCAAATTCCGAAAGAGAAATAAACAAGGACCGTGCGCGCAAGGATCCAGGAACGAACCATACCATTACCTGTGGCTCTAATGCGCACTCGTATCGGCTCCTTTCTCAAGTCGCACCCGAAGTTGTACTCAAATAGATATTATTTTTCTAACTTCAGTAACCAAGTTAGATTTTATAATTCCTTCTTCAGTTACCTGTTAGTCCTTCTTTAGTTTAAGTAAAGAGTGAATATGTTACTTCTAGGCAAGCGTGCTTTTCCGTAGACCACATCACCGCTTACCATCAGGCGAGATAGTGGTCAAACGCGAGCATATAGATTTAAAAAAAAACATCATCCTATGTAGGCCCGTTTTTAGACGTTGTGTGCCGCTAACCGTTTTAATGTTCATATAACAACAACAAAACCCTCTTCTTAGTCCGCATTATTATGCAACTTCGCAACCCTATTACTGCACACGACACGCTCTAGGCCGGTTTTTTTCTTTATTAACGTTCATATATCTAGTCATATAAGGTGTCCTATGTCAAATAAAGTTTATTACAGCAAATATAATGTTTAATAAACGTCATGTGGTAGGTGGAGCAGTGCCGTCCCGTGTCACCTCGGACAATATTGTCCCATTGTGTTGACCGCGGAGTCCCGGAGACCGGGCTGTGAACCTCAAGGGACGCGACACTTGCCAGTCTCGTGAGCTTGCACTTTTATTGTGTTACTCTATAACGCTAAAACACATTCACTTACATATTTACCCGACTGCCGAAGGAGGGTAATGCGTTTGTCAGTCTATGTATGTAAGTATGTATATATGCATGTATATATGTTTTTATGTACGTATGTTTGTTCCTATGTGAAACCAAAAGCGTTGGCCGATTTTGATGATTCTTAAGTCAATCTATTCGTCTTAACCTTGCGAGTGTTAATGGCTACATTAAAATTGGAAAAAAGAAAAATGGCGTCTTTTGGTCGTCTGTACTGTGGGGTTCCATTTTTTTTTCTTTTAACCCTTTCATCTGGGGTATCAAAATTAAGGGTTTTACGAGGTGATTTCAAACATATATAACAATTATATGTTTAAGTGTACCTAATTAAAAAAAATGTTAACTAATAAGTTATAAATAAAAAAGTTAATTCAAAAATTCTTTAAACCCGACTGCTTAAGAAGCGATCTAAAAAGACGTAAACAAGAATAAAATCATGCTGTGCAGTTGGAGGATACATTTGGTTTTGTTCAGCCAACTCGCGAAAATTTATCCTACAACTGCACAGCATGATTTTCTTCTTGGTTACGTCTTTTTAGTTTGCTTCTTAAGCAGTCCAGCTTTTAGATTTTAGAACACGGAAGCACCTAAAGCCGGTGGTCCTGTTATTTGCAGATCTTTCAAAGTCGATTAGAAAATCTGACACTAGTCGTACCACAGGGTACCGTGTTACGCAGCTACTGGGTTGTGGTGACCAGAGGCCTTAGTGCGAGTTTTTACTCACGCTCAATCGCGTTAACGTAAACATCATTTTGTATTGAAACTGAATAAGCGCCGTCTGGTGTCGGTAAGGAGAAACCACTTTTTTGTATACATTTTGACATAAGAGATCGTTTACCTTATCACGAGTAAGCGTGAGTAAAAACTCGCACTAAGGCCTCTGAGGTCTTCCTGCAAGTTTTTTAACATACTCGATCCCGTTAACGTAAATGTTTTCTTATGTCAATTTGTATATATAAAATAAAGGTTTCGCTTACTGTCACTAGACGGCGCTTATCCACATTCAATACAAATTGACGTTTGCATTAACGCGATCGAGCACGAATAAAAACTCGCACTCAGCCCACAGATAGGCAGTCGATCAACGTTAAATACTGGTACTCGGCTGCATCCGGTTAGACTGGAAGCAGACCGAATGAAGAAATTTAGATTTGTACTAAACAGAAAAAGAAGTTAAAATTTGTACTAAGCGAAATAAAAAGACATAAATAAGAAGAAAATCATGCTGTGAAGTCGGAGGATACACATAATCGCGAGCTGGCTGACAAAAACTAGATTTAGTTCGCTTCTGAAGCAGTCGGGTTTCTGATTTACTTTATAAAACTTTTTTATACATAACTTTTAAGTTAATATTTATTTCGATTTTTTTACTTTTAAACATATATGTGCTATATATTTTTGAATTATCCTCTTAAAACCCTTTATTTAGATAAACCAAAAGATGGGTCTGGAAAAAAAAATCGGCCCCCCGCAATAAAATACAAAGTAAGAACTGAAGAAGAAGGTACTGTTAGGAGAATCCCAATACTGTTAGGTTGCTAGTATCCATTTCCCGGAATTTAAATGCATAGCGAATAAATGTTCCATTGTGTTTGTTTTTGGCATTATCGTTTTCCTTTTTACAGTTTTCAGAAACAGAAATTAATATTTTATAATTGTTTCCTCTTAAAATCTTAAAAAGGCCAAAATGTAAATTTTTGCCTGGATATTTAAATTACAGATTGTTATCCTGGGTCTATTTATAATAAAATACATATCTCATGTTCCTGACGACTCTAATAAGGTATCTACCATCTGTTACGACAAGCCACCGTATATAATTTAATTTCAAAATTATTCAACTCACAATTTCCGTAGTCTTAACAACACAAAAACTAATTAATAATGTAGTGTAACCCGTATTCGCTAAGCTTCACGTATTAGTATACAAAGGTATATCATCGCACATGGTGCCAGTCTCATTTAGCGGATCTCTGAAATGGAAATATAGCGGGGAGTGTCAGCGCGGGAAGCCAACAAACGGCGACTGGCACAAGGGAACAGTTTCATTTCCTTTCGCACATATTCACGAGGTGACGAACAATATCTCAGTAACAATGGCTTCATAATTTGGACGAGATGGCGCCCACGGGACAATACGTCAACTGACTCATTATTGTGGAGAAAAGCCTCGGGCAGGAATCATTCTTCTCGCGCGCACACAATGTGTGATGCGTGCGTGTGAATACGACACAAACGTCACCTTAACACGGGTAAGTATATTACACACAATAACCAACCTTATGTTACTATTATTAAGGACCATCGAGATATAACGAGGCACTTTTTGAGCGTAAGTTCGCTTTTATTCAGTATTGAGAGGCAGTGGCCGCGCGCTTCCTCGCTAACCATTAGAAGCGAGTTGTGACCTATTCGAGAGCACTGCTGTTCCTGCCATTATAGTGAAATATGCAATTACATATATTGTCGGGCTTGTCTTGTGGTGACAACAGAAGCACATTATTTTTATACCGTATATTATTATACCTACACATAACATAATATATAGGTACGTCGGCGTCACTTGATATATATGCATCCGCAAACAATAGTTGTTATTTATGTATAAAGGTATTCATAACTTTAGTTTTAACGAGGATACGTTATTATTAGTCCCATAGTACAGCGACGTGTAAAAACCTTCCCAAAAACCAACTTACAAAATTTATGTCATTTTATAAAAGTATTGTTGGGTTTCTTTCAATTTATTTCGTTCCTCGCACATAAATATCGATGTTTTTCGTCTTCAACGTGCCATTTACTTCGATTTCTCTCTTCGTAACTTATCTGATCATTGTATTGTTCGGCTATCATAAGTGTTACTATTTATGTAGATAGAATACTATGTAGCGTATTTATTAGAGTAACAGCTGCAAAAGTTTGGGTATTATTACAGAGGTATTTCGGCTCGGTATAGTCAGTAGTACAGGTCGCGCATATTGTCACGCTGGGACAATACGGCTCACGGCAGGTAATCTGGGTGAGGGCAAACACACGTCGTTTGTAATTAGCCATCTCACGTCGCCGCGACAAAAGGCAGGCGGGCCTGAAGCCATGGCCTTTGAGCCGTGTTCCGGTAGGCGCGCTTCGTAAGCCATGCGTGTAGAATGGTGCTACGACGCCACGCCGTAGCCACTGCGAGTCTACGGCGTAGCAATTCATTTCAAACTCGTAGATTAACATATTGCGATAGAGATTTTAATTTGAAATACCTTCAAGTTCTATGAGAAGTTTGCTTTGATGTCTAATATGATATATAAAATTTTCTATGTTTTCAAGGAATACTTATTCCCATTCAGTTCAATTTCAAAGGGACGTAGATTAAGTAACAGTTAAAATAACTCGAAAACAAAAATATCTGCTGAATAATAAAATAAGTTTAATTTCCATCCTTGAAAAATATATTGAAAAAAAAAAAATTTTTGCAAATAATACTGCCGACTTCCAAATACAAAACTACAAAGTTAAAAAAAAACTTAATTTTTTGAAGTCGGTGTCTTTCGTAGGTTTCATTTTTTTGCGTTATGGACACCGACTACAAAAAATTAAGTTATTTTTTAACTTTGTAGTTTTGTATTTGGAAGTCGGTAGTATTTTTTTGCAAAATGTTTTTTATTTTTCACTTTTTAGTTGTACGTACCTAATAGGCAAGTTGGTAAGGGAACAATTTCGCCAGAATAGATTTCATGAAACTTGAACATAACCGGTGAAATGATCTGAGATCTGCTTACCCCTTAAGAGCGAACAGGCGCGATGTTATGTTATGAAATGTTATAAACAACAAACAGACATGCGATTGCAGCAATCCCGAGAGATTTGCCGTTATTTATTGAAGAGTTCTGTTGTATATCTCCGAAGTTCTTCATCAGATCTTCACCAAATTAAAATGGGACCAATTTCGGAACATACTTTTTCAAACAAAAAAAGAATTTTCCAAATCGGTCCACAATTGACGGAGTAATCGGTGAACATACACAAAAAAAACTAACTTGAAGTCGAACATAGAACCTCCTCCTTTTTGGGAAGTCGGTTAAAAAGTAAATATTCTTGTTTATATAGACATCAAAGCTTAAATATTATATTTGATATTTAAACAGCCTTGAATGTCACAACAAACAAATATGTTTACGTTATATTACGGGGTTAGAGTCAAAGAGAATTAATTTATATTACGAACCTAGAAGTTATTAAATATTTATACCTTTTGCTTATACATACATATATACTATACTTATATTAAATTTAAATACCTTATTGATGGAAATTATCTTGGCAGAGTTTCTGTCATTCGTGACTTAGGAGTCCTTTTTGATACATCTCTATATTTTCGAGATCATTTAGATGGTATGGTTACTAAAGCTAAAAAAATGCTTGGCTTTATAATTCGTATGTCTAAGCCGTTCCGTAATAACAGCAGCTTTATTCTGCTTTATAATGCATTGGTAAGGAGCTCCCTTGAATATTGTTCCACTATATGGTCTCCCTATTGTTCTTCTTATGCAGATAGTTTAGAATCCGTTCAGGCTCGATTTGTGCGGTATTTATGCTTGAAAAATGGAATCCGAAAAGTTATTCCGGAATACAAAGATAGAATGAAACATTTCAATTTGATAAGTTTAAAAGAAAGGCGTAATAATTCTGACCTATTAATACTTCATAAAATTATAAATGGTTCCATCGATGCCCCATTAATAAACTATTTTTACTTAAGGATTAGCCAACGTAGTATGCGTCAGCATCACATATTTGATATCCCATCCTCAACTTTAAATACCTCATTTAATAGTCCCCTTACACGCATGGCAAGGCTGTAGAATGAAAGGTCCATCTCTATGGACAATCCTATTGATGTCTTTTCAATGAAGTTCATAACATTCAGACACTTCCTATTGGATCCTCATTACTATTAACTGATATATTGTGATAAATGTTTAACTAGTTTAGTTGTAGTCTTAATTTTGAATTTTGTAAATGCCATGCATACCTATAATCTGTATGATTGCTATGTAATTTTTAACTTTAAATGTATTCTTTTTTGGATGGTTTTAAGCAGTTGTACTGTTGGTGTGCTTAACAAAATAAAATAAAATAAAAATAAAATAAAATACCTAGTTCTTAGTATTTGTGTAAAGGGACTAGGTTTGTATGAGAATCTTTAGTCACATTCACATCGGGTAGATATGTTCGGGTTTCCGATGGCTCTTTGAATACCTTGTTACATCACAACTTCGTATATATCAAATATACGTCTGTGAATACATTTCCATATGTAACGTTCTATAGAGATTGAGTAGATTCTTCGTATTGATGAAAAGGAGATTCAGCTAATTAGGCAGGAAGATAAAGGAATACTAATGAAAAGGAATCTAAATACGGGTTCAATATTTAAACGTAGATACCAGCGTATATTTTGATGTTTAGCTATCATTTGAAAACCATCTGGTGCGTATAACCTCTAAAAGATTACTAGTAAAATCACACGCGCTTGAACCTAAATTATTAGAGTAATCTAGGCTATAATTGCTGATTCAGCAGTGCTAATTTGAAGCAGAAAAGAACGCAGATGAGACGAAAGGTAATGGATAAAGTTCAATTTACTAATTATGCCACATACCTTTGAAACAGCGATTCCCAGTGTTATATTCCCAGCGTTAGTTGGCGCATCCAAGGACGCAGCCAGTGTGTTGGTGTTAGTAGGCGCATCCGGGGACGCAGCCCGAGTGTTATTTGTAAAGAATTTTGTCTCATTATCCATTTGTTGATTAATAAAACTTCACCGTCAGAGCTCTCCACCCGCCACGGAGCCCTCAAGTCTGGGACGTCACTCGCTCAACGAGTGACGCCAGAGCTACTCCTTCAGTGTAGGACCAGTATAGAGAAAATATGACGAGCTCGCACACAACGGAGGGCCACGGAACTGCTAACGACAAGAGACAATTTTTTTCCCCACATCGTTGCCCCACACTAGGAATTTCTCCTGTATCGTCGGTGCGTTTACGAACATATAAACTCACATACACAAACACCCAGAGCCGGAACAACTATCTGTAGGTCATACAAATATTTGTCTCGTGCGGGAATCGAACCCGCGACACGCAGCGCAGCAGTCAATCGCTCAACCACTACGCCAACCGTGAAACTAACTAACTATGTCGCAGCTCATCCCGCCACCCCACGCCACGCCAGCTGCCAACCCCCCCAAAACCGATCTTCGCTTGACAACCCGCTTATGGGATGCCACAGCCGATTGATCGTGGGTGGCATCCCATAAGCGACCGCCCGTGTGCCAGAGGTCACAGTCGCTTTTAAAGTCCAGACATAATCTTGCACGGATCGTGTGAAGACCATGTAGATTGGTGTTTGAAATGGTATTTTGAGGAAAGAACCAGGCAGATTCAGTGGACCTGACCAATCAGTGCACGCATTTGTCAGTAACCGTGCAGCTTAACTCATAATTTAAGGAGCTCAATGATTAGACGAACAATACCTCCTCGCCTTTGTACATAAACTGTCCTATTGTATTTGCATGTTTCTATGTTTTGTGTAAAATAAAGAATAAGAATACCAAAGAAAGGACATTTGGATAGGCCGCATAAATAACTTACAACTAGGTAGTGGAATTACTAACGATAATTAACTGAATCAGTAGGAGAGCATTCAAAATTTTGTAAAAAAACAATTAAATCTTGATGAGTGATATTTTTTTACTTCCTAAATATACCATAACATCTAAACTGACTTACTGTGAAGAAAGACACTCATTTTATCATCTCTGATGTATTGATCAGTTCTCGATCATTCTCTGTATGAGAAAAAGCATAATCCTTGCATATCTTGTAGTAGACACAAATTTATTAGGCTAAAATGTAGCTCAAGGAACTAAGCGAAACGAATCAAAATGGCTTGGCATCATTGGTCAGTCAAGTCCTAGTCTGTTAACGCCAACACACAATAAGCAAACTTCTTAATCTATTTATGTGGGAAGCTGCTGCTGTCTAGATAAAGCTGAATAAGTTAATTATTTATTTATGTACACACAAAACACTTAACAGAGAAAGGAAAGAATACAGATATTAGAGCACAAAGGTACTATAGGTTGTGTTGAATTTATTATTAGTTTTGGCCAGTATGAAACGTAATCATAATTAATAAAAGTCTTAAGTTAAACCCAAATCCATTTAGCCGTTGAGGAGTGATTGATTGACAAATATCACTCATAGGATAGAAGGTAATCAATCGCACGACTCTCATAGCGTCAGCAGCCAAGCTCAGTTTTTGTTTACCACCATTATCTTCCCTCTACCGTCATTGACACCCGCACTACATCAACCTATGTCCCCATCGATCTCCGGTGCCATACGTTACGTCATTTTTGCCCCATATATTACGTGCGCGGACACCTCAGTGCGGCCGTGGCAAACGAATACGACCACAACAACGAATAAGTCACATAGACAACGTGTTATCAATTTGAGTTGTAACCTGGGTCTATGCGGATAGAGTCGCGTTGAAAAATGCTGTGAACGCGTTTTTTTTTTGGCATGTTAGGATGTTAGAAGTTATGTTAAAGCATTAGGTAAAGGGACTCTATTCTTTCAAAAAATAAACTGCAACTTTTATAACAGTATGATTAATTAGTCAAATATATTCGTATTTTACTGACTTGCATGGCATGGTTTGAAACTCGCCTAGCTTGTCATTAAATTACCCGTCAGTAGATGACCGCACATCGACGATAAAGGATGACAATTGATACAATTGGTTCCATAGATGCGCTTGCGACTGCTTTAGTTTAAACTGATAGGTTTGAGAATATTGGTTTGGGGGCAGGTGGAACAGGGTGTAAAGTTCCACAAACCTCCATAGAAAAGGGAGGATCCTCCGACCAGCCGGGTGTTGCGTCTGGTCCGGGCCCAATGCCCAATGGTTATTGTTGGACTGTTGTATGTGTTCTAATCGCGCCGAAAACTTTGCTTGTGCGATTGGATTGGATTTGTGTGACGTCATGTCATTAGTTCGTAAGTGGCGGCGTTGGTGCCGCTACAATAAGGAGGTTAAAATTATTTGTTTCTAAAATCGCTGCTTATTTCATTGCACTATCGCTGAGTGCTGCAAGGTATTTTTTATTCCACATGCAAAACATATGGTTTCTGTGGGCGACGGGACCGGGACCGCGGGAAAACATATATTAAAAAAAAATCTTTTAAACTTTTCTACCAGGCATAGGATGTTTTTTTTATAAATAATAGAGATTGTTTAGTAATATTCGCAAAATGCTTACAATTATTAAAGCGTTATAATAAAATACCTCCATTAGCGTGTGACAAAAAGAGAGAGGGCGCCGTCAGCGCACCAGAAATGTGGCGCAGAACAGACTAACTAGGGTTGCGTTCAATATATATATATATTTGTTAGTAAAATATATCAAACCGCTTAATTATGCTGTGTCAGACTGGGAAAGGAAAAGGGGTGAATTATATAATATAATTATAAATATACACAGTTGGGCGGTTGTTTCGACCGGCCCTTAATCGGAACAATGGCACACTGTATAGAAATGATTTAAGTCAATATGTCACCAATAAAATAAATCCGGTAGGATTTATTGATTTTTGTTACAATAACAGTTCAGATGTCCGTTACCCGTTGACAAGCAAGCATTGGTATCGTAACAAACAAACAAATGGACATGCTTTCAATCCACAGAGCACTGAAACTACCACAGACGTCATTGTAAACAATTTTTCATACAAACCAAGCTTGTCAGTAAATGTTACCGTTTACTAAAAGAAATCAAAAGCCCGTGACAATTCTGACTATATTCGATATTCAAGGTGTAGATGATTCCAACTTGACTCTATCTTTTATCACCTAATTTAATCAATTATAGCTAACTATTTATTGACAATAATCGAAGGTATTTTCCGTTTTTAAGGCGACCGAGTAAAGTGGAGGTCCTTCAAACTGACCAAGAATAATCCTAAGGCTTATAACAGCCGTAACTTGTTCTACATGTTTTTCTAAATATTAAATTATACTTTGTGCCTCGTCCTCGAGATTAGTACCTGTAATTAATGATTATTATTTACATGTAGTACCGGCTACGGGAGGCTACTCAAATCACTGTTTTAGAGACAATATTATGTTTTTTTTTTTTTTTTTTTCTTTCCCTGGCAGCTCTGTGTCGGCTGTCAACTTGTCATTCACGGTTTTAGTGCGTCGCTACTCGACACATAACTAAACTTTTAAATACAAAGAACAGTTTTTAAAAGTTGGAAAATGCCAAAAAGGACACATCATTGTCAACCGAGGAATACGAGAGAATCAGGTGAAAAATGAAAAAACCTGGAAACAATTTAAAACATGCTCGACATAAACGAAGTAAAACAAAATTGTCTCAAGAGTCGACGCCATATTTAGACCCACAAGGTACCTACTCGTAACTCTGTAAAATTATATTTTGATTTAATTGTACATATATCTACAACTATTTTGCATCTCTAACAAATAATGCACTTCGGGCAAGCCATCGGGCCGTCCCACTGCATATTCACGAGATTATCAATCAAAAGAAATGTATTTCTTTTTTCTAACGACTGTATTCGAGCTGAAAATCGGACTGTCTCACAACATTAAATAATTCTCAAACAAATAATGCATTTCGGGCAAGCCATCGGGCTGTCTCACCGCATACTTACGAGATCATCATAATTTAATTATTTTACCTTATCCGAGCAGAGTATCCGACTGTCTGACAACATTCAATAATTCTCAAACGAATAATGCATTTCGGGCAAGCCATCGGGCTGTCTCACCGCATACTTACGAGATCATGAAATATAATTTAATTCTTTTACGAATTTAACGAATGCACTCGAGCAGATCATTGGACTGTCTCACAATATTCAATAATTCACTGGTTTCGTTCAATTCTTTGGAATTGCTACACCCACCAGATTTTATAACTCGGTTATCAACCGGCAGTAAAACAATGGTTTGTAATCATTCCAGGCAAAGTCCTAGACGACGATGCCACAAATGAAATGGAAACAATTAAAGTCGAATATGACCAAGAAAATACCAAAATAACCACGAACAGTAGTGATCTTCCTCACAATTCCAGGCCAGAAACACACAGACGCTCTCAAAATTCATTGGGTTGACCCAACATTGAACACAGAGTATGGTGATGGGGCCGAACTCCACAAGGAAGTGGCCAGCTGTCTGGAACATCTTGCAACATGAGGCCTGTTTCCATAGAGACCACAGGCGGGTATTTCCCCTACAGCTCCTTGCGCAGGGAAAATAACCGCTGACATTGAATGTGACAAAACTTGGGGCTCTTATGCTATACAGCAAAATGACCAAATTATTGATAAACAAGGCCATAAAAGCAAAACAAAGACTACTCAGCACCATCTCCATCCTAGGAGCAACATTATCCAAAGTACTGGATACAAATGAAAATGATACAGATCTACTAAGTTGAATAATGGATACCACTCGCACCATAAGTGAAGTTCAACATTGTGAGTTGTGACTCAATTACTAGATGCAAATTTAGTTGCGGCTCAATAAAAAAGGACCTTAGGACAAGTTCAAAACACAAAGATAGAAAAATATCTGTTCGGGTAAACACTTGCTGAAACTCATCGAGCTGGTAAAGCGGCTTCTAAATCAGATGCTGCAACAGCACCCAAAGCCAAGAAAGAACCCAACACATTCTAAGCAAAATACTCGAAAGCTCCACCAGCGTCACAAGGGCGACAGGAGAACAGGGAGCCTGTCTATAGCCTGAGTCAGCCATACAATACCCTTTAAGTGGTCATTACATCTCTACCTCGACGCTGCTAAACTCAGTAAGGTACCCTGGTTGCTTATAAATTCTTATAAATAGTGGTAATTTATCACTGATGATAAGACCATGTTATCATGGATTGAGGGTTTCATGGGTATCCACAACACTTTAAGATAGCCCAGCTGCAAAAACACTAAGATGCAATATCTAAATGCCAGCCTTGAAAAGGAAAATTTGTCTCAAGTTTTTCTTAAGAAAAAAACCCAATGGCAATAAAGCCTTAATAAGTACATTGATGTAAGTCGTTTCAAAGTTGAAGACTTGTGCACAGTACTAAAAATGATATCAAATGATAGTTCCATGGCCATACATAAAATACATTAAAGATGCAGTCTCTTATAAAATATCACAAAAATTCTAGCAAATATCTAGAATACCCTCTTGGAAAATTGTATAAGTTCGGTCTACTACCATTTGGGTAAAACACTGCAACTTACATTTTCACAAAAGTCATGAAATCTGCCAACAAATTACCCAAAATCCTGTGGCCATTCATTGTTGACTGAAAATATTGAAAACACTAAGAAGTTAATCACAAGTTAGTAAATAACAAACTTACACCCACTAATACTGGTATATTTTTGGGATATATATTATTGATAAAAGACTTATAACTGACAGATAAGAAAACTTATCTATTATGAAATCTTACAATTTATATGTTTTGTAGGACTAGGTACTGCTCTCAGCGTGCCCTACTATTGAATATGGATGGCTTTATAAATACCAGAAAACTAGAATGTGTAAAATCCTAAACCTCCAAGGAGAAGTAAATTATGAAAAATACATAGATATCCCTACAATAATACCCTGAATGGTGGCCATATGCCATTCATTCGGGGGAGGGGGGGGACTGCCTGTGGGGATGAGATTGCTAGGGGCCAGGGCTCAGACAAGGACTGTGAATATCAAATGAATTTTAATTGGATTTATTAGCATCATTCTTTGTCTTTTTAAATATTTGATAAACTATTCAATAATTGTGAAATACCCTTATGTATAAACAACCCAAAAGCAATATAGTATATAATATTAATCGAATGGGTAGAGTTCATTACCCTCATCTCTTCAACTTAGCCAGCGGCATTGGTGTGAAAACCATTATATTTCATTTTCGCTCCTTACATTAGGTTGACTGAAAATCATAGTAGTTGATACTGTATTGCAGAAGTCACATCCCGATGTAGAATGGGAACTAAAAGAAAATGCATATGATTAATAATTGAAAGATAAATTTGGAATTCTGAAATTTACCTATTTGCAAGTCACATTAACAAAAAATATGACAAATACATAACAACCCGAATGCCTTTACAATATACATGTAACCAATTTTCTTTTCTGCGTTTCCACCATTCTCAATCATATTAAAATATCTACGAAAAATCATAATGGATAAGGCTAAGGGCATCATAGTGGTCACCATGGCCAACTCTGCCCGATTGGGAACTTCTCATAATTTAGAGATGATCATATTTAAACCTAATGAAAATAATAAAGTATCTCACAGCAAGGGAAAAATCCATACCAACCTTACTCTGGCTGTCGGAGTCTAGTGTGTAGGTAGTGAAGTCTATTATGACGAAGTATACTACCATCATCAATAGAAATTATGATAGCATCTCTATCAGAAAACTTTTTCAAACAATTGACACATGTTTAATTAACTGGTATAATTTTTTTTAGAAATATAATAACATCTTGAACACCAATGGTAATATAATTTCTTAACAGAACTTTCTAATTCTAGTAAAAAATATAACAAATGCTTAACTGTCGCAAATTGGCATTATCACTGACAATACCTTAAACATTAATGTACTCTGAAAATATTTTAAGGGCGTGTTCAGACTACCTTTTACCTGCCCAAAAATATAATGCCACCTGGGAAACATCCCAGATTCTGGAAGTATTAGGAATTTGGTACACAAATGAGATGTTGTCTCTAGAACAACTGTCAAAAATAAACCTGCCCAAAAATACAATGCCACCTGGGAAACAGCCCAGATTCTGGAAGTATTAGGAATTTTGTACACAAATGAGATGTTGTCTCTAGAACAACTGTCAAAAATAAAATCAAAGTATAGAAATAGAATCAATGCATATAACCATCAAAATTTCAGACCTCAAAAAATCTCTTATATATGAACTAAATCAATCAATACTTCAGACAAAGAACAGTAATATATCCAGCTGAAACCCTTGTAGCCTACATTAATAAACATAAAAGAATTATTTTAGGCACCAAGAAACTATACCAAATTAATGTCCAAACAGACTATCAGTCGTTGGATTAAGTGTACTTTAAAGACTAGCAGTATTGATGTAGGTACACGTATATTTAGCTCACAGCACACGCCACGCTGCTACTTCTAAAGCCAGGTGTGACAATTTATGAGATACTAAAAACAGCAGGCTGGAGTTACAACTCAAGTACATCTGGAAATTTTATAAAAGACCTTTAGTGTAAAGGATCAAAATGATTTAGCAAAATAAATCTTTAGCTGTGATTAAAGATATCTTATTTAACTAACATGTACTAACTAATACAACAACCAGCAACTTTAAATTATAAGGAAGGAGTATCAGTATATAAGGAAACTAACAATAGTAATAAAAAAGCAAAACTGTATTTTGTTAAAACAGATATATGTATAATATTAACTGAATGGTTAATTAAGAACTTTAGTTTTCCAATGACACATATGATTGTTATTCTATAAACAAACCTTAATATTGATATTAAGTGGGCAACAAATATTCTGTTAAAAAGATAATTAAGAATATATATAAACATTTTGGTTAAGTACCTATGTTACTTAAAAGCAACTGTGATTGTTAGTCTATAAAAAACTTTAATACTTTTTGACAATAAATAATAGGCAAAAAATATTTTGTTAATTAGATAATTAAGATAAGAATAATAATTAAGAAAATGACTGAATGGTCGATGCTGAATATTAACCTTTGATAATTATCTATTAAGATAAGAATAATAATTAAGAAAATGACCGAATATGAACCTTAGATATCTAATGACAACTCAGATTGTTAATCTATAAACATTATAACAATGAGAATAAAAAAGTAAATAATAAATTTGCCAAAACAAATAATTAAGAACATATCTGAATGAACTGATTAAGAATCTATGTGGAAGAATCTATAGGTTTCACCTATGGACAACCATGATGGTTAGTCTATAAAAATATAATTAAGAATTTTAAAGAAAGAAAGCTTTTACTTCACAAATTCATCATAGTGTATGTGATAATTCCAGAACTTAACTCTCAAAGTCTACATGTAAATAATAATCATTAATTACAGGTACTAATCTCGAGGACGAGGCACAAAGTATAATTTATGATTAAACGAACTTACCCTAAGTGAAGTTCTATCATAATTATACGAAGTGCCTCGTCCGAAGAGATTAGTAACACCCTCCCAACCCTAAGGTATAACCCAGAAGCGTTCTGGAAATATCTATAAAACATCCATAACTCTAAACTAAATGACAAGTTGACAGCCGACACAGAGCTGACAGGGAAAGAAAAAAAAAAAAAAATATATAATAATATTGTCTCTAAAACAGTGATTTGAGTAGCCTCCCGTAGCCGGTACTACATGTAAATAATAATCATTAATTACAGGTACTAATCTCTTCGGACGAGGCACTTCGTATAATTATGATAGAACTTCACTTAGGGTAAGTTCGTTTAATCATAAATTATTAATAGTGGCGTCTCTTTGCAGATGCCGTCATCATCATCATCAGCCTTATAATGTTCCCATTGCTGGGACACAGACTCTCTGTGAGAGAGGTAATGGGCCTTAATCCACCACGCGGGCCCAGTGCGTGTTGGTGAATGTCACATCTCTTCTAGGACATGTCGGTTTCCTCACGTTCCGTAGTCTGTGTTTACTTTACATCCGACGCGACGCCATGTTCCTACTGTAAATAAATATTTTGATGTTTCGATACGCGCCGCCGATCTGTTTTTAGTTTCCGTTTTGTTACACAATGTTTGTATTTATTGTGATTGTTCGCTGTGCTTTATAGTACGAGAATGGGGTGACACGATTGATTTTTCATGGATTTTCAATGTTTTCTCGTGCTGTGTGACAATAGTTTATTTAGTTTACGTGATCAAACAGAACGTAGCGAGGATGACTACTCAGTGCACATAATAGATTTACAGTTAGAAAATAAAATAGTTTTTGGTACCTAATACCTGTCCTGGAGAAATATTGGTATTTCTATTTCGATCTTCTTCAAAAGTTAAAGATCCGTGAAGTTTATGCGAAAATAGGTGCCTAACCGTTTACCTTATAAAATTTTGGCTGAATGAGACTGCGATTAGATTGTGAACGTTCTCAAATACGGGCTTTTATCCTGTGAATCTACATTGTTAACATCAATGCCGTATACATTGCCAACATGTACCATTAAATTATCGAAACAGTCAAGCTCTTCTATTATTACAGACCCTATTATATAGACACCCAAATGCCACATACAGATTCAAAACAATAATGACAATAGGCAGGCATCGAACCCACGACCCGTGACCCTGACGTTCCTGACCAAAGGTCGACACTGCGCCATTAGGGTCGCCAAATGCCAATGATAGGATTTATTACTTATGTATGAAAGTACAATCTGGAGCGAGCCTTTATATAGACATATTTTTAGAAAATTGATTCCAATTTTTATGGGTTAAGTAACGAGGCGATTGAATGGGCTAGTCATTGTTTTTGTGTATAGGGCTTAAGTTCTTGGTAGGTAGAGATGGAAAATCGGCTTATCTTATCTTACTTCTTACTATCATCACACTAATATTATAAAGGTGCATGTTTGTGAGTGTGCGCGTGTTTGTATGTTTGTTACTTCTTCACGCTCTAACGGGTGGACGGATCAGGATGAAAGAGGTCCTACATACAGACAAACACAGTACATACAACACACACATCACGCACGTGCTTGTATGTATGTATGTAGTGACTAGATTTCTATCTTATTTTTTTTTAATCTTTGCTTCCACCTACACTAGGAATTTCTTCCTGTATCGTGGGTGCGTTACAAACATATAAACACACATACACAACACACAGAGCCGGAACAACTATCTGTAGGTCATACAAATTTTAGATAGATTATAGTCTGGAATAGTACATAGGATACAAAAAGTATCCCGGTATAATGTTCCCTTGGGATGATATAAAACTTTACACGCGGGCGAAGCCGCTGGCAGAAGCTAGTGCTTAAATATTGCTGAATAGTAAACGGAAAAAAATAAACTAGGTGACTGACCCCGATTTCTGAATCCAGAGGCTCTAGGCAAGTGTCATTCGATGTCAGCGATGGCGATGTTCGAAATGCCAGAATGTACAGTGACATTTCGATAGCGTTTGACATTCCCATACATTTTTGACATTCTTCCAAAAGGCTAACGATGAAAGAACAAGGAAAGAAACAAAACACATTTATTTGCCACAAGAGCACACAATATAAAAAAGAAAAACAAAAATAAAACTTAAAACTAAACAACAACTTGTATCGCCTCGGCTTTAATTTTCAACTTACCGCACTTATATCATAATGTACTACATATTATATACATAGCTGTCAAATATGTATGTAAAACTGTTATGCGTCTGTTAAGTCTTACAAAACGGAAAACATTAACAACAATATGTACTTGATATTAAAGCCTAATACTCCATAATAAAATAAAAAAGCTGTATTCACACACGAGCGCCACGCAGTAGTAACAGGAGTGATTCCCTCCGGTATTCTAATGCCGCGGTATCTTTATTGGTCATATTTTTCGATTTCCCGGAGTGTACAACTCGCCGATTTGATTTACGGGTCAACAAAATCAAAATCAAAATAAAAAAAATTATTTCACATAGGCCTACATGGGCACTTATAAAACGTCGACAAAATGTGCACGGTTCGGGTTGGTCGTTTCCTATGGAGAAGAACCGGCAAGAAACTCCATGGTTACTCTTTTAAAAATGGTTTGGTTTTACAATATTTCCATGTTACAGCATTAGTACTTAGATATGGGGGGACAACGTAGGCCCGAATTATGACAATAAGTCGTAAGAAACTAAAAAAAAAAACAGAAAAAGATTATATAAAGTTAACAAATGTTAACTAGCATCTAGAAGGCCTACAATGTTCACACATTCACAAAACAATCGGTAAAAGAATCTATATAAAGGTAAAAATAATAAAAATAAGTATAACAAGACTAAATTTAACATGTTGCACAAATTTTGTTATCAGTGCTGTAACTATTCTTAGCAAAGGGCTTTAAAGATGATTGAAAACCATTGTAAAATGTCTAATTAAAAGAAGGAAAGAAAAAATTAGATTGAGAATAGTTAGAGACATCCACATATTTGTGCCGTTTACAAGTTACCAGGGAAACTGCATGCGCAGAAGGAGCTAAGGCCAAATGTTTTATCTTCAACGTAGTCCTTGATTTTATAATATGCTTTTTTAACAAGGATACGTTTGATGTAGTTTTTGAACCTTCCATCGGTCAGTTCTATAACTGACTTTGGCAACTTGTTATAAAAGCGTATACTGTTTATAAGAAAAGACTTGCTAGTTTTCGTTAATCTGAATTTGGGTATTACAACGGCGGGCTTATCGAAATAAAGCAACATATACTCGTATATGTTTAGCTTAGTGCACTGATTCGTACAAGTCATTTACTCTGATAAATCACTGGCTGGAAAAGGAATTACTTTAACGCTATGGGATTGGTGGTGGGTCCGGGTAGGTTTGTGGCAAAATCTTTTGACGGGCAGTTTGTGACCGTTATATTCTATCCTGTAAATGGTAGGTAAATCAAGATAAAAACTATAAGCTGCTTTTCAATTCCATTGGCAATTACTTGTAGCCAACAAATCTTTTCGTTATGTTGTATGTTGTAAAAATGGTTGACTTTGTTATTTTCAGGATTAAGCAAGAATTTTATAAAATGCTCTAAATTCCTCGTCACCATATTTTTTAAATTAACTAGCCGAATCTTTGAAAACATAAGTTGCCGAGTTAAATTCTCGTTCAGTAAAAATGTTTAACATTTTAGCAAAAAGAAGTCTCCATTTTCTAAAAAAAGATACCTTTGAATCAAAATAGACAGCGAAAGCTTAAATTGAATTAATAAAGGGTCTAGAATCACAACTTCGTAAAGTAATTGCAGGATAGCTTACCTACGTACCTACGTCTAGGTACCCGATCTGTAGAAGTTTTAGTTTTGTCTTTGAGAAACAATTGTCTATGGTGTTGATGGTAGCAACTGTCGTATGATTCAAATATAAGAATTATGGTGAACGTTATAAAAATAGTTTTATTGTAGAAGAAAGGAATATGGTGTCTTCCATGTATTATTAGGAATTCAACAGGTTATGGGCCGCCCCATATTCCTTAAATTGGTGAATTTACGGTTTGGCAATATTATTATTTATTTATTTTTTACTTGTCTTGTACTAGAAATAAAGGATGGCTAACATGAAGTCTCAAGACGTGATACGTCGCTTGGAAGACGGGGATAATTTTCATAATTGGAAATTTAGATTGGAGCTGGTGCTAGGGGAGAAAGGTTTTGATGACATCGTGACGTGTGTGGTTGTGAAAGACAAGAAGAGAGATGCAGAAGCACGGTATTTAATAGTGCAAAATATTGGAGACAAATTTTTAGACATCGTAAAAGGATGCAACAGTTCAAAAGAAATGTTGGATTCGTTGGAAATTTTTTTTAGAAGGAAACGTGTCATGAACAAATTTCATTTAAAGAAAAAATTGATTGACTTGAAATGTGACGGTAATGGAAAACTTCAAGATTTCTTTTTGAAATTTGATAAGTTAATTAGTGACAATGAAATAATGTCAAAAATAGAAGAGTCTGATAAAGTTATATATCTGTTGCGAGCATTACCAGAAAAATTTTGCAATGTGATAACAGCTTTAGATACAATAAGCGAAGGCTTGACTTTGGAGAAAACAAAGGCAACTTTATTAGATGCGGAAATAAGACTGGATGATAAAGATGTAGTCAACACAAACCAAGATAATGCATTTAACATTGTTTGCTGGTATTGTCATGCATATGACAATATATTGTCGGAAACAAGCAAAGTGTGGAAGAGATACTTCTAAACGTGGAGTACCCATGTGGCGTGTAGAATTTCACAGACGTGGTCATGGCAGAGTAAAGGGCCGAGGTGGTACCAGTAGAGCAAATACATCCGACTGCACTCATTTGGGCTTTGATGAAAGTAATGATGAAATAGGTTGTATGATTGACAGAACAGAGTTCAATTTAACATGTAAGGTTTCCACTAATAATTGTATTTCTTTCATAATAGATTCTGGTACATCACAAAATTTTATATCTGACTATTAAATACCATATATGACTAATATAAAACAGTTAGAGCATCCCATAAATATAAATACGGCAAATAGTGAAAAGTTAATTTCATATTATAGTGGTAATTTGCCTATCAAATGTGACAATATTCGGATTACTATCGTAGGGTTTGTTGTGCCTAATTTAGCCTATAATTTGCTATCAGTAAGGAAACTTCTTGAAAAACCATCTAACGAAATAATATTTAGAAATGAATATGCAAAAATTACATTTTTCAATGGCTCTACTATTTGGGCTTACAATAATGGGAAACTTTACATTTTACAGGGTAAAATCTTAGCAGAGGATGGAGCCGCAGCTATACAATCAGCAAACGGCATGTTGTGGCATAGACGTTTAGGACATACTAGCTCTAAAATATTACAAAGGTTGAAGTTACCACTTAACAACAAAGTATGTAACGCATGTATGAAAGGTAAGCCAACTAGGTTACCATTCAAAAGTTTAGAGCGACCACGTTCACTTCAGATCTTGGAGCTAATACATAGTGATATAGCGGGTCCATCCAATATGCCAACTATACAAGGTGAAGTTTATTTCCAAACTGTCATTGACGATTACTCACACTTCTGTGTAGTTTTCTTGCTGAAGAGGAAAGCTGAATCTACCGAAAATATTATTAATTATATACATAGATATGAGAATGAATTTGAGTAAGCGGTTAAAAGAATAAGATGTGACAATGGGGGTGAATACACTTGCAATAAATTACGTCAATTTTGTAATGAAAAGGGTATATTCATGGAACATAGTTTACCATATTCGCCAGCTAGCAATGGCGTTGCCGAACGAATGAATCGCAGCTTATACAATAAAGCAAGAACTATGCTCAGCGAAACCAACTTACCAAAAAATTTGTGGGGAGAAGCTATAAGATGTGCAGCTTATCAGTTAAACCGTTGTACCTCATCAGCTATCAATTTTAAAACTCCATGTGAAGTACTATATGGTACAAGAGACTTAAGCAAACTTCGTGTTTTTGGTGCAAAAGCGTGGGCGTGTATAGTACCAAAGCCTGACAAATTGTCAGAAAGAGCACGTGAAACTAGAATGGTCGTCTATAATAGGACAGGATATAACTTATGGGACTATAAAGAAAATAAAATTATTGTGTCACGAAATGTGAGATTTGATGAAGATGATATTGTTTATAATGAAAACGATAAACTAACAAACGGAACTGAGTGGCACAGAGTTAGAGTAACCGAAATAAATCAAGAACCAGTACATAATAAAGTAGAAACCAGAGAAGAGGTTATTGTTGATAATACTAATATTGAACAGGAAACGATGAGGAACGAACCATATGAAATTTTTGAGGATTGTGTGGAAGAAAATATTATTGATAGACGAGATAGTATGAACGGAAATGAAAATGTGATAAAAACAAGATGTGGCAGAATAGTTAAGCCTCCAAAAAGATTTGAAGATTTTGAAGCACATTTAGCATATTGTTTGTGTACGGGTGATCCAAGCTCGTATAAAGAAGCAATCGAAAAAGGTCAAGGGTGGCAAGAAGCGATAGATAAAGAACTAAATTCTCTTAAAAGTTTAGGAACTTGGGAAGAATCTGAATTGCCTAAAGATAAGAGGGGCTATAGATACAAAATGGATTTTTACTACTAAACAAGATGGAACGAAGAAGGCGAGATTAGTGGTGAAAGGATTTCAAGAGGAAACATTATTTAATGTATATTCACCAGTCGCACGTATGCCTACTATTCGTATGATGCTGAGCCAAGCTGTACAAAATGATATGTATATGAAACAATTAGATGTGCCAACGGCATTCTTAAACGGTTTTTTAAAAGAAGACGTTTATATAAAACCTCCCTTAGGTGTCAATCTCGGAAAAGGTGTAGTTTTGAAATTAAAGCTATCTTTGTATGGATTAAAACAAGCGCCTAAATGTTGGAATGAAAGACTACATGGTTTTTTGGTTGATAAAGGATTTGTTCAATCAAAACATGATTTTTGTTTATATGTTTTGGAAGATGTATTTTATTGGTTTATGTTGATGACATGATTTTAATGTCAAAAAGTGAGATAAATTTAAAGAAAGCACATGACTTTTTAAAAATTGAATTTATTGTTAAAGATCTTGGAGAAGTCAGTAATTATTTGGGACTGCACATAGTGAAAACGCCAGAAATGATGTTAATTAACCAAGAGTCAGCCATAGATAGAATACTTGGTAAATTTAATATGCCTGACTGCAGAGGAGCTGAGACTTCAATGGAAACAAATTTTGCAAAAGATTATAATGAAGCAATCATCTTGGACAAGCCGTATCGTGAGCTAATAGGTTGTCTTCTATATATATCTACTTCAAGCAGACCTGATATTTGTTTTTCTGTGTCATTTCTAAGTCGTTGGATAAGCCTACTATATCACTGTGGAAAGCAGCTAAGCGTGTATTGCGTTACTTAAAACAAACTAAGTCAAAGTCTCTTATATATAAACGGGATAGCAATTGTCGTCTTGTTGGTTATTCTGATGCTGACTGGGCTGGTGACAGAACTGACAGAAAAAGTGTTAGTGGATCTGTAGTCTACTACGGTAATAATTTATTATCCTGGTTCTGTAAAAAACAAAACGTTGTTGCGTTGTCAACTGCTGAAGCTGAATTTATAGCTGCTGCTTTAGCGTCTGCAGAGTTAGTTTATTTGAAAAGTTTGCTACAAGATTTTAACCGCACTTCAGATTCATATTTAAATGTGGATAATCAAAGTGCGATTAAAATGATAGAATCGAATGAAAACAGTAAGAGGTCAAAGCACATTGATATTAAATACCACTATATAAAAGATCTGTTTAGTAAAAAACAAGTAATTGTGAAATATGTGAGCACGAATGAAAATGTAGCAGATGTATTAACTAAGGCTTTAGTGAAACAAAAACACAATTATTTTGTAGAAAGGCTCGGTTTAAATTAAAGTTTTATTTTTATTGGTTATGAATTTCAATTTTAAGAATGATGCTAATATTTTTTAAATTATTGATTCTTTAAATTGCGGGGGAAAGGTAAATTATACTTTCTTTTTTTTTCTTTACTGTAATAGTGTATGATTTATTTTGTGGATTTTAAGTACTGTTTTTTATGTAATTAATTATTATAAATGCTTATGTTTGTTTCTATTTTATCAATTTGAATTTTATGGAAAATTTTAATTGAGGGGGGATGTAGAAGTTTTAGTTTGTCTTTGAGAAACAATTGTCTATGGTGTTGATGGTAGCAACTGTCGTATGATTCAAATATAAGAATTATGGTGAACGTTATAAAAATAGTTTTATTGTAGAAGAAAGGAATATGGTGTCTTCCATGTATTATTAAGAATTCAACACGATCTACAATATGATGTCAAATCTAGCTCTTACAGAGCAAAAACAAAGCCGTATTTTCCTTGCAATGGCATTATCTTCATACAAAAAGATTTTCGTTTTAATAAAAATCGTACATAATTTCGCCGGCGTATCTATTGTTTGTGGAACAAAAGTACGTGTAATGTCATAGTGCAAGCTTCATTGCATCTAGCTATTGTTTTTGTTGTAAATTCAACTTCATTCATAAATGTCTGAATTGCATGCTACCTGGAATATTCTTTTTGAATAGTATACAGTCAGTGGGTGAAGTTTTCATGAGTAACCGAAATTAAATAACGCTGCGCACGCATGAATTCCGAATTGAACTGTTATGTAGGAAAGTTCATTAACTTTTTCGTCAGAGTCAGCATCGGTCATCGTGACTTTAAAATCAGCCTAAAGGGTGTCGTTGATAGCCACCCTTCCTTCTCTGATTATTGCCGAAAATTTGATTTCCTCTCCGATTTCATTATTCTCCTCATACAGTGAACTCCCCTCTATAATCAAAATGTAATTGATTTTAAAGCTATTTGAATCGGATTTCTTTTTCCTATTATGTAGGATTATTAAGAATAAACATAGAACTGTGTTAACTTTGAAAATTTTAGTAATAAAAAACCTACTTAAAAACGAAAAAAAATTGTTGGTGAATATCTAAAATGCCGTCACAGACCAAATACCTATATTATAATGTACCAATATATTCATAATGTTTTATACCCTAACGGTTAATTTTAACAAATAAAATATTAAGTAGCTACACGTTTAAGATGCCACTTTTTTGTTATCGGGCGAAGCCTGCAAAAGGCGCCTGGACTTTTGAGGAAAAAAACAGGTGTTGTCGAATTTTGCCTCACTAAAACCACTCCGGTGATCACCATCAGCACTTTGAACCCCGTAACCTCTTAAAGACCACCACGGAACCCGAGAATTTGACGTTGGCCTAATAGTAAATTATATTTAACAATCTACACAGACCTACCGCTAAAGCCCACAAGAAATACGCTCGAACAAACTCCCAGCACAATTACTTTGTTCACGACTGTAATACTTCATAACACAATAGCGGCAAGGAATAGTTAAGTATCGAGTAGTAATAAGAGTAATAACTTGGCTTGGCTTACACAGAACTTGGGCTTAAGTCAGGTTTACATTGGGAGAGTTAGTGGTGCAGTAGCGGGCGAGTGCTAGATAGTAGCGTAAGTTCAGCTTGTAACTTGTCCAGTGTTATTCCATGGAAGCAAACTTTGATATTTATTAGAAACCGTAAGAATTGGAAAGTCTTTGCCCATCAGTGGGACAACTCAGGCTGGAAATAAATAATATTAGTAAGGCTGTTTTTCAAGCTTTTATTTACCATTTTTTTACCTGTCCTGCAGCCTAATTGCGCAAGCGAATTCGGCAAGGCAAAGGGTTTGACCGCCATCAATCGACCAATGACATGAGAGATGAAAGACGCGATGTGGATTTCCGTCTATGCGTTTGCGTGTATGCAATCAAATCTCGCAAGTTACTTTTGACCAAATTCCCGGTCTTCGATTGAGCTGAAATTTTGAACACACTTATTTTTAGTTATACAATTTTAATGAAATAAGCTTTTTTTGGTGAAAACAACTACCTCTGAAAGCTTGTTATGATTGGAATTTTCAGTTTTCCAAGACACGTAGATAATACTACATTCTACTGCGTACTACGAACTAGGCTTTTCTGTACGTTTCCTGTTACCCTTTTGTAAGTCGACACTGTATTGGGTTATTCAATTCAGTACTCAACTGTTACTCGACCAGTGTAAAATGAGCTTTAAAGAGAAGCCAGCGCCTTCTGTTGGCGGTAATTTGATAAGTTGGTAGATATACAACCGCTGTGCTGCCCCGTTGTAACACGACTACTTTGTACTTGTTGCCTAGTAATTAGGGCATTAGCGCTGTCCCTCAAAACCTAACGACTTGCTGTTCAAATTTGCATACAATTACTCATTTATAGTGGAAACAGTTCCGTTCAGATTGTTCTGTAAGTTAAGGAATTATCTTGTCGACGTTGAAAATAGATTTTAATACGAAACGTTCTGTATTTTTCACGGGGTGTTTGAATTTTCGAAATTTTAAAATATATGTGCTACCTAACTAAAGACTTAAAAAACCTACATTTTATCCTATTATCACTAGTCTCATTAAAATCTCAAGCAGGTTATCTAATATCCTACGGTGTGAAACCGACCTTGTTTTATTTCTTTTTGTAATTATCACCAGTTTGATACTTTGTTAAAAACTTAAACGAGGAAAGCGTATAATGACGAACAAATTGTTTCATGAAAACGAAAATTAAAAAAAAGTTTAACGTTTTCAGGAAAACTACCAAATAATATTGTCATACTTTTAAACGATTCTAAACGCAAAAAAATGCTGAAATAAATGCTAACCACTCGTTATTGCGTATGATGTCGTTTAAATCTGTGTTCATAATAGTAAAATTGGTATTATTGCCATTATAAACCTAAATGTTGACATTACGGTCCCTTGCCTCCGGCATACTTTTTGTTAACAAGGGTATTATACGACTTAATGTGTTCCCTTGATATACGAATATTTCTGCGGCCTTTGTCAGCACTTATTGGGACCCATTTTATTTGCAATGGTCCATATTAAGTTTTCAATCGATGTGCGCCCTAATTTGCATAATCTGAACGCAAGCATGTCTTTTGCTATACTTACAAAGGATTTCAATAATCCGCCATAGCGTCGTATTTTTGCTGAAGCGGGTATAACGTCCGTTGATGCTGAACACGTACTCAACTTTTAGCGGCGAATCGGCCGACGCCTGCAAAAGTTAACCCAAGTGTCATTCACCCTGCACTGAGGAAGAATTCTTTGCCCCACTTGTCAAACTTGTCACACTATATTCCCGTCCTTTTTCTATTGCTGTTAAGTATTTTACATAGGTTGGTAGATAGATATATTTGTGAGATCACAGTCGCAAGGGATATTACGTAAAGGTGCTTGTTTCAAATTGCCCAATATCACGGGGATGGTAAAGAATTCTAATACACACGTATTACAGTGCAAGCAGGATTTAGAGAGGGAATGGGCTGTATGGATCAGATCTTCTCGTTGAGGAGTATATTTGAAAAACATCTTGCAAAGCACAAAAAAGTCTACTGTGCTTTCGTTGACGTGGAGAAGGCCTATGACAGTGTGTGGAGGGATGAACTGTGATCGACGCTATCCGGGTACGGTGTGGACTGGCGCTTGGTACGGGCAATGAAATCTCTATATAGAGATTCCAGTGCTTGTGTTAGGATTAATGGGGCGTATACGGACTGGTTTTCTATCTCAAGGGGTGTTAGACAGGGCTGTGTAGCGTCACCGTGGCTGTTCAACTTGTACATGGATAGTTGCCTGATAGGTTTGAAAGAGCATGAGTGCGGATTGAGGATGAATGATTTGCCTGTCAAATGCCTTCTCTAAGCAGATAATCAAGTTCTACTTGCATCGTCAGCAGAACAGTTGCAAGACATGGTGACTGTGATGAATGAAGCTTTTAAGTTAAAAGGTGTGAGTATAAATGTGAACAAGACTTAAGGTAATGGTGTTTGAAAGAGAAGACGATGTATCGGAGTGTTAAGTGAAAATAAATGATAAGATTGTAGAGCAAGTGAACGAGTTTGTATATAGAAGAAAAGAAGAAGAAAAAATATTTATTTGTGACCCGCACAGGAGACACGAGAAATATGCAAAAAATTTTACAATAATATAAAATAAAAAAATTAAAACCCTATGCGAGACCAAAAAGGTTCCTATCTCAGCATGTGCAGCGATATCCAAAAAGAAAATAACGCCGCGCTGATATTCTGATAGGACCCACTGTTGAGTTGTTGTTGGTTGATTGTTGTATATCTGGGGAGTATGTTCACAAGGGATGGAAAGATTGAAGAGGATGTGGAAAGGAGAGTGAATGCAGGGAATAAAGTGAATGGTGCTATACATGCGGTTGTGACCAGCAAATCGATGTCTCCAGAAGCTTGACTCGCCGTTCACAACAGCGTGCTGGTGCCTACACTTATGTATGGAAGTGAAGGGTGGGTATGGCAAAAATTAAATTGAAAAGAGTATGTTAAGATGGTTTGGCCATGTTGAGAGCATGAATGAAAGGCGACTAACGAAATGTATCTACAAGGCAGACGTGAATGGAAACGCCGGGAGGGGACGCCCTAGAAAGACATACATAGACCTTATAGGTGATGTTCATCAAAAAGGCCAGGTGCGCAGTACTCATAACCGGCGTGTGTGGATGACTAGATGCATGAATGTGAGTGAAGCAAAAGAAGTATGTAAGGTGGCTTTCTGTAGTTTCTGCCTACCCCCATGGGAAAAAGGCGTGAGTTTATGTATGTATGTATGTACCGTGGTTAAGGGGATGGTCGTATATTCAGTATAGCTGCTACTCACGCTGGCAGAAACATACTTGGTATTGTGTGTGTCGGTGATAAATGTAAATCACTTGTATTCTGTTCAGGTGAACAAACTTGTGCATAAATAAATTAAAACTTGGTCACGTATCCCTCTTTTCCAAATTATCACGTCGTTGCTCGTCCAACCAACTTCTAGTATTTGTTGGAAAGTTATAAAGTTGTAATGGATACACGCACTTTGTGTTCCGTATGGTGCCGGACGTAAAGAATTTCACCATCCCATGTCTTCCCGTGGGTGTCGTAAGAGGCGACTAAGGGACAAACCAGAGAATGGGCAGCAGAATTCTCTGTGCTTCTATAACAACCATACTGCGATCGCCAACCCGCCTGCCAAGCGTGGCGATTATGGCAAAACCCCCCCAATGAATAGCACAAATAAAAAATGGCCCCTAGTACCCGGCAGCTTGCCTACCCTCGACTACGGTAGCGGTCGAGGCTACGGCATGGCAAGGGGTGCTAAGAATCTCCGGACGAGATCCGGCTACCCCAAAAATCACCGACGACTGGACCTGGCAACGTACAACACGCGCACACTTCGGACCGACGAGAAGGTCACCGAACTCGAGGAAGAATTGAGCAGGTTGCGATGGAGTATTATAGGGTTATCTGAGGTCCGAAGAGAGGGGGAGGACTCGATAATCCTCAAATCCGGTAACCTGCTCTATTTCCGAGAGGGAGACCGGCAGTCCCAGGGTGGTGTCGGATTTATCGTCCACAAGTCCCTTGTGAATAACGTGGTGAAGATCGAGAGTGTGTCGACCAGGATGGCGTACCTTATACTCAGAATATCCTCAAGATATTCGCTGAAGGTCATACAGGTCTACGCCCCAACCTCGGCACACCCCGACGATGAGGTAGAGACCGTGTATGAGGATATCTCCAGAGCCATGCATGGTTTCAAAACTCACTTCACCGTTGTCATGGGGGCCTTCAACGCGAAACTGGGCAAACGAGACGAGGATGAGCTGCAAGTGGGGCAATTTGGAGTTGGACAACGGAACCACCGGGGTCACCTACTGGCCAGTTTTATAGAGAAGGAGGGCCTCTATATGATGAACTCCTTCTTCAAAAAGCGTGAACACAGGCAGTGGACCTGGCAGAGACCCGATGGTGCAACAAAAAATGAGATCGACTTCATCGTGTCAACCAAGAAGCAAATGTTCAATAATGTCTCTGTGATCAATTCGGTAAAAACCGGGAGCGATCACCGCATGGTAAGAGGCACATTGAACATTAATATTAAGCTTGAAAGGTCTCGACTGATGAAGTCCACGCTCCGGCCAGCGCAGATCCATGTCCAAAACCCCGAGAGCTTTCAGCTCGAACTCCAGAATCGTTTCGAATGCCTAGGGAGCTCCGTGGATGAATACAGCAACGGGTTAGTGGAAGCTGTCCATACGGTCGGGTCTAAGTTTTTCAAGACCCGTCGTACAGATAGAAACAAAAAGCTCCCTGATCATACCCTCAAGCTTATGAAGGAGAGGCGTGAGATGATCCTGCAGTCTTCAGATAAGGCGTGCAAATACCGGCAGCTCAATAGACAGATCTCTAAATCCTTGAAAAGAGACCTCCGCGCATTCAATACCGAGCGTAATAAAGACGCGATCGAGCGAAATAAAGGCTCCAAGGTGTTTGCAAGAGATCTGGCTATTGGGCAGAGCCAACTCACGAAACTGAAGACCGACGATGGCAGGATCGTATCCGCCAAACCGGAGCTTCTCAGGGAGATCGAGACATTCTATGGGCAGTTGTACACATCGATCAGCAAGCCCGTTGCGAGTCTGGCAAACGACCCAAGAGCTAGATTGAACCGGCACTATACCGAAGATATCCCGGACGTCAGCCTGTACGAGATTAGGATGGCTCTGAAACAGCTCAAAAACAACAAGGCGCCGGGTGATGACGGAATTACGGCCGAACTCCTGAAGGCGGGTGGCAAACCGGTCCTTAGGGCCCTTCAGAAGCTTTTTGATTCCGTCATACTCGAGGGCTAAACGCCACAGGCATGGTGCAGGGGTGTGGTGGTACTCTTCTTCAAGAAGGGCGACAATGCCCGGCTGAAGAACTATAGGCCCATCTCACTTCTTAGCCATGTCTACAAGTTGTTTTCAAGAGTCATCACGAATCGTCTCGCGCGCAGGTTTGACGATTTCCAGCCCCCCGAACAAGCCGGATTCCGAAAAGGCTTTAGCACCGTAGACCACATACATACGCTGCGGCAGGTTATACAGAAGACCGAAGAGTATAACCTGCCTCTATGTTTAGCGTTTGTGGACTACGAGAAAGCCTTCGATTCGATCGAGACTTGGGCTGTACTGCAGTCTCTCCAACGGTGCCAGATCGACTACCGGTACATTAAGGTGCTGTGTGTTTGTATAAAAACGCCACCATGTCAGTCCGTCTTCAAGATCAGACCTCGAAACCAATCCTTCTCCGGCGCGGCGTGAGACAGGGAGACGTCATTTCTCCGAAACTGTTCACTGCTGCGCTGGAGGATGTCTTCAAGGTTCTGGACTGGAGGGGGCTGGGCATCAACGTTAATGGCGAGTACATTACTCACCTTCGGTTTGCCGACGACATAGTGGTCATGGCTGAGACCATGGAGAGCCTCAGTAAAATGCTCGATGACCTCAGTAGAGCTTCCGAAAGAGTGGGTCTTAAAATGAACATGGACAAAACCAAGATCATGGTGAATGCCCATGTAACACCCACTCCTATCAAGGTCGGTGACTCTACACTCGAAGTTGTAGACCATTATGTCTACCTGGGACAAACGGTCCAGTTGGGTAGGTCCAATTTCGAGAAAGAGATCAACCGTCGAATCCGACTCGGCTGGGCGGCGTTCGGGAAGTTGCGTGGTATCTTCTCGTCCAATTTACCGCAGTGTCTCAAGACAAAAGTCTATGACCAGTATGTGTTGCCAGTGATCACCTATGGAACCGAGACGTGGTCGCTCACAATGGGTCTTATCAGAAAGCTCAAAGTCACCCAAAGGGCAATGGAGAGGGCTATGCTCGGAATTTCCTTGCGTGATCACGTCAGAAATGATGATATCCGCAGGAGAACCAAAGTTACCGACATAGCCCGAAGAATTGCCAAACTTAAGTGGCAGTGGGCAGGGCACATTGCTCGCAGAACGGATGGCCGATGGGGCCGAAAAGTTCCGAAATGGCGACCGCGAACCGGAAGACGATACGCTGGAAGGCCTCCCACTAGGTGGACTGATGACCTGGTTAAGGTTGCGGGAAGGCGCTGGATGCGAGACGCACGGGATCGGTCAATGTGGCGACGCCTGGGGGAGGCCTATGTCCAGCAGTGGACGTCTTTCGGCTCAAATGATGACGTATCCCTCTTTTCCAAATTATCACGTCGTCGCTCGTCCAACCAACTTCTAGTATTTGTTGGAAAGTTATAAAGTTGTAATGGATACACGCACTTTGTGTGCCGGTTCCTTAGCATGCGCATCTCTTTTATATTTTACAGCTGTTTAGTGCAGAGGAAAAGTTTTCCAGCCCTCATGAAATATTCTTAAATTATACGCTATTACAAAAATAAAGTGGTTGTATCCTGTTTACTTAATCAGTTCGTAAATAATAATAATAATTTATGGAAGAACTAGTTGCTTTCATGTTTCAGAGAAATCTTGTCTCGTTATTATTTTCGAGATAGGTACAAGTTGAGCGAGGCTAAATAGCGGATAGTTTTATTACAAAGTCGGGCTCCGGCTGACGAGTTAGCGTATGAAAGGCGTAGAGAAAGCTGTTCCGAAGACTTGAGCCTTGAATGCGTCCGACGGCACAACTTTCAGACTCTTCCAGTTCTTCCCCTTCACGCGATATCGAGCAAGTTTAATTAAAAACATTGCCTTAATATCAACCATTTTCAAAGCGGAACATAGAAAAGTTTTTATGTTTATTCGAAAAAGTACATTTCAGATTAAATGTTTGTTCTGAAGTTAAGCGTTTATATTACTCGGAGTTTTCTTGTCGGTACTTGTCCGATACATTATGATTTACAAGAGACAAATTCGTGTTTTCTTTGGAGAGATTTTAAGGGGCAAGATAAAATGTTATTAAAATAAGTTCAGTTTTTATATTTTCTTAAAATTTTACTACCGTTTATTTACGTTTTATTTTCATTGGTCCGCATAAAAAGCAGTGGCAGTGACAACTATCGTTAAATTTAGGTTCCGCTGGTCAAAGCTGCTGTTTGTTGTAGCTTGCTTCGTTCACATTCAATACAAACGTGTGAAACAAAACAATTTTGAATGTTTGTGATTTATTGAAAATATTTTTTTATAATTTTTTTTATTAAAACAATTCGTACGGCTCACACAGGACACAATATACAAAACAATATTATGATTAAGTGCTAACTAAACCGAGTGCTTCATATGCTAAATTGCGTAAAAAAAAAACAATTAAGCGTGAGATGAAACTTGTGAAATATTGTTTTTTAGTATATTTCATCACTACTACTGAATGCCTTTATGGATACATAGAGGTGTACATATGTAGTACAGCCACAAATTGGCATTTTGTAGCTGCTAAGACCCAGGCTTGTCTTATTTCCGCTAAAAGGAGCTAATTCCATCCAGCTCCTTCTTTCAGAGGTGTGACCGTGCCGATAACTGATCATCTTGAGATTCTTGGCATCACGTTGACATCGACGATCAATTTTTGTCCATTCATTGAGGCAAAAGTTCAGTTTGCTGCCAAAAAATTGGGGATCCTCGCGAAGGTGAGACGGTTCTTCACGCTAGAACAGCTGCTCAACTTATATCAAGCGCAAGTTCGATCATGCATGGAATACTGCTCTTATCTCTGGGACGGATCTGCCAAGTACAAGCTGGATGCACTTGATTCGATCGAAAAACGGGCTAAGACTTTACAGACAGTACTGGCTGAATCTTAGCTCCAGAACCTCGAACATCGGCGCCGAGTTGCCAGTCTGTTGGTTTTTTATCGGTTACATTTCGGGGAGTGTGCGTTGGAATTGCATGAACTAATTCCTCCTTGCTCGTTCCATCATCGGACTACAAGACGTACGGCGAAGCGTCATCGGTACATAGTAGACATCCCACCCATACGCACCAAAAGTTTTGGGAATTATTTTATTATACGTACAGCAAAGGAGTGGAATTCTGCCGGAGCATGTATTTCCTGATAGCTACAACCTGGGAGTCTTTAAGTCAAGATTGAATAGGTTTCTTCTAGGCAAGCGTGCTTCATATTCGACTACACCATCGTTTACCATCAGGTGAGATAGTGGTCCGGCGCAAGCCTATCAATAATTAAAATTGATTTAAAATTGGTGATGCGATTTCCTGCTAACACCAGAAAAGCGGAAAACCTAGTAAGGAACAAAATCACAAATTAAATAGAGATATTTGTATGAGAAGCAGCAGAATCCATTCAACCTTTTCTTTGCCCCAGATCGACCATTTTCCGGGGGCAATTATTACCTACGAGCGCACGTATCTAAAGTATCATACTATTAATACAGCGTGCCCAGTATATCTCGACACCTCACGACAGCGCTACTTCTATAGCCAAATGTCAATAAGGTGTCAAAAAGACATGTCGAATACACTTCCTTTTTTAACCGTGTGTCAAGATACATTGGGCGCTCTCTTCAACCGTTTTCGGTATCGTTATCTCAATTTTGTGAATGTGTAATCTGAGCATTGATGATATTTCAATGTTTTCGCCGTGATTGGGATATTTTCACACGTAGATTATGTAGTATTTTAAAAGCGATTCTTGCAATTTTAAAATCTTTTACTATATGACTATTGGCTTTAGTTCCAGGTAATGGAAAAGACACCTTTCTGTTTTTAATTTGAGCAAAATTAACCAGAATGGTGCTCTGTTTTAAATAAATCAGCAGTTTTATGTGCGCATTTTCATTGAAATAATTTTTAATCGGTATAACAAGATACCTGCTACGAAAATATCTCACACCTTCGACATTCACTCCTTATTGATAATCTTTCAATGTCTCTCTATCTCATGAACGAAAATGAAGGACAAAGCGTGAATAATCCATCATTTACTCACATACGTATATTGGATTTCCGTTCCTCTCAACATAACACCGAAATCCATATTGTCTAACAAAAGATCCATTTCGCGGCACATTTTGTTTTATATCTATACTGATTTAGTTTCGTATTATTGATATGAAGATTAAACTAGAAGGCTGAAGGCTTTGAGCTCACAATGCGGATCAAACAACGTAATCCTGAAGAACGATCTATCATATCAATACAATACGTCAGTTTGTTTACGATCAAATGGCTTGTATATCCAGCGGCTTCATGGAAAGCCGAACAAGACACAAAGGGGGCGAAGATAAGCCGTGTAAATCTTCAAGCATACAAATGCGAACTCACCCGCCAGACGGATACGTTTGCTGATCTCTTTCGAGGAGTTACCATCATATATCATTCTGAAATGTAGCTAGTTATCAATTTTGCAAGGTCTTCTTTGTGGGTTTGTATAATGTGAAGGGCATTTTAAAGAAAATTGCTTTTCAGTGTGATCCAGTGACGAAATTCTTATATATTTTTCAAACATGAAAGATTCTGTGGAATAAGTGAGCCGAAATAGTAGAGAATTTATCAGACCACCTGCCTGGTAACTGACACATTAGAAAGAAACCACCAAATAAATAACTTGGCTTTTATTAACTACAGAAATCAAGTCGTAAATAAAGTAATGAATGACAGACAATTATATCATTTCAAGTGACGAGCGATGGTTGTCAATAACATAGATAAATATCGGTAGCACGAAGGAGATTATATGTCAGTAACTACAGCGTAAAAATACATGTAAGTGGTCGTGTGAAAACATTCGAGTTGGACGTTTTCATTACCTCGACATGGGGGACGGACGGACGGACTTACTGACTGACGGATGGACACGTGAACTTTATTGTGAAAAACTAAGTGGAAAACAAAGACGTCGGTCCCGGCAACAGTTTGTTCAATAGAAATATTATGGTAAAGTTACTAGCATAACGGCTTAAAAAACTTGGATATCTAACAAGGAAAGGTACCCAACTGTCCAGCTCAGATTTGTTTTATTTTGATAAATTGATAGTCTAAAATGACAGCCACGTTTTTTTTTGTTGCCTTCAAGGGAAAGGAGTGAGCCAGCAGAGTCTTTCTTTCATTGGGAGTTGTTGTAAAAGAGTAATATACTGGATACTGGCACTTTGTTACAGGAATAGTCGATGGTTAACGGTAAACTGGTACGTGTACTGAGTTCTAGTATTGTATAACGGGTCGCACTAATCAAACACCCAGATTTATTTAACAGATTTTGTGAAATATTCTGTAAAACTAGCATTAATTAATTTTAAACCAAGTGCATCATGCAAACTTTAATGGTTTTGAAGTTAACAGCTGAATGGGTAATAAAGCAAACAGTTTGACTGTACTATACGTTTGTAGCCTCTTTATTAAATTATCATTGCGAGTTCGTATTACCAAAGGAAGACAATGATTCCCAAAACGCATACTTTTCCTGGCATATCTAGATGAATGTTTTTTTTATGCCTGGAATATTCCATATCCACTCCCTGGCATATCGATATCATGTTTTGACCCGGTCCTTTTACATTAATGGTGTTGGCTTTGGCTATGCGTAATACAAAGCAACCCTTTTTATTTTGTTTTCTGTTTGTAAAGTAGGTACCTGGTATTATGAGAGTCAATTAATACGAAGGAGGTGTAGGTAGACTCAATATAAATTTACATTAGTCTATATTGTCCTACAAAGGGCGAAGGCCTCTCCCATATTCTTCCCCGTATTATATCCAATATTATAAAAGTAAGATTTCGAGTCGACAAAAATATTCGTATCATCATCTACCTGTCCTTATCCCATGATACTGGGGGCCGGCGCAACACGTTTTTTTCTTCCATACCGTCCTGTCCCCCGTCACGCCATCACTGACTCCCTTTTCTATCATATCACTCCCCACACAGTCCATCCATCTTTACTTTAACCTTCCTCTCCCTCTCCATCCATCCATATTTATATTTAACTATTTTAGTAACCTGCATTGCATCCCTCTTCATCACATGACCATACCAGGACAAGCAGTTTCCTTCCAACTTTTTTGTCAATGGCGCCACTATCAAACTTCCTATAATATACTCATATCTCACTTTATCCATTTTCGTCACTGCGCACATCCATCTCAACATCTGAAAAAAGAACGACAAAAATATTCGTCTATTTAACAAGAAACTAGAGGCTTAAGCGAGATTTGAATAACGTTTTCTAGATAAACCAAAACAAAACTCTTTTACTCTGTAAAATATAAAAAAGATATCCAACATATTCTTACAACCTAACACTGGCACTGTTGGCCGGTTTCTGAAGTAACTAAGTATGTGCTTATCTCGATTTAAGCATCTGTCACCCTTGATCATCTGCCACTTTAAGTTTTCTGCGATGCTGAGCAAGCTTTGAGTATACGTCGTCAAGTCATGCCAAAGTATACCTTATGTCATACAAAAAACCTTCATTGACGTTCAATTGGGTTTCACAACTGAGAAAAACACATTTGATCATTCTCAAATTCTCAAACCGTTGTCAACGTTACATAATCAGTGTGGCCAGATTGGGCGACTTTTCGCCATTTAGGCTTAGACTCAGAACGGTGGCCGAGGCGACCAATTTTTACGATCGCAGACTGATCGCCAATTAGGCTAACTTAAAAAAACTTACCAAGTGCGAGTCGGACTCACGCACGAAGGGTTCCGTACCATTACTTAAAAATGGCAAAAAAATCACGTTTCTTGTATGGGAGCCCCACTTAAATATTTATTTTATTCTGTTTTTAGTATTTGTTGTTATAGCAGCAACAGAAATACATCATCTGTGAAAATTTCACCTGTCTAGCTATAACGGTTCATGAGATACAGCCTGGTGACAGACGGACAGACAGACGGATCGTGGAGTCTTAGTAATAGGGTCCCGTTTTCCCTTTGGGTACGGAACCCTAAAAACATGGGACTATTTTAGGCGATTTCGAAATAAGAATGTCTAATTTTCAGGAATGATGAAAATAACTGGCAATCAAAATGCTTTTAACAGTTCATCTCTTTTTTCATTATACTTCAGTCGTGACAACATAGGGAAAATAAAGAAATGCTGAAAAATGTTTTATGCGGAACCAATAATGATTATTGTGTCAAACGCATTAAAGTTGATATTAGATTCTAGGGTGTTCAAGGCAACAATGTAAGTTTACGTTTCGTGGTTTTAATGAATAGTGGTCGTCTTGAGTTTAAAAAAAATGGAAAAACTAAATTTTCGGCGACTTGGGGCTCGTCAAATCTGGCTACACTGGTTACATTTGGCAGTTGATAGTTGACAAGTCCTTGCTTAAACGTTAATCAAGCGGAATAAATACAAAATAATATATAAAAACTTATAAAACGAGTGATGAAGATACATCCTTGTCTTCCTTAGAGATGCCTCAACGAAGACCGATGCGTGGCAGAAGAGTGTTCGACCTGAATTATCGAAAACATTAGATTGGATGCAAATATTTCACGCCTCAGTTGTTCGAAGAACGGGTGGTCGATGGGGCTGAAAAGCCTCCCTCTACAGACCGATAACCAGGTTGAGGTCGCGGGCATCCAATGTATGAAAGACGCACAGCACCGGTTGATGTGGTAACGTTGAATGCTGAGTGCCGGGAAGGCCTGTATCCAGCAGTCTTTCGGCAGAAATGATTATTATGATGAGTGAGATCCTCCAAAAATATTTGAAAGTGCCAGTTTTTGTGTTTGTGGTTGCCAGTGGCTTTTCCTGCGCGAAAATCGAGAGTTATCCTACAGAAACTATGTGAAAAGTGAAGATGGACCGGTCATATGAGTCGCGATAACCAAAGGAAATGGAGAAAAGCACCAAGATGTAGGCATAAAGTGTAAGCGATGGCGCGCTGTGGTATTGGCGAGTAGTTCATGAGAGACCCCAGTGGAAAAACTGTTAGTGGAGGCCTAAGCCAAGAGGCTCACTGAGATTAGGAACTTTTTATAAACTATAAAGATGTATTGTATAGACTACAGTTTTATATCTCTGATTTCAGAATAAAAGGCTTTGTTATTCCGTTTATTTATTATTATATCTATTTTTTATTATTAAATCATTTTATTATTAGTCATTGTGTATTTGTATTCCAAATGATATATTATCAAATACGTTCAACCATTGTGTTGTCATTAACCAATATCTAAACATACAGTTTTTCATACCTATATAGAATATTAGTAGGATCCTTACAATAAGAAAAGGTTACAACGATGAAAATGTGTACAGAATTTGGCTTTTGTATGATACGATTTTGGTAACAAGTCCCTACAATAAAGATGATAAAAACAGCATGATAAGTCTCATTTATTTATTATTTTACAAAATAGGTAGGCAGATAATATATTGTTCGTTAACATATATTAAAACACAGTCCTCCTTCATCGGCACATATCCAATGGCACCGACCCTGGCTAATATTGTTTTCCTTCGGAGGCTCTTCGATGGCTAGCAAAGGCTTTGGTCTTGAATTGAAAACCCAGGTCACTCATTACAAATTTTATCACAAATGTCCATATTTGTTGGTAAATCACAATTGAAATCAGATTCCAATGCAGATGCACGAATTCTGTGTGTGTGTCGGTTCTCTTCCCTCTTGAGAGATCTTATGAAATTCTGAGTAAAATATTCTGTAGTTCTATGAGGTATCACAAGAACCAGCAACTGCTCGCTCTGAACACATTCAATTTTAGTAATTATAAGCTTAAATTCTTGATTTTGGCAATAACAAATTATATTAGATATTATTTTCTTTCGATAAGACATCTTTGACAAAATAAATACGGTTGCTATGACAATCTTGAAGTAATTGACGTGCCTCTTGAAGTGCCTACGATCCATTTCATAGTTTCATAATAAGGTTGTATACATTTCAAATAGGTATCTATTAAATTCCTTAATTATGAAAAATCAAGTAATTAAAGATTATAACATATTTAATAACTTGTTTTTTTTAATCTTGAATGAAGTAATATAATACTAACGTACTTTTTATAGCTGTATAAAATTTATATTAGTAAATTTTATGCAATCTTGTGATGTCTCGGATTTCTTTTGTAAAATGGAACGTAAGGGTGAAAGAGAAAGTGAATGGATCTTTGACAGGTCCATACTTATGTAGGTACTTAGGTACTTACTTAACTGAGCTAGGTAGATACTCAATTGTGAAACGTAAAAAACTCAAACGCTTCCTAAATTATTTGACACTGATTTGACAATACTCAACTGATTATTGCTGCTTTACTCAAATCAGAAACCAGCCCTGTGACTCACAATCAGAGGCCGCAAGAACCCTCTTTCCTCTGGGAATCACGGCTTTGCTATTTCCCACTATCTGATCAATAAATTCGCTGGAAAATGCCTATGATTGGCTACATTCAACAACAACGTTCTAGAAAGTGAGAATAATAAGCTATTATTTATGCAACAACATTATATCCAACTAGTTCTACCCCGCGGCTTCGCTCCTGTGGCTTGATTTTGATTTGATTTAGATTTAAACATACAATTTTACCTCTTTATAATATGTTACTTAAATTGCTCCTTGTTTTTTAATTTAATATTAACTAACATTACATAGTTAATATTAAATTAAAAAACAAGGAGCGATACATAGATTAATGCATGAAAGGAATAGTATGTACGTATGCCTTCTTTTTTCAGAATTATTCACAGGAACACGGTTCTATTTCGGTGCAAGGCTTTGCTGCTCGCTAACTAGATAACAAGAATATTGGATCCGTGCCCTTATGAATATTTTAACTGCCTTATCTTTCCTTTGTTTACTTTCGTTCCTTCGCAGAGGTATTAATTCCTTTGAATAATCCAGACTGCCGTAATAGGAATTTCCGCAGAAACGGTGTGTTTATGCAACTGATATGGAAACTTTTGTTTATATTCTTTGCGAACCCTACGGACATAAACCACATCTTGTTCTACAACTACAATTGCCAAATATTCTACAGTTTACCTAGAAAGTAGTGTAGAAATACATGGGTCGTTACAGGAATCGGTGCGGGTGCACGGATCTCAAAACGATACACGCATTGCTACAGCGTAAAAATCTGTGCTACGGCGTAGCAACTGTGCTATAATGTGAGGTCGCTACGCGTTTGGAACTTTTAAGTTCTCAAAATCTTTTTTAATGGAAAAATAATCGTATATATAGCTATATATGGTTTTACCCAAGAAAAGGCGTTCATCACTTATTTCTCCCAAATTGTTCAAGGAATTGAATTGCTCGTTCCATTCGAAGTTAGACCTCTTTCTCAAAGTCGGACCTACCCAACTTGATAGTTTGTTGGTCCTAGGTAAACATAATCGTCAACAACTACTTTGGAATTCCCGATCTTGATGTGAGTGGGTGTTGCGTGGGTATTGAACAAGACCGTGATTCGTTTGGTCCAAGTTCATTTAAGACACTCTTTCGGAAGCTCTACTGAGGTGAGCTAATCCCAAAATACTTATATTCATATCATAGTCTTTGCTGACTCAAGCGATACTGCACTTAATATAAACGACCGAACGAAAATAGAACCATACACAGTTAAAATTATTTATTTGGAGGATGTTATCTCTGGGAAATATTGATCATGTTACAACAATTATTTCACTTATCGAAAATTACTTTATCACTGGGATGTATATAGGCCCTTATCCCAAAATCATCATATCACGCTACCTGTAGGATAGGAAAATGAAGCAGAGCTTCTGTCAGAAGCTAGTCTAAAATTTAACACCGGTGTACGCAATACGCAGTAGTGTATAGTATTTAATAATAAAAAAAGTAAATATTTTTTTCTTTCTTTCTTTCTATGTTTTGGGACAATCCCACCGCAATATTCCCAAACTACTGCAACTCCTAAAAACCAAAATTCAACATTGGCAACCGACAGAAAAGCGCCGAGGCTATGTAGCTCGATGAAGTCCCGGAGAATTAAGTTTACTGTCTTGGATCCCGCAATTAAATTAATCAGAAATGAATAACAGAGTAGTGTATAGTATACCAATATTTGGCCAGAAATTACCTATATTACAGACACAAACAAACGGTACTATAATAACCCAATTTGCAACACAACCTGCCATCCCCTATTAACCCAAACATTATCTATACTCCTGGATCCGCCTACAAATTCCTAAGCCCATCGATCAGTTAGCTTTTGGCAACGCTTGCTGTTCCCGAGGCGCCCAGATTTGGCGATCCTCCAGTAACCAGCACATGATTTGGACATAATCTCACACTCCTGGATGTCGAACAGTCCGTGCTAAAAAAACATTTGCTGGCCCAGTAACCTTGCTGAGGAATTGGCAACGTTTGGCCGCCGTGTGCACATAAATAATGCATGATACTCGAATAGTTTGTGTATGAATGTTATGCTCCTGTTTATGGCCGAATGTGATTTGTTTTAAAACTATTATTTCCTGTTGTTGGTTATGGTGGGTTATGGATGTGGTTGTTGAGTTGTTATTTCGTATTCTTTTTGTTCTTGTTATGATTCTCGCTGATTTACGGTAAAGAAAAACATTGGAGGAATGTTGATCTCATCAATCGTAGTGATCCGACTCAGAGACTTTTGGCACTATATTGATGACGTTAGGAAATATGATCAGTTCTATGAATCTCTTAACAACGGTGGAGTGAAATTAATGGTAGTCGCAAAAATGTGCCAGTAAGTTTAGAAATTAAAAAAATAAAGTTGTTTGACTAAAAACTTTCATTAAAAACTTACAGTGGTTTAAGAGATAACGGATATTTTTGGTAACAACCGTAGACACTATTTGGTGATTCACAGATTCTCAGAGAAGTACTGTGTTTGGGCAAATTTTCATCCCAACTACGGAAACCTTTGGTTGGTTTGACACCACCGGCCCCTGGCCGGTTTATTCCCTTTTTTCCAGCCAGCTCGCGAATATGTATCCTCCGACTGCACAGCATGATTTTCTTCTTGTACACGTCTTTTTAGTTCGCTTTCTCAGCAGTCTGGTTTTTGATTTTTTAATTAACTTTTTTTTAAAGTGGATAAACCCAGGAACTAACCCAAGGTCACGTCTATTTACAAATACTGGGATCGGCTTGGTTCAATACTTTCGTTTTCAGGATCTTCCATTGTTTTCCTTTGTTCTGATTTTCGGAAGGACCGATCCTCCCATAAGGTCCAATATGGGTCTGAACCACTTCAGCCTCTGAAAACAATTGACAATCTTATAATAGAGTGACCCAATTACATTTCCCCTTGATTGAATTAAGGATCTTAAGGAACACACCTAAATTGGTTATCCCTGGATGAATGCGGTAGCGGCCTGTTCAATTATTAGGCACTAGCTTCAGCCAGTGGCTTCGCCCGTGTGCTGGTTGAAAATTATTCGGATATGACATACTGCCAGGTTAAAAAGTATCCAATGTTCTTAATCAGGACAGGGTTTGCTAGAGTGTCAAATGTCATCTCAATCCTATCAGCTGTTAAAACAAGCAGACATACAAACAGAATTACTTTCGCATTTATGATTTTAATAATATGGATCACAGAGAGTAGCTGAAAACTAAAGTCGATCGAGAAAATAAATTTAGAACCTCAAAGTCGAAAACTATGCATAGTTTAGTTAAACTAAAGATTAAAATTATCTGATGGTTTGTTTGTTTGATTGTAATTCTTTCGAAACAAATAGAAAACTGCACTATCGCTAAATACGGTTAGTTACTTTTTATCCCGAAACAAAAACTTTTCTTGTGGAATGGCCACTAGAGTGAAGCTGGGGGAAAATCTTTGTTATATGCTTCTTATCTTACTATATAATATAAGTATAGTTTGGATGGATGTATGTTTGTTACTCAATCACGTCAGAACGGCTAAACGGATATGTATGATACAGAGATCCATTATAGTCTGGAATAGCGTATAGACTACTTTTTGTCCCGGTATAATGCTCCCTTGGTATTAAAAAAAAACACTTTTCACGCGGGCGAAGCCGCTGGCAAAATCTAGTAATATTATAAATGCGAAAGTTTGGATGGATGGATGTATGTTTGTTACTCGATCACGCCAGAACAGCTGAACGGATCTGGATGTTTGACACAGAGATATATTATAGTCTGAAAAGCACATAGGCTACGTTTTATTCCGGGAATATGTTCACTTGGGACAATTTCCGATATTCACGCTGACAAAGCCGATGACAGAAGCTAATTTTGTGTAAGTATTATCATCCGAAAAACAATGCTTTTTAGAGTCACCGTTAAGTAATTGACGCTTGAGTTCCTACTCCAAGTTTAAGTTAATTGTGGAAGTAGGTAATTATTTAGAAAGATTAATTGACTCTCTGTGTAGGTGGGCGTTCACTTTGACAATCAACTAACTAACGTATTTCGGGACTTAAGTATTTTCTTAGGTGTTAATTCTTTTCGTGGAAATCTTCTTCACGTCGTCACTCAATGAATCAATCAATGTGCCGTACCTTTTCTCGACTATATTTATTTAATAATGTACACACAACACACTTAATAGAGAAGGAAGATGTTGGGGGCTGAGTAACCCACGTCCGTAAGATTTTTCCGATTTGATTACCTACACGTGGTACCCGGGTGGTGCAAATCAGGTGACACCACCTGGTGGTAGGCTGCGGGCGAAGGTTTCCGACCACCCACTGGGCAAATACGTACCGCCAAGTGGCCTTGTCGTGTTTCGCTACGATGCTCGGTGTAGCCAACTAAAGCAGATCTCTACGTGAACAAAGCTAGTGGTTCCGACGGGATTCCAGTAATTTTTCTGAGAACCTGTGCGCCTGAACTGTCTCCGATCCTGACATGCCTGTTTTGCCTTTCGTATGAGACTGGAAAAGTGCCTAATGACATGCTCACTGACCGCCAATATGGCTGCCGCCAAAATCGATCAACTAGAGATCTTCCAGCGTATACAATTTACAACTAGAGTGAGGCCATTGAGAGGCACGGCGAAGCGCTTACCGTCTCATGGGACATCTAGAAGGCTTTTGAAAGCGTCTGATATGAAAGCCTTATTAGTAAGCTTCTCAGCTTAAGCTCCCTTTATTTGGTCTGCCCAGTGGTCTGTGCCATTGGATTGCATACTATCTGAGGGATCGGTCCAGCCGAGTTTGATGGCCGCTCGTCTGACCAACTGGATTTTAATGCCGGGGTCCCTCAGAGGTCGGTACTCTCAGCAACATTATTCTTGCTGCACATAATAGATCAGCTAAAACCCGGCTTTTGGGTAAACGGACGACAGCACTGTTGGAGAGAGATACGTGTCCGACGCGCGCGCTCCGACAAGCCATGGTTGGGCGCTTGAATCTGTCCTTGAAGGCAGTCTCCGAAGGCGATGCCAATCTGGTCAGGTTCAATGCTGCTAAGACCCAGGCGTGTCTTTTTTCCGCTAAAAAGAGTTCAGTTCCACCCGGCTTCTTCTTTCCGAGGTGTGACCGTGCCGATAACGGACCGTCTTGAGCTTCTTGGCGTTACGTTGACATCGACCCTTAATTTTGGTTCATTTATTGAGGCAAAAGCTCAGCTGGCTGCCAAAAAGTTAGGGATCCTTGCGAAGGTTGTGGTATTTATTCCACATCTACTTACGTTTCACAACACTATACAAACCATCTTCATATCTTTTGATATTGTATAAATTTTTGTAACTCTTTTTATGTATTCATTGATATTTTTTATTACCTGAAACCATATTTTTAGTTATCTCTGATTGTTTTAATATCTAAAACTTAAAGGTTTGCAAAAAAACTTTAGACATAATTTAACATGGCATACTTTTGTTTATCCTAATAATATTTACGCACAACATTATTTTCGCATAACAGCTTACGCATATTTTTTTTTAAGTATAGTTACTCTAATCATAATAATGTTTAAGCATACTATTCTAAAGTATAAATTTGTTTACGCATAATGATATTAAAACATATTTATTTCGCAGCGAGGAGTAAGGAAAAAAAAACATCGCTCGTCGCGCTCGCGCTCGCTTCGCTCGCATTTTTAACTGTCTCTCGTTTTCTGTCAAAAATGTCGTCGCTCACGCTATTCTGCGCTCGCTCCTTTATGTCAGCTAGGTTCTTGATACCCTGGGAGCCAAGATTTTTTTGACAGGTAAAAAAAAAATATATACTTCGAAACTTGCATATTTACAAGCAATTGCTAAAAATATAAACCTAAAATAAATCAATAAAATAATAAAAAATATACGCCTACCTTGCCAAAAAGTGATTATTGCCAGATGCATGACTGTTACTTCATTAATTAATAATTTTTAATACATGACAGTTACATAATATCCGACAGTTATCAGAAATTACTAGTGTGGGGCAACGTTACATAAATAAAAGAAAATGAAATGAAATGAATATTATATATAATAAATCATTTGCATGAAAATTCAAAATAAAATACATAAAAATAACCCAAATTTGTTTCCGTTATTCCTATAATATTTTATGCTTCAATACTATTTTGCTAATAGTCATTAGGGCTAGTAACATTATGCGAATTAAAATTACGCCAAAACAAATTAGCCTTCAAGATAATTATGCCAACTTAAACAGTATGGCAAAAAAAAAATATGACAAAGAATTAATAGGCAAAATAAATTATGCCAGAACAGTTATGCCAAAGTATAGTAGGAAAAAGAAATGTATGCGAAAAAAAGGGATCCCAGTGTACTCTCGTATCTAAAGCTTTTTAAACTGTGATATATACGGCTTGTGTATGTTAACAAATCTTTGAAGTTCAATAAATATAATTTATTAAGTGTGATGCTTATGTGTGTGCATTTTACTGGCACATAATCCTCGTCGGCCATCGCAACTTATCAAGGGGCTCACTATCTGTCTACTTACTTGCCCGATTCCTTGCTTGATCTATCCGTCCTGCTTCCGTCCTGCTGCCTACTCTACTTCCTGCCTGCCTTGACCATCAACCCTTGCTGCCTGCTGCACTGCTAACCTGCCCGATTACCCGCTTATCTGGCTACCACCCGTCTGCTTGCCCGTCGTGGTGCTCGCTCACCTGCCTACCTCGGGCCGGCCCTCCTGTCCGAGCTGCTGCCTGGTTAGCTGCCCACGTCATATTTTTTCGCCCATAGTTTTTATAATATCTATATCCTTTTTCTTAATTTTTAGTTTATAAATACTTATTTTTATTAACGTAGCTAACGTTAGCTCGCACTGAGACTAACGTAACGTTACAAGGTGAGACGGTATTACTTCACCCTAGAACAGTTGCTCAACTTGTTATCTAACATGCGCTTGATACAAGTGCATGATCGAACATGCGAGATGAATGACGCGATGTGGATTTCCGTCTGTGTGATTGGTCGATTTGGTCGATTGGATAGCGGTCAAACTCTTTGGGTTGCCGTATTCACTTACGCAATACGGCTGCAGTATTTTACATGGAGCGACCGCCTACCTCACCACAATCCAGTACTTAAGTAACACCATAATTGGTTTCCCTCTCTTTTTAGTAGGTATTTTTCGAGGCAAGCATAGCGGGACCAAGGCATAGCGGGACTAAACGAATTTATGAATGTAATAGTGAAAAGAGATTTTAAATACTTTTATAAAAAAACATAAAATAAATTCATAGGTACGGGAGCAAAGATGCTATCTAACATGAGCGTAATGAACTTTGATGTTTGGCAAACAGTAGCCTTTACACTCCAGTGCCATTACGGTGCATTTTCCTTTATACTCAATGTTTAATACCCCGCACTATATTTCAGGATTATTTTCAGCATAAATATTTTTGAAATATAATCCCTTTTCTGGTTTAATGGCACACTGGGATGAAGTTTTTTACTTCATAACTAGCCAGTGACTGCGGGGTACTTACAGAAGTTTGCGTTGTAAACACTTTCAAGTCAGAGAATAGATAGCGCCATAGTGCGCTTATGTAGCTTGCTTGCTCAAAACTTGATAAATTAATGTATTATTGTTATAATAAATTAGTTCATCAAGTTTTGAGCTCGGCTTCAGAAATCGTAAATGTGTTATTTACTATTTTCTCAAGAATTTTTACGAAATCTTAGATTTCGGATATTTGCAACAGAAGTTTCATGAGTGCAGTTCCATTAAATATCTACTGATAGATAGTAAGTCGTCGTGGTAGTAGGTCTTAAGACCGTAAATAACTAACAAAATAGAATTGGAGTTTATGAGTTAATTATCGGGATTATCGCAAAGAGCCAATTAACGCAAAAACCATGCGTCATTGGGTTGTGTTTTTCCGGTATTTCAAGATTATTTATTTATTCGTTTATCCTCGCATTGGAACTATGGACCAATTACAAGAACGGAGCCAAAATTACTCCAGAATCTGCTACTTTATCTAAGTACAATCTATCTGAATCTTGCAATCCAGTTTCACGTGCCATAGAACCCCAATACTGACATGACCCATATTGAAGGTAGATATATAGAATCTCAATGACTGAGCATAAATTGAATATGTTTTCTACACAGTGTATGAAATAGTTTGCTTACGTAAACTTTTACTGCATAGAGCACCGAGACACCTCATGGTGCAACTTCTATGGACGGTATTCCTACAAACCAATCGTATCATTGAGTGTCACAGTTAATTCATAGAAATTGATGAATTCTAATTTAAATCTTAATTGCTCAACACAGTACATAATTGTACATTTCCAGATGTTAGGTGAATACGTAGATCACTGTGATGTACCAATTCTGGCATAATTATTATTAAAATTATACATTGACATAAAATTATTAATAAAATCATACCATTTCATACATAATCATTTACGACAATTCTTACTATGGCTAGAACTTTGGCCTATTGATCGGAACACACAACGCTGCGGTATGCGGTGTCAGACACAGAACCGTATCAAAAACGTCAAGAAAGGCCTTTTGTTCCGTCGCAGTATACGTCAGCGGTGAGAAGGGGGACCGGCACCGTATATCTCAGTGTTGTGCGTTCCGATCAAGAGACCAAAGCTTATGACAGCTGAAACTTGTGCTCAACGCACAATGCACGAGCATGCACTTTATTAATGGCGTGTTTAGTCCCCGCCATGGTGATGCTGTCTACTAAACAATCAAATAATTATAAAGTGACCTCATCTTAACAAGGGATTTAAGAGTCAACAAAGACAAATGATCTCGATTAAAATCACAACCGAATTTACATGATAGTTTGGCAATGTTCGGAAATCAATCGTTCGGGTGACATCGGTAAGCCGAAAGCTCTCGAATTAACCGCAAAGAGGTGTGACCGGGGAGCATTGTCATCGAGAAAATGTAAACACTGACCCTTATAGTGGAACCGCAAATCCCTTCGGAGGTCATTACAATGGGCGATACGAGAACCATCCAAAATCGGAGGGCAAATGCAATAGGCATTTTTCATAATATCTTTTAATTTTGTAATTGAAAATAATTTCGAGTAATAAGTGAGAGTCACTTAGTTCATTCATATTTTCTTCGTTTGACCTTACCCTGCACTTTCAAGCATTTTCCAGCTTTAAAACCTGAGTCTGGAGCCTTTTTGGTCTCGCTAGGAGTTATTTATTTTGTATTATTGTTTGTGTTTTGCTTAACTAGTGTGTGTCTCCTGTGCGAGTCACAAATAAATATGTTTCTTTATTTTCTTTTCTTTCTATTGGTGAAAGAGTATTTGGTTTCCAATATTTTTTTGAAACAAAGATACAGTATTTATCTATTCAACGAGTTCTAAACAACGACATCCCATTTATTCCCATCCCACTTATTAAAATTTCAAATCCATTCCAGTCCATTTACCAAAATATTTTTTCACCCTCCTCCTTTTGCTGTATGTGAACCCCATTAAAAATATGTTTTGACAATTTGTATGGCTTTGGGTCACCAAGACCCAACTGATACTACACTACACTTATACTGTGAAAATTTGTAGACTGTAGCTTGGAGCTACAGACTTCCTTTTGGCTGTAATACCCGTGTGACAGACGACGTACAGATGGACAGACCGACGGAAACGTAAGAGACAGCAATAGGGTTCCGTTTGGACCCTTCGGGTTCGGAACCCTAAACAGAAGCAGAAACTAGCGAGATGCACGTCATGACTGTGACAAGAGGGCCTCTCAGAATGATGCTGAGCCACGGCGGATCCTCAGCATGCAGCTGAATTATTGCCTCATGCTGTGCCAGTATACCGTCGAAGTATCGCTGCGTCGCGTTGGGCTGCACCTCGAGAGTCTTCGAAATGCAGTGCGAGGCGTATTCGAATTCTCTCATCAAAATGTGTTCATTTTTGTTTTGGCAATAAAGTTACCGTATCTATTTTTTAAGTGAATACAGAAAAAAAACGTTGTCTTGCCTTAAAAAAATCCTCGCCAGTTTTGTAGTAGAACTGACTGTCCAAGGTATTTTTTATGTTTTTGTCGGAGATTTGGCATGGGAAAAGTTTTAAGAAATTGAGACCTTCTTTATTTATCTTGCTTTTGAAGGAGAAATATGATCAATTGTTATCATAAAAATAAGGGTGAGCCCAACCGAACGTAATTTTATGAGTTGTGGGTGGCGTTTTTTGAGTCGCGTTATTTACATTCTACTGGCATATTTCACTCATTTTGCGTCGCCCGCGCCGTGTGGTACAAACAGGACTTTATTATGAAACCGAATGCAGCGTAAATTCCGGGACTCATTTACGCGACTCACAGTTAAAAAAAATACGTTCCTTAGGCCTCACCCTTAAACTAAAGAAAAATAAATAATCAATGTACCTAACCTTTTCCCAGCTACAACAAAAGAAAAACAATAAAGTAATTTGAAATCAAACACATACAAATAAAAATAAGTGAACTGATAACAGAACGCAAAGCCGCGTTAACTAGTTTATTAGTACAGTTGTTAGTTTGACTTTGTTAGTAAATTACAAACATTGTAGGAGCGAGCTATTTTATGTGTGAATACGTTTTATTGCCTAAGTTATGTGCGCCAGACTGGCACGTTGATTTAGTGGATGTAACATTATCAATTCAAAGTCTGTTGTTGCCGAGATAATTTTCATGACGATTGTGGTTTTGTAATGCTGCGTGTTTTGTTGCTGAAAGTAAATATGTAATAAAAGTACCAACATTAAAAAGAAAATATGACCCGCACAAGAGACACGAGAGACAAAAAAAAAACAAAAAATTAAACAGAAATAAAAAATATCCCCCGCGCGAGACCATGGTGTTATTTAATTTAAAAAAAGAACATGAATATTGCAATGTGTCAAATAAACCAATTCTCTTTTCTGCCTTTACATGAAGTGTACTTGATGATGAATTCTAATTTCAAATTTAGCCACTCTCAGCTGTTCAATACAATTCAAAGTTACCTCAAAATTATTCTAAAATCTTACATGGTTCGCTAATAACCACTCATGTTGTGTTATCTGATGGTTAAAGTTTCAGCTTCACTGCAGTTATAAAATGATTAAAAACGTTTTTTAACACTATAACATTTACTAACATAATATGACTATTTTTACGAATTCTTTTATGCTTTCAACACTTCCACACTGTTGAAAACTTTGTAACACCGCATAAGTTTTCATACCAATCCGTTCGAAACTACGAAGAAGACTTGCTCATCCGGGCTAATGTTGTTTAATAAATGTTATAGTTTCTTACACTTTATTGCTATTTGCTTAATAACATGGAACCATTTGGTAACGTTTGCTACAATTTATAACAAAACATAATGATAACTAAGAAATGTTCAGTATCGTTTTAAACATTTTATATCTGCAATGTGGCTGCACCTAAACATACTTTCGAGCCATGGTTTGATCAATCAGAATACCAAAATTATTTTCAATTGTCTTTTTCAATATTGATTGGGTAGATAGCGATCAAGTCTCCAATCAATCTGTTTAACAAACTGGAATTTCTGCAATGATTCCGATCCGAAAGGAGTTCGAAAATATAACTACAAATATCATCACTAGCTGTCCCACGTAACTTCGCTCCTCAACTGGCTACCTACCCTACATACATGCTTCTTGCCCATTTTTGCAATATGTTTCATTTATGCTCCGCTCCTATTGGTCGTAGCGTAATCTTATATAGCTTATAACCTTCTTCGATTAATGGACTATCCAACACAAAAATATTTTTCAATTTCAACCAGTAGTTCCTGAGATTAGCTCGTTCAAACAAACAAACTCTTCAGCTTTATAATATTATAAGTATAGATTGTTTAAAAAAAGCTAGAGACTTCAAAATCTATAACTGATCCCTGATCGATCGGAAACATGTTTTTAACTAGTTCCAAGTACCTGGAAAAACTATAAATTATAAAGCGCAATATTCATAAATTAGGTCAGTCATAAAAATGGGCGACGGATGGGTGAGCAAGGTGACATATGGGAACATTCGCGTGTTTCATCCTTTTCACTGCACGTCATAAAAACAGACATGTTGATTATGTGTGCCTGAATAATATTCCAGCTTATCTGGCAATATAAAATTCATATATATTGTACATTCATCATATGCGATTACCTAAATATTTTATGATTGAGTTGTATTTGCATGCCCACGTTTTGTTCAACAATAAAACAATATTTAACAAAATATTCATTTATATTCAGACATCGTCCAAATTTTATATTTGTAAACAATAAATTGAAAACAGATATAATCAGAATAACATAGATGCATTCATTAACATAAATTGAATTAAAACTGTTCCTATCTTAAAATTAAATTGTCATCAACTCACTCAAACTAATTGTGAAATTATCAAAAAAAAAATACTACAATATATAATATAAATCATTTCAATAGCTCAAAAAATACAAAAAAATAATAATCAATAAATATTCGAGTGTATTTAATTTAAAATTCGTAAAATAAGGCCTACTTCATCCTGTGTTTACTTCAAGATACTATTCGCATCAGCCGCTTCGTGTTTCATAGTAAATTAATAGGAAAATGTTTGAAGCGAAACCGTAAGCAGCTTTTGAAAGCTATGTAAAGATGAACGGCAGATTTTGTTCCGCATACTTTTTTTGTTGTTCGGTTATGGAATTTGTACCACGTACTTAGGCAACTAAGCCATTTATTTTCATGTAAATTTACTATTTTATAACTTCGGATTAATTAATAATATCAATAAAAAGATTTTAATAAATAAACGTAATAAAATCGTACACTAAACGCAGTTATGTTTTTAGAAGTTGCCTTATGTAAAATAACACAAATGTTGAAATGATGATTAATTATTTAAAACATTGAAATAACATTAAAAATAATCAAACTCATCATTATCAATCTGTTACAGCCCGATTTGGACATAGGTAATAATATAATAATCTCCTAATGCCCCGAGTAGGTACAATCCTCATCTCAATCTAGGTACCTTCATAATGGTAAGTAAAACACAACAAAGATAGCAACAAACCTTATACTTTACACATTAAGTAACAATATGCAACATTTACCTATATGTAGCAATCTACATTGGCACACTAGTACATAACCTTAAAAAATTAATCTGGTTAAAACTTTTACGTCCCAAGTTCTAAAAGTCTACCAATTTAAGAAGGGACTATCTAACTTCCAATTAAAACAAAAAATATCCCAAAACACGAAATTTTATTAGCGGTACGAAATTCCCATACAAGCTTGCCGTTCGCCTTTTCCACGCTGAGAACCTACATACACAGGGTGCGTTTTTCAAGAGGGCGTTGATGGCTAGATCAGAAACTATGACTACAATTAATATATTATGCCGATTTTGATAAAATTAAAACTGCATTTTTTTAATATCTTTATCCACTCCTAGCCAGGAATCAAACCCGAAGATTTTGTAAAAAAAACACAAGCTGTTTTATTACACCATCCAGTTGTATAAGAATCAAATTCTTGAAAGGAATGTAAAAAAATAGGGCAAACTTAAGGAAAGTTATTATATTATTATAGAGATGTTCCATACTGGCCATCAAAATGTCGTGCACCCATCGGCTATTTATAAAAATATCAGGGGATGATTAAATTTGTTTTATGTGAGTGATGTTATTGTTATTGAGATTACAATTAAGGATACCTGTATCTTAAAATCTAACTTACCCCATTTTAAATAGCTTTCCTGCTAGCAGAAGTCATTTTTCAAAAATCCAATGATCCAGTTTTGAATGTGCAGTGAATCCTTTGAGTGTTTTTCGCTATTCCTCATAGTTCGGATTTGCCCATCCATGCCCTCTTGAAGAACTCATTCTGTTCATTTTTGCATATTGGCAATTTATTGTGTGTACTGTACTCATGTTTGAGCAAATTAAGATTGAATTGAATTGTATACCTACCTGAAAATATTACCTATGTTATATTTTCAAAGGTTTATAAAAGTTGAGAATTTTTATGCTAATTAACTTCAATCCTGCATTATTTGTAGGTGTTTGCCACACCTAACATTGGAATCAAATGTAACAAGTGCACAATTTAAAACCCATTAATATAAATGTTAATTTTAATCCATGGTGCTTGGCAACTGGGCTTTTCCTGGTTGTAAACGTCCCTTAATTCCTGTTAGCCTACTATTGTTCTCTCTCCTGCTTGGGAACTGGAAATTTTTTTTTTTTACTCCTCCGCTGTACTTTTCTGATTAATTTCGTTGCCGGATCCCAGTCGAGTCGTTTACCAGGACTCGCTCGTCTACTACCTGAATACTTAGACTTATTTTTACACCTAGTAACGATGTATCGTATGTTCGTCATTGTTTCTTGGAAACTCATCCCCTCTAAGGCTTCTGTTATTGATGGGAAAACCCCAAAGGGCACACGGCTTGTAGATAGTATTATTTAAGGAATCATAGTGCAAATTAGTGTAAAGTTCTGAATTTCAGGCTTATATTATTTTGAAACGGGGGCGAAGGAATATCTTAATATAGTTACTGAGGACAACTTAACTAAATCTTGTCAGAATCGTTCAATGACCTTTAAACTTTGCTGTTTATATGTACAAGTAAAATAAAACTATCAAATCAGGCAATCCTATTTCCAGATTTGTACGAAAAAGCCTAATTGGACCTATTTAATAACCATGCTACAATTCTCACCTGAATATACCTACCCTACCCTATTTCTAGGTTTTTTCAAAGTATTGGTAATTATTGTAATCTCTATCCCGAATGACTATAAATGTATTTTCGGGATAAACCGAAAATATATTTCCACACATGGGTGCACATTTACTTAACTCTTCCGAGAACTTATGAATTACGATACATAACGGAAAGTTATTCTATTCACAAAATCCGCGGAACCCAACGAAATCAAATGTAAAAACGGCGGCAGATTTGTTATTTTTGTCTAGTCACGTTCGCCTGTTTCACGGTGTACTGGGGTACTGTGAGGACTTTGCTTAACTAGAAGGCAACCTACTTGCCTGTAAAAATACTGGCAATTGGTATTACTTGAAAGGTAAATGAATTTCGAATAGAAAATAAGTGAATATGTTTTTGATTGTCAATTCTAGTGTAGCCGCCCAGAAGGCAGGCATATTGTAAAATTCTTACAAAATATATAAACTATAAAAGTTAAAGTATTTAAATTATTAACCTCTGTCGACGCCTTCTACATTTGGTGGAGGCGCCGGGTACAGAATCCCAGAAGATAAAAAAAATATAAAAATAAATACGCGTGTATACGGCGTACAGTTTACGTAGTAAGTGAGTGAAAAACGTTGAAAGTGTTAAAAGACGGAAGTTCGCGTGTGCATGGCGATAAACAGTGCACGAAGCCCTATCGGCGTACATAAAGCGAGATAAGTTTTTACAGAGAGGGTTGTTACCTCTCATTCCCTCCCTTAAGCGGATGGAAATATAAGGAAGAGTCGGAGTAAAGCTAAGTGGTTTTATTATTTAGTGTAATTGAGCATAAAGGCTAGCATGATGAATGATTACTACACGGGAACGAACGGGTATTGTCTAGAAGATTTTTTAACCGAATTCAAGTCAGTGGCCGAAATAAATGAATGGAGAGAGAGCGACTACAGTCTGATCCTGGGAGGATTCCTGCAGGGGGCTGCATATTATTTTTATCGTATGATTTTTAAATATGACATGGACTTTGAAGTGTTATGCGATCGCTTAAGGAGTGAATTCTCTATATTTCACCGCAGATGCCGTTATTGCGAACAGCGCATAATAATTGCTAAAATAAAAGCAGATAAAAAACAACCTGATGTATTGTGTGAGGATGTTAATGCACATTTATTTTCTAGTATCGTGATTAAGGACGAACAAACACAAAACAATATACAGTGCAGTGAAAAAAGCGTTGACCACGTTGACGGAGAAGGCGACGCAGTTGATGGCGATGGCGATCACACCGACGGAGGGAGCTGCATGTTCGAGGACGATGGTGACCAGACCAGCAGAGATGACGGCCCCGTCGATGTCCAGTTGGAGGTGGAGTCTGTGTTCCAGGACGAGCGTGCGGACGGCCCGGCTGACGACGAGTTGGACTCCCTATCCAACAGCGAGTGCGCGGACGCGGGTATTGTGATGTATCGGTCCACTCCAATTGACTCCACTAATTCCATTTGTCTTGCAGAGAACAGTGATGAGATTTTGTCGGAACAACTAGGTGTGGTTCCATCGGGACACCAATATGTATCGGATGTTAACATGCACATTAATCCAATTGATTTTAACCATAAAATTGAAAATAATATTGAGATTTCTCAATCTGACTTAAAGCGGAATTTTATAAAAGTCATTTTGAAAAGAAAGAAGTTGACAGCCATTAAGAAAAAAAATGCTCGAAATAAACCGAAAGAGATCCATAGGAAATTCAAAAGAGTCTTTTGTAAGATTTCTTATTGCGCCAACATAAATTTAAAGAAGGCGATCAATAAAAAAATGATTCGAATTAAATTCAAAAGAATTTTTAATAAAACTTCTTGGGGAGCAAGGTTTGGTTCAAGTAAAATTACTATGATTTTTGCAAGGAAAAATTCACTTCATATTTTCCTTCGATGCAACATTGTACAAAGATTTTTGCATTGCGAATACATAAAGCAATTCGAACTCGTAAAATGCAAATTTTGGAAATTTTATAGAAAGAAGATTAGGTATAAAATGTTGTAAATATTGTATTATGCAAACTGATTTATTTAATGTTGTGTCTTATATTTTGTGATTTATTAACCAATGTTTTCTTTTCATATCGTGCAAATGAATATGGTCCAACTTAGAAGGAATTTGCGATGCGCGCTGGGCATTTAAAGAAACTAAATGCGATTGATTATTTGAATGATTTATCTGTATATGTTTTTATGAAATTAAATATTCCTCTGCCTTGTCTTTATTTCCTAAATAGGATTAGATTTTGAAATTACTGACGAAGTCCAAATACAAATCCATAAGGACTAAGTCAGAAACAGTCAAAAATTTATAGAAAAGTCTTTGAAAGCATAGATGTCATGGTAAGAAACGGTTTGACACATAGTCCCACAGATAATACAAAAAAGGACAGTGTCAAAACCTTGTCAAAAGTAAAGCATAGTTTTCATTATAAGAATTGGTTTGACACATAATGCCATAAACAATATAATAAAGCTCAGTGTTCACACCATAATTAAATTTAATTTTACTCTATGCGCCGTATTAGCCACAGATTAGTTAGGCCGAACCATAGTTAGGACTAGTTATGTAGAGATATAAGGTCCATTCCACATAGATAGAAATTGGCGAAAAGGAGAGTTAGGCCTAGGATAGATGCATGTAAATAGATAGATAGAAAAACTTTTTAGAGTAGGATAAGAGATAGGTTTAAATAGCTTTTTAATGTTAGAGTAGGATAAGAGATAGGTTTAAATAGGTAAGAATAGGTTAAGGTTAGTAAGGTTTCCATAAAGGAAGAGGCCCGTTGTCAAATAAAAGAAAAAAATATATGAATGACAACTATCAAATCTGACATATTGATGTTAATAGGGATGGGAAAGTAGGAAAAAATGTATCGATAGTTTTCTTATCGATATTCTCAAGTAGTAACGATATATATAATTAAATTAGTTCTTTCCGTTGCATGTGCTGATGATGTGCTGATGAGTTGTGAGCCGCAGGGGGAAGAAGAGGCTGGCAACGTTGGCCACGCATCGAAGAAATATTTTTTGGTTATGCGATTAAGGCATAGGCACAAGCCAGGGTAATAGTATAACCCAGGGGTTTCTTAAAGTAATAGTCATAACTGAAACCGACTTTGCTAACGGGGCATAGCCTTTGCAAAGGATGTCGAGTTGACATCATTGGTCCAGTTTATGTCTGATGTTTAAAATAATAAATGCATTTATAATAATAAACCCTGGTGCAAGCTCTATGAATAGGATTAGAAATTCGATGCGATCCAGCCTTTCCTTCTCTGGCCTGATAAACGCACGAGATCGAAAAATTGTATCTTATTTGAATTTTTGAGATTAAACCCCATCCGGGTCGATGTGAGTTGACGCATCATTCTTGTGTTGGGAGGACGCCTTGTTCCTTTTTTAGGGTTTTGGTCAAGGAGGTTCAAGCATGACGGCGTTGATTTGTTAGTGCGTATGTGCACGTCAACTGAAGTTAAAAGCACATATCGGAGCGTCCGATAACTCGTTTGTCATGATTAAGCCTTCCCCTTTTAAGGGTCGTACCTCAATTGTAAATGTGATTTCCCTATTAGGTAAATGCTTGGGTTAGGGTAAGGTAGGATTCATGTAACCTTTCAAGACATAGAATAGAAGCACTTCATATGATTCTGCGCGTCTATTCGTAGGGGCGTAGCTCATGTGAGGACTTTGCTTAACTAGAAGGCAACCTACTTGCCTGTAAACATACTGGCAATTGGTATTACTTGAAAGGTAAATGAATTTCGAATAGAAAATAAGTGAATATGTTTTTGATTGTCAATTCTAGTGTAGCCGCCCAGAAGGCAGGCATATTGTAAAATTCTTACAAAATATATAAACTATAAAAGTTAAAGTATTTAAATTATTAACCTCTGTCGACGCCTTCTACAGTACCCATCTACGTCCCCTGACGGAACAGGATTGTGCATCCTTCATAGTATTATGAGTTATGTCTTTATTCGATGGCCTATAATTATTGTTTGCTTTACATCCCGCGAAAATACATTGCACAGTTTCATATATTATCAGTGCCCAGTGAAAAATATGTTGATGTGTGGTTTATTGAAAATATGAACAGATGTTAATAGGTAGGAACTGTTCATGTGGCTATTTACTATAAGCAAAAATGTTTAATTACTTCAGTGAAACGTTAAATACTTCGACGTCACACACAACACACACCCACACAACATATTTTATTTTGTTTTGTTACTAGCCTTTTTCATTCTGACTTTGTAAGTTACTAGTGGACGCCTCGCGGTTTCACCCTTGTAGTTCGCGTTCTCGAGGGAATACAGGGATAAAAAGTAGCCTATGTCACCCGAGTAGTGCAGCATCCCAACTGTGGAGAGAATTTTTGAAATCGGTCCAGTAGTGTTTAAGTTTATTCGTTACATACAAAAATACAAATATTTCCTCTTTATAATATTAGTAGGTTTAGATTAAGAGCGGGGCTTCCTAGCACAGGTATATGATATACTTAAAAAGAGACCCCTGCCTAAGAATTATTGTATACCTATTATAAATGTGACAATAAAATAAAGTTTTTGTTTTTAAAAATGACGGTTGTAGGTACATATTTCACAAACTGAAACTCAAATAATTTAATTCAATTAACCCATTTGCAGGCAGTCGGTCAGGCCAAAACATGAAGCTAATTGCTCATTCGCACGCGTAGGTGTAGGTAGATCTCTATGGAGATGAAAGTGCAAAATTATCTCGACCGACGTACAAAAATAAATTCAATACGATATTTTAATACCAGTATCAATAAATACATGCTGTAATTTTTGATTCGCTGCGACCATCAAAAACTTGTAACACAACTACAGGAAATAATCTAAATATGACCCATTTCAGGTTTCCGTTACACGTAGGTGGGTCTGGGTAAATACAGGTTGAAAACTCGTTCAGTATTCGAATGATTTCAAAATTCTATCGAGAAATATTTTAAGTCGGACTAGCCCGTTCATTTTTCACGCGGCGAAGGAATTTCGAGTCAATTTCGCAGCAGTTCTATTAGTTTATAAAACGAACTTCCTCTCGTATAACACTTACAATGATCCATTTGCGCTGAATTCGAACCTTAATTATGATTTTGATGTAATTTTACGTTTTATCAATGTGGAATGGGTGGAATTGGGACTACAATACACGGTGAGAACACGTACTGGATTTCTAGTACACAGGGTGACTTTAATTTGGAATCTTTAACGTCGTGAAAATAATTACTCATGAATAAGTTTAAACAACTTTTGGTTTAAGAAAAACTTTTAGGATGAAATCACGAAAAAGAATGAGCTGTTTATTTATTTAATACCTTAAGCACACAAACGTACTGAGGCGGAATTAATGCCATAGGCATTTTCTACCAGTGGGTGATGCAGATACAAATAGTGATACGTGCAATAACGATAACAAAACGCGTTAAGGTAATATTTATTTAAATACAAGACAAACTATAAATAAATACAATATAATAATATAATAAATACCCAAACGAATAGAACTTAAGAAATGAAAACAATTTAGTTAGTGCCCTTTGCTCTCTGCGCTGGCGTATGAGAAATCACTTTAGAAGTGACCGATGCGCAGAGACATGATCATATTTAAGCAAATTGAAATCAAATCGAATGCAGTAATTTAGAAGACGGTCAAGTTAGTTGAAGAGCATTCAGGTCATAGTAGCACACGTCACCATAATCGATGATAGGAAAAATAAGGGTCTGCGCAAGCATTGTCTTTGTGTTCGATGGTAAAAAGTTTCAGTTTTTTTTTTCAGTTTCAGAGCCCGGAGCGTTCCAGTAACCTCCTGACTGACACTAGCGACTTGAGTTTGCCAGCTCAGGGTTCGATCAATACGTAAGCATAGATCCTTTATTTACGTCAGTGCTAAACGGGACGATCGTACTGTCGAAAACAAAGAAGAACGGGTAACAGAGTGACAAAATTCACTTTAGCGATGCTTCGAGGACTCCCAATGATGATCGACACTTATTGCAGCTTACTGCAACACCAAATATATCGGACTAAGCTTTTATGGCTGTCAAGTTTCCATCTAATTTATTGATAGCATCAGGTATCTCGTCGACCCTCCCCTGATACTAAAATTGGCGGTCATCATACGAGTATATCAAGTCAGCATACATATAATACGCACGCTGAAGTTCGGAAGTAATGAGATTAATAAAGATAGAAAACAGAAGAGGAGAAAGAATGCAGCCTTGAGGAACGCCTGTCTCCATATCACACCAGCGAGATGAAGAATCCCCAACGTCAACAGACCACTGACGGTCCTGAAGGTAGGAGGAGAACCATTTCAGTGTTTTGGGACCATCACCCGGTTCAACTGGAACAAAACGAAAAGGATTGATATGAAGACGTATCAGAACAGGGATAAAAGTCAAAGTTTGTTGTTTGGTTAGACGATCCATGGCAGGCACAGCGGCGAAATGAGCGTTGGGATCGTCTAAGTCTATTGAATTTGGAAGGTCTAAATTTCCGATACCAATGGTTCCAAAGAAACTGTTCCCTACATTTTGTCAAGAATAGCTGTTTTTTTTTATATTTCCGTTTCCCATTGTAAGTCGAAAAGTAAGAGCCAGTATTCGTGCAAGTGTGTTGAAAAAATGTTATTGTGATACCTTATATTGAAAAGGTTATATTTTGGTAAATCTTCGAACTCTAGCAACATAATTTTTTAAAGATATTTTTATGATTGTGTACGTTTCAACTTCTCAGTTAAGAAAATATTTGATTATATGAATGTAAGTACGTACCTATACTTTTTGAACCAGACCAAGTTGTCGTTATTCTATTCAGATACGTAGTTAGTTGTATTATTTGTTTCTGTGGAAACTTTTGGGTTTGGACTATGGAGAACTTTCAAATACATTCGGTATTATAAATAGGGGTTCCACCCACCGATAGCCATAAATCTAAAAGGGTTGTATCCGAGATTAAAATAATATTTATTTAATCTTTATTTATGGAATTTGACGTAAGGCAACTACGATTCGATTTTCTAATTCTAACAACCGTTTCCAATCCCAATCTCAATCCCAATCAATCAATTCCCAATCCATACATTTATTGCGGTCTTCTCCTCAGACTACTTAGAGATAGGTCTTCTCTCTACATGGTGTACACGTTCTCAGGCGTCTGTCACATGTCATCTGTTCGACCGACAACTATCTTTTGACATCGCGGCATTGGGGTATAATGTACTACGTAGTACATATTATCTCAATGCATCGAGGCTCTATTTTCCTTTTTCCTATCGGGGAGCAATCTTCAAAAGCCACCTGGACGAAAAATGGAGAGGGATTTTCAACTTACTAAAACCACACTGATGATCACCATCAGCACATAGAAGGTCATCGTTACCTCTTAAAAAATTGATTAATAAAGATTATTGTATTTCATAAAATTAAATACAATAACCATCATGCCTCACTTGGTGCTCACTTCACCTAAGCTTTCACGGTGACTTTTTTACAGAGCCAACTAGCTGCCCTTATCTATCCCCATTCATTTGGGGTTGGTGTAGCATGTCTTCTTATTACATAACTTATGAATGAGTCAAACAATAAAATTTTATGGCTTATTTTGACAGATTTTAGATCACAATGGAACAAGAAGGAATTCCAAAAAAATCACAATCCTAAATCACGGCTGCTGCTATATGGTCCACGCCACATTACATAGAACATTAAACACCGTTTTTATTTGCTCCTAACTGTCCACTCTCCTTAGTTAGATCATCTTCAACACTCACATTTTGATCTTTAAGCCTAAATGGGAATATGACTCGCGTATCAAAGAAAACGACTTCAAACTTTCTAACGTTTGTCTCGTAGACTTTCATGATTATTGGAAAGACATTCTCGAAGCGCTCACTCAGCTAACCGATATTTTTATAAAACCAATGAATGAGACTTAAACTTATGCCAAAACACTTCAAAAAAGCAGCTAAAGTGCTTTCATGAAATTCATGTTCCGAACTTTTGCTCGTTTTTAGGGTTCCGTACTCAAAGGATTCAAACAGGAGCCCTATTGCTGTCACTCACGTGTCTGTCTGTCAATCTTCTGACACACAATTTTGTTCCGAAGATTATTTTTAACTTCCCATCGACCTATGAACTTTGATTTTTCTTGATAATGTTTATTATTGGTTATATTTTACTAACAAATACCAATATATTGAAAAAGCCGTTTTTCATTGATGCGGAATCCCAAATGTGCGAATTCCGACACGCATTTGGCCGGTTTTTTGTAAACACGTGTTTATCCTGTCAACAAAAGTTTTGTTTCAATAGTTGTATGATTTTTATGTGTATTCTAGCCTTATTGCTTGTTAGATATTATCATTGTTGCTAGTTTTTTTTTTTTTTAAGTTGTTTTATAAATCATGTGTTTAACTAATGTATTTGGCCTTTGGCCGTGTTATGTTAAAATAAATAAATAAATCGAATCCAAATTAACCTTAAGATCAAAAAACATTTGATTCAATAGCGCTGGCATGAGCTCCATTAAATTACTTACATAAATGATCGCGCGGAGTCAATTAAGTTATCCCCAAGATGAGGGACTTAAGAGGTAAATTATATGTTAACGCAATAAGGGACGCTATTTTACGCCGGTCACTAACTGACAAGGTGCTTGTGAAACATGCACAAAAAAAATTAACCCAGTAGTTTTTAATTGAAAAATATTCGTACACCGATGACTATATTTTTAATGCCACACTGAATTCAGCTTTCATTTGAATATTTAAAACGTGCAAAAGAGTATTCTGGAAATTTGTTTATGTTTTTATACTAACCTTATTCGAAATTGTACACTACCTATCTATCTAATCTAATAGCTTTTAAACGAGCAATTCTTGTATATATCTATATATATTATCTAAATCTCGGAAACGGCTCCAACGATTTTCATGAAATTTTGTATGTAGGGAGTTTCGGCGGCGATAAATCGATCTAGCTATGTTTATTTTTTAGAAAGCATCGTTTTCTCTATTTTCACCCGAGCAGAGCTTGGTTGCCCAGGTACTAATATTTACACAAGAAAATTATTAAGACGAATTGAGAACCTCCTCCTTTTTAAGTTACTAAACAGTTGGTTATTTTTGTTGAATATTTTTTTTTCATATTTGCCATAGGTTCACTACGTATTACACGGATTTAAAATATAAGCATATATAACCAACCCCTCTGCCGAGCTATTCAGGGAATATAGGCATAATTTAATATAAGGTTTATTTTAAGACTCTTTAAAAGAAGTTTAAACTCTGAAATAAAATCTAAAAAGAAAGTATTTACTACATGTGTTCTGCCGAGCATCACATATGAATGTCAGACATGGAGCTGCACAAACGGAGATATAAAAGCGCTAGAAACCTGCCAACATAGAATGGAAAGAAGATTTTTTATTATCTCAAAATAAAATTAAAAGACGAAGTAAGATTAACCACAATAAGGAAAAACTAAAATTACTTTAGTGTTTCCTTATTATGAGATACGTAGATGTGAAATATCTGATAAAACAATTGAAGTGGAAATGGGCAGGTCATTTAATAAGAAGTAAGACAGAGAAATGGGCCAAAGAAGTGACAGAATGGTGTCCTAAATATAAAAAGGCAAAGGAAAGGCAGACAGTATCATAGATGGGAAGATGTCATCAAATTTGGTGACAGGGACGATTTGGACTAGGAAAGCTAGAATTTGATGCTTGTGTAGAACACTTGGGGAAGCCTATGTTGAAAAGTAAGACAATCGAGGAACCGGTGTCAAATAAATAAAACTATAATATAATTAAAAACATTCCTGTAGTAATACGTAGAAATAAGTTAAAGTGTAATTGTAAGATTGTTAATAAAGGTTTTTGTTAAAGCTGTTGTTGTTGTGTTCATATCAGTTTTAAATATTAATTATCTTTTCCATCACCTTGCCTAGTTTACTTTCATCTACTCTTGTTAACCTGTTTGTGAGTATAGACTACAGCATTTACTTGTAACAGAACATCGAGCATTCGCCGTTTTCATCGAGCGACGTGTTCGTAGTGCGGTTAAAAACGGCAAATGCTCGTTGACTAGAGAGTCTATATTCACCTTATCATTACAACTAGAGTTAAATCGTTTGACCATAGTGTCACCATGGGTGCCATGGGTGGTTAGGTCCCGGCCTGACATAAAGTTATTAACGTGGCTCTTTGGGCCTCTTGATTGCATTAGACACGTCCTACACATGGACCGTCTTCACGCCAACCGCGGCTTTAAATATGGATAAGGCAGGTACATGGCTAAGTAACGCTTTGGGAGGTGTAATGAAGCAGAGTATGATGCGGTTAACTGATTTGTTTTAGTCAAGTTTGAGAATATTAATAAAAGTCGTTAAGTGTGATCGTAAACAATGCAAAAGGACTATGTTAAGGTCGCAGCAGGCCGAGTTCTATAGTTGGAAAAAGTTGTGTGTAATATAAAAGTAATAATCTATGCTAATATCTATATCTATAGTAATATACTAATCTATATTAATATTATAAAGAGGTAAAGTTTGTGGGTTTGTGAGTTTGTGAGTTTGTGATGTTGTAAGGGGTAATCTCTGGATCTACTGAACCGATTTTGAAAATTCTTTCACAAGTAGAAAGCTACATTATTCCTGAGTGTCATAGGCTATAATAAATTTTCAAAAAAATTAGAGATCCTTATGAAAATTGCAATAATGTAACCCAAGGTAGGAAAATGTTGCCTATAAAATTCATTCTTTAGCGTGCGCTGAGAAAAACATTGATAATATATAAAAATAGTAGGTAAGTAGGGTAGGCAGGGTAGGCAAAGTAGGCAGGGTAGGCAGGGTAGGCAGGGTAGGTAGGGTAGGCAGGGTAGGCAGGCTAGGCTGGCTAGGCAGGGTAAGTAGGGTAAGCAGGGTAGGCAGGGTAGGCATGGTAGGCAGGGTAGGCATGGTAGGCGGGGTTGGCCGGGTAGGCAGGATAGGCATGGTTGGCAGGGTAGGCAGAGTAGGCAGGGTAGGCAGAGTAGGCAGGGTTGGCAGGGCATGCAGATTAGGCAGGATAGGCAGGGTAGGCAGGATAGGCAGGATAGGCAGGATAGGCAGGATAGGCAGGATAGGCAGGATAGGCAGGATAGGCAGGATAGGCAGGATAGGCATTATAGGCAGGGAAGGCAGGGTAGGCAGGGTAGGCAGGTTAGGCAGGGTAGGCAGGGTAGGCAGGGTAGGCAGGGTAGGCAGGGTAGACAGGGTAGGCAGGGTAGGCAGGGTAGGCAGGTTAGTCAGGGTAGGCAGGGTAGGCAGGGTAGGCTGGGTAGGCAGGGTAGGCAGGATAGGCAGAGAAGGCAGGGTAGGCAGGTTAGACAGGGTTGGCAGGGTAGGCAGGGTAGGCAAGGTAGGCATAGTAGGCAGGGTAGGCAGGGTTAGCAGGATAGGCAGGGTTGACAGGGCAGGCAGGGTAGGCAGGGTTGGCAGAGCAGGCAGGGTTGCCATGGTAGGCAGGGTTAGCAGGATACGCAAGATAGGCAGGGTTGGCAGGATAGGCAGGGAAGGCAGGGTAGGCAGGGTAGGCATGGCAGTCAGGGTTAGCAGGGTAGGCAGGGTTGGCAGAGAAGGCAGAGTAGGCAGGATAGGCAGGGTAGGCAGGGTAGGCATGGTAGGCAGGGTTGGCAGGGTAGCCAAGGTAGCCATCTGGATCTACTGAACGGATTTAGATAAAATTTGGCATGGAGATAGTTTGAGACCCTGTAAAGGACATAGGATAGTTTGTATTCCCTTGGAATGATAAAACACTTATTACGCGGGCGAAGCTGCGGGCAGAATCTAGTAACTAATATATTACTTTACACAATAATTTCTGCCCATTCTCTCTCACAGAGAGGAGACCTGTGTCCGTGCAGAGGGAACATTAATAGGCTGATGATGATGATGATGACAATAATTACTAAATTAATGATGACCTATCATTTTTTCTCGTAATGACTTGTAGTAGAAGAATTCGCTAGTAAGTTTGTTTGTAAAGATTTTCTACTAATTTCTAAACTTCCCGAAGTTAACGAGGGGTTTTATACGTTTGACGTGTGTACCTATGTACACATTGTGTTTCTGTATTTGTGTATCTGTCTGTGGCATCATAGCTCCTAAACGGAAGAACCGATTTATATTTAGTTTTATTTAAAAAAGCATGTAATAAGAAAGTTTCGGGGGTTTTATAATTTTTCTTGTTTCTTTAATATTTATATAGACTTACATACCTTTATGCTCTTATTTTTTCTCTTCTTTCTTTTCTTCTCTCTCACTCACTGGTCAATCTCTCCTCCACGAGTAACACTTTATGAAGTGTAATTGGGATTTTCGAAAAAATACATCGCTGTAATTTTTTGTATTCCACATGTGAATTGATGCTCATTCCGAACTAAGTATATCGAAGGATTGCTTTCTTCTAAAGCTTTTTCATGTTCTTGGTAATTTTATGAACCTTATCAATTATGGAATATTTTTCGCTGAACCCAAACCGAGCAAAAATTAAGGTCTCTCCACAAATATCAGGGCCGTGCCCGGAACTTGACAGGGCCGGGCCCAATCATTGAAGCATCGTCACTGACCCGTGCGCGAATGGGACTACGGACGTGTGTGAATGAATGAGTTCATATAAAATGTACACAACGATATTTTTTGAGCCCCTGACGGGGCACGGTCCGGCCACGTCCCTGGATTGGCCCTGATATGTGTGGATAGACCTTAAGCTGTATATCTGGTATCAATTAAAAACCATCAGCAACTTCAAAACTTTCAAATAAGCTATGGAATGACAGAAAAATAAAAAAATGTTCCAAAAAAATTTAAGGTCTATAAAAACCATTTGGTTGTTGAAAAAAATATTACTACTCTTTTCTTTATTTCTTAAATCGAACGCAACATCTGGCGTAGTTACTATATTAATTTTACTTGATTCAACCATTGCATTTTGTTTTCATGTTACCCTTTGTTATTTACATTTATAAAAGTTTGTTGACCAACTGCAACATGTCACCGTCAGGCGGAACACAAAACTTATCCCAGCATAACCTTGAGCCTAGGGTTGCCAGTTCTTAAAACCGAAAAGCCGGTCAGTTAAAGTACGGACATCTTATTTTTTTTAGTCTTAGTATAATACGCCAATTGTTATAGTAAAACAAGGTTTTATATCATTTACCATAAAATCTTCTTTAATTCTAATGAAACAACAATAAAATTTAATGAATCAATCTTCTTTATTATTAATCATTCAATATTATATTCAATCATTGTCATAGTAGTTATCAGTAACTACTATTACAATTTGCAATGGAAAGCAAATTAAAACGTTTATTTACCGTTTGGTCGCACAGGCAACCAAAAAGCCTGACCGTGTCCAGTTTTATCCGGACGCCTGGCATCCCAGTTCCGCCTGATACAAGCAGTTTTCTCGTGATTTTATTCAGCACATAATCATGCCTTGAAAAATAATGGTCCTCTTTATTCAGCAAAACCTGGCACGATGAAAAGTTACTGCAGATTGAATAGCAGAAAAAGACGCCGGCTTAAATATAAGTATAGTCAGTTTGTGCTTTTTTAACTACATTTTGGTTTTGTCTTCTGGTCACAAGGGGTAATTATGTCCCAGCTTTTTAAGTTCCAAACATTATGATGTTCGTAAATTGGTTGGCCGTACTTTTTGAATACAACGATTTTGTAGGATATCACAATTATCTTGCAAGTAATGACAGCAGATTGTGTTTTTTTTTTGTGGGTTAGATTTATTAAGACACATTTTTGTAGACTCGTTAAGCACAACAAATAAAATTATAACATACACAAGAAAACACATTTTTTATTGCATTAAAATAGCCCTATATCCCATACTAGTATACCCTGTTTAGGGAATTTAGTTTTCTTGTGACACACATTATAAGTGCACTTAGGGGTAGTTCACAAACAAATTCATGGTCTGGTTATAAGACTAAACAATATTTTAACTTTTTAGCATGTTTCATTCAAGCTAAAACGTTTATGGGGGTGGTAAATAACTATGTGTGTAGTTTGTGTGTGTGTGACAGGGATGTACGCCTGGGTGAGTCATTGCGAGGGATATACCTACGAGTAGTAAGGGTATCAGAAGAGCTTCAGTCTGTGCATAGTCCTGAGCTGATAGCAGTTTTACAACTTTTCATTTACAAGACTGCTTTGAGCAACTTAGTATGTCGAACCTTGTTGATCTCGATTGTAGACAATATTTTTGTAGTTTAATATTGATAACCGTACGGTTACGTTGATTACATTTGTTGGAGACTCAAGCATAATGTAAGGAAAAGTATATGCAAGCGTATAGTACTCGTATGCAAGTGGCTGAAAGAATTCGACGGCGGGATCCCGGGCCGGAGCCGCTAACGTAAACTCACTACTTTATGTAACAACCCGCTCTCCGCCGACAGTGCTCTCATATTGGCTCCCTTATGTATGCAGTGACCTTTTCGTGAATGCACGACTTAAAGAGATTTTTCAGCTTCTATTATGTATACTCTCTTAGTTAATATAGCGCTATCGGGTGGGTATCGGTCGGTGCGTGTGTGTTTTATTTTATTTTCGTTCGACGTGTGAATTCAATAAAATAACCTCGGGCAGAGCTTTGTTGCGCTGTAAATAGTTACAGTGCGGTGCGTCCGTCCCTCTGATCTTTGGTTCGTGTTGACACTGGCAATCGATCAGCCGAGCTCGCAGCCACGCCATAGTCCACACGCTGCGTGTGTGTCAGTTCGCGGTATTTACTGTTGCGCAGCACTGACCGTATTAGCTTTAAATCCTATATTGTTTTCACTACCATCGAAAATACTCCTTGATTAAATTCCTCGAATAGAATTGAAAGGTTTCGTTAACTTTTTCATATACAGTATACAGTTTATTTGAATTTTGCAAAAGCATGAAATTCGTCAAAGTTGGTAGGTAGCTTTTCAGTGGTGTTGAAGTAACGGAGTCCTTTTAATTAAAATGGGAACGCGGCTGTAAATTAGCTGCTCGTCTATGAGACAGTTAACGCGGGGGTAAAGTAAACCAACTTTATATTTATTCAAATTGTATCTATAACACGATGAAACAAGCACACTTATGGGTATTAAGAACTAATATCTGCCTATGTTAATACACAATTTTTTAGATAAATTAAGTTGAGCTTACATTTTTCACAAAGTATCCCACTCATGTTTCCAAAGACGAGGATTTTGACAATATTATTTTCGTTTATTATTCTCCCTTTATACTCTGCTCAACGATTCATGATGCAAACCATTTTCTAAAAAGGCCCTTGTTGAAGAAAAGTTGTTTACTGAAAAATCTATAAGGAGAGCAATATTACTGCTCTCCCATGTTGGTTTTCGATGACTTGTAGCTTATGGTAAATGAGATAAGTGGAAGAGAATGCATCACCCCGTGCCTTCAGGGTGACGTCAGGAGGATTATGAAGGAATAGAGGAAGAAAGGTTTGAAATGACAAGTGGCCATTCATTTTTATTAAAAACTAGCTGATTCGGCAAACTTTGTTTTGCCATAAAAACACCAAACATTCCTCTACTTTACCTACTTACCCTACCCTACCTACTCTACCCTACCTATCTATATTTTTTTTTTTCATAAGAACCTTCTCCTAACAATCACAAACACAATAAAAAAAGAATAAGCAAAATCGGTCCAGCAGTTCACGCGTGATGCCGTGATCAAGGGAAATAGGGATTCATTTTTATTACATATATCTATACTATATAATATTATAAAGCTGAAGAGTTTGTTTGTTTGTTTGTTTGTTTGAACGCGCTAATCTCAGGATCTACTGGTCCGATTTTAAAAATTATTTCACTATTCGATAGCCCGATTATTGAGGAAGGTTATAGGCTATAAAACATCACGCTATGACTAATAGGAGCGGAGTAGTAATCAAAGATGCGAGTGAAACCGCGAGGTTCAGCTAGTTATTATTAAAAATAAATAATTTAGCGTTACCAGATAAAGTTATTCTTCCAGTTAAATCTGTTTTAGGATTTTATAGTCCCATAGTATTAAACTTGATGATAAGAACAGTACCTATTCTAGATTTATCAACCACTTCAATGGTTAATGCTTACTTATAAGTGGTAATTAAAGTTTTTATTTTGTAAGAAAGGAGGTTCCCAACCTCACTTCGTGGGCGGAGCTCTGTGCTAAAACTACTTCCGTATTAAAAGACTGCAGCCGAAAGCCACATTATGTTCCCAAGACGAGATTTGTTTGCAAAATACTTCTCAACTCAAAATACAAAATCCACTTAAATAAACCTTTAATATATCAAGTTCGCCTAATAACGTAAATTATTAGTAATTTGCTTCAGCTATTCGTTTAATATCTGTTTAGGGGTTCTCAAAATTTAAGAGTCACGTTACGCACAAATTGTTATCTCGGAGACTTATTAAAATATTACAGGCAATTACGTGGGCACACAAGTAACTCGGGATAAAGTGCTGATCGGCTTACTGCGAGCGTCGCACATCTCGGTCAAGAGGCTCTGCTCAAGAATTTCAACCGAGATTAATAAACGTTGAGTACGCTGAAAGGTGCTTTTGTGTTCACCATCGGTCTATTATTTGTTGCTTTACTCGCGTATTCACCGGTTTCAAGTGTTTGATTTACAAAAAATCCTGTTGACGTCAACTGGGATTCTGTACTCTAATGAGATTCTGTTCTGCCTCCGAGTTTGTTTTCTTCGTATCTCTTTATCGTGTTTCTGTACAATTCGGCTTAAAATATTTTCTATTAAGTGGTGTGTACCTACTACCTACACAGTTAGGTTAGGCTCCCGTTTTTAACTGCGGATTTTCAGACCAGAAAAGCCAGTGTCTAAAATGTTTAGAAAAAATGTGTGACGCATCGGTTGGGCAGGTCGCAATAGTGTTTAGATAGAGTGCTAGTTTATTGTTTAACAACAACATCGTAATCTATTCCCCGCAGTTCAACTTTACGACCTGCAACTGATTTATCTCTTTCGTTTCTAAGACCAGTTCTCGTAGCAGTTTATCACCACAGCTTGCATCGTACGCATCGCACGGATCGTATCCCAAGAATATTCGGCAGAATCATAACTGAAACTATTATAAACAATAGGTACAATAATTGTTAATCGGTTAATAGGTACAATAATCTTCCCGATTAAGCTTTATTACAAAAATACAAAAAAAAACTTTCAAAAGTACACTTTGTAGAGAAAGCTACAAATAGTTGCTTAACGCTGCAGAAATCCTGTTTAACTGCGATCTGCAAAGTCTTATATATAATTTTTAAGAGCAGATGAATTCTATCGCGATTAAAATACGAATAAAATCTATGCGGAACCACCCTAGAAAGACAACACAAACATTACTAGGAAGACTGAATTAAGAAAGCAAAGTTAAGTAACATTAGACGATTAAATGCTGTGGTGGGCGGATCATGAGTGATGAGGATAGTTTTAAATTTAAACAATTTCAGTGTAATACGAGCCTGCGGGTAGATTCATCGTGGAAGTGTCCACAGCTAACCGCGCGGCCATGTTTGTTTCCAATAAGCACGGATCACTTGGCAAATAGTTTGTGTAGGCACAGGACGGCCACTTACGGGACGCGGTCGAAAAGTTACCCACGTGATATCCCCTCCTGATACCTAATATAAAGCTAATTTTAACATGAATTGGGCCAAATATTTGGTTTGAGAGGGAAATATAACGTTCATTTTATATTTTTAGATAAAAAAAAATTGAACTAGGAATTTGTTATAAGGACTGTTTTTTCGGCTCAGTATTATTTTGCTACTTTATGTATACATTACTTTTTCATTTCCGCTTTGCTAATACACTATTAGATTTTGGCAACTGCGCTGCGTTTCTGTTGGTTGTTTTTAGGGCTTACGTAGTACTAGATATATACACATACTTAAATGTTAAAATATCATGTCTTATTTTCAATACGGAAAATTAATATGAATCGTATGACGCGATAACGGCCTCATACAGCGTTGTCATCAGTCGGACATAAGTACTTCAAATATTAAAATTCTCACATAATCAGATAGGAATGATTCCCCTGAGTATCATACAACTGTGATAAGCCGTTATCATGTCGTATCGTGCGGAGCAAAAAGGAAAAAGCAGTAGAGACGGCGCCATATTTATTTGCGACGAATATAAACAGATTATCCCAGTAATTTACCCTTATCAGGGAAAGGGTTACTGAGTACGGTAACTATCCAGTCTATTATCGGATACTGATCAGCTCTATAGAGGACCGATTGAACATTATGGTCATTTTAAATGATGATAAGAGTTATTTTCGCTATGCTTATGAATATAAAGTAGAAATGTGTAAATAATTATGTCTTTTATTTTGTTTGCAATGGATTATTGTTATCGATCGACTGATTTGTTTGTTACCCATCAAACTTTTGTTATTCCGTTGCAAATCATAATACAATTACGAGTACAGTAATGGTGTTTTTGGTATGACTTATCTGTGAATAAATGAAAAATGTCTCTACTGACAAATTGTTAAAGTTAGCAAAATAGAACGATATAATTAACCAGAAATCTTCTCTGAAAGGAGTAAATTTTAGAAAATTCTTATTTTATGGCTACTTATGACATTAATCATAGCCCTAGAATGGTTGCAAGAATCATCATTGTGTGAATTTCATCTTCATAATGTGAAGATTATGCAAATATGAAAATTACATTTTACTCTCATAATTTAGTTTTGGCAAATGTCATTTAGTTTTCATACCAGCGCGCAGCGTTCATACGTCGTCGTCGGAAGAAAATATTTTTGTTACAGTTTATACCATGAAGGAGCATTATTATACATTCGTTTTAAATTAGATAGCATGCATTGTTTGCAGTAACTTCTACGATGAGACCTGTATTTTCTGGAAAACTACAAATGTATCTTGAATCGTAATTCTCCGGTTAATAGTAGTTTAGTAATGGTTGATTTTCTCATGAATTCTAATATTGTTTAATCACTGTTATTTTCGCCGAAGAATCAGTCACCCACGTCATCCTGGAATGCAAGGCAACCTTCCCAACGTGCATAAATCCTTGGAAGAGGGACAATAAAATCGCTGCGCAAAGCCTGAGAGGTTGCCAGGAAGTTTCTGAGCTTTTGAGCGGACCTAGGCTAGTTATTCTAGACCGGACCTCGTACAACGGACCAAATGAGAATCTAAGTGCGAAAATTGAGAAGATTACGATTTGACTTGTCTTCTTCTATCAACCCACAAGATAGCTAGTACCTATAAGTATCTCTGCATTGTCTAGTGTGACCTATATCTCCTACAGCGCAGAAACACGATAATATTTAATCAGTTTTAAGCAGAAACTTGAAATTAATGGCTCTATCAGGAGGACAAACGATATCATCATTAGATATTGACAGTGATTTGGACAATTAGGTACCTGCCTGGCTGAATTTATGTCCAGCGCATTATGGAGGCCATTTGTTATCGGAACGCTTTCAATCTGCGCTTGACCTATCTGAATCATTGTTATCTGCTAGCTAAGTTATTCTTGAAATAATAAAACAAACTTCAAAGCGTTGTCTAACCGGCTTAAAAAAATTGTCAATCTCACGCAGAGAGCCCACAATAACCGTTACATTCACTCGGCTAAGAATCGATGTAAGGCAACATGGAAAGTCATAAATAAAAACAAACATAATTTACCAAATCAATCCACAATGAGAATTAAAGCAAATGATAAAATACTTACCAACCCTCTTGATATAGCAGAGGCTTTTAACAATTATTTTGCGGATCAAAATAATTGTTAAAAGCCTCTGCTATATCAAATCAATCAATTAATAGTTCAAATAATAATAATAAATTACCTATAAATACAATAAATTCGTCCATGTTTATGAAACCTACAATACCACAAGATAATATTCATAAAATTATTATGTCTTTAAAGAATACTCCCAGCACTGGATATGACGGTATTAGCACAAAAATAATTAAAACAGTATCTACAATAATTGCACCAGTCCTTAGTCACCTGATCAATATGTGCATCTTGCATGGTGTTTTTCCAAAAGAATTAAAAATTAGTATCATAAAACCGCTTTTCAAAAAAGATAATAAAGGCAACATGTCTTCCTATAGACCTATAGCACTGATACCTATTTTGTCAAAAATATTTGAAAGAGTAATATACAATCAAATCAATTCATATTTTGAGAAAAATAAATTATTTGTCGATAGCCAAAAGGGCTTCCGGAAAAATAAGTCCATTGACATGGCAATCTATGATTTTTTTAAACTCGTTAGCAACAGAGTAGATAAAAGAAAACCGGCTCTGGCTCTATATATGGACATGTCGAAAGCCTTTGACCGCGTAGACCATAGAATATTAATTAATAAACTTGACGCATACGGGATTAGAGGTAACATATCAAATTTAATTAAATCATACCTACAAGACAGACAGCAAATAACAGTTATTAATAGAATATGTAAAAAACATGAAACAACATTTAAATCTAGCCCGAGAACAGTGATGTATGGAGTTCCACAAGGTAGCATACTTGGACCTCTCCTATTTATTATATATATAAATGACTTCCCAAAAGCATCAACCTATCCCATGACAATGTTTGCAGATGACAGCACTCTACTCTTCAACAGTGACCAATTAGATACATTAGAATCAGACATTAACTCTAACATAAAATCAGTTATAAATTGGCTAGAGAATAATAATTTGGTAATAAATTTAGATAAGACAGTTTTAATGAAATTTCAACAAACAGTAAATCAAAATTTAAATTTAGATATAAGATATAATGATAAAAGGATTGATGAGACGAATGTGACAAAATTTCTGGGATTAAATATTGAAAGCACATTAAAATGGAATACCCAGATTGACAAAGTATGTAGTAAAGTAAACCAATTTTCTCATGCGCTGCGTATGCTAAGTAAAACGGCCAATCAAAACACCGTACTAACTGCATATCATGGTCTAGTAGCCTCAACATTAAGATATGGCATTATGTTTTGGGGAAACGCCTCGGGTAAAGATATGGTGTTTAAGTGTCAGAAAAGGTGTATTAGAGCGATCTGTAACCTGCAAACCACTGACAGCTGTAAACAATATTTTAAAAGTATGAAAATTTTAACAGTGCCCTCATTGTACATATACCAGACATCTATGTTCGTCAAAAATAATATGTATAAATTTGACCGAGTAGGTAGTCAGCGTCGAGCTGACCGGCTACAAACTGTTGGATCTAAAACTGCTTTATACAAAAACAGTATTTTCGTAATGGCTCCAAAATTATACAATAAATTGCCAAAATGTATCAGAAGTGAGGAAAATGTCAGCCATTTTAAAAAAAAGTTGTTCCTGTTTTTAGTTGAAAAGACGTATTACTCGATTGAAGACTATTTAAATGACAAATTATGACTAAATTTAATTTTCTTGACATTCTTAATAATTAATAATATAATTCAATTACTTTATTTTATGCGGCTCATGACATTTTTCAATTGCTTCATTTCTTTTATCCTAGACTTTACTCATTATGATAGTAAAAATAACCTGCTTACTAATATTATATTTGTATGCCGATTATTGGCCGAACATACAGATCAGCTAAAATGTATAAATAACATCTTTTTGTACTTATGTTCACAAATAAAGATTTGATTTGATTTGATTTGATTTGAATTTTGCCTTGCTTACTGCGATATTGAATGTCCTTTAGTAATGAGTTCAATATGGACCTTTGTACCGTCTCATGAAAATAGTTACTGATGGTTAAAATCTGTCCAAGAAGTTAGGTCTTAGGAAGATCCATCTACTTTATTATTGTATAAAAAGGCATTCCAGGAAAATATAAAGGCTTTCCAGAGATTGCCTCAGATAGGATAGCAACAATAATTTTCAATAAGACCAACTTAAGCAAGCCAAAGTTGGTACTCGTGCAATGAACGGTCGGCAGTATCTCCTTAAAGGCGGGTAGGTCCGGGGACAGGCTTGGTTTACGGCCCACGATATAACCACCCACTATTGTTTGCGCCTAACACAAAGTTTATATCCCAGTTATTAATTTGCGAAATTAAAATGCTTCGAAAGGAACGCAACCGCGGTATTTGTTCCCAAACGGTTATAATTATCAAGTCTTTTGTAAACGTTAACCATACCGGCAAACGTGTCGCTGTGTATTTCTATGTACAACACGTAATTACGGGACAATCCGCCAAAGTTATTACCATTATAAATTCCGTGTTCTCAGCGGGAAAAAGATCCTTTTAATGCGTGCTTAAATCATTTTTATTAACTTGAAAAGGTTGGATTTATGTGGAGGCTTGGTGCTTGTAATTTGCGAGGCCTCGACGGTATTAGAGGTTGATGTTAGTTCGTGTTATGACAGCGGTTTGTTGGAATCGCTAAGAATAGAACCAGCCTAATAATTCAACAGGCAGGAAAGAAAATCGTATTTTATATTTAACTTTCAATTATGAAATTTTAACTATTTGTTAGTTCGATGATCCTATTCATAATAGCGTGTGTAATCGGGCAAAAACGCCGGAACAGTCCTAAATAATAAATTACACATTGATAATAATACAGTACCAAAAATAATTGTAGAATCCAGTGTAGAATTATAATTGTGTTTTCTTTCAACTACGTAGTAATGTTATCATTAATCACTACAAAACCGATCACAAAGGACGTCTTTTTTGCTTAGAACCAAAACAGTGCAGAAACGTTATATGAAATCTCATTGTTGCACAGTTTTTTATTATTGCACTGTTTTTAATTTTTAATGTCTCCCATTATGTTGAATATAAAATGTATGCATTAGATCAAAAAGATACTGGCTGAAAATAAAAATCGGCTAAATAAAATCGATTTGTTGAAAAAAATAACAAAAGTCGCGCATTTTGTACCATTGTAAAACTTTGATACTTCATAAATATATTTATGAAGTATCAAAGTTTTACAATGGTACAAAATGCGCGACTTTTACAACAAAAGCCATATAAAACTATAGCAAGAAAAGTAAAAAAAATGGAAATAGACTGCGATAGCGATATGAATTCAACTCCAGAAAGCTGCTGCTACAGCTGCAAATTAAATTGTTCATAACCTTTTGCCTCAAAAGTCGCGGGGTAAATATTTTTCATTAACTTGAGTATTTGTTTTGAGTAGTTATATTTTATCACGGTAGGTAGATTCGTAGTTGAAAGAAAGGTAGATTACGCACCTCGCTAAAGTGAGTAATTATTGCACTAGTGCCAATTTAGTGCCCTCGCTTGCTCTCGGGCACCAACATAACACTCGTGCAATAATAACTCACTTTGCGCTCGATGGAACAATCTACTATTATTAAATAATTTAGCTATGTTTGATCAACATTTACAATAATAATAAAAAGGACATTCTCAATGTTGTACCACAAAATGAATATTTGAGACACGTATATCGTTGATTGATCAATGTTTCCGATCGAACGAACGCATTTTGTAACTGTTTGAACTAATCTGAACACTATATTCCCATTCCCATTGTTTAAACTATAAAGTTTTGCTATCAGAAGGATATTCCCAATATTTATGCTACAAAAAGAACATTTAAGAAATGTATCGTTGTTTGATTAAGATTTCCGATCGAAACAATGTATTTTCTAACTGAACAATGACCGAATCTATACTACTCCCATTGCTTAAACTAAAAAGTTGTGCTATAAACAGTACATTCTCAATAGTTGTGCTACAAAAAGAACATTTGAGAGATGTATCGCTGTTCTGAAAGACACCCAGAGTTTCTGGAGAGTATTGCAAGTTTTGTGATTGCGATTAGTTTCGAGATCGATCGGAGTAAGCGGAGTTCAGAACAACATTGTTGAAGATACGAAGTTTATAAATATCAGTGCGGTTACAGGCAGTTTGGCCGGATGATTGTTCATTTTGTTGGTTTTGTTTTCACTTTCAAACAATCCTACTTTTTATAGTTTCTGATACATTATTTTTTGGGGCATTTTTTGTTCCTGGATTAAGTGACTGATGATGAATAAATCAAACAGAATGTTCTTTCTGATTGGTTTATAATACAATTTTATTTCTGTACGGGAATCGAACCCATGATACGCAGCGCAACAGCAAATCACTTAGCCACTGCGCCAACCATGTCCAAAAGGTGTGCTTGAAAAATTTGGAAAACCCTTGTTAACCCTATTTTGCTACAAATTTCACTACTCACCCAATCAACGTAAAACTCAATGAAATTTCCCCTAATGTCCTTTACAAAGGTCATCGAGCTGCACACTTGCACAGTAAACAAGGCAGTTATTACGGGCCGCCGCAATGTTTCAACTCTTAATCCCTATTAGCTACATGCACAGCCCCGGACATTTTTGTTTCTGCAAACGAACGGCCGCAGACCCGCTGTAAACCTTTTATGACGGAGAAATGTTAAAAAAAGGAAAATTGCTAAGTGTCCGTTATAAATGACATTTGCAGAATGGCCCTTTTGGGCAGTTTGAGGGTCATTCGTGATTGTTGAGTAGCTATTGGTAATTATGCGTGTTTTCTTTTACAGTCGGACGAATCGGAGCTTTTATAAGAAGCTGCGATTTTTTTTTGTCATTATGTTGAGATTAGGTATTCAAGGCTTGCAAACGAAAGCCTCTATCTGTCTATTTTTATAAGGTATTTCAAAAGTAATCCGACCCTATACTATTAAACTAGCAATATTGTTATTGTAATCACGTTCTCGGAAACGGCACTAACGATTTCGATAATATTTGCAATATAGTTTTCGGGAGTGCCAAAACGATCTAGCTAGGTGTCATAATGTGGCACAGTAAAACTTTATGTGTGTGTGTCAAAATTTCTTGTCTCTGTATTTCACCCGAGAAGAGCTCGGTCGCCTAGGTACTAAATTAAAATACAAGATCTCGCTTTGTTTTAGTTTATTCTCTCAATATTTTTTCAAACATAGATAGTAGTGCTTAAAGCACCATTCCAAGACACAAATTTTGTTTTCGTTCAAATAAGTTCAAAAGTGATTAGAAATAAAAATAGTTCGTTAATTATGTTACAAAATGTTGTCAACTCTTCGTAAATCCAACACACATTAAATATGAAACATAAAAGTAAAACATTGGACATAAATATCGAAGTCACATGATATATAGTAGCCAAACCCATTATCTGTAAGGAAATTTCCTTAATATCTAATTTTTGGTGCCGCTAACGGCCGAACTTGCCCCTGTTATGGTCAATAAATAAGCCATAATTTACTTTTATACGTATAATATACAAACTACCTCCAAATACTGGTTTGTAATGAACTTGGGACGATACAGACCTATTTAGCTTGATGAAAGGGTGGTACCTACTTATTATTTGTTTATAGATGTAAAAAAAAAATATTTTGGTTCCACTATCGAATTTAGGTAGCGGAGTTCGTGGCTAACATAGCAATTGCATGGGTCGATCTTAATGATTAAGCAACGCCTGCTGAGGTCGGTCCGTGGATGGGTGACCATTTTTAACTGACTTCCCAAAAAGGAGGAGGTTCTATGTTCGACATTATGATTGTTTTTATGTTTATGTTCACCGATATCTCCGTCAATTGTGGACCGATTCTAGAAATTATTTTTTTGTTTGAAAAAGTATGTTCCGAAATTAGTCCCATTTCAATTTGGTGAAGATCTGATGAAGAACTATATAAATTATAGACCTATATCTGTGTTGCCAGTGTTATCGAAAATACTGGAGAAATTAATACATTCTAGACTTATGAACTATTTAGATTCTTTCGGTTTCCTATTCAAACGACAATATGGATTTAGGCCAAAGTCTAACGCTTTGGCTGCCGCTACTGATTTGGTCACAAAACTTAGAACTAAAATTGATAAGAAACAAATCGCACTGGGTGTATTTATAGACTTAAAAAAGGCTTTTGATACCGTGAGTCATACTGTACTTTTACGAAAACTCACTTCCATAGGAATAACAGGAACATTTTTCCAAATGCTCGAGTCTTATTTGGAAAGTCGCTTGCAGGTTCTTAAGATAGGTAATACTATCAGTAGCTCTAAATCAATAAAATGTGGTGTACCTCAAGGATCAATAGTCGGTCCCCTTTTATTCCTCATCTACATAAATAATTTACACGAGCTAGGATTAAAAGGCCATATAACACTCTATGCCGATGACACTTGTCTTTTTTACTTCGGCAGTTCCATAGAAACAATAATACAAGACGCACAGGATGACCTAGTCACTTTGGAAAGGTGGTTCTTAGACAACCTATTGACAATTAACACATCTATGACTAACTACATAATTTTCTCGGCCAAGAACAAAAAGATCCATAATCACAACCCGCTATCTATAAATGGATGTGTCCTAAATAAGGTAAACACTGAAAAGTACTTGGGCCTTACACTTGACAGTCACTTGACGTGGCAACCACACGTTAAAAGGATCTGCTCCAAGTTGTCAAGCCTTACGGGGGCACTACGTGGAATGGCTGGATGCCTACCTCCTAAAGTTCGGTACACTGTGTATAATTCGTTGATAAAGCCGCATATTGAATATTTAATTGAAGTCTGGGGATATACTTCTAAACTACACTTCCAAAAGCTTCAAATCGCCCAAAATAAATTAATTAAAGCCCTCTTTCAATACCACTACTTAACACCCACAGATAAAATCTATAATGACACTGGGTTATTTGGCGTCTATGAAATACACAAATACAACACTCGTTTACTAATAAGAAGGGTCCTCACAAAGGAAATTCACACGGAAATAACCTTCGAAAAGAACAGCGAAAAGCAAACGCGATCGACACGTAGAGCGAATGACCTAGTACAATTGGCCGGACCTAGAACAAACCACGGCAAGAAAAATATTGGATATGAAGGAGTACAACTTTACAATTCCCTACCAAAAAACATAAAAGAGGCTAAAACTAACTTACAATTTAAAGCATTATTAAAGAAACACATCTTCGACAGCTCCAACATAAATAAATAAAATAGTAAATAAATAAATAAAACAGTAAAAATATTGTATTGTAAATAAAAATTAAAACACCTAGTTTTGTATAGTGTGCATGGTGCTTAACAACAGCGCTGATAATAAAAGCGCGCTCGATGTCACAACGATAGTGTATTCGAATAGTTTTTGCAATGTACCCACACATCATAATTTGTTTTTGTTATGATATCTATTTGAGTAAATTTTAAACGAAATCGATTGTGCGTCGTGCGCCCTGGACTTCCTAATAATTACAATTGTTATTAAATTCAAACTTTGTTTCTCGTTAAGCGATTATATGTTAATCTTTTGAGAAATAAATGATATTTAAACCGAAAAAACTTCGGAGAAATACAACAGAACTCTCGTCATATAATCACGCCAGTACGCTCTTAAGGGGTACGCAGATCTCTCATTTCACCGGCTTTCAACTTTCATGAAATCTATTCTGGCGTTATAGTTACCTTACTAACTTGCCTATTAGGTAGGTACAACCAAAAAGTGAAAATAAAAAAATATTTTTTGCAAAAAAATACTACCGACTTCCAAATACAAAACTACAAAGTGAAAAATAACTTTATTTTTTTGAAGTCGGTGTCCATAACGCAAAAAATTGGTACCTACCTACGAAAGACACCGACTTCAAAAAAAAGAGTTATTTTTCACTTTGTAGTTTTGTATTTGGAAGTCGGTAGTAATTTTTTGCAAAAAAGTTTTGTTACGAGTTTCGGAAATCACGTAAACCCGTTGGTCCCGGCTGTCATGTGGAGATCTTTGACAGTCGTTACGGGTAGTCAGAAGCCTGAGATCTGACACCAGTCTTGCCAAGAGGTAGGTATCGTGTTACCCAGTTACTGGGTTGTGGAGGTCAGGGAGGCAGTCGCTCCATGTAAAAACACTTATACTCAGCTAAATCTGGTTAGACTGGAAACTGACTCCAACATAGTTTAAAAAGACTAGGCAGACAGACATATCAACTATAGCTAGAGTTAAACACAGTAAATAAAAAATAAAAAATAAACTCCTGCATATTTTTATTTCATGCTACATAATTTATCTAGTAGTAGACACGCTTAGATCGACAATCTATTGAACACGTAATTATGACACGATATCTTGCAAAAACACCCCCCTTTGATTTTCATCAAACAAAGCTAAGAACACTCTCGGTAAATTCACCTTTAAAAGAAAAATAAAAATTAAAATTGTTTCATCCGTTTAGGAGCTAAGATGCCACAGACAGATACACAAATACAGAAATACACAAACAACACTCTTTTTCCGTCGGGGGTTAAAACTTACTCCAAGGCTTCCTAAACCTACACCTAACACTAGTAAACAGTTAATATCAATTTATATGGAAAAGCCTTCGATTATTCTTCCAATCTCAGATAATTTTTCATGCTAAGCTTCTTTCCTATTATGATAATCATCCGATAACTGAAGGTTGAAAAATATAAAACTTCAGCTTTTGGCACCGTGAATCTATTTAAAAATTGGTAAAAAAATCTCGTTAAAATACAAATATAAGTCTTATATAATTAAAATACGATACAAAGTTATAAATTCACTTGCTTACGATGAAGCCAGCGTCGTGTTGCAAGAGCTTGGGAGCCATTTTGTACAAGGCTATTTCCAAGTGCCTTATCATAAATAATGTATTTTCCTCCCTAAATTCAAGATAATTAAAATTCTTTAAAATTCATCTTATTCTTTTCGCGGCATCTTGGGCGATAATGCCCTATTTCGAGGAGGATTTGGGAATCCGTTTTTGGTATTTGAATCCGTTATTATCTATTAAGATTTTTCTTTGGTGATAAAAGGAGTCTATAAGTTAATTTAGATAAGCTTTTTAATCCTATGTTCAGCACCCTTGGTGTAGCTTAGGCCTCCTAGAATTTTATCAGTTAATAAGAAAAAGCTCACTGTTCCTTCAAATACTTCATTGTTTTTTTTTTCTTATCTATTAAATATCTATGACGGAAACCCTTTAAAATCCTCAAATACTTTTAACAAAATGCAAAATGACTACCAACGACCCATTGTTATAACATAGAATTAAATCAGAATACATAATAGGTGCAATTATAATACCGGGAGTAGGCAGAGGTGATGCTTATTGCTAGTCCTTAATAAAATTAGACTAAGGCCCGCTTTTGTTGAGCATCCTGAATTATTAATGAAACAAGAATAAGAAAACTTTTACAGTATTTTTCGAGCAATATTAGATCTGCTTCATTTATACGTCACCTGAATGTTTTAAAATCTTATCTTAATACCGGTATCACGTCCGGGAAATATTTGGGTGTAAAATAAAATAAAAAAATACACAACGGAGGAACACACGGTGGCGGCGGGCGCAAGGCGGGTTCGTGACACGCGCACATAAAATCTACATCTCTCGTGTATCGCAAACGTATTTACACAGTATTTTTTCCCAATTCCTCTCATGAATGTAACAACAGTCTCATGAATTTTATTGCACGCCGCGGTCGAGAACGGACGATTGTATCAAGAATTGCGGTCTCTACTAGTCATAATTGAATTACAAATCATAGTGTGGAGAGCGAGCGGAGCGAGGCCGTACTGTACGGTGCGGTGCGGTTACGAAACACTGGTGGTCCGTCATTCGGCAATCGAGTCCAATATTCGAACCTATATACCGCCACAACTTTGATATTGCACGGTCCATTCGTGCCAATCCGCAGCCGCAAATTGTGAACGTGCCTGTCCGTCGGCTAATATACCTACGAAATTCAGTGGAAAAATCCGAAGTGATACACGGACCATATAAGGGTGTTCGCAGAATAAGAATCAGAAATACATTATGCTTATGTAGGAAGGTGCGAGCGCTTGTATGTAGATCGTACCGCTCCAAATATTCATAATTCACAAACTCGTTGCTAATGTAATTACGAAAATTCAACAGCCTAATTTAGTTAACTTTGCCAGGAATATCGTAGGTTGAGAGTCTGTAAATAACAGTAGGTAATTACAGATATGAATACAGTCAGCTTATTGTGATTAATTGGTACTAAAGTTCCTAAAAAACAGGATCAAACAAAATGCAAATTGTCCAGCATCGCGTGCGCCGATTGATCGCACGGCCAGCTAATTAGATCAGAAGTATAATTAATCGAGTCGTTGGGGCGGCGGCGGTGAGCGCTCTACCGACTGTCACGTAATATTTGCTTAATGCTGGCTTTACGAGCCCTCGCCCGCGCCGGTCGTTCAAATACACTCCAAACGAAATCATCGGGAAATTGGACCAAAACTACACGCTGTTGTGTTTTCCAATGTTTAAGTACTATAGGTACTTTGCTACCGACTATTGTATTACGACTAAATTTTCATCTAACATACGTAGGTAGTCAGATAATAATTTCGCTGCGATTACAGCGGTTTTAATTAATGCAGGCGTGGGCTGAGTAACGAAAGGACGAGAAACAATTAATATTCAACATACTAACATTTTCAATATTTATTTCTATAAACGCAATTTTATGAATTGCTATGTTTATTGCTAGAATTTTCACGGTAAAGCGTAGCCATGCCTTCACATCATACTATTATGGCTAAAACGTTGTTTGGTTGAAATATTATGCCCTGGGCTCGCCTGTATTTACAAAATTTATTGGACACTAAAGTTTTCATACGCTTTTATGTTTTCGGGAGATTACGACACCAGCAGTTTGCCGGTGCCCCGATGTTTATAAGAGTCCTCGCCTTCAGAAGAGTCGCGCGAAATTGCTTGTTTCTTCAAACAATATTTGTGTTTCAATGTTCTGTAAGAACCAATTTTTACAACCTGAGCACTTTGAATGGGAAATGCGATTTGTGTTTTGACAAAGTAGGAACGTAGGGACGCGAGATCCCCACCGAGAGTGTCTCCACGTTGTCGTCGTGGTGGGGCTTGCGCGTCTCAATGATCTTGGGGCTTCGCCGGTAGAGTTACTCATGCCGGAAAGGCCCAAGTGAGAGACCTGACTAAGAGAGACACACGGAGGGGTCGCTCCTGATCGACCGACGGTCGTCGGTTGGCAAAGGATGCAACCAGGCCGCAGCGGTGCAGGCGCACCAATGCGGCAGGCGTTTCTCTCCTCGCGGGGATTCCTTTGAGGAGAGAACTTTCGGCGGGTTTGCTGAGCTGGGTTGGCCAGACAGCGAAGAGAGGCATGTTTAATGCCGCCGTCGGGGGCTTGGCTTAACCGCCTGGCCCAGAGGAAGGACACCTCTAAGATAAAAAACCACCTAATCCTAAGCTTGAGGCGCGGCGAGAGGATGAATGGCTGGAGGGACTTCAGTCGTTAGCGCTTCACCTGTAGAGCACCTGCCGCACTCTGCAGTATGTAGGCTTACCTGGGTAAAAGGCTCTGCCCAGGTGGACTTTAATTCCTATACTACTCGTGGGAACAACAATGGACACAAATTATAAAAATAAAATTGACGAAGAGGTGAGGAGTGATGCAGGGTCGGAGTCCGACGCTGCATCTGGCGCAAAAGGCTCACAGAGCTTGGAGCGCGAAGTTGATGGGGCTGCTGCGAAGAACCGAAGGTTCTTCAGGAAGCGCCCCAAATCGGGGGATGGCCAAGGGTCGTATTCTGATGACGAGCTGGCCTCGGCCCGAAAGATCCCTACCAGTATGCGGGGTGGGGGCCGAGACAGAGGAGTGGGGAGGGGGCTCACCGCCCAGGAGGCTGCCCAGCGAACCGAGAGGCTTGCCACGGAGGGGCGTCACCCCGGATCGATCAGCCGCAGGGCTGTCCTTTCGGGGTCTTCTGGCGGTGAGCTAGATTCAGAGCTGGATCTGGATTCGGAGCGAGCGGTCAGGTTCGCAAAGGTCGTGGAAGCCGCAATCCGAGATGTGGCCTTGAAGAGGAATAAGTCCTCTAAAGACAAGGCCATATCGGCGGCCACGGCCTCGATTATGGCGGCTGCGGAGGCAAATCACGTCGGGCCTCCATCGGTTGCAATGTCTGAGATGCGGGTGGAGGTCACCCGCTTGAAAGCTGACATGGAGCTTCTCCAAAAGGAGAACGAGAAGACGTGCCGCTCCACCCAAAAGGGGTGGAGCGGCACAGGCATCGAGAGCCCCAGCCCGGGAGGCGGGACGGCCACCCCAATCACTGTCGCCTCCTGAATCACCTGCGGCTGACGCCGAATGGCAAGTGGCTGGGGAAAAAAGGAAGGCAGCAAGGGCGGCCAAAAGGAAGGCGAGGCGGCAGCGGCGAAAGAAGCAAAGCGTCGCAGCTAGGCTCCACGCCCCGAAATCCGCAGCTGTGGTGATTACACTACAGCCGGCAGCGGAAAAGAAGGGCGTGTCCTACCGCGACGTTCTCGCCAAAGCAAGGGCGGCGGTGAACCTGGAGGAGCTTGGCGTCACCGAGGGCATCCGGGTGAGGGTAACCGCGACTGGGGCCCGGATGGAAGTTCCCGGTGCGGCCAGTGGCTCGACCGCCGACGCTCTGGCCGAAAGGCTCAGAGCTTCCTTAAATGCGGACGAGGCGCGAGTGTCCAGACCGATCAAGTGCGCTGACATGCGCATTCTGGGCCTGGATGACTCTGTGACGGAGGGAGAGGTGGTGGCCGCCGTCGCTAAGACTGGGGGGTGCTCTGCCGAGCAGGTGAGGGCGGGCACCATACGTCCTGACGTCACGGGGATGCGGGCCGTTACGGTGAGCTGCCCCGTCTCGGCGGCCCAAAAAATAGCCGGGGAGGGTCGTAGGCTCTTGGTGGGGTGGGTTTCCGCGTAGGTGAAGCTACTGGAACCCAGACCTCTGAGGTGCTTCCGCTGCCATGTAGGCAACCACGTGGGAGCTCAATGCACCTCGGAGGTGGACCGGAGCAACCACTGCTTCCGCTGTGGGCAGCCTGATCACAAGGCCGACTCGTGCAATGCCACGCCGCACTGCTTCGTATGTGCGGCAGCTGGCAAGCCGGCCGATCACCGGGCTGGGAGCAAGACCTGCACTCCACCCACCAAGGTCAGAGGTAGAGGCAAGCCCTCCACCGTCGCCGTCACCGCCAAAGCCGCAGCCGCTGCCACTGCTGCCGCCCCTACAGACGTCGTCGTCGCCGCCAAAACCACCGCGGCAGAACATGGAGGCAGATCCACCGCGGTGGAAGCAGATATGGAGTGCCAATAATGGCCCCATTACGCCTCCTCCAGGCGAACATCAACCACTGCGCTGCTGCTCAGGATCTGCTGCTCCAGAGCATGGCGCAGTGGTCGATTAATATCGCCGTGGTCGCTGAGCCGTACTTCGTCCCACCCAGGGATGACTGGGTGGAGGACCTGAGCGGCTCAGTGACCCTAATTTCGTCAGCCGCCGCCGGTACCCCGTCCCTCGAGAGTGTCAAGAGGGGACAGGGTTGCGTGGCAGCACGATTCGGAGAGATTGCCGTGGTGGGGGTATACTTCTCTCCGAACCGAACTCTCGCCGAGTTCCACAACTCCCTTGCAGAATTGAGAATCGTCGTCGTCGGGTACCGCTCCCTCCCTGTGCTCGTCCTTGGGGACTTCAATGCCAAGAATGTGGCTTGGGGTTCCCGGTATACGGACACACGGGGCAGGATGGTGGAAGACTGGGCTCTGGAGACAGGTCTGGTCGTCCTAAACCGGGGTTCTGTCCCCACGTGTGTGCGGATGCAGGGCGAATCGGTGGTGGACATTTCGTTCGCCAGCGCTGCTCTGTCACCACGTGTCATCGACTGGCGCGTCATGGAGGAGGTGGAGACTTATTCCGACCACCGGTATATACGGTTCGACGTCTCCGCCCAGACCTCGAGCGTGCCGGTCCGACAGACCCCGAGTGGTCCGCGGTGGGCGCTGAAGCAGCTGGACCGAGAGCTACTCCTGGAAGCCTCGATCGTGCAGGCCTGGGTGCCATCACCGGACAGGCCTGCTGACATTAACGACGAGGCGGAGTGGTTCCGGGAGGCCATGTCCGACATATGCGACGTGGCAATGCCCCGGGTCCAGCCAGGACGCGCCCGGCGCCAGGTGTACTGGTGGTCACCGGAGCTAACGGCTCTGCGCCAGGCGTGTGTCGCTGCGCGACGCCAGTACACCAGGCACCGTAGGCTCCGTAACCGCCCTCCGGATACGGAAGCCATTGAGGCGGAGCTATACGAGGGATACAGAGCGGCGAGAATCGCCCTCCGAGCGGAAATCAAGCGGGCCAAGGGTTTGGCCCGCGAGGAATCGCTGGAGACTCTGAACAAGGATCCGTGGGGACGCCCCTATAAAATGGTGCGGGATAAACTCCGCCCATGGGCTCCCCCGTTGACGCAGAGTCTCCGGCCGCAGCTCGTAGAGGGCGTGGTGAGCACTCTGTTCCCCTCGCCAGGGGAACATACTCCCCCGCCCATGGCTCCGCCTCCTGCGGTGCCTAATGCGGACAACACTGCCGACGACGACGACGATGCTTCGGAGGTGACCGAGGTAGAGCTGAGAGTGGCGGTACGCAGGCTGAATGCCAAAAATACCGCCCCAGGACCAGACGGCTTACCTGGAAAAGCCTGGGTCCTGGCCTTGGAGGCTCTCGGGCCTCGACTAAGGGGGCTCTTTAGCGCATGTTTGGAGAGGGGCCAGTACCCACTTCGTTGGAAGATAGGGAAACTGGTCCTCATAAAGAAGCCGGGGCGCCCAGCGGACTCTCCATCCGCTTACCGGCCCATCGTGCTGCTCGATGAGGTGGGCAAGCTCTTTGAAAGAGTCATTGCAGACCGCCTCGTCAGGCAGCTGGTGCGGGTGGGGCCGGATCTGGCAGAGAGCCAGTTTGGTTTCCGCAGAGGGCGCTCAACGGTGGACGCCATCATGCGCGTGCGAGCCCTCACGACGGGCGATGCAGTGGCCCGGGGTGGGGTCGTCTTGGCGGTGTCTCTAGACATCGCCAATGCCTTTAACACCCTGCCATGGAGCTGCATCAGGGAGGCACTCCGGTATCACCGGATGCCTCGCTACGTCTGTCGTGTGGTCGAGGCCTATATGACGGACAGGGCCGTCATCTACCCCGGTCACCAGGGAGAGTGGAACCGGCGAGAGATGTCGTGCGGTGTCCCACAGGGATCGGTCCTGGGGCCGCATCTGTGGGACATCGGGTACGACTGGGTACTGCGCGCCGATCTTCCTAGTGGAGTCAGCGTGGTATGCTACGCTGACGACACGCTGGTCCTGGCGCAAGGAAGTTCGCACCAGGTGGCGGCTGAAAACGCGACACGTGGGGTTGCGACAATCGTCGAAAGGATCCGGCAGTTGGGACTCGAGGTGGCCCTGCACAAGTCCGAGGCCATGTGTTTTCACGGTCCTCGGAACGCGCCACCGCCGGGATCCCAAATAACGGTAGGAGGGGTTCACATCAGCGTCGGGTCGACGATGAAGTACCTGGGACTCGTCCTCGACAGCCGGTGGAATTTCGTGGAGCATTTCCGACGTTTGGCTCCCAGACTGGAGCGGGCGGGGGCTGCCTTCAAGCGGTTGCTGCCCAATCTAGGGGGTCCAAACGCCTCCTGCCGGAGGCTCTACGCGGGGGTCGTGCGGTCCATGGCCCTTTACGGGGCACCGGTATGGGCGCGTTCCCTGAGGCGGCGACCAGCCCGCCGGTTGAACGCGTCCCAAAGGGTCATGGCCATCCGGCTGGTCCGGGGATATCGCACGGTCTCCGGTGAGGCAGCGAGCCTCCTTGCCGGATTACCGCCATGGGATCTAGAAGCAAAAGTCCTCGCGCAAATATGGGAGTGGCGCGAGGAGGCGAAATGCCGGGGCGAAACTCCGTTGCCGCGACAAATCGCGGCTCAGCGGACAGAGCTCCGGCAGGATCTCATGGCGACATGGAGTGGACGATTGTCGCAACCCAGCGCTGGGCACGCCACAATTGCGGCGGTAAGGCCCCTCTTTGAGGAGTGGCTTGAGAGGCGTCATGGCGCCCTCACCTTCCGCCTGACGCAGGTCCTCACCGGACACGGCTGTTTCGGGAGGTTCCTGTTCAGAATAAGGCGGGAGGAAACGCCCGGGTGTCACCATTGTGAGGATCGCCCGGAGGACACGGTAGAGCACACGGTGGAGGTCTGCCCCGCTTGGGCGGAGCAACGCCGTGTCCTCGTGGAGGCGATCGGCGGTGGCGACCTCTCGCGTCCGGCCCTGGTCAAGACCATGGTACGGAGCGAGAGGGCATGGGAAGCTGTCACCTCCTTCTGCGAAGCAGTAATGCTCGCAAAGGAGGAGGCAGAACGCGTGAGGGAGACGCAACGGAGGCACCCTCACGCCCCAAGCCGCCGCAGGAGACGCCCTGGGCGTCGGGAGTCGCAAGCTGATTCCCAGCCACCGTAGGCGCGGGCATGCGGACGGCGAGTAATGGGTAGCTCGCCGTCCGATAAGGACCAGGCCCGAGTCGACGGCGCGTAGTGTTCCACGCATTGGCCCTCTAGGGCCAATGCCTGTCTGGGTCGCGGATAAATTTGAAAAAGAGTTACCGCGGCCCTGGCTCAAGCAACTGAAGGAGCACGGGTGGGTTTTAGTCAGTAAAAGTCTGACACGCCCTCCCGCTTCACCCAGAGCGGGAGAAGTCATAGGATGATTTCCCACCCAAAAAAAAAAAAAAAAAAAAAAAAGGGACGCGAGATAATTGTTACAGATTTGGGTACCTGTCGTTACAAAAAGTTAGGGCGAAACTTCAGAACAAAATAAAGTTGGACACAGCGAGGTGGTGGTGGGTTGCGTCGGCGACTGGCCACGTCACTCGCTTTCCGCTCAATAAACGCTAGCAGCCGGGTAAGTTCGCCCTGGGCCAGTTAGCAGCCGCGCAAGTTCGCCCTGGGCCGACCAGCCGCCACACCGCTCTCCCAACGAACCTACAATAACAAATTTTTGGCAGAAAGCTTCATTCGACTTTACGTCACCTCGCTGGATTTGTGTTCCGTTTGAGTTTCACATGAATTGGCGTGCAGACAAATTCGTGTAACAAACTTGCAACGATGTTTTAAATGTGATTGATTTGTAACAAATGGCAAATCTGAAAGTAATTTGTCCGTTGTGCGTGACTCGTCCTATTGTATGAAGGAGATTGGGGTAAGTATTTCTAGCTCAGAACAATTTAACCTAAATTTTAATTGGAACAAAACTATTTCATTTTTATATCAAAAAATATAAATTTGATATTTCTAGGATCAATTGAATCAACATAAATATTCGAACAAATAAATACGATGAGACGTTTTAGTTTCGTTCTAGAAAAGCCATATTTGCTATGTTAATGTTGTTGGAATCAAACAATCGGTCGTCCAATATAGCTTCTTCTAATTGATTCGTTTGAAACTTGTGCATTTACTATTGTTTTGAAAATAGATACTTATATTGAAGTTTATATTCCTGTTTTACAAACTTACAATAGGGATAAAATCACTTTCTGGCATGAATCAATAAGTCATTCAAAAATAATGTGCTTACCTATACTATCTACAAAACAATTAATAGAATTATAACCTAAGAAATTAATGATTTATTAAGGAAACGACTTCAAAATACATATTTAATTATACCTTTCACGGATCTTTCAATCAACCATAAAATTGAATTAGGTGAATACCTACATTTTAAAGAGAGCATTCCTTTATATTTCAATAACAAGCGAATTACACAACTCAATACATTGTGAGCTTGGAAGGCTGTTATTATAAATACTGATGTGTTCGTAAAATTTAATCTCTCTTGATTATCATCGGCTCGCGTTTGGCGAACTGCGCCAGCATTGATTTGACAGGTGTCACCGACGGTTAGTCGGATCGACGCTTTAAACTTGATGTTGTAATCACCTTGAACGCGGTTACACTATACCTGTAGTACCTAGGTTATATATTATACTGAATACTGTACACTTGTTACGTAGTCTAAATATTTTTTGTATGATAACTAAATTTATTTATAAATTTATTTCAGGTACTTAGATAGATAGATAAATCTTTTATTTAGTGCACACAAAAGACACAGCTAAACACACAAAATCTTCATGTATGTTTAAAAACAAGGTGCCAACATAAAAAGAAAAAGGAAACCATACTTACGAAATAAAAGTCAAAGTGACACCAGTAACATTAGTTTTGACAATCAAAGATTACTATTATTATATACTGGTTGACAATCAAAACACAGTGCGGTGTGCGCCTCAAGGTTGCACCAAAGGGGAATCCAGCTCAGCACGTGTCAGGCAAATATACCTGACGCTGATATTCTGCTGGATCCCTGCAGTGACATAAGGTCGCCAAGCAGACGTGATATGTTGGTGTTGTTACAGTGTTATGCGTAGAGTAATTCACGTAAGTATACCCGCAACTTTAATTTATTAGTTACAATAAAAATAACATTTATATTTTTTTGCAATGGAAAAAGTTCCAGTTCTTAGGCGTGTTGACTGTGTTATAAATTCGTTTTGATCACTTGGTTGGGTATTTATAAAGTTAAATGTATAAAATAATTACTTACTTAAATAAAGGCTGAAAAAACTCTTCTCGTTTATCAGAAACGTATTCGAAATTTTATTACCAACCGCCGCGCGCCGCGTCGTAGCAATGCCTACGCTGCGCCGCGCCGCCGCGGCGACCTGTAGCCGCAACGCTACGACAATGCAATAACGTAGCATTGTGCTACGAATCTTTAACTTCACCCAAAGACCGAGGCATTTAACCTTTGTTGTTTAAATTCAAACAACAAGACTACAATTAAGGTTACTCGTGCGGTTTGTCTCGAACGGAGTTACACTTAGCTACGAGTTGACATCTTTTGTGAGTATTCAAAACGACGTGAAGATGCCACTGATTTATGAGCGCCCATGATTCTTACTTAGTGTGACGTAAACACATGCCGTTCATTCCTTCGCCACCGCCCGATACGTACCGAAATAAAGAGAACGCGTCTTAGTAAGTGCTACGTGCGTTTCGTATTTTTTTATATTCGGGAGATGTTTAATGGGAGCTTTCGCTGAGGCTTTTTTAAGTAGCGGGAAGATTATGGCCATTACTTAGCGTCATAATAAGCGATGGCGACCAACTTTTATTTAAATTCCATTTTTTGAACGAGGACTTCTGTAGTGACCTTTTGTATTATTTTCAGGGCACACGAGAACTTTAAGGCATATTGGAATACGCGACATACAAAAGGACATTTCGTGCTCGGCGTGCCTTCGTAGATGGTTACCTTCGTCACAAAATGTAGGAGACAGGAATCTTGGCAACACAAATAGTAATAAGCTCGAGAAGTCGCTCAAACTCTGCCGGGGCTTTCACAGTCTTGGCAAATATTACGACAGAGCGACACAAACTTAGATATTGTTAGTTGGCCATCCTTCTGTCGTAGATTGCGCCACAAGGGACGCGCGTCGTATTTATTAGGTAGGCAACAATCAACTGTTTATCTTGGCATTTCCTCACCCCACTTATGTATTCTTTTTTTAGTCGGAAGGTACCTCATCAATTTTGGATCGGTAATATCTACATAATAGCCATCCAATCGCACTAATTACTCCGTAGCTGCTTATTTCGTAATTTAAAAAACAAAGCTTGAATCATAATAAAACGGCTTCATTAGTGTTATTTGTTTTCGTAAACAAAGGCACAGTTAATACAGAAATATAAGTACTAATTGACATTAAAGATCTTTGTTTATTTTTTAATCAGATTGTATTTACGCTCAACATTTTCAGTTCGTTATTTATTGAAAGCTTATTTCGTATCTATGGAAGAGAGTGAGGAAGAGAATCTTATTTGGAATATTTATGTTAAGGGTTGTGAAATAAGGAAATATCTCATTTACACTGTCTTGATATCAAATACCTCCCTACATCATTTAAACAGGACGCTTAGCTAGCTCCCAGTTGATGCATCTAAGTTCTCAGTGTATTTGTAGAAGGTAGTGATCAAACGGACATCAAAAATTGATAGAATACTTCGAGAGAGGTCGAGGAGCTCGTCAAATTCACGTTATCTCCGGCACTAACAAACACTAGACAGGCGGGCTCGTGCTGGCGCCTCGTCTCACCTCTTTCCAAATACTGCTCTTGAATGGGCATTCTGCAGTCCGTATTGCAACTCCACAAGGCACATCACAGACCTAAGATCTCAGAATTTCGAGCGACGTTATCTCGGTGACTCAGTCTTTGTAATAAAGCCCACTGGCGTCGGCACATCATAAAACGGAAATTGTCTCGTATTCAACTATATCTAGATACATAACACAGTAATAAGGCTCCCCATATAATTGGTTGATGCAAATGCGCCCCCGTGAGAATGTGTCTAAGACATTTTTATTACGCCCGGGAAAGAGTTAATATCGCTTTATGTAAAATGATTTAGCAAGCTTAATTTTATTTTATTCCGCCTTTATTCCTACATTACGTAATGTGCACCTACAAATGTAATGCTTGGGAGGGGTTTACTTAGCGCTTTATTGAAAGACTGCTATGGTTACCGTTCAGGTTTCTGGACAGATTTCAGACAATTTAGCTTAATTCGACGTGGCTGTCGTAGAGTTAAGTATACCCTACCTGCAGAGTTATTAGTTTACTAGGTACTCAAACGTTAATTTTTAATAGCGGAATGTCAAAAGACACGCATTAAATACGGGGAATTTTAAAGCTATGTTATGTAGTTACCTGCTTAAAGTTAATTAGGTAATTTCACTCGCAAGCCACACTATAAACTATCTAACATTATATAATTTGTATGTAACGCTTACGAAGCAAGGCGATATCGCTCTAGAGGAGCACATCGACGCTACAAGACGTTAGCTTAACAACATTTTAACGTGTCAATTATAGTTTGATGAAGCAGCCGCACCGCGCATCAGGCGGATCCAGGCGGACCCTTAATCGTAGTTAAATGAATTATGTAGGTACAGTCATCCATCACTGTCGTAATTTTAAGATAAAACCCATGATGCGAGCTTGCTTCTTCAGCTGACTTATGGTGGGCTTAGATATAGCTGCCGCGAAGATGTTCAAATGTTTTTAATCATGATTAACGAAAACACTTTACTTACTTAGATATGTAAGTACTTTGCTTGGTTTTTAGTTATTATGACTTTATCAACCTATCTTTGTTAAACGTATTATTGTGTTGTGTATTATTATAGGCTTGTTATTCATTCAGTACCTACCTATTAAGGTAATTGAAAAACCTATAATTAACATTCTACAGTAGCTAGAATAAAGTCAGTACTGTGTCTTACTATCTCCATAAATTTACATTCTCTATAAAAAAGAAGCCTGAACTATTTTACTCTCTGTAATGAATGACTTGCTTATTTTATTTACCAGGAAAAAATGTTGAAGAATTTTCATATAGTGTCTACATTTTTGACAAAGTAAATAGGTACGAATTTTTCAAGCTATTTGCATTGCATAGTTTTCAAAGTAGCCTGAAGAGTTACTTTGAAAGCTCTTTTCACTGTGAAAAGTAGGTAAATCATATTTTGCTGGGCGTTAGCTATATGCCTTTAGCTGTTCCCGTACCTAATAGGTACCAACAGGTTCAAGCGTCTGTATTTTGGGGGAAGTCGGGTATCTAATGGGCCAAACGTTGGTACCAACCTTCCTATAGCTACACGGGTCTAGTGTATCCAATCAAAACTCCAATGCTAGTTGCAAACTAGCGCGTATTATATACGTGCTTTCTTACTTATGTACATAGGTAGGTTCAATTACAAGCGTAGGCTGAAGGTAATAAGCGTTTCCCGAACTTTGCCTGCCTTTGGGTTATTGGATTAAAATAGTTGAGTAAGTACTGAAAAATTTAGTTCATGTTTTTCGAAGTTCAGTTGAGGCATGATTTGTTTGTCGCGAGTTCGCAACAAGTAGATAGATATAGGAAGTACTTATACGTGTTTTTGTATTGACTGGCTCGTTGGCCGCAAGGGACTCTTAGTCGATTTCCAGGTCGTGAGGTCGGGTAGTGTATTCCATCAAGATGCTTCGTTTCCGCTCCTTTTCTGGCAATAGGGAATATTTATAAAAATACCAGACATATAAAAAATAAAAAAATATGTATGCTTGGCAATTAGGTACGTGTGGCATATAAGGTGGACTTTTGGCAGATGTACCTATGCCAAATGTCCACCTCTTGTAGCATGACACACGTCATCTCTTTTCATCACATTTTCGTTGTCTGTTGGCGTTGTCTCACTGACCGCGTCTTGGATATTTTGTTTTATTTTTCAAGATTTATCGGTTTTGTTAGCATAAACACGCCCCTTTAAATAGCCCCACAAAGTCAAAAAGTCAGGGTCTGTTAAATTATGTGATCTTAGGAGCCAATATCATCATTTCTTGAAACAAAGTCACCTGGAAATAAGGTTGCCATCACTAAAATCAGCCAACCAGGATAAAAAGCATAGTGAACCCCGGCTTTTGGAGCTTGCAACCCGGACATTTGGACAGAGTATTTATTCTAAGTTACTCAGTAGTCAGTAGTATAAAATATACAATTTCTTCTTAAAGTTTTAAGGTACCTACTATTAGCAATTCTACGTTTTTCGTTAATTTAAATAACACAAAATTCAATATCTTTAAACGGGCTTGCGAACTGCGTGGCGACCGGTGGAGTCTTCAAATCAACATCAAAACCCGGACTCCAAATAAAACCCCTCTCGGACGCTCCCCGGACGCTTTCTAAACTAGGACAAATCCGGTAAAACTCGGACGGATGGCAATCCTACCTGGAAAATTCCATTACAATGTTTTGTCCCGTATAACATGTGTGGCCTCCGTCTTGTTAGCACCACATGTTTTCCAAGCCCAACTGATTGGTTTGATGAAACAAAATTTTTTAACCATCTCACGTTAACGATCGCCGTTCACTATTACAGCATCACCAGTAGCATTTTCGAAGCACTAGGGCTTAATTACTCCTCCTGACCAAATTCCACTCCAAACTGTTAATCGAGAGGATGCAGTAGTGAATCAACGAAGTTTCTCTACTGAGATCAAAATGGGCTTTGTCAATCATGAGTTTGAAGAAGTGATGAAAATCTGGATTGTTTTCGACCACAACAGATGAATGGTTTGCATAGAAAGTTTTGATTATTATAACACGTTGATCAAGCGCAAAACGCTCCATACCTAATTTGCCACATCTACTCAAATAATTGTTACAGCTGTAAAATTTTCCGCCAGAACAATATTGTTATATGGCGGCAAATAAAACTTGTAAACCTTCAAATTGGCCACCCGTATCTGTCCCTCTCTACGAAAACGCCGGTTTAAATGGCTGTTTTAGGGGTGTCGTCCCCTTTGACGTTAGATGGCACGTCGGACTTCTCTTTCTAATTCTCAACTTTGACGCTTCATAACTTTGTCTCTGATCAAGATATATAAAAAAATATTTCATATTTGTTTACTATCACACACATAATATTATAAAGGCGAAAGTTTGTGTGTGTGTGTTTGTTACTTCTACACGCTCAAACGACTGGGTGGATCTGGATGAAATTGGCACAGGGATAGATTATAGTCAGGAATAGCACGTAGGATATTTACTTTTATCCCGGGAATATGTTCCCTTGAGATAATTTTCGACAATCACGCGGGCGAAGCCGCTGGCAGAAGCTAGTAGTGAATAAGTATTTCATTTAGCAAATTTACATGCATTTTCCCTTTGACCTTGCTTGTTCACATATGAAATGGGTTTTATTTTTTTATCTGGCGAAGTACCTACGGCTCTTTACAAGTCTTCAGAAAAAAAAACCTATTACAACATCAACTTGCGCATGTGACATTCGAAATTCACTTAAAACTAGACTCTGCAAAGTGTGTACAAAAACACTGCTCTTTAATTAATTCTGTTTTAGTAGGCAATTACTTCTCATGTAATAAGTTTTTATTTTTTTTTATTATCAATAGGCTCGCGCTTGACCACTATCTCACCTGATGGAAAGCGATGATGTGGTCGACGGTGAAGCACGCTTGCCTAGAAAAAACCCATTCACTCTTGACTTAAAGACCCCTAGATTGTAGCTATCGGGAAACACAGACTCCGGCAGGGAATTCCACTCCTTAGCTGTACGCATAATAAAAGTGTCCCCAAAACGTTTTGTGCGTATGGGTGGGATGTCCACCATGTACCGATGACGCATCACCGTGCGTCTGGTTGTCCGATGATGGAACGGGCTGGGCGGAATTAAATCATGCAATTCCATCGCACACTCCCCGAAATGTAACCGATAAAATACCGACAAGCTGGCAACTCGGCGACGATGTTCAAGGCTCTGGAGCTTTGATTTGACCAGTGCTTCATCGCCGATGAGTCTCTTGGCCCGCTTTTCGATCGACTCTAGTGCATCTAGCTGATATTTGGCAGATCCGTCCCAGAGATGAGAACAGTACTCCATGCACGATCGAACTTGCGCTTGATACAAGTTGAGCAGCTGTTCCGGCGTGAAGTACCTTCGCACCTTCGCAAGGATCCCCAACTTTTTGGCAGCCAGCTGAGCCTTTGCCTCAATGTATGGCCCAAAATTGAGAGTTGATGTCAGCGTAACGCCAAGAAGCTCAAGATGGTCCGTTATTGGCACGGTTACATCACGGAAAGTTGGAGCCGGGTGAAATTGGCTCTTTTTAGCGAAAAAAAGACACGCCTGGGTTTTAGCAGCATTAAACTTGACCAGATTGGCATCACCCCATTCGGAGACTGCTTGCAAGGACAAGTTCAAACGCTCCACCATGGCCTCACGGAGAGACCGGATCAGTGGCCCGGTAGCACGTGCGTTGGACAAGTAACTCTCAGCAACAGTGCTGTCGTCTGCATACCCAAAGGTTTTAGCAGATCGTTGATGTGCAACAAGAACAGTGTTGCCGAGAGTACCGACCCCTGAGGGACGCCGGCATTAATATCCAATTTGTCCGACGAGCAGCCATCGATAACCACTCGAATGGACCGATCCCTCAGGAAGTCTGCAATCCAATCACACAGACCACCGGGCAGACCGAATGAAGGAAGCTTACTAATAAGGCTTTCGTGCCAGACCCTATCGAAAGCCTTCGAGATGTCGAGAGAGACGGCAAGCGCTTCCCCGTGCCTCTCGATGGCCTCACTCCATATGTGAATGGCATACGCTAGAAGATCCCCAGTAGACCGATTTCGGCGGAAGCCGTATTGGCGGTCGCTAAGGATATCATTAGTTTCTAGGTATGCCAGGAGCTTAGTGTTTAGTATACGCTCCATACTCTTACAGAGTATGGAGGTTACAGAGATGGGTCTGTAATTAGCCGGGTCAGCTCGACTGCCCTTCTTGGGCACGGGCTGTACGTTGGCTTGCTTCCAAGCATTCGGCACTTTTCCAGTCTCATATGAAAGGCGGAATAGGCGTGTCAAGATCGGAGACAGTTCAGGCACACAGGTTCTAAGAACTATAGCTGGTATTCCGTCAGGGCCACTAGCCTTATTCACGTCGAGGTTTCGCAGCACCCTACGGACGTCCTTTTGATGGATGCGAATGTCCGACATACTCGTCTCGCATCCATCAGGAGAAGGAAGGGGCCGCGAATCACCAGGATTCAGACGCGAAGATTCCGCAAAAAGGGAGGCAAATAAATTTGCCTTCTCTTCAGCGGAGTGGGCCAGTGACCCATCAGGTTTCAGCAGTGGTGGTAGTGAGGGACGGCAGAAGTTCGATTCGACCGACTTAGCCAGGGACCAAAACGCCTTATAACCTGCTGGGTAAGAAGCAAGTTTGGTGCCTATTCGGCTAATGTGGTCGAACCGAGCCCTTCGCAACACCTTCTTGCAGGACTTGGCAGCCCTGTTGTAGGCTCTCTTCTTCTGATCCACGTCACTCGCTTTGCGCGATCGTGCGTCAGCCCATGCCAGGTATGCCTCATGCTTAAGGGCATCGGCGCAATGACATTCGGCGCCAAACCATGGCCGGTCAACGCTGGACATTGTTACGTCAGAGAACGGAATGTAGTACTCCATTCCCTGACGCAACACACCCGTCACGGCGTCCGCGCACGACGAAGGATCAGCCGAAGAAAAGCAAGTAGGCTGCCAAGGATAGCATGCGAAGAAAGATCGCATGCCATCCCAATCTGCTGACCTGTACCGCCAAACCCGCCGAGTGCCTCTTGGGCTGGGATCGGGCGGGGAGTAGACGGACACAGACTTCACCAGACAGTGGTCGGAACTACCCAAAGGTGAAGTTATCGACACAGAGTATCTGTCTGGATCTGTTGTCAGCAGAAGGTCCAAGCAATTGGCCGTGTGCGAATCAACATCCGGCACCCTTGTTGCCCCATGGACCAGCTGGGTTAGATTTAGCGCAAGCGAAAGCTTACGCATCTCCCGTCCAGCATGGTCAGTGCACCGGTATGGGAAGAGCCACTCCTGGTGGTGGGCATTGAAGTCCCCCAGTAACACTAATTGGGCGGAAGGGTACCGTTGCTGTGCCGCATCAGCCGCCTCACTAAGGTACTCTGTGAGCCTGGTTGTCTCCTGATCTCCTGAATGCGAACGGTAGACACAGGCGTAGATAATTTTATCCAGACTTGTGTCCACGAGAGCCCACAGCGTTGAGAATCTGGAGTCCTCAAGGTTACGGAGACGCCGATAGCAAGTGTCGTCACGGGCGTACATACATACACCCGCGCGTGTTCTAAAATTGTGCTCCAGGGTAAACCCTGGGTATGATAAGTACGAGACGTCTGAAGGACTCGCTATCTGAGTCTCCGTAAGAAAAAACAGTTACCTTCCTTTTCAAATTAAGTAGGTAGTTTTTTTTACGAAACAGTGTCATTTTCCGTGTAGGTAAGATACTATCTCTAATGAGTTAGTTGGGACAGGACCTAATAATACTTACTAGTTAAAAACCAAAGGTAATTTCAAAGTGTGAGTACCTACTCACACTTTGAAATTACCTTTGGTTTTTCTAGGAGCAACAAACTCATTAGAGACCGGATAGGAAGATAGGACCTTCACAGAAAATGTCTGCCTTGGAAATATATTTAGCTGAAAAAGAATGACAATATTTTCTCTCTAATTTACCATTATTTTATCGACGTCGGCAGCTCAATGAAATTTGTCACGCCATTCGTGTTGGACTGATATTCTTCAATCTTCTATTCCTCGAAGCACCATTCCTTATTACCAATCCCAAGTTTCTTAATAATAACTTTTGCTCTATTGTATTTCACAGAAATTTCCTTTTATTTTTCACTGTAAAAGAAAACGGAACAAAGGAGCGCAGCTAATGCGTTTCTTTTGTTTAAGTATGCACATATCGAAACCACAACTTATGGCTGGAACATATTTCCCGGGCGTTCCGTATCGACTATTGAACAATTCTGAAGCAGTAGGTAATACATTTTTCATCACACTTGCACGTAAACAGTATCAAAACATACAGGTTAACTTGGCCGTAATGCCCCATATAAAACCCTTGAGCTTTTTTGTTTGTCATGAAACCCAAGGGCGGTTAGTATTTTTTTTTAAATTTATAGCACAGCACACAGGTCATGCAAGTTCAAGCAAGGAGTTTACACGCAATTGAGAAATTGTCTTAAAATGTTATCTAAACAGGAATTTCTTTGCAATCTCGCTACATGTTATTTAAATATTCAACTAATGTTCTTAATAATCGATTTTAATAGTTATTTGTATCAAAAAGTCATTTTTTTTGCTCTCCTTCATGCCTGACTACCTACGTAAGTATTTGCCCTTAACATTTCTGAACAAAACATTTGTATAATCTGTGGTTTAGGCAAAAACTCGCCATCCGCATAAAAAAAAGTTCACGTATTTCGTAATAATAGCTGTGCTGACTTGTGTATTAAAGCTATAATTCATAATTATTACTCGCAAATGTGATGAAAAACATTGTATGTTTCACGGGCGGTACGGAATTACGAACCTCGACTCAGAAAGCCTGAGGGCTTTCAGACTTCTTTCTTCGACTTCGAGTTTCGACTAGAGCCTCGATCGTAATTCCTTACTTACCGCCCTTAATACACAATGTACTATTTCAAGGCACTCGGGAGCGGTTAGGATGTATCTCCTCAGAATTGCACTCGACTGCCAGTGTTACGTATTACTGCAAATATAAGGAGGGATATTTAAGAGAACCAATATATCTACACGTCTCAGTTGAACGGTCTAGCTGCACAGATCCGCGTCGTTATCTAAACGTTTGTAGAGGCCATTACACTGCTAATCATTTGAATTAATTCGAGTTAGAGCACACAGGAATTTGTTAGAGGATTGAACACAAACACAGTTGAGGTTTAAATCATTTAATAAAATAAGTGATGTATTAATTTCTTATAAAGAACACATTTTAAGAGCAGTCATTGGCTGTATCGGCGTAAACGATTCTCTAAATAAAATAAGATCTATTATGAAAAATGAGCTTGGGCGTTTTCTAATAGATTTCACACTGATACAAACTTGATAGTTAATTCCGAGTGGAGCCTAAAATAATTTTGAGAACTATGCGTCCTCGTCTGTTGCATTGAGTGATTTAAACGATCCATGTCGACATGTTCACTGCAGAACTTTAACAAGTTTCATAGCTCGCTTCTAAACATTGTAAGGCAGTTTTCTACGTAACACACATCTTCACAATATATCATGAACATCAGAAGTGTATAAATTTAATATGAAGCCTCTTGACAAACATTAAACAAAAATATAATAAACGTAATTATGTACCATAAAAATATTAATATTTAACGCTATATTCAAATATCGATTCCGAATTATTTATTTTTCTGTACTCTTCTATGTACTTCTCACGAGAAAAGGATTTTTACATGTTTTAAGTACCGACATCTATTACAACAAATAGTAAGAAACGTTCTATAATGAATCAGTTTTACAAAAACTTTCATCTTCCTTGCCGAGTTATCTCGCCAATAAATTTATGCATATCAAAATATATACCAAATACATTTATGTTTTATTCATTGGGTCGTCATTGATATCATTTATTTAAAATATAACGCGACATCTTCAATATGTATATTAAAAATTCTTACGGCTAATTCGGTAACTGAACATATACGTGATGTGTCTTTATGTAGTAGTGTTCAACAGCTCATGACATATGAGATACGAACTGTCCACTTGTGATACTGCTCAACGAAAGTGATTCTGCCGCATTACAAAAAAAGACTAGTGATTTGTTCTATTGTAAAATATATTCAGACATTAAATTAATAATTAAAATAAAATACATTTCAGTGCCACTTGCGTCACTTTATAATTATGGCACAGAAGGACAAGGAGATTGTTAAAATAACGTTAGACCTACACTAATATGAAACGTACAAAATTAACTACAAATTTACAAATTGCATCAGGTACGTACATCGTAATTAAACAAAAATATTACAATAAGCGCGTAGCGACGGTCGGTTAGAGCGTGGAATGAAAGATTACAAGCAACCATTTCATATGTATAACATAAAATATTAATAATTATTCCTAATTACCAAGCGTTATCAATTTAGCATAAAATTATGATGGGATAACAACATAATTGTGTTTAATACAAACAAGACGATACTTAATAAATGAAATGTACAAGTTGAATGAAACTACTAACAAATAGCACCTAGACCGGCGCACGAGTGCCGGGCGCTGTCCATATACGTATGGCTAAGAAACAACATGATCAGGCAAGCAAAGTCGAATCGTAACCGTTTCACTGGGAACACACAGTCATTCACTACACCCTACGTAGAGTCAAAATAAAACTAAAACAATAATATCAATCTTCATCTCGTTCCAACAGATCAAGAACTGTAAGTCGTTTAATATCACTCTTTAAAACATTATATTACAAGAATCGATAGACAAAGACATTTGTTCAACAAGGATACTCTCACATTGAAACACTTGAAAAAACAACATGCGTATGCGCGTCGCGAAGCCCGCAGTTTGTAACTTGAGGACTGTCGCATCGACCCTTGGCCTCGTCAAGGGATCCGGATGACACAGACTTTGATCAAGTCGTGTACCACTTTCTTGTTTCGTCACAACCTTACAGGTTGAAAGATATGCTATCCGTTAGACGAAAGTTCATCTTTGAGCCACTGCGGGACGGGCCGGCCTATCCTCACGAGGAGTTTGGACAGCGCTGTATTATGCGGCGTGTAGTACCGCTTCAGGAACTTGGCAGACTTCTCCTCCATTGGCGGATATATCCGACCTTTGGATTTACCCAGACATTTTGTCCTGTCGTTGCCTACTGCTTGGCAGAAAAATCCTTTTTTCACATCGTACCTGAAACAAAAATTTGTAGTCAAATATTTGTATGGAAGTCTATCTACCTACTCATACATCACGAGGCGCCTTTGTCCTATTGACGTTTAATGTATATAGGACTATTATATACAGGACAGTACGCAACCGATCCTTCTTCGACATTATTTGCCTACATTAATAATCCCTTTCTCATAGTTCATGTCTATTATTCTGTGAATCTTTCAATAATTTCATCATCAATTTTGCTAGAAGCGTCCGAATCAACGCAGCATGCTTTTCTGTTATTGCAAACCTTTCTATTTAGGTCTCTATAGCATATATATTATTATTCAGTGCCCTTTATGTCGAAACGACGAGTAAAATTAACTATTTGACGTGGTTTAAATCGAAACAAGTATACATTTGAGAATACGAATGTGACACAGAATTCTCATTGCAGATGAGTCAGGCGGCAAGGAACGAAAGTCTATTTTCCTAAGGAAGGCTTAGAATTGCAACAAGCTGCTTTATGTAGATAGGGCATTATGCAGTGGTATTAGTCCCAGCGAGTTACTCAGGCGAAGTTGTGCGCCTAGAGTTTAAGGGGCCATTGTAGCTAAGTTATCGCCAATTGCAGAGGTTGCTGGTCTCGCCGGCGACCGTACAATATCACTTTACAAGGTGTGGACCAGTTTTATGTCTTCGTATCTTCTCGAGTTTGTTGTCTCAGCACAATAGAACGTCGGACGAAAACAAGGTGTGACTTAATGTACTTAAACAGCATTATCTTTTACATTAATTCAGCGTGGCGTCATTATTTTTGGTGCCCGGAGCAAAAAGTGTAGGTAGATAATATTTGACAGTAACAAGACGGAATATCAAATTACGAAGATAATATGGAAATGAGAACTTTCGGGACGTTACGAGAGTTAGTAGGTATTCCTACGCAAAGATAATATGACCTTTTACGAGGATTATACGTACACGCAAACGCAAAAAAATAGTTAATAGAGTAGTTTTTTTTTGTGATTTCAGGCTTGGCCCTATAGTAAAAAATATATTCATAATTACGACCATATTTCGGGTTTTCAGCGAAACCAATTTATAGAACATTCCCGTTAATCGTTAACCTGTAAAAAAATGCAATATAATTGCTTACTGCAAACTGAATGATTTCTTTATACCAAAGTGGTATCTTTTTAAGTTCGCAAACATTCGCTGTGGAAAGACAGTGCAACAGAAATTTTCTGAGGGCCTAGATTAGAGAGTATGGCATTCTATAACATAGAAATTTGTCGAAAAGTCTAAAATGTGCCTTGTCCTTAGTGAACGAGCGGTGACAAGGGCGGGTGCGGCTGCCTTTAGCTAATAGCATAAAGCTTAATAGTTGTAGCAGAGGCTAGACATGTCACTTCAGGGTAAAACCATAGACGACCGTTCGTAAGCAAGGAGGCTCCGACGCGTCTAGCTAGGTCACCATTTTCACTTCACTATGGACGCAAATGTTTCATATGTATGATACTTTGCGCCCGTCTATCTTAGCACGCGCGCAAGATCCTGGCTCGGCGCAGGGCCTTGGGGATTAAGATGCGCTACCTAATTGCCACGTGGTACACAACATTTTGTTATCGCTGGTATTACTGATAGGTCTTCCTCTGGTTGGTCGAGACTTACTTGAGCAACTTGTTATAGTCGATATGCGGCGATATCTTGAGGAACTTCTGCAGCGTGTTCATGACGGCGGCCGGCTCCGAGCGCAGCTGCGAGCCGTCGATTATGTGCAGCTGGTGGCTGCTGTACTCCGCCAGCCAGCGCTCCAGGTAGTGGCTATACTTCCCCGGATTCAGGCAGCGGTTTCTATGGAATTATGACAGAGATGAAAAATTGATATATTGATATTTTGGGCTGAAATGGCAACCTTTATACGTAAGTTCCCGGATGACGACTTTTCAATTTCATTTCTAAAGGCATTAGTTTCAAGACCTTCACGTTGATATATGTGTTAAGCATGATACATTTTATGAGAAGCTCGTGGCTAAATAATAACAGCCGCACTGGTCGATAATCAAGGTTAAGCAACGCTTGACGAGGTCGGTCCGTGGATGGGTGACCATTTCAACATACCGAGTTTCCTCCGTGCCTCGGCAAGCACGTTAAGCCGTTGGTCCCGGCTGTCATTTGAAGATCTTTGACAGTCGTCGTGTAGTCAGAAGCTAGAGATCTGACACCAGTCTTGCCAAGCGGTACCGTGTTACCCAGCTACTTGGTTGTGTAGGTCAGATAGGCAGTCGCTCCATGTAAAACATTAGTACTCATCTAAACCCGGTAAGACTGAAAGCCGACCCCAATATACTTGGGAAAAGGCTAGGTAGATTGATTGTTATTTGTTTTGCAAATATTGTGCAGTAAAACCTAATTGATTTTATGATTGTGTGTAGGCAAATGCTATGGCAAAGGAAAATATTTCCAAAGTATTGAGGTAAATCAAATCCTTCTAATAAAACATGAAATACAAAATCAACCAAAAAGGTTCCTTAAAGCTCTCAGTTCTCCTTTAAACGAAATTCATAATAATATTTAGGGTAAAAAACGCGAACAATATCAATTTTAATAATCCATTCTGAGCACATTAGCCAGCGGAGGAAATGCGCGTGATGCCTGATAATAAATTCATGGCGTTGTCAAGTACACAATAATCTTTGAGCCGCACGCTCACAAATATAACTGGCTTATTTTAATGTTAAATGGATTTCGGGGATGTACCGTCACGTAGTCTTGGGGAGTTGAGCTGGATTACAAACGCTGTAATACAAGGTGGTGCTTGGAACTATGAATAATAAAATATCTAAAAGTTTTTGAGGACTAACCAACTGTTTATCAATAAAAAAAATTAAGTTGAGAACTTGCCAAACTCTTCTCTATTATGAAAAATCGGCCAAGTGCGTGTCGGACTTCGCACATTTAGGGTCCCGTAACAATTTATCAATAGTTTGGTATATGATAGTAAAATATACGTAAGAATAAACATTATCACCAAATTTCAAGTTCTTAGGTCAATGGGCAGTAAAAAAATTCGTCGGTACAAAACTTCGTCAGGTGAGTGAGCTCCGTTTGGACCCTTCGGGTAAGGAACCCTAAAAACTGTGAAAATTTGACATTAAAGTAAATTTTTACGAGTGTCATTCTGAACTTCGACAGTTAATTATTTCGACAGAGTCTCAATTTCGAAAAGCAATAGTTCGACAACTCATTGCTTCGACAGAACATATATTCGACTAGCATTAGTTCGACAGATTATACTTCGACAACACACATCTTCGACAAACACTACTTCGACAGAACCCTTCTTCGACATGCACTTGTTCGGCGGATCTCTATTTCGACGGAACATACCTTCGACATCACGTGTCGGAGTTTCGGACTAAATTGAAGTGGATTCTGATTCGGCGTCATCGAGATTCCCATATCCTATTTTTCTCTATACTATCCTACACAATCCTAATTCTCCTCAATACCTTCGTGGACACTTTGAGTACTTTGTCCCGAGGGTTAAACCCTGTTGCACTTCCACCTCTCTTCTCCTTCGTACCCCGCTTCACACTTCCAGCCGCTATGATGACAAGACAGACAAGACTATGCGCACAAGTTAAAACAAATTTCGCCTTGGCAATTAAATACCAGCATCTGAAATCCCCGCAGTTTTTAATCAAATCCAAGAAAAAGTTTTACCCGTTGATGCAAAACCAATTAACGACTGATTTTCAATTTTTTTTTGTCACTGGAACATACAAAAAAATTGAACAAAAGACAAGGCCACCTAAAGTAACATATTCAAAAGTACCACCATACTATCCACCGGAAATGTGGTCGGTTGCAGATTCCATTGAGTGTGGATTTCCTTCTACTCAAAATTCAATTGAAAGCTGGCATATGAGGTGGAATACTCTACTCAATAGAAGAAAAAAGAACATTTTCAAAACTTTGGCCGAAGTGAAAAAAGAAATAAAAAGCACACATAACGAAATACAGCGAATTTTGGCTAAAATTGAGAAACCAAAAAGAAAAAAACAATTACAGCAGAACGAAAGGCTGCAAAAACATTTGCTACTGAAAAATGACATGGATACAATGTCATTCCTAAGCGGATTAGCATACATTACTCACATGTGTAATAAATAAACAAAAAAAATAAATGAGAATTACTCTCATGTCTTTTGCCTGGCACGCGATGATGGCTAAAGACCGGACGGGATGTCTTTGTTTTCATGGAAGATGGGTAGGCCTTTAGGGTGGGACGCGACTTGCGACGATACGCTTGCGCCATCTCATGTTCCTACCTCGTCGTGCTGTGCTGGAGCTGCCACTACGGTTGCAGAGATCATCCTCAAGTGGTGGAATATAATAACCTCATCGGTAGTTATATTTTCGAGCCGTTTGGGGTTGAAACTTTTGGTCCGTGGGGTCCGAGTGCTCACCCATTATTCAAAGATCTGCGTAGACACCTAGTTGACACTTCGCGTGACCCAAAGGTTGGCTTTTACCTTGGTCAGAGGATAAGCATTGCCATATATCGTGGCGATGTTGCCAATCTTTTGGGCACAATACCATTGGACAGCGATATGAAGGAGTGTTTAGACGCTATATTTTAGACATGTTTATTTTTCGGCTTAGTTAGTTTATATTTTTTCATTTAAGTGTTATGTTATATGTAGTAATTAAGTATTTTAATACAATGTACAAAGCTAATTAAATAAAGAAGACATTTTAATTTATTATGTTACGATTTAAATCTGAAGAAAGGATTAAACTGTACAAAGATTTGTGACATTATAATTAAAAACGTTATTGATTATTATTTATGTTTTTATTTTGTACCTAAAACCTTATAGCGAAATTCAATTATTGTTCTTAATTTTTAATTATTTATTGTACACAAAAAAATACGTATACAACATGACTGATCATAAAGTTGATGTACGTGTGCGTGCTTAACTCAAAAAGAGTTTTCTACCAGCAAACCTTACAGTGATAGAGAGAATATATTTACATCATACATAAGTAAAAAACATATATATATGTAAATACATATATACTATATATACTACTTATATTATATCATTCCAAAAGAAAATGATCCTTGATTTTCCTCTTGAACACATTCAGAGGAGGGCTGTCGCGTAGGGAATGTGGTAGAGAGTTCCAGAGAAGCACTGCAGTAACAAAAAGGAGCCATCATAGCGGCTGGAAGTGTGAAGCGGGGTACGAAGGAGAAGAGAGGTGGAAGTGCAACAGGGTTTAACCCTCGGGACAAAGTACTCAAAGCGTCCACGAAGGTATTGAGGAGAATTAGGATTGTGTAGGATAGTATAGAGAAAAAATAGGATATGGGAATCTCGATGACGCCGAATCAGAATCCACTTCAATTTAGTCCGAAACTCCGACACGTGATGTCGAAGGTATGTTCCGTCGAAATAGAGATCCGCCGAACAAGTGCATGTCGAAGAAGGGTTCTGTCGAAGTAGTGTTTGTCGAAGATGTGTGTTGTCGAAGTATAATCTGTCGAACTAATGCTAGTCGAATATATGTTCTGTCGAAGCAATGAGTTGTCGAACTATTGCTTTTCGAAATTGAGACTCTGTCGAAATAATTAACTGTCGAAGTTCAGAATGACACTCAATTTTTACACGTTATTCAAATTCTCAATTCGGCATCCGTTAGTAATTTGATTTATTAAAGTAACAAACACTTACATATTTTGTATCTTGAGCTATTCAATAAGCAAAAGAAGAAAAGGGCTTACAATAAATGAAAAAAGCAAGCGTTTTCAATTGATTTAAAGATTAAATAATAATGACGCTGCTCTGCCCGATTTACAGATCGCAACCTCAACAACCTGTTCTTCAACCTCAAGCTTTGCTTTCAAGTATCTTGTTAAATATCTGAACAAACTGGTATTCTGGGAAACGATTAGAGTATTGTATATCTATACTAATATTATAAAGAGGTAAAGTTTGTGAGTTTGTGACGTTGTAAGGGGTAATCTCTGGATCTACTAAACCGATTTTGAAAATTCTTTCACCAGTAGAAAGCTACATTATTCCTGAGTGTCATAGGCTATAATATATTTCCAAAAAAATTAGAGATCCTTATGAAAATTGCAATAATGTAACCCAAGGTAGCAAAATGGTGCCTGTAAAATACATTATTTGGCGTGCGCTGAGGAAATTATTGATGATAGATAAAAATTTGTAGGTAGGTAGGCAGGGTAGCCATGGTAGCCAGGGTGGCCAGGGTAGCCAGGGTAGCCATGGTAGCTACGGTAGGCATTTTTTGGGCAGGGTAGCCAGGGTAGCCATGGTAGCCAGGGTAGCCATGGTAGCCAGGGTAGGCAGATTCTGGGCAGGTTAGCCAGGGCAGGCAGGGTAGGCAAGGTAGGCGGGGTAGCCAGGGTAGGCAGGGTAGGGGCAAGGTAGCCAGGGTAGCCAGAGTAGCCAGGGTAGCCAGGGTAGCCAGAGTAGCCAGGGAAGCCAGGGTAGCCAAGGTAGCTAGAGTGGCCAGGTTAGCCAGGTTTGGGGTAGGGTAGCCAGGGTAGGCAGGGTTTTTTTTTTTTTTTAATGGCGCCTACCTCTCCGCGCAAGGCGGAGTCTGCGAGCTAATGGGTTCCCCGGACATAGTCCGAGACCTTGGGGACTCATTTATTCATGGTCAATTTTACACTTTACATGAATCTTATTAATAACATTAAATGTCTATTACATATGAGTTTCTTAATTTACCTATTTTATACAGACTTGTTTTACCTTATTGTATAGCACGTTATTAGCGATACCTAGATTCTATTTTGTTCATAGATTATGTATCGCTCTGTACGCTTCCCATTGTATATATATATATATAGAATTTCGAGCACTGCTGTAGTTATTTGTTTCTATCTACTGTTCGTTTTGCTGTTTTTACACAGTATTTGATGAAATCTGTACTATACTTTTTGTCTGCTATAAGTTTACTAAGATTCTCAGGTCGTATTGCAATCCCCAGCTTTTCTTCAAGCTCATACCTTTCACGGGCTATATGCCCGTGAAAGGTAGGCAGTCAGTAATTATGTGGATCGCTGTCTCGTCTTCGTCAGGGTCACAAGCGCATGATGGGCTTTCCTTACACTTGAACCTGTTCAGGTATTCTGAAAACCCACCATGCCCAGTCATCACTTGGGTAATCAACCCTGTTGGTCTTAATTTTCTGACGATGTTATAAGCGTCCACTGCGTCCGGGAAGAAAAGTTTCGTCGTTGCAGCTGTGTCCCCCGTTCTGTATCTCCGGTTCCATTCGACAAGCGAATCCTTCCGGATTTGTCGCTTGGCGAATGACACCGGACACTGGTCGTAATCTGGCCTCTTTTTGAGGTGTAATGCCGCTTCTTTAGCCAAGTGGTCGGCTCTCTCATTTCCCTCCAGCCCCGCGTGCGCCTTGATCCAAAACAAAGCCACATGCTTGTTTTGGATGCTGCACTTTCTCAGGTTTTCCCTGGTCTCGACTGCGAGGGGATGAGAAGAGCGGTGGTTTGCGACCGTCTCCAGTGAAGATCGTGAGTCACTGAAGATGCCAAAAGACCTTTCTGTGTGCTTATAGATCTCCCGCGTGGCTTTGCATATGGCCAGCAGTTCGGCCTGGTAGACCGTGCAGTGGGGTGACAGCTTCATTTTTTGGCTTTTCTTTTCGGCGCCATTGCTCCAGAGAGACAATGCCGCCCCCACCTTTCCATCAATTTTGCTGCCGTCCGTATATATCTGCACTGCTTGTGTGCAGTGGTGTGCGAGTTGTTCTTGGTCTGCCAGGCATATGAACTGCAGACTCATATGTTCCGCCGGGTGGGGTGTCGAGGCATATGCGGTGCGTCGCTCAACGTCCCTGTCTCCTAGCACTGGCTGAGGTACTCCCCTCCTCGCCTCAAACAGGGCAGCTGCCTCTCGTATTCGGAGATCGAGGGCAAGCATCCCAGCCAGCACCAGCGCCGAGTTTAGGGATACGGTGCGATAGGATTTGCACACTTTCTGTGCAAATCCTCTTTGGACCGCATTTAACCTCTTCATTACACACAGCTTGGTGGCTGCGGGTGCCCATGCACTTGCTGCGTACATTATAACCGGTTCGACTACTGCCGTGTACATGATGCGGATGACGTCGGGGTGGAGGCCCCAGCTGACCTTCGCAGCCCTCGACAACTGGTGGTAAAAACCAATCGCCTTTTTGCACACATTCGCCACGTGCTTATTGAATGTAAGCTTGTTGTCGATAGTTAGTCCCAGGATTTTGATCTCTTGCGTCATGCCAATGGCAACCCCTCCCATGCTCAGCCGCGGGGTGTCGTACTTGAGTTTCCGCGTTAAGGGGCTGTATTCGAACAGTTGACAATCGACATCTGAGGTTCTAAGTCACGCCCACTGTCATTGACAGCTTAGGGGAAAACTTAAATTGGAGCGAAAAGTATTTGAAAATTAAATACACAAGGCCGACCACAGAGGCCCATATCATAAACGGACTCTTCCGATGGTTTTTTACAAAAATATAACCGCGCAAGTTCTTATTTCAAACTGGCTAGCATCTGACATCAGATCGTACACTGTTATTTTGCCTATGAATGCAACCTTATTGCTACGAAAATAAAGATCACTAAAATAGTTAATCTGGCTAGTATCATACGAGTCTTTGCCGTGCAAATTGAATAAATATTATAATTATGTCTGCTTCTATGCGACTACCACATATAAGAACACAGTACGTTACATTTTTTTATATTGGTTTAATAGCTAGATAATTTTATTTATATTATTTTAATGAGTTTTACTATACTGAAATGGACTGCGCAATATTAAACTGGAAACTTTAAATTTGAATTGAGATTTGGTGCTTTCAGTAATCAATTTTATCATTATTTACAATAGGAAAGTCACATCAAATTGTAAAGACACCTTAAATTAGCAAATATCCAAAACTTACTAGGTTTGAAATTGTCTTTTTTAGGCATGTTTAAAATATGCAATAGAATGTATGACGCTATTAATATTATTTGTACAATTAGTAGGTTCATATTCCTTGTTTAGTATTCTCTTGAATTTAGTTACTAATACAAGATGACTTTCCGCTATCCTGGAATATAATAATTACAAAGCACTTACTGGGTTTTGATATACATCAGCCCTCTGTGGTGCCGCTTTTCTGTATATTAGAGTTAAAAAACAAATAGACAGGGCGCAAAAAACACGGTCATGTAAACTTTATCTATCTATATTAAAAAAAAACCGGCCAAGTGCGAGTTGCACTCGCGCACAAAGGTTCCGTACCATTATCGCAAAAAACGGAAAAGAACACATATGTTGTATGGGAGCCCCACTTAAATATTGATTTTGTTCTGTTTTTAGTATTTGTTGTTATAGCGGCAACAGAAATACACCATCTGTAAAAAAAAAAAATTGCCTTGCTATCACGGTTCATGAGATACAGCCTCGTGACAGACGGACAGACAGACAGGGAGATAGACGGAACCCTAAAAATGCTGTATGTGGTTGTAAGCGTCTCACTAGAGAACGGCTGAAACTATTTGTTGCTATTGTTTGTTATATATCAATCAATCAATCATTTATTTGCTATAAGTATTGGTACAGTGTAGGTGTTTAAAGATAATATAGAAAGAAAGAAAATGTTTATATGCGCCAGGCACAACGCATGCCATAAAAAAACCGGCTAAGTGCGAGTCGGACTCGCGCACGAAGGGTTCCGTACTTGTTAAATTGTGGTTTACGATTTATGACGTATTTAAAAAAAACTACTTACTTGATCTCGTTCAAACCAATTTTCGGTGGAAGTTTACATGGTAATGTACATCATATATTTTTTTTAGTTTTATCATTCTCAGTAAGTTTCAGGGTTTTACACATTTTACCACTTTGGAAGTGTCTCTCACGCAATTTTTTCAATTAAACGCTATTCAGTTTAGAAAAAAATATATTAGAAACCGCAATATCATTTTTGAAGACCTATCCATAGATACCCCACTCGTGCAGGTAGGATGAAAAAAAAAATTGATTTCAGTTTTTTTCTATTTTTGTTTGAAAATCTTAATGCGGTTCACAGAATACACCTACTTACCAAGTTTCAACAGCATAGTTCTTATAGTTTCGGAAAAAAGTGGCTGTGACATACGGACGGACAGACAGACATGACGAATCCATAAGGGTTCCGTTTTTTTGCCTTTTGGCTAGGGAACCCTAAAAAGGAAAACATAAATACTAAAAACAGTGTATGCCTCACAACCACGTATATGTTACTGTGAAAGCCAAACTGTTGTTTCAGTTTAAAAAAAAAAACTATGGTGAAACTTATTATTTATCGGTAAAACAGATTTACTAAGTCTTACTGGTAAAAGTCTGAAAACATCATCATCATCCTACCTATCCTTGTCCCATGTTACTTGGGGTCGGCGCAACACGTTTTCTTCTTCCATATCGTTCTGTTCCGCACCACGCTATAATTGACTCCCTTTTCTTTTATATCACTCCTCACACAGTCCATCTATCTTTTCTTTGGCCATCCCCTCCCTCTTCATCGATCCCCAATTCAATTCATAAGAGTACACCTAAATCATTCCAGACATTCTTTTCCCGCACCGTCTAGAACCAGCCCTCACGGTACGCGTCCAAATCATCTCGGCACCTATTTCTGGGCCAGCCTCAACGGTGCGTTCCATCTTCAAGATTGTGGAGGCTTGCCCAGCGCTCAATTTGCATGCTACTAACGTGAACCGTAATGGCATTGGCCCATTTGAGCCGAACAGCCTTTTTACCCACGTCTATTAAACCCGTTTGGGAACACAGCGTGTTCCGTATTCGGTCTGTTCTTTTTACATCCAGAATGCTGCGTAAATCTCTGGCAATCCCCAAGTGTAAGTCTTTTTGTTTACTCTCCAGGGCGATCGGCGGATTTTTTGTTAATAAATAAGAATTGTCAGTGCCGATTTGGCAAAATGATAAGATCAATTAATAATTAGCTTAACAATATTAATAGACTAACAAACTATTATTGTAGCTCGTTATTGCAATTGGAACAGTTAATTGCGAGAAATACAGGACTGATCAATGTGGTGATTCTTGGTGAGCTTTATGTCCACATGTTTTATGTCGATTTTTGGTTGAAAAGACGAAAAATGCCAAATTCGTGAGAAATAGATTATCATTTCTCACGAATTTGAATTTTTTTGGTCAGTTCTAGGTGCCGTATGTTAGAAAGAAACAAAGATTAAAACAAATGGATACGAAGAATTTTATTAGTTCTGTCATTTCGAGACACTGCCAGCGTGGTTGGTACGATCATTCCATGTTCTGTGTTTTTTGCTTCTATTGTTTTCACATGAACGAAGAAGGTTAAAATAGTATTCGACCTCACCTATATTTTAAATATTGTTTAATTCAAATTGAGATAACATTTGTTGTATTTTCAAAGAGGTCCAAATACTTTTTAGTTATGGACTTAGTAAGTAAACTAAACGACGTGAGTCGTTTATAATACAACAAAAATATAGATACCAGTGACAGCGGTAGTGCCAAAAAATAAAAATAATACAGACTTTGACAATATTACTTGTGATTTCGTTAATTCCAATTAAAGCCACCAGGCTACATGATCTGGCTGCATTATACCTGATATTTTTTTGACAGATTGAATTGACGAGAAATAAATTGAATATAATTTTTGCTTTTTGCGGAAAAAAGCGACATACGTCCACCTAGCAACGCCGCGAAGCGGTCACTGTCGAATTGCACTGGATGGAAAGAGAAGCACGATGGAATTTCTATAGACTTTTTTACAAAACATAATAATATGAATTACTTAAACATAATGAATGAAACTTCAATATATAAGACAATGAAGTTTTGCGTCCTTTTATGATACGTTATTGTTGTTAATTGTACAAATGTACGCTGGTCAGTATTACCGGAAAAATCTTTTGAAGATCACGGTAAGAGGTTACTTTGCCTTTCAATTGTATCGAGGTTTTTGTGCGTAAACGTGTTTCGGCTACAACAAAGTTTTCGGAAATATGATCAATATTAACATATCTTTTTTCCGCTGCCACATCTTCAATAGATTTGGCTAAAAAATGTTTAAAAGAAAGCCTATTTTGAGTATTCAGCCCCTTAATACGATCGCATTTGTTTTATGCGGTGCGAATTTCAACTTGTTACTAACACCCCACTGATAAACATGGGCGAGGGCGTCATTCGCCTTCCGCTCAATCTCGATCGCTGAGTCGCCATCAAATACTAGCACCACGTCGTCAGCAAAAGCTTGGCAGTAGTCTCCCCGTTCCTCCAGCCCCTTTAGTAGGGGGTCCAGTAGGGTGTTCTAGAGGATCGGTCCTCCAATCGATCCCTGTACACAGCCCTTTGACGTCTCCCGTACTACCTCTTCGCCTGCATACCTGACCCTTCGGTTATTGAGGTAGCTGTCTATGAATCTCCTCACATTTACCGGGCATTTTTCCTCAGCCAGTCTGGTTCTAATAGCTGGCCACCATGCGCTGTCGAAAGCTCCCTCTATGTCTAGCGACACCATAACGATCAGCTTGCGCTCTGCTAGCTTGCTGCGTACGTGCTTTACCAGATCATAGAGAGAGTCTTCCATGCTCTTCTGGGGTATGAACCCGTACTGGCGAGTACTGAGTTTCGGTATTATGTGCCATTTCACTCTGTTTATGACCATTTTTTCCAAGACTTTTCCCAGCACCGGCAACAGGCCAATTGGTCTGTAGGATTTTGGAGCCGTATAGCTATCTTTCCCGGGTTTCCTTAGGATCACGACTGTGGCTTCCTTCCAGGTCCCGGGAAAATAGCCCAGCTCCAAGCACTTGTTAGCCAGCGCTAGGAAAGTTCCCGGATCATAGTCGATCGAATGCTGGCAGATATCGGCCGTGAGACCATCCGCCCCGGGGGCCTTTTTGGGGTTAAAAGTGCGCAAGGAGGAGTTCAGCTCCTCGATGGTGAACGGTGGGTCATGCTTTTCATCATGACCCATGACGTTCACTTTTTCAGCCGTCGTTCTAACGCGCTTATGCTCCTCTCTGTCGCCTTCCCTACTATCCCCGGGGTAGAATGTTTCGGCCAGCAATTCGGCAGAGTGGAGATTGTCCAGTACCTTTCCGTTCACGATCAGGGGCAAGTCTTCGTGCCGTTTCTTGGTTCGGCCTATTACCCGGTATATTCCGTCCCATAACCCTTCCCCGTCTTGCCTCCCACAGAAAGCTTTCCAGCTTTCCAGCTTTCTGTTTGAGCGTTTCTGGCTTTTATTTCGTATTCTTCCTTTATCTGCAGGTACTCAGCGACGACGGCCTCTCTCCTGACCGGTGCTACACAACGGATTCTGCGCCTCCTGGTGGCGACTGCCCTCTTCAGCGTGGCGAGCTCCTCCGTCCACCATGGTAAGCTGACCCTGTTTTTTGGCTTTATTAGGGGTATACTTATGTTGGCTACTTCTATAATTGTGTTTTGGTATTCCTGAATTTTGTTTTCTAAATCTACTGTGTTTTTTATTTTTTCTATTTCTAGAGGGTTCGTATTTTGTTCTGTATGCAACTGGGTCAATTTCTCACGAAATTAATTCCAGTTCGCTTTCTTACTATTAAATTTACGTGTCGTCCTACTAATCTGTATGGCCCTTCTCCAAGGCCAACTTGAAGGTGATGGTGTTGTGGTCTGAGCTCGTCAAGCCTTCCACTACCTTCCAGTCATCCACCAAGCCGAGCAGATCCGTCGTACAAACCGTAATGTCGATTACACTTGAGTAGAGGTTGGTTCCACGCACTGTGTGTAACGTTGGAGTACCGCCGACATTGAGTATCTGTAGATCCATCTCTTCCAGAGCACCAGCCGCCTCATTACCTTTCCTATTGGTTTTTTGGCTGCCCCACCAAGAGTTTTGCGCGTTGACGTCGCCGCCCATGATGATCCGCCGGCCGAAGAACCGCTCAATCTTCTTTAGCTGCTCCAAGTATGGCCCTATCGGTTCTAGCTTAGGTTCGAAGTAGAACGAGACTACCACGATCTCCCAGTGTCTGTCCTCATCTTCACCACCGCGATGTTAGGTGTGGTGAAGTCCGGGCACTGGACGACGTCTATGTCGCCGTCAAAGACAGCGATTGCTGTCTTGACGGCACCGTCTTCCGTTCTAATGCACTGGTAAATTCTATCGCCGTGGTAGTCCTTCATTATACCTATGCCTCCGATGTACGGCTCCTGGAGCAGTGCAAAAGCCATGTTCCTTTTGTTCGCCTCAAGCATTAATTCATTGGTTGCCAGTGCCTTTCTTTGCAAGTTTGCTTGGGCTACTACGTATGGCCTTGTGTTTGAGTCGGATATTCCGCCGGTGACCACCTTAGCAATACGCTGTCGTGCTTCGGGCCATTGCATCCCATTTTCTTCTTATGGGGCACTCTTGGCTGAAGGCGTTGTGCTCCACTTTCTCAAGTTTTGCCCATATGCAGTTGCAGCATGACGGGCCCGCTCCCTCAAGCCAGCCTGGGCAGTCTGCCTTCATGTGGGGCGCCCACATGAAGGCAGACTGCCCAGGCTGGCTACAATGGCTACACCTTGCCTGGGATTCCTGGCAGAAACGCCTGCCGTGTCCGTATCCCAGGCAAAGCGAGCACTGGACTAACGGAGACTGGTCGACCACTTGAATCCTCTGGAACTCGATGTGTACCGACCCAGCATCCGTCATTCGTCGCCAAATTGTGGGGGACACCCGCACTATGACGTGACTTTGGTGCGGATTTCTCGTGCGCTTCCTGTAGACGATCTCTAGTCGGTCAGATTTGTCGACTCCTTTAAACAGGTCCTTATTTTGCTTTCTGAGCGCAGGGTAGGCAGGGTAGCCAGGGTAGCCAGAGTAGCCAGGGAAGCCAGGGTGGCCAGGGTAGCCAGGGTAGGCAAGGTAGGCAGGGTAGGGGCAGGGTAGGCAGGGTAGCCATGACAGCCAGGGTAGGCAGGGTAGGGGCAAGGTAGCCAGGGTAGCCAGGGTAGCCAGAGTAGCCAGGGTAGCCAAGGTAGCCAGAGTAGCCTGGGTAGCCATGGTAGCTAGGATAGCCATGGTAGCCAAGGTAGGCAGGGTAGGGGCAAGGTAGCCAGAGTAGCCAGTGCAGCCAGGGAAGCCAGGGTAGCCAGGGTGGCCAGGGTAGCCAGGTTAGCCAGAGTAGCCAGGGTAGCCATGGTAGCCAGATTAGCCATGGTAGCCAGGGTAGGTCGGTAGGTAGTTAGCCAGAAGACGGGAGCGAAGCCCCGAGGGTCAGCTAGTACTACTATAAAACTTAACTTACTTAGACTTTTACAATCTTTTTTATCAAACCTATTCCAAAATAGCTAGTTTATTCTTCGTAAACAAGGACTAAAATAGGTTATTAATCCCTAGGGACTAAAACTGATTTGAATTTGGAATGTGGATATTGTTAGTAAATGTTCCAATCAGCAAAGATATGAATCACAAACCATGCGGTCCAAAATAGGATTACATTGCTAACATCGATTACAATGAATGTATGAGGTGAATGTAGCCATTAATAAGCGATTGTAATTCAATTTCGGGCCACACGGGAACATTGTATTAAACAAGTGACCGGCTGGAAAACCGCCAACGAACCAAATTAAAAAATAAATCTACAACTATAACGGATGGTACTAATAAAATTATTACGATGCACATCCATAATTGTTCAAATATAAACATTAGCCTCTTATTATTTCTATGTTATGTCTATGGTTTCTAATTGTATGAAAATAAATAAACTAAACGTTCTTGTTCATAAGTTGCACTTACTTATATGCTTACAGAGGGTGATAAAAAGTAGAGTATCCACCTCGGGCGCAACACTATTTTAAGCTCGAGTGACGTACTTTGAATCCCTCGCTGCGCCCAAGTTTAAAAAAAAAACACCCCTTTAAAATAGTTATTTGCTCGCTAAGATAAACAATCTACTATTTCCAGAGTCTTCGCCCGCATGAAAGTCCTAAAATTTTCTACGGGAATGTAATACCGTGATAAAAAGGTATCCTAATCCAGGTCTTGATCTACTCAAGCTCCATATTCTATTCAAGGTGTAATTATATATATGCAAATAACATGAATAATTTATTTGCTTTTACATGAGTGTACTACATGAAGTATTTCAAGTGCCCTTTTAAGCATGAATTCACTCTCCCGAAACTGACTGATTAACAAACGTCCAAACTTGTAGACATTCACATTTACAATATTAGAAGAAGGCTGCACTTTACACGATTAAACACAACATATTTTACTATCCCCAAGTTCGGCTGTTAATTGAAACTAAATCGTTTTCATACCTATTGGCGCTCCAATCGGGATTACGTAAGTCAATAAGTGCCCCACTTCATCCGCCCCTTAAGGAACCAAATGGTATAAACGAGTAGGGGGATGAAATAATAGTACAGTGAAGGCATTACATTTGTTATTAATGTACAAGCACCCGGCTCGCGCGGAAAAATTGTGATCCAATATGAGAGGGTCGAAGGAGGACGTAAAATATACGCCTATGCCTCAGATCGAAAAAAAAGACTATATTAGAAACCTTAGTTGCTCCCAATGTCTACGAGATGTTTTATTACTAGGAGAAACACAGAACATGTATTTTATTTTATGTTTGTTTTGGACACGCTCTACAGTAAATTAAAGTTTAAATGGTACACTGGTGTAGAAGGAAAACACTTAGAACTTGACATAGTACATTATAATTAATGTTATCTTTACGAAGTTTACTTAAAATCACGTCACGTCTTGTCAAGTAAATTTCCATGAATAACGCTGTAGAAAGAAACAGAAAGACGCAGCCATCGGTTTATATTAGCCAGCTAATTGGGCACCTAGGCCGTTCATTAAATGCCTGAAGGACAACTAGCCAAGTCATTGAGCGCAACTTTTAACCAGATGGATGAATGTCGTGTAGCCATTTAGTTACATTGGATATTGATGAATTTGTAATGTTTGGTTAGGGTGACTATAGTTCCTAGGTGTCCAATTAGCTCGCTAATTTAACCAGATGGCTGCGACAGATATATTATTCCTAATGTTATAATAATATTTGCGACCAAAATCATGTAAGTACCAACCAGACAATTTAAAACACATTACACAAATACGACACATCCCACAAATTCGAACTCGACATCAAGAAAACAACCTACTATCCTAAAAAAATATTTAAATAAAGAATTGTAAAAATGCTTACCTCAAATCCCTGAGGGGTTTCGGTGCGGAATCATTCGCCGCGATGACTGTATGAAACGAGTAGTTGTTCGCCACCGCATCACCGTGCGACCGAATGTGCTGGTACCACGAATACGCCCTGCACAATAAACACACGGATTTCATGTGAATTATTCAGAGCATGACAAGTTACTGTGATATTAAAAATATTTGTTAATATCTGCAGAGGTCTGATGGCCTTTTTTTCGGTTTGCTGTTGATTTTGGACTGCGCTTTTTAATAAGTTCTATTCGGTGTTTGTGTTCGCTGTTTACGGACAGAATTTATTACCGTTTTACGGAATGAAACTGAAATAAATAGTTATATTTAAGATTATTAATTTTCAAAATAATACAGCCTGTAACTGTCTCACCGCAGGCCGATTTTTTTCCCAAAATAATGAAAATAATAAAGGGTGTCTCAGTAAAAAACTAACTTTTGTGGATGCATAAAAAAATTTATAAATAATCTATTTATACGTTAAATTACAAAATCAGAAACTGAAGAGATAGCAAAATTATAAAAAAAAAAAAATACTCAAATGTCATCCTTCGCGGCTCTGGCACTCTTCAAAGCGATCTCTCTAACATTCATGAAAACGCGCCTCAAAAGTTAGGTAGCCCAGACCTCACACCTCAAATTATCTGATTTGGTAATTCAACGTGTACTACACAAACAAATATATTTGTTAATTTTGTATGTTCTACAAAAGTTAGTTTTTCCTGTGACACCCAGAATTAGAATTAACCAAGGCGATTTTCTAGATCAATTCCGAAAAACTACTATGGATGCTTCATAAAATTATTTCAATCGCAAAAACGGAAGGATTTTTCAAATCACATATTCGATATCCATAGTAAATTTTGAAAATATATATATATATGAATCTAAATATTTCACAGCATTGGATTAAAATACAAATGCAAAGTCTTGAGAATAAATTCAAGATGTGTAGCAATTCTTTGACACCGCATAGCCATAACGTTTCGGATTTGAGCAAGCATTTTACTGGCTTGAGTTACGAGCTTCTTCTGCAGTCCAAACGTTTTTCCTCGATCGAATGTAATTTACTTAAGACTACTAATGACGAATTACACGAGATGGCTTTTCCTTGATGTTTTTCTTTTATTTATTTAGGTTTGGTTTGTGAGTACGTTCGTCGCAGAAGTGGGTAGATACGTAGTTTATTTTTAAGGTTCCGTACCCAAAGGGTAACAACGGGACCCTATTACTGAGACTCCGCGGTCCGTCTGTCTGTCTGTCTGTCTGTCACCAGGCTGTATCTCATGAACCGTGATAGCTAGACAGTTGAAATTTTCACAGATGATGTATTTCTGTTGCCTCTATAACAACAAATACTAAAAATAGAATAAAATTAATATTTAAGTAGGGCTCCCAAACAACAAACGTGATTTTTGTGCCGTTTTTTGCAACAATGGTACGGAACACTACGTGCGCGAGTCCGACTCGCACTTGCCCGGTTTTCTTAACCGTTTTTGGGTGCTTTGAAAATAACACAGCAAGACAAAATGTTTTTGGCTTGTTGTGCGCTTTGGTGCAAACTGTTAGTACAGCAAGCAATTGTTATGAAATAAATAACACTGGACATTTTTCCAAATGTCGTTCTGTAAAAGATATCTATCATAACATAAATATAATAAAATCGAAGAAACGGTATAAAACTTACGAAATTTTTTTTCATAAGATTTATACATAAATAATAGTTTAGTGTATTTATAACGGTTTTGGGTATTTCATAAGTTAATGTTTTCAGCAGGTTATTTTGTTGCGATTCCCATACATTTTCTCCATACTGGGGGTCTACTCCCTAAGCACGAATTCTGTAGTTTCAGCCTTCGTTACGAGCGTTTCCTACTCTGTATAACATACGGACGCATGATTCGTTCGGGGCCCGGACTACTGAATGACATCTCAATTTGACATTTGTACCCGTCCGAAAAATTGGCTCAATACGGAGTAGGGATCACTCCGAAGTTCCGGAGTACTTTCAGACGGGCCCGTAACTTCGTTGACGGAGTTATAGAGTAGACCCCTCGAAAACTCATGTTTTTTGTTTCTCAAGTTTTGCTGCCGGTTTTTATGTCCGGCACCTTCGACACGCTTGCATAGACTGCGACAACAGTGATGAAAATCTGGCCGTGCGTAGACGCGGCGCGCCGAGGGGGACGCACAGTGCATACGGCGGTGGTAATAAAATAATAATAAATAGTTTTTTGTCACCAAGAAACATACATTAGTATACATAGATTGGATCGGTGCCGTGACGTGGCGCCACCGTGTATGTCAACAAGCTCTCACAGTGACCCATACAACACTATCAGCCGTGCCTACACACGGCGAATTAACCGTGTATTTTTACGCCGAAAAAATACACAAGACACCCAGATCCAACCAACCAACCAAAGACATAGAAAGGAACTCACACTATATATATAGATATGTACGATACGGCGCGCTCTTTCTTCAAAGGCGTTCTTTGTTAACTATGTCCTCAATTCATAGATGCTTCACACGTACCGTAATTATAATTAATTATAGCGTATCTTCTTTAAGTATTTTATTCTCCGTTGTCGTTTAACTAAGGACCATAATAAGTATGGACATAACTAGCGTTATTCATACAAAAGTGTTGCGACAGTTAAAAACAAAGGCATCAGTAACGTGTTTGTGTACGACGCTTTTATTTAGGGCGCCTTCGAGATTAATTACGACAAGCATTTGAGTTGGCAGTTTGACTAAGGACTACAGTTGAATGGTACTCAATATATAATAACTGCACATCTTTATATATAAAATTCTAGTGTACGTGTTATGTCACTAAACTCCTCCTAAACGGCTGGACCGATTTGAATGATTTTTTTTGTATGCGTTTGGGTAGTGCCCCGGATGGTTTAGATTCACAATAGGGTAGGGTAGGTAGGGTAGGGTAGGGTAGGGTAGGTAGGGTAGGGTAGGGTAGAGTAGGGTAGGGTAGGTAGGGTTTTGGAGAGGCGGCCTGTCTGGCCTCTGCTGGCGGATCCTTAGTGGCAGGTAGGATCCGCCAGCTTGGATTGAGGGTGGCGCTGAATAAGACCGAGGCCGTGTTCTTTCACGGGCCTCGGCAGCGCTACCCTCCTGCCGCCCACGTTGTCGTGGAGGGCGTCCGAATTGAGGTGAAGGCCCAGATGAAATATCTGGGCCTAGTGCTGGACAGCAGGTGGCGCTTCGGCCCGCACTTCAGCGGGCTGTCGACGCGCCTGCTGAAAGCCGCGGACGCCCTCTCATGGCTCATGCCGAACCTGAGGGGGCCCAGTGCACGGTGCCGGCGATTGTATGCCGGCATCCTGCGGAGCATGACCCTCTAAGGGAGCACCCATCTGGGCGGACTCCCTCCACAGGAGGGAGAATGCAACCGCCATCCGCAGGCCCCAAAGGGCCATTGCACAGCGGGTGGCGAGGGCCTACCGCTCGGTGGGCCTTTCGGCGGCGTGCGCTCTGGCCCCCTACCAACCCCTCCAACCCCTCCCTGGGAGTTGGAGGCATGGGTGCTCGCCAGAGTGTACGAGTGGGTGGCAAGGCGGAAGGCGCTTGGAGAGCGCCCCGCCAAGGAAGAGCGAGAGGCCGTGCGGCGGGAGGCGAGGGACGCTATCGTCGTCCATTGGACGGAGGACCTCGCCTACGCTGCCTTTGGCCGTCGGACGTTGGACGCGCTCGGTCCAGTCTTGCAAAGCTGGCTCGTGCGGCCCCACGGTTTCCTCTCGTTTCGTCTAGTGCAGGTGTTGTCCGGACATGGGTGTTTCGGAACGCACCTGCACCGGATCCGGAGGGAGGAAACCCCGGGGTGCCACGATTGTGGCGCTGCGGAGGACACGGCGCAGCACACCCTTGAGGTGTGCCCAGCTTGGGCAGAGCTGCGCCGTGTCCTAATAAATGTGATCGGGCAGGACCTCTCACTTCCCGGCGTGGTCAACTCCATGCTGGGGAGTGAGGAGGCCTGGGCGGCAGTTGCCTCCTTTTGCGAGCAAGTAATTTCGCAAAAGGAGGCGGCAAAGCGTGCGCGGGAGGACGATCCTCTCGCGCCGCCGCTCCGCAGGCGGAGAAGGGGTGGGAGAAGGCGGTTGTACGATCGTCTCCTCCCACCTCCTGGTGGTGATTAGCGGGCGACAGGTGCGGGGGCGCCTTTTGTCTGCATTGCACAATCACCACCCTCGGGCGGGAACGGCTGAGTACTCGCGGTCGTTCCCGGGCCCCGCCACTGAGGGAGGGCGTGAAGGGCCTGCCCTAAAAGGCGGGCGGTCGTCGGCGGAGGACTGGACGGAAAGGCTGTGCCAGTTTCCCAGTCCTCCTCCATTCAGACGATGCGGGAGTGCCGCTGGGTTATTTTAGTGGGTATACCGGGCTTACCCGGGGAGTCCCACATAGCCCGCCCATTCCCCCAATGGGCGGGTATGCGTAATGCATTTTTTCCCAGCGAGATCAAAAAAAAGAAAAGGGTAGGTAGGGTAGGTAGGGTAGGGTAGGGTAGGGTAGGTAGGGTAGATGAATGTTTGGTGTTTTTATGGCAAAACAAAGTTTGTCGGGTAGGCTAGTTTCTAAATAAATCTAGGAACATAGCTCTTTGTTAGAGTATTTTATTCCAAGAAGAAATCTAACTTAATTTCTAATCGAAAGGACCATGAAGAAGTTTTAAAAAGTTTTTACTAAAGGCTACGTTTTGGCGTTACTAAGTAATGTAATCAAAATACCTCTATAAAGGAATTCAAATGAATTTTCTTGAGAACTTTTGTGGATATAAATTTAGATTTAAAATTTGCATTTTCATGAAGGAGGCCTGACCAACGGCTGATAAAATATTTTCTTCTATAATCTAATAATTACGATTGAGGCTATAAGATTGATGTGCAATTTCTCATTTTAATTGCTGCCTGAACGCTGTGTGGTTTTATCGTCCGACGGGCCGAGATTTATGAAGCCGATATAATATTTCTACGTTTCGAAGACCTAAGAAAATATAAATAAGAGGAATATTAATTAAAACAAAGATGACTTGGATAAGATCTTTTTTTTTAAAGAAAGAATGTTTAATACGTTATTTCTTATTAATTAACCGACTTCAAAAAAAGGAGGAGGTTCTCAATTCGTCGGAATCTTTTTTTTTTTTTTTTATGTATGTTCCCCGATTACTCAAAGACGCCTGGACCGATTTCAAAAATTCTTCTTTTGTTTGAAAGGATATACTTCCTAGTTGGTCCCATAATCATCAGGTCAGGATCTGATGATGGAATCCTAGAGAAATCGATGGAACTCCTCAAATATTATAGGCAAATATATAGCGATTTTGGTATTTTCATCAACAATGCAATCATTTGCACTCAGAAAGTATCATTTGGTGAAGTGGAACTGATGAAGAAGACGACAGATGGCCACTGTAACTCCTAAATGCTAAATATGTCACGGGCATAAGATATCTCGAATAGTTAACCGACTATAATGAAGCAAATACTTATAAATAAAAGGTACTGATAAAAATGGCACCATCGAACTGATCTGATGATGAAGCCAGAAGGTAGCCACTGGAACTCTAATATAAAACAATGTATTCTAGTCGTGTTTGGGCTTATTGGAATCGCCATGAGATGTACTTTGGCTATAAATGATAATCATGTTAATTGCAGGTACCTACCATAACTAAAAAGAGAAAAATAAAAACTTTTTAACAAAAAATCAAACCGACTTCCAGAACAAAAAAACTACAAACCAAAAAATAACTTTCTTTTCCGAAGTCGGTGTCGAAAAACTGAAAAAAAAATGGGTACAAAAGACACCGACTTCGGAAAAGAAAGTTATTTTTTGGTTTGTAGTGTTTTGTTCTGGAAGTCGGTTTGATTTTTTGTTAAAAAGTTTTTTTTTAACCATGTTTCTAAAGACCGATATTAAAATAGACTAAGTGTACTCATTTCATTTTCAACTAGCTGTCCCACGCGGCTTTGCTCCCGTCAACTGGCTACCTACCTACCCATCTACCAGGTAGGGTACCCTACATACATGATTGTTGACTTGATAGTTATTTCCGAGTGGAACATAAAATAATTTTGAGAACTCTTTTATGCAGCTCTTTTAAACCATTTACGCAGCGCACGCAACGAAAACTCTCAAAAAGTAATATTTGTCCCGTTTTTGCAAAATTTTCATTTATGCTCCGCTCCTATTGGTCGTAGCGTGATGTTATATAGCCTATAACCTTCCTCGATAAATGGACTATCCAACACATGAAAAAACAATTTCAACCAGTAGTTCCTGAGATTAGCGCGTTCAAACAAACAAACAAACTCTTCAGCTTTATAATATTAGTATAGATGAGCAATCACACTGTTAAATCAGCCTATTTTTACCCGACTACGCGACAGCAAAGATAAAGAGTTGTTTCATTGATGTTCGTTGCTAACTTTTGCTCCTTTTATATGTACACTCTCAATAGCTTCAAACCAATTTATTAATTGAAAATAAAACAATTCAATTCCCTCAGTTCACGAATACTGGCCGCATACAACTTAGCATCACAGAATTCGATATTCGAATGCGAGTCGCTTCGCTACGCATTCCGACGCGCGGTCGGATCGCCAACGCGTTAAGTCCTAGATCCTCGGGATTTACATACAAACCAGTGCGCACGATACCGTGACCAACGCAATGTATGGGCACTTGTGCAGCTGCCGTATAATACTCTCTCAATTGTTTACATTTACATAAATGCAAGGTTTTTTGCGTGGAGGTAGGTAGAAACAACGGTGGCTGACACAGACTGAATGCGTAAGATGAACCGGGTGTTGTGGCAACTTGGGAAAAGCCTATGACCAGCAGTAGCCTGTGGCTGTCGGATTTATAAGCAGAAGGCTAAAAATCAGACATTCCTAGATGATCGTGGAGGTTCCTGTCTCCCGGGGCTATAAGCTATTGAGCTTCACGGTTATTGAGAAATGCGTGCACTGACTGGACAGGTCCACTCAATCCAGCTGGTTCTTTCCTCAAAAGACCATTTCAGACATCAATCTACATGTTCTTCACTTGATCTAACCAAGATTTTGTCTGGACTTTAAAAGAGACGCCCCCCATCTTTCTTTGGATGGATCTTTCTGCCCCATCGGCCAACCGTTACGGTTACCGACATAACTTGAAGAATTGCCATATTTAAGTGAAACTGGGCACATTACTCGCAGAACTGATGGCCCGTGGGGCAGAAAGGATCTGGAGTGGCGACTCTAATATACCTAACTAGAAAAAGGCCAGATATGCTTGATCAGTGTTAACTTTCTTACCTTTTAGAGGGTGATATAAGGATGGCGATGACCTTAGCGTTGGGTAGGAGCGCGTGCGCCCGCCGCGGCACCAGATCGCCATCGAAATATGTAGCGGACTTCTCGAACGTCATCTGAGCAGTGGCGTTGCTCATGTTGGGTGGGAAGAAGTTCAGGTACCTGGTGGAAAAGACGGGAATTTATAATAGAAGCAAAGAAAAAATAACTAATAACGAATATATATCTACAAAGTGTACCTAAACGAAATAACTGAACCACTGTTAATAAGGTTCGCATAACTCGATAAAAAGTACTAACCAGTTTTTTTTTTTTTGTTTTGTTTAGTAAATTCTATTTAGTCCGTCAATGAGACTATCAAATAATATTGGACCCGTATTTTTTGGATTATCAAATTTAAAAAAAAATATAAAATTAAAACGCATCATAGTTCAGGAGGGGGGTCTTCTGACGACATTTTGTCAGTATAAAGTGTAGCACACCGTGACGTCACACGATATTTCAATGCACTGTATCGTCCTAATTAGGGTTCCGTACCCAAAGGGTAAAACGGGACCCTATTACTAAGACTCCGCGGTCCGCCTGTCTGTCGGTCTGTCACCAGGCTGTATCTCATGAACCGTGATAGCTAGACAGTTGAAATTTTCACAGATGATGTATTTCTGATGCCGCTATAACAACAAATACTAAAAACAGAATACAATTAATATTTAAGTGAGGCTCCCATACAACCAACGTGATTTTAATGCTGTTTTTTGCGAAAATGGTACGGAACCCTTCGTGCGCGAGTCCGACTCGCATTTTGTCGGTTTTACTTTACGTGGCAATAGAAAAATACATACTGACGGACTTAATAGATATTTTTCGTCAACTAGCCTATTGTACAAGTACACACATAGGTAGTGCAATTTATGCGCTAGTTGTAGTACAGACCATCAATCGATGTTCCTTTATCTGCTGCATGGCGTCCATAATTGCACAAGCAATTATACATAAGTATACCTTATGAAAATCAATGCTGGGCAATACGAACCCGTGTAGATACTACTAAAGAAACACGGTATAGAACAAAATAAATGTAATATCACCTTCCAACTAACACGTTTAATCTATATATATAAAAGAAGAAACTGACTGACTGACTGACTGACTGATCGATCAACGCAAAGCCAAAACCGCTTGGCCTAGAAGCATACAATTTGGCAGAAAATTTCCTCAAGTGACGTAAGTGAGCACTAAGAAAGGATTTTTGGAAATTCCACCCCTAAGGGGGTAAAAAGGGGGTTGAAATTTTGTATGTAATTTCTACAGTTTGTAAGAAGAACACTTGAAATTTTAGATTTACGCTCTTGGTTGATAAAAAGAATTAATTCATATATTGGTTTTTGGAAATTCGACCCGTAAGGGGGTAAAAAGGGGGTAGAAAGTTTGTATGAAATTTTTACAGTTTGTAAGTTGGACACGTGAAATTTTAGATTTACGCTTTTGGTTCGTAAAAAGAATTAATATATTTGTTGGTTTATGAAAATTCGACCCCTAAGGGTGTAAATTGAGGGTTGAAAGTTTGTTTGCAATTTCTTCAGTTTGTAAGTTGGACACGTGTAATTTAAGATTTACGCTATTGGTTCTTCAAAAAAATTAACATATTTAATGGTTTTTGGAAATTCGTCCCCTAAGGGGGTAAAAAGGGGGGTTGAAAGTTTGTATGTAATTTCTACAGTTTGAACGTTGGACACGTGAAATTTTAGATTTAATCTCTAGGTTGATAAAAAAACCATGTATATATTAGTTTTTGGAAATTCAACCCCTATGGGGATAAAATAGGGGTTGTAACGTTATATGATATTTCTTCGGTTTGGAAGTTAAAACATCTAAAATTGTAGGCTTTCGCTCCTGATTAATAAAAAAATAATGAGTTTAATTATTTCTGGAAATGCCACCCCTAACGGGGCTGAATAAGGGGTTGAAAGTTTGTATGTAATTTCTATTGTTTGTAAGTTGGACACGTGTAATTTAAGATTTACGCTTCGGTTTCTTCGAAAAAAAATTAATATTTATTGGTTTTTGGAAATTCGTCCCCTAAGGGGGTAAAAAGGGGGGTTGAAAGTTTGTATGTAATTTCTACAGTTTGAAAGTTGGACACGTGAAATTTTAGATTTAATCTCTACGTAGATAAAAAAAAACATTGTAGGAGTAGGTGTCGTGTTGACGTCACAGGTTCGAAGGAAACACTGATGATTATTTGCAGGTGTTTATTCCAAGTAGAAATATACAAGGTTTAGTATTACAATAAGGCGTAGTACACACAGCCAAGTCCGCTTGGACGAAGGCGGGGTACTTATAGCCCTCTAATCCAAAAATCCAACTGACAGGGATGTTCTACGTGACCTTTCCAAGTAGGACGAGGATCCGCAGATGCACCTTTCTGCTAGTTGGGAATTGCAATGCCGAACGACAATAATCTGTCGAAGTCATTAAACGGCGGTAATTTTTAACACCACGATTCAGGATCAAGACACCAATAAACAGCGACATCTAGTAGTACTACTGCGAACCACTTGCAATGCAGTCAATGAAGTTGGCTAAGTGAGTCCTCTACTACTTACGTTCCTCAAAGGAATCATAATCGATAGCAGTTTAAAGCTTTGAACGCAGATGGCGCTAGTTGTAATATACTACTGCTGCTCTACTATTAACAGAGTAGCTCATATCAAATATTTGGGTATTATCATCGACCAAAGATTATCTTGGCATCCCCACATCGACCAAGTTGCTAACAGGATCAGAAAACTAAGCTGGATCTTCAAGACTCTCAGACATATAGTGCCTAAAAGTGTATGTTCTCCTTCAGGCAGGAACAAAAACCTCCTAAATATGATATATTTAGCACTTGCACAATCCGTATTGTTATACTGCATCCCTATATGGGGGGGTGCTACTAAAACAAAATGTTTAGTATTAGAGCGAGCACAACGGGCTCTTATCAAGTGCATGTATTTTAAAAAACGGAGATATTGTACTGAAAAACTATATCATATCAGCAACCTTCTAACGGTCCGGAAACTTTACATTACTCAAGTTGTTCTCACAAAACATAAATCACTAACCTATGATTCCAGAATATTGGCAAGAAGAAGAAAAGACATTATATTAAAAGCACCACAAACAAAAACGCAATTTGCCAGTATTCAACTTTGGAAACGTTCTGCTCAGCTTTATAACGCTATTAATAAACATATTTACGTCTACCCTAAGAATATTTATGAATGCAAAAAAGTACTTACGGAATGGATAAAAAAGCTTACCTACAGCGAGACTGAATCACTTCTACAGCAGATATACTAAATAACATAAATACTGCATACACACACTCACACACATACACCCCCCTCACACTCACACTTTCACTCAAATCACCTTGTTTTTGTTTATGTACTCGTATTAGTATAGTTTAATGAAAACGTTTTGTTTATGAAGGAGCGGAGTCTCCTAATACAGGCATTTGTTGCTTAAAAGGAGGCTTCAATCTCAAATATGTTGTTCAATTTTGGTTACCAAATAAACTATTTTTTATTTATTTTTTACATTATACATGAATATTAAGGTTTAAGTAATTAGGTGTGTTACAATCTCCCCCTCAGTCCTCAAAGACGTCTCGGCGTGAAGGACTGAATAATAGGGCATTATTGTTTCTTAGGACGTCCGCGTCCTCTTTTGTCTCCAGGTAAAGGCTTGTCGGCAATGATCTTCTTTCTGGGGCAAAAATCTTCTAATGGGATGATCATCTTCCTTCTCCCCCTGGACCAGAACTGCTCCAGGTGCTTAACTACTGGCATCGGTCTTGAGGGTATAGGGCTTTGTTTCGTCTGCCTGCCGCAGCACAGTCGTGGTAGTTAACCGAGTTATCAGTGTAGGATAGGCATCTCTGCTTTCTTACTGACGTTGAAAAGGGGGTTGAAAGTTTTTATGTAATTTCTATAGTTTGTAAGTTAGAGTTGGAGTTGTTAAAAAGAATTAATTCATGTAATTATTAGGTTTTAGTTATCTACGTCTAAGGGGAATAAAGTAGGGGTTGAAACTGAACATATGAAATTTCATCGGTTTGGAAGGCAAAATATCTAAAATAGTAGGTTTACGCTCTTGATTAATAAAAAAGGTAATGAGTTTATTGATTTCCGGAAAATGTTGGGCTTATATATTTGAAACTCGGCATCAATACTAACAGCAAATATTTTATATTTTTTTATTGATTTGAAAGTAAAGGTTGTCATTCATTACAAGTCTTTCAAAACTTCTCCTAAAATACGATTTAAGAAATGTTAAAGTTTGTATGGAAAATCTCATTTCTTGGATTAATAAACTTGAAACTTGGGACAAATACTAACCTAAGTAAATAATAAAGGATATCATTATTAGTTTTTCAAAACTACCCCTAAAAGACGAGTAGGGTGTTGCAGATCTTGGTTTGATAAACTTGAAATTTTGCACAAATACTAACCTTAATAAATAATGTGGGTTGCTATTAGTTATTCGTTTTTCAGAACTATCCCCAAAATACTATTTAGGGGGTGATCAAGATTTTTGAAGTATTTTATTAAACATATCTTCTTTTAATGATGTAGGTGAGCACTAAGGAGGGAGTTTTGGAAATTCAACCTATAAAGAGACATTTAATTGAATAAAACGTTTTTTTTAAAGTTATTACTGACCTCCAACTAAAAACACTACAAAGTGAAGAATAAATTTATTTTTCGAAGTTGGTGTCTTTGGTAGGTACCAATTTTTTTTCAAGGACACCGACTTCGAAAAAGAAAGTTATTTTTCACTTTGTAGTGTTTTTAGTTGGATGTCGGAAGTATTTTTTTGAAAAATAGATTTTTTGTTTTTACTTTTTAGTTGGACCTAATAGGCAATTTGCCTTTAGTAAGGTACTTAATTATTGTTTGTATATGTTCACCGATATCTCCGTCAACAAACACTGGACAAACGGTCCAGTTCGGTAGTTCCAAATCGAGGAAGAGGTCATCTTAGTGCCGTAAGATTCTTCAAAAAACCGTTGACACACCTAAAACATCTTATGGGGGTAATTCTGAAAAACTAATGATGGCAATTTATTATTGCCCAAGGAATAAGATTTTTAACAGACTTTCCAAAAAGGAGGAGGTTCTATGTTCTCTAAATCCTAACTTAAAACGTAGATATCTACGATATCCCATTTATTATTGATTTAACAATAGCTTATTTTTGATCGCCTTCACTAACTGCACCTAATTTAGTTGAATAAAATACAAAAATCATGCGAACGAAGTCGCGGGCGGAGTGCTAGTTAATAATAGCCTGTTGATTCGTAAGCCTAGTAATTGAATCGTTAATCCCTAGACTCTACTTAACTAGACTATAATTACACAATAATAATAATTACAATTATTTCACTTATTATTAAAAATATATCGCCGTTTTATATCTTAATCTTAACCAAAGAGCTGAAATTATATGTTTATTTATTTCTCGCTAAATTTATGGGCCGCCCTGAATTTGCTTTCCGGATGCGCGAGGCAAGAAATGGTTCAGTTTTTGTATGAGATTTACTACTGCGCAGCCATTGTACCCAACTTCAGGGTCAGGGGCTGTCAATCATAATCTTATATTCAATTTTAATTTGTTACTTTGATTTTGTTAATTCTAATTAAGATAATTGTATTTGACTCATGTACAAAATACAGGCTGTGCCTAGTTTGGGCCCATTGCCACTTAAATTTTGTAACAAGTTTATCTTAAATCGTTGTGCAAAATGTTTATTTGTTGTCACTTGTGTGTGTGTCAATAAATAAATTAAAATAAATAAATAAATTAAAACTTCCAGTCAGTCCATCACTAGTTCTACACGGCAAATTATCGCGTATTCACAAATTCAAAGGAAACCTAATAAGAAACACATCTAAAGGTCTGAATGTCTAATTAGCCGTATATTTATCGAGACTCAATCTTTTCATTGGATGCCAGAGGAACGAAGAATGTAAAGGCGTGCCTGTTTGCAACACACGTACGACGTTAACAAGGTAATACACGTGCCTGGGTTCACCTAGTGGTCTAGAACTTATCTAGGCTACACGTTGGATAAACATGAGTCTTCTTACGAGCTCATTATGCAGGATCTTGCTAGAAACTCGTCTGTGTGATTTGTATTGATGATGTTTTGTATAAGGTACGGTTGATTAACGATTTGTTTTGCGAGTTAACGTTGATGTACAAGGTATGTTTAATAATGTTTTAAATCCGAGAATATTACCCTCTACAGTTGATTAAATCGCCGCTACCGCTTAAAATAATATTCAAGCAAACGACAGCCAAGCAACAATCAATCTGCCCAGCCTTTTTCCCAACTATGTTGGGGTCGGCTTCCAGTCTTACCGGATTCAGCTGAGTACCAGTGTTTTACATGGAGCGACTGCCTATCTGACCTCCACAGCCCAGTAACTGGGTAACACGGTACCCCTTGGCTAGACTGGTGTCAGATCTCAAGCTTCTGACTACTCGTAACGACTGTCAAAGATCTTCAAATGACAGCCGGGAACAACAGCTTAACGTGCTTTCCGAGGCACGGAGAAAACTCGGTATGTTGAAATAGTCACCCATCCACGGACCGACCTCGTCAACCGTTGCTTAACCTTGATGATCGACCCGTGCGGCTGTTATTTGTTAGCCACAAGCTCCCAGCCAAGTAACAATATATTTAAATTCCGGAAGGTATAAAAACCACAATTTGTTCAAGAGCACTAATGTTAAACGAACACTTCTGTAAGTGTAAAAGCCATTTAAATTCTATTCACCAAAATGCACATTAACATGCACCCGGTGACGTCAAAAAAAATAATAAGGAGAAAAGCATTCGCTGGAAGCATTAAAACCTTCTGTGGCCATTCCATGTCAGTGTTGAGTTGATCCAGCTTCGCAGCGTTCTGACGAATACTGGCACGTTTCTAAGACACCGCTACTTCTGTTATAGTACTTGATAATATTAGATCGCGCATGAGTTATTCAGATATTTTTCACAAAGCGTTACCGAGAGGAGTCGAGTTGACAGTTTAATGCCTTTTAGTTTAAGCGATGAAGGTTTTATTTAAATGGTTTTGTTTGGATTTATTTAAACCGTTGCAAACGCGGCTTTAAGTCTCCAGTCTGTATTAAACTTTCTCGCTAATGGCAAAGATACAGACAAATACAATGAAAAGATGAGTCTCTGGAGTCTGGACACTCATAAAAAACATTGTAAACTACACTGTAGGACTACAAAGGCAAATGTCTAATCAATTTGAAGGGGAACACTTCCGCACTTCAGCTTCACATGGAACGCATTGCAAAGAAAAGGAACCATTTCCATGAGGCTAAAATCATGGAAATAAAACTGTACAGTAACACTGTCGGGTAAAGACCTATTCGATTATATCAAGACCGGGATCAAATATGTACAGAAGGTACACTCAATTCAAGATCTAAACTCATTACGCCCTGTATTCCTGGAACAGTTAAAGATTGGCTGGACTAAAATCAAATACTCGGTAGTGTAAACGCAGTCCACAAGTAAAATTTATGTAACTATTCACTCCAAAAAAGCTGAAATCAGAAAGCAATAAGCTTACAGTCACTCAAAGGGCAATGGAGAGGGCTATGCTTGGAGTTTCCTTGATCCGCAAGAGAACCAGGGTTACCGACATAGCCCGAAGAATTGCCAAACTTAAGTGGCAGTGGGCAGGGCACATTGCTCGCAGAATGGATGGCCGATGGGGCAGAAAGGTTCTGGAGTGGCGACCGCGAACCGGGAGACGTTGCGTTGGAAAGCCTCTCACCAGGTGGACCGATGACCTGGTGAAGGTTGCGGGGATCCGCTGGTTGCGGGACGCACGGGACCGGTCAAAGTGGCGACGCTTGGGGGAGGCCTGTGTCCAGCAGTGGACGTCTTTCGGCTGATATGATGATGATTCACTCCAACCTTTCTGTTTATTTTACTTGTTAGGCTTTTCGTTTACACTTGGCCTTCAGCGTATTGACTTTTTTGTTACCAAGACCTCTATTTGCAGTATGGTTGCATTCGGTTTACTGCCGGCTCCGTTTGATCGCGATTACAGCCTTCAAAGCCATAAACTTCCCATACCAATGTACCACAACATATTTACCAAACATAGTTTCACTTCTTCAGAAAAATAAACTACAAAAATGTATTCATCCGTTATTGAGTTTCTGTGTATTGCCAAATTGAGAAAACACATTTTTGCGGTGAAATCGTATACATATGTTTGGTAACCAAAACTTTTAATATCGGCTATATTCTGGAATATTTTGTAGCCGCATTAATTCATTATTCGTGGGATAATTAATAGTTGGCATGACCGCTTCATTGGACCCGCGGTCGCGAATGCGGCTACTAAAGTGAGAAGTTTTGGCTTCAATTCCTAGAACTAGCAGTGTTATCGGGGATTCTGTGGAGAAAATTCTCAGTATTAACCGCTCAGGATTGGCATAGTGCCCGATAAACGACCTAACACTTGTAAACTTGGTACACTACCTTACCCTTCGGGAAAGCTCAACTCGACAGTTATATATGACGCCTAATTAATAGTTTCGCCGTATTTCTGTAGTTTCTGTAGTTTAGAATATTAACTTAAGGGCCTACATACCCTTTAATGCCATAAAACGGTAACTTTCTAAAGCATACTCCTTAGTAACTAACGGCTAGGTTAAAAGGATTGAAACAAATATATATTTATTATTGATTCATGTACATAATTTTGAACACAAGGTTTTTTTGTGTAACTAATAGTTATGCTTTAAAAAAATAATTAACAACACGATATTTTTTCGCAACTTTTGGAAACTCCTGCAAAATGACTAGGCTGTTTAAAAATATTTTTACACAGAAAAAAATATGGCTGGAATTTCTTCATAACTAATATAGCATATGTAAATGAAATAATATTTTGTAAACAAAACAGTTCAAAAGGAGGTTCAATATTGATATTTTGGCATCGAGCGGGCGCACGGCCAGTACGGCGTTAACATCGGGGCGTATATACCGCCTTAAGCTCGTATAATACTTTAATTTAAGCGACGCTCGGCTGTTATATTAATGAGATGTAACGCGTCATGCCAGTTCTCAAATATTCGTGGGCTTTGTAACCACCGCGGCATACTTAAACAGGTAATACTTTTTACCCAAATGAGAACCGCGTAGAAAGAGAACATTATAATAAAGTGAATAGAATAATTAACCCCGCACACCCTAGATACATATCTTGTTTTAAAATATATTTTTCCCGGAAAATCTGTGTTGGACGTGCCTAATAAATTGGTGGAAAAATCAGTGAAATATATTGTGGAGTTTTTTCACATGGCTACACCGTGGACATTTGTTAACTTTAACAGCTTTTTGAAATGTTTGTTAAATGTTGCGTCTCATGTTCCTCGACATTTCGATAAATTAATATTGTGTGAAAATGCGCGGGGAAAATTGATGTTGTTGTATTTTTGTTTGCTTTCAAAAACAGAGTTTTCGCGTGTGTTTAGGACTTGCGAGGAACGCCTCGACCGCTGAGTGTGTGGTGAGGGATGTTTATAGCGCGGTGCTGAAGCCTGAAGTGGCCTCTTTGCAAAGAACCGCGGTTGAACACCGCAGCGCTTGCTCTTCGGCACACAAGCTGGAATAAAAGAGCATCGCAACCAAATCAGTGGTAGCGTTGAATGCGAGGTTACCGCACTATGCCACCTCTAGAATTTAACTAGTATCGCAGTGTACTTTAGTAGGTAAAGAGTAGCTGAATTCATTGCTACCGTCTTCCTTGCAATCAAGAAAGTAGTCTAAAATTATTGACTTACCAATCAAGCCCCTTCAGGTAGTTGTTGTTATTGAAGAACTGGAGCTCTTCATATGTGGTAGGACTTGGCAAGTTTGGTGCCAGTGCCGGGTGCATCGCTAAGAACGTATAAAGGGCAGTGCTGCCCGTCTTCTGTGGTCCTATAACCAGCACCCGTGGTAGAGTTCCGCACCATTTGCTCTTCGACCAGATTCGACGGTGACGAATGTCGTCGCACGGATTCTAAGAGAAAGAAAAGATTAATTAAACCCGGTGTCTAAAGGCTAAAAGAAAATAATGAAAAAAATTAAACAAAAGCCCAACTGCTTAGGAAGCGATCTTAAAAGATGTGAACAAGATGAAAATCACATAGATACATATTCTCGAGCTGGCTGACCAAAACCATATGTACTCCGACTGCATAGCATGATTTTCTGGTAACCAACTTTAAATCCTTACATTTATTACTAGCACTTTGCCCGCGACTTCGTTCGCGTGTTTTCGTTTATCCTATAAATAACTCTCTTCTGTGCAGTTAGTGAAGGTGACCAAAAATAAGCTAGTATTAAATCAATAAAAAATGGGGTATCGCAGATAACCTGTTATTTAAAGTGAGAAATGATGAAAGGGACTTAGCAATGATTTTTAAAAACTTATTCAACATTACACCACTTGACATAGTTCGCCGATTTCTTCTTTTCATTTTGACAATATGGCGTCTGGTAATAGCTGTGGTGAACTTTGATTACTGTCATGTCTTTAGTGACACTCGCAAGGTTAATACGAATAGATTGACGTAAGAATCATAAAAATCGGCCCACGCGTTTATATAGGAGCAAACATACATATACCGGTTGAACAGGCTTAAGGATGGATTCCCTAGTCCCTTCCTTTCCTTTATCTATGTATTTCAAATCTGCCGCCAAAACGCACTCCTACATCTGCGAGTGCACAAAAGACATTACCTCAATCCCGCCATCTGACGGCGGGTAACAGAACCATTCAGTAAGAACTCGGTAAAAATGCCGGCCGGCTAACTTTCGCGTGCGCGAAGAAAAACTATCGTGAAATAAGACTAAAAGGGCAAGTGTGGTGATCACCCGACTCCATGCAGTGTTCCAAGTATCCTGTAAGTACCTCAATACCTCATTATATCCTTAAGCCTGTTTTTTTAGGAATAATTACTTCAAGACACGTCCTTGGTT